>JAZHRO010000036.1:111031250-111695000 GCA_037157565.1 Thalassia testudinum | reverse complement strand
TCTGTAAGATCATACAGACATCTGAAAGGTGAGTTTTCCGCCTTCTTCTTCCTTCTTGGCGACTGACCGTACTGAGGAGGGGGGGTTGGCTGTGCGCAGGTTCGCTGATTCGCCATCTTTTGCGAATCAGACGTCTGGAAGTTGTACCAGACGGTGGGAGTGACCTCCAGACGTCCGGAGTGACCATCGGACGTCTGGGATCTAGGGCAGACGTCCCCGCAGACTTCTGGACGTCTGGGAAACCACGCTGAACAGGTAATTCTCTGATCCACTTTTTAAGACGTCTGGAAGGAGTTCCAGACGTCTGATTTTGCACAGTATCATCTTTTTCGACCCGTTTAGGGCCCATTCGGGCTCCGTTTTCCGCGATTCGAGTTGTGTTCTTTTCAGAAGTAATTCCTCTACCCGTCTACAGTAGCTATACACTGTTTTGAGACGCTCCTTGTGTTTGATCCTTATGATAGGACCTCGTTCGGTTGCAGTCTTGAGAGTCGCGGAGGCACGCGGGATTCCCGATCACGCCCCCATTACTCCCGTTGTACCTGGTAGAGTGGCTTAAGTTCATTAATAAAATCTGTTAAAGTATGGAACCATAACTAGAAGCTAGGACATTGCATGAATCCTAGGAATGAGAAATGTATGGAACGATAGCTCCTAGGTGATGCATGAATCCTAGGGCTGGAAAACTAGTTGTATGCTAGATCCTAGGATGTGACATGAACCCTAGGATGGAAGAACTAGTGGAATGTATAATACTGCAGTCTTGGAAAAAAAAAAGGAAAGGAATATAAAGCTGCCTGTAATTTGAATTAATAGCTGTCTGTTATGAATAAAGAAACATGATTGAGATCATGGATTTTGAGAACGTGAATCTGGAAAGTGAAACATATGATGTTCTGAGATAAAGAGCTGGAACCCTACGGGGAATTAGGAGTGGAACTCCTGGAAAGGAAAAGGAATGGAAACTGAGATGTAGTTTGTACTGTCTCTTGGGTACGCAGTACCAAGGGAAGTACTTGTACCTGTTTAGTGCAGAGTGGGGCCAGCCGCCCCAGGGACCCGGGGTTAGGATTGGCCGCTCTGTACCGACTTGTTGGCCCTCGTGTATGTAGTACCGAGGAGAGCTAGTAGTGTTAGGAGAGTACTAGCTACCCCACGGGCCCCGGGGTTCTGCTAGCCTCCTTCACTGACTTGTTAGGCCCACTAGGGCAAACCAGGGTAGTCAGGCGAGGGTGCGCGGACTGTGGAGGGGCAAGGCCACGGTTTGGTTACTGTGGAGGGGTTGGACCCCTGTTACTGAGAGGGCTATGCCCTGGTTCCGTGCTGTGCTTTGGGCGCACCCGTTAACGGAAACGACTGACCGCGTGCCAGTGCGGGCTAGCTACCTGTGCGTTTATCGCGCGTGCCGTAGTCACCGTTACGTCTGTCAGTGACCTTGGGGTGGTTGACTGAGGGTAGGATCACCACGGGGGTCTCTCCCGGCCAGGAGAGCACCACGTGCTACTTCTACTTTTTGAAAAGACTGCAATCAAGATCGTTCCCACGAGAACATTCGAGATCAAGTAAAGGATCTGAGAAATAAATGAAATAGTGAGAAAAATTGAAAGATGTGAATAAAGGAAGTAATAGAACATAACAGCTACTGTACACTCTACTGTTGCCTTTAGTTAGTTTGCCACTCTACTCAGCGTTTTGCTGACGTGTTACACTCGTTACCTTTTTCAGGACCAGGTGTTGAGCAGCCAGGGTCGGTGGCTGCAGAGGACGCTGGGCCAAGTAGGGTCCAGTAGAGTTTACCACAGTCCTTGTACCTCTTTTGTTTCTGTTTTAGTGAGTAGTTTTTTTTTTGTTTCCGCTGTACTTCTTTACCTGCAGTTCTTGTTATATGATAAATGTTGTTTTACTGTTGTGGTGGTACCTACTGTAGTAGTTTCTTTCCTTACTACTGTACTTTCTTACTGTTAGTTATATTCATACTGAATGTGGTTTATTTTACTGTCTTTTGGTTACTTCCTCGTTGGACGACTAGGTCTTGGGATTAGTCGAGTCGGTCCGGTTCTCGTGTCTCATAGGGACTCGAGAACCGGGTCGTTACATGCCTCGTTTGCGATTTCATCCCGCAGACCTGGTAACCCGACTCGACTATCATCCTGAGCACTCCTTGCGCACCACACCCACGCCGTTGCACCTGGACCCGGGCACGCGACCCGACCCGATTACCCGACTCTGGAAGAGCGTACCAAAGAGAGATTCAGAGAGAGAGAGAGACATGCGGGAAGGGTAGGGGAGTAGGTTTTGTTGCGTGGTGCTTGTGCAGGAAGAGGACGCTAAGGAAGAAGCAGCAAGAGAAGGAAAGCAGGGACTTAGCCGCTGCAAGCGAAGGAGAAGAAGAAGAAGGAAGGAAGGTTAAAGAAGGAAGCTTTGCAGAGGAAAAAGAGAAGGAAAGGCAAGGTAGAGGTAAGAGGCGAAGCCAAAGAGAAGAGGAATTGAAGAAGGAAGAAGAAATAAACAAAGGGAAAGACAAGCAGAAGAAGAAGAAAAGTTGAAGCCAAGGGAAGCAGAGCCAAGGAAGGAAGAAGAAGAAGACCCACAGAGAAAAGGAGAAGAAACTGTAGAAGAGAGGCAAGGCAGAAGACAGAGGAAAGAAGAAGAAGGGCAAGAGTAGAGAAAGAAACTGCAAATAAGAAACAAGGAAGAAGAAGCACATGGCCAAAGAAGAAAAGAAGAACAAAGGAAAATCAGAAGTCAGAAGAAGAACAAGAAGCAGACATGAGAAAACATCTTTTTGATCAGACGTTCAATTTCTCTATTTTTGCCACAATTAACTTTTAAACTCATGCATATATATATTTTGAATTAAGTTTTGAGTAATTAAGTGTTCAATTACATTCTTGAGATTAGTAATAAATTCCAATTGCTCCCTGTGTTCGACCTCAGATACTTAGGTTTTCGAGTAATAAATTTTTATTTGTTGACAATGCTTGGTCACCTATACTACAACGCAATTGATTGTTAAAACACGATCAAGCCGCGCCAACACTAGAAGTTTGATTTTGATCAGTAATTGCGTTTTTGGCCTGTTTAAGGCCCAAACGGAATCGGATTTCTGTAAACGAAATACCGTAATCTTCCACTCGAGTTCCTCTATGTGCTCGTGTTGAGTATCTACTGGTTTGAGCTCATTTAATATACATTGGTCGCTGGTGCAGGTTACCAGCCAGTGGCATGTTCGGGGCCTGCGGAGACGACAAGATCTGCAGCACAGGCCCCCATTCGTCCCGTGCTACCCAGTAGAGTGGTTTAATTCAGTTGTTAATATTTAAATAAGAATGTACTTGGTTGGAATAATCAGATTGAACTCTAGGATGTGGAACGAACCCTAGGGTAGAAATGAATGAGCCTATTCGAGCTGTACTGTTTACTTGAATGCATGGTTAAGATAAATTGCTAGCAAATGGCTTTAATATAATTACAAGATGCATGTTAAAATACGAGCTGCTTGTATGTAATGAGAAATTGAATTGTGAAACCACAAGTTGCATGTTATGATTCAGAATTGAATTATGAAAACATGAGCTACCTGTATATGGGTGAGGAACGAGATATGAAACATGAGATCTGGATCTGGATAAATGAGATGAATATGAGCATGATCCCTATGGGGAATTAGGAGTAGAACACCTGTAGATGAAAGGAATTTGGAATGTAGACGGGAAGTGTGCTGGCCCTTGTGTACACGGTACCAAGGAGAGCAACTGTCCCTTTTTAGTGTAGAGCGGAGCTAGCCTCCCTTGGGTTGAGACCCGAGGTTAGGATTGGCCACTCTGCACCGACTCTTGTTGGCCCTCACGTATGTGATACCGAGGCGTGCTACTAGTGTATGGAGGGAGCTAGCCACCCCATGGTGCCCGGGGTTCAGCAAGCCACCCTACACCGACTTTGTTACGCCATTTGGGCAAACCGAGGTAGTCAGACGAGGGTACGCGGACTGTGGAGGGGCGAGACCCCTGTTTGGTTCTGAGGGGCAAGGCCCCTATTCTGAGAAGGCAAGGCCTTATACTGTTCCGTGGTGTACTTTGGGCATACTCGCTAGCGGAAACGACTGATCGCCTGTTAGTGTGGGGTAGCTACCCGTGAGCTTATCACACGTGCTGTAGTCACCGCTATGTCTCGACAGTGACCTTGAGGTGGTTGACTGGGTATAGGACTACCACGGGGGAATCTCCCAGCCAAGAGAGCACCACATGTACCTTCTACTCTACGGAAAAGACTGCAAGATCGTTCCTATGAGGAACATGCAAGATCAAGAAATACTTGGATACTTTGAGAAATAGATGAACCAGAAACACATAAATGAGATAAATAGAAATGAGAAATAAACCTGTTGTTGTTTTTACTGTACTTGCACTTAAATAATGTAAACAATACTCTACTCAGCGTTCATTGACTCTGTCTTTTCGTAACCCTGTTCAGGACTAGGAGTTGAGCAGCCTGAGTTTCCGATTGCAGAGGGGGCCATAGTCGTTTTTCAGCTCTTTTGCTTTCCTACTGTTGTAGTGAGTAATGGACACAGTTTACTGTTCCTATTACTTTCTGTTTCCTTTCCATTTTTTGTTGTTGTTGTGGTGGCATGTCTTATGTTTTGAGACAGTTGTTCTACTTTCTTTACTACTTCATCCTTTTCTTCTGCTTAGTTATATTGCATGTGTGGATGTGGTTTATTTTCCTGCTTTTGGTTATTTCTTGTTGGACGACTAGGACTTGGGATTAGTTGAGGCAAGTCGGTCTCGAGTCCTGTAGGGATCTGGGAACCAGGTCGTAACAAGATGGTATCAGAGCAAGGTTGCCCCGAGAAATGAACCAATTAGCAGGAAAATAACCACTCACGTGCATATAACTAGGATAGCCACCACAACGTATCACTTTGATATTCGTTTCTTAGCCTTTTTCTCGATGTAATCTAGTATCATTGACATTGTTGTTCTATCTCTTGGGCCTCCTTGCAGGAGATGCCTCGTCGGGGAGTTCCCAAGGTAGGTTGTGGTCGTGGCCGTGGACGAGGTCGGAGGGGTGGACGTACCAGACCTGGGGCACCAGCTGACCCACCTCTCCTTCCGGGCATTCAGGCCTAGGATCTCACCCAGCTGATTAGAGACATCGTGCGAGAGGAGCTCCACCAGCCTCCGCAGGCACCTCTCCCTGAGGATGTGGAGGGGGAGTGCTTGGTGAGATAGAGAGACCATCGCAGCACTGGACGAGCAGAAGGGGGAGGGGGTGGTCCTCCACCACACCCACCATACTCTGACAATTCTGAGCACGAGCCCTCCTTGCCTGGAGGCGTGCCCGTTCCCCTACTGCAGCTACACCACGAGCTTTTCAGACAGTCCCGGAAGCTGAAGCCCCCCTCCAAGGGGGATGAGGACCCGTCTGAGGCAAAGGACTAGCTGGAGCAGATAGAGAAGGTGTTCGACACCCTTCGCCCTCCCATGGAGTGCCGTGTGGCCTTTGCCACGTACCAGCTAGAGAGCACAGCACATAGGTGGTGGAGGGCAGTCAGAGGCCAGGAGGGGAGAGAGTCGATGTGAGACCAGTTTGTGGCTGTCTTCTGCAGGCAATACTTTCCGCAGACCTAGCAGGACCAAAGGAGGTGGGAGTTCTACACTCCCCACCAGGGGACATTGGCAGTTAACGCGTACCACACGCATTTTCTAGAGCTGTCACATTTTTCCCCGACAGCTGTGTCTACTAAGGAGCGCTTATGGAGGTTCACTGAGGGGCTCCAACCTACTATTCGGGGGTATGTCAAACCCCTGAAGCTGGCCACCTTCTCTCATGTGGTTGAGACAGCTATGACTTACGAGGAAACCAACTCGGTCGCGTGAGACACTGATAGCGGACGGAAGAGGCCCTACCAGCCAAAGTACTCTCAGGGCCGTCTGGAGAGGAGGCACACGGCACCCACAGGAGAGCCGTCTCATTTTGTGGGGCCATCAGCGGCCTTTAGGGGGCCCAGACAGGGGCTAGTTGCCAGCACCAAACCCTCGCCCAGCCACCAGTAGGGACCTACGGAGGGAGCAGGTCGTGTACCCCTCTGCTACCAATGTGGCCAACCAAGCACATCAAGAGGGACTCCCATCTAGGGCCGGAGCACAGCAGATGCTCCCCGCACTGAGCGCTGGAGGTCGAGCTGGCGGTCAAGGTCACCAGGTGCGTGGTGGAGGGCAACAGTCATGAGGAGGGTACCGGCCAGCTGCTGCTCACCTGACCCAGAGTGTAGTTGCTTCATCTACACCGAGAGCTAAGGGGCATGTCAACGCCCTGACACACAGAGACGCCAGGGCTTTAGGTTTAGTGGTGGCAAATATGGTTACTGTTTTTGGCAGATTAGTGTACGTACTTTTTGATTCCGGCACCACACACTCCTTCGTCGCTACGAGTCAGTTTAAGGTAGGGCAGTGTTCTGTTAGAGGATCTGTTTATGATCAGAGGCCCAGGTGGCCAGTTGTTTGTAGCCCAGGAGGTCTACACGGACTTCGAGGTCAGTATAGGGGGACACAACCTCCCCACTAACCTGATTGTAATCCAAATGGAGGACTTTGGCGTGATCCTAGGGATGGACTAACTGTCCACCTATCATGCCCTGGTGGACTGTTTCGGGAGGAAGATAGTCTTCTCCATACCGGAGTTGCCTCCCTTTGAGTTTCACGGACAGCCGGTGGACGGAGGTTTCAAATGTATCTCTGCGCTTCGGGCAGCCAAGCTTTTGAGCTAGGGGTGTGAGGGCTTCTTGGCCTGTGTAGTGACAGAGCCTAGCCCCATGGTTGACTTTCAAAGTATCCCGGTGGTTTGTGAGTACCCCGACATTTTTCTAGAGGAGCTGCCAGGACTACCACCTAAGCGTGAGATCGAGTTTGAGATCTCACTGGTACCAGGGACCTGTCCCATTTCTACTACACCGTACCGGATGGCACCGCTTGAGCTGTAAGAGCTCAAGTCATAGCTACAGGACCTGCTGGAGAAGGGCTTTGTGAGGCCCAATGCATCCCCATGGGGAGCCCTTATACCGTTTGTGAAGAAGGACGGTACCCTACGACTTTATGTCAACTACCGATACCTGAATAGGGTCACCATCAAGAACAAGTGTCTGCTGCTGAGGATTGACGACCTCTTCGACCAGTTTGCGAGATGCCACAGTGTTCTCCAAGATAGATCTGAGGTCGGGCTACCACCAGTTGAGGATCAGGGAGATCGACATCTCCAAGACAGCTTTCCGTACTCGATACGGGCACTATGAGTTCTTGGTCATGCCGTTTAGGTTGAACAATGCCCCTGCTACCTTCATGGATTTGATGAACCGTATTTTCAGGCCGTACTTAGACCAGTTTGTGGTGGTGTTCATCGACGACGTACTTGTTTATTCGCGGGATCAGGTGCAGCATGGATAGCATCTACGTATGATTCTCGATACCTTGAGACGACGTAGGCTGTATGCCAAATACAGCAAGTGCAAGTTTTGGTTGAGACAGGTGACTTTCTTGGGCCACGTGATTTCAGGGGATGGATTGGCTGTGGATCCAGCCAAGGTAGAGGTCATACTCAGGTGGGAGAGGCCACGCTCAGTGACGGAGATACGTAGCTTTTTGGGACTAGCAGGTTACTACCGGCAGTTTATCAGAGGATTCTCTCAGATTGCACGTCCTATGAATCAGCTGACTCGGAAGGACGTGCCCTTTGCTTGGACAGACGAGTGCTCTTGTACTTACCATCCTGGATAGCAGTGGCAGTTTTGTGGTTTATACCAACGCTTTGTTGCAGGGGTTAGGAGGTGTGCTCATGCAGCGGGGTCATGTTGTCGCTTACGCTTCGTGGCAACTGAAGCCCCATGAGCATAGCTACCCTACCCATGACTTAGGGCTGCCAGCAGTTGTCTTCGCGCTGAAGACATGGAGGCACTACCTTTACGGTGAGACTTTCGAGATTTTCACAGATTATAAGAGCCTCAGGTACTTGTTTGACCAGAAGGAGCTTAACATGAGACAGAGACGTTAGTTAGAGCTCCTGAAGGACTATGACTGCAGCATCTTCTATCACCCAGGGAAGGCCAATGTCGTGGCTGATGCCTTGAGCCGGAAGGTGCCCGCCCACTTGGCCAGTTTACAAGCATAGAGTTGGAGACTCATGGAGGAGTTGGGCAGTTGGCGACCCCGAGTGTCACAGGGGTATTGTGGGACAGTGACAGTGACGTGATAGACACGACCTGAGCTGATAGATCGCATCATCGCAGGGCAAATGACCGATCCGTACTTATAGACACTGCGAGATAGGGTGTTGATAGGGGACCCAGGAGACTTTTCCTTTTCAGACAAGATACTGTGCATGAGGGGACGCTTATGCGTTCCTAGGGACGAGGAGTTGTTGAGAGAGCTCCTGGCTGAGGCACACGGGTCCAGGTTCACCACACATCCTGGGAACACAAAGATGCACCATGATTTACGACGTGACTTTTGGTGGAGAGGGATGATGCGGGATGTTGGTGAGTTTGTGCAACAATGTTTGGTATGCCAGCAGGTACCACTGGTGAAGGTCCTTAGAGAAGCCAGTGGTATGAGGAGGCGACTTGGGAGCCTGAGGCAATGATGTGAGGCGGTACCCAGAGCTTTTTGAGGGTACGTCTTCTCATACCTACTTCGATCCTCTTTAAGTTTGTTATGTGCTTTTACGTTCCTTTTCCCACACCCTAGTTAGATCAAGTTTCGAGGATGAAACTTCCTTTAAATTTGTTATGATGTAATGACCTTTACATTTTTAGCTTGATAAGACATCTAGAGTTTCAGTCCGATGTCAGGACACATGTCCGGATGTCTGAAAGTGAAATTTTCGTACTGCGCTTTGCGCTCTACATGATGGCGATGCACAGAGGCTGCTCTCTCTCTCCTTCACCCCTCACCCGAACCCTAACACCCCTCTATACAAGCCCCCTCCCTTCTCCTCTCCTCTCCTCCTCACACCACTCCAGTCACCGCTACCTCCACCTTCTCTTGCGACAGCAATGTTCCCCTCTATCTTTATTGCAGCCACAGCGAGGAAGGAGAGCCCCTGGCGAGGGGAGATTGGGGAGGAGCGAGAGCGAGAGAGTGAGAGGGAGTGAGAGCAGGGGAGGAGGATGACGGTCGTGGGAGCGTGGTAGAGCTCGAGGAGTCAGGGGAGAGAGGAGGATGCTGGTGAGGAGCTGCTCAAGCTCCTGCAGCTGCCGCTGCGGGCAGAGGTGCAAGCGGGGCAAGCTGCGAGGAGGTTCTGATACTGGAAGTTTTCCAGTATCAGACATTTGGAGTGAAGTCCAGATGACTGGCGAGGCACCAGGACATCTGGAGTTGAGGTCGGACATCTGAAAGTGCCATATCAAGAGGTACGTATCTTCCTGCACCATGCATATTGTAGCGCAGGGGATGTCGGCTAACCCTTGTGTCTACGGGCAATCGTATGTAGGTACAAGCTTTCAGAAGGCATACGGTATGCTTTCCCAAGCATTTTTGGATGTCTGATCACGTCGCCAGACATCCAGAGGTGCTTCCAGATGACCAGAGACTTTGTCTGATGTCTGGAACTTCCCCTGGACGATCGTAGAGGGAGTTTGGATGTCTGAATCAATCGCAGGAAACATAAGGTGAGACCTCACATCTTTTAAGACGTCTGGGATAGTCCCAGACGTCTGATTTTGATCGGTAACCGCATTTTTGGCTTGTTTAAGGCCCAAACGAATTCAGATTTCCGCAAACGAAGTACCGTTGTCTTCCACTCAAGTTCCTCTATGTGTTTGTGTTGAGTATCTACTATTTTGAGCTCGTCTAATGTACATTGGTGGCTGGTACAGGTTACCAGCTAGTGGCATGTTCGAGGCCCGCGGAGACGACGAGATCTTCAGCACAGGGCCCCGTTCGTCCCGTGCTACCCGATAGAGTGGTTTAATTCGATTGTTAATATTTACATAAGAATGTACTTGGTTGGAATAATCGGATTGAACTCTAGGATGTGGAATGAACCCTAGGGTAGAAATGAATGAGCATGTTTGAGCTGTACTGTTTACTTGAATGCATGGTTAAGATAAATTGCTAGCAAATTCCTTTAATATAATTACGAGATGTATGTTAAAATATGAGTTGCCTGTATGTAATGAGAAATTGAATTGTGAAATCATAAGTTGCTTGTTATGATTCAAAACTAAATTATGAAAACACGAGCTACCTGTATATGGATGAGGAACAAGATATGAAAAATGAGATCTGGATCTAGATAAATGAGATGAATATGAGCTTGAACCCTACAGAGAATTAGGAGTAGAACTCCTATGGATGAAAGGAATCTGGAATGTAGACGGGAAGTGTGTTGGCCCTTGTGTATGCGATACCAAGGAGAGAAACTATCCCTTTTTAGTGTAGAGTAGAGCTAGCCTTCCTTGGGTTAAGACCTGGGATTAGGATTAGCCACTCTGCACCGACTCCTGTTAGCCCTCGCGTATATGGTACCGAGACATGCTACTAGTGTAGGGAGGGAGCTAGACACCCCACGAGGCCCAGGGTTCAGCAAGCCACCCTACACCGACTTTGTTAGGCCCTTTAGGCAAACTGAGGTAGTCAGACGAGGGTACGTGAACTGTGGAGGGGCGAGACCCCTATTTGGTTCTGAGGGGTGAGACCCCTGTTCTAAGAGGGCAATGCAATATATTGTTCCGTGTTGTACTTTGGGTGTACCTACTAGTGGAAACAACTGACTGCGTGTCAGTGCGGGATAGCTACTCGTGCACTTATCACGCATGCTGTAGTCATCGCTACGTCTCGACAATGACCTCAGGGTGGTTGACTGGGTGTAGGACTACCACGGGGGACTATCCCGACCAAGAGAGAACCATGTGTACCTTTTACTCTAAAGAAAAGACTGCAATCAAGATCGTTCCCATAAGAAACATGCAAGATCAAGAAATACCTGGATACTTTGAGAAATGGATGAACTAGAAACACATAAATGAGATAAATAGAAATGAGAAATAAACCTGCTGTTGTTTTTACTGTACTTGCACTTAAATAATGTAAACACCACTCTACTCCGCATTCGCTGACTCTGTCTTTTTGTAACCTTGTTCAGGACCAGGAGTCGAGCAGCTCGAGTTTCCGGCTGCAGAGGGTGCTGGGCCCAACCGAGCCCAGCCATAGTCATTTTTCAGCTCTTTCACTTTCCTTCTGTTGTAGTGAGTAATGGACACATAGTTTACTGTTCCTGTTACTTTCTATTTCCTTTCCATTTTCTGTTGTTGTTGTAGTGGCATGTACTATGCTTTGAGACAGTTGTTCTACTTTCTTTACTACTTCGTCCTTTTCTTCTGCTTAGTTATATTGCATGTGTGGATGTGGTTTATTTTCTTGCTTTTGGTTATTTCTTGTTGGATGACTAGGTCTTGGGATTAGTCGAGGCGAGCTAGTCTTGGGTCCTGTAGGGATCCGGGAATCGAGTCGTAACAGTCTAGGTGCTCGGAACCTCCGTCGTCTTCTCCGACGATGGCAAGTGTGACACGCCGAAGGAGGTTGTTAACGGCGAATCTAAGCCATTAGATTGAAAGGGTTAGTTACAAGGAGGCTTGCCAGCCACGGCAATGTTGGTTGATCATCCGAAGAGGCAACATCGGAGGAGGAGAAATTAGGTGAGCATCGACCGTCGAAAAGGAAGAGGAGAAGATGAATGGGGGACTTGATTGTAAATAAAAAGGTTTGGATCGTAATGAAAATGACTTAGATGAAATAATTTTTAGGTACTTAAATGCAAATTTATTATTTAAATGTGCAAAACAATTCATTTTCTTCTCAACTTTTTATTGTAGACTATATGCATATTGAGAAACAATATTATGGGGTTAAATTAGATTTTTGTCCCTATTTGTGTTATATAACTTACAGTTTAATATAATGCTTTAATTATTAACTTAAGTCTTAATTTAAATATTAGCTTAGTTCTAAATAACTTATCTAATGATATTAAGTCCTTGTTATTAACTTAGAATAGTGAAATACTTATTTGATAATAATAAGGATTTATTAGTTTAATTCATAATTAACCCTGCTTATATGATATTACTGACTAATGAACTAGGTAAACTAGCTATTCTAAGTGAATTATGAGCCATAATGAGTACCTCATTAGGTCATAAAACTAAACCCTCTAGGAAGGGATGTCCACCTTTAGTGGAATCCATACTTTTACTCCATACACTATGTTGAATGAGGGGTGACCTATGGCAATATTTTTCCCCATTTGTAACCCCATGATATATATGGAAATCATTAGCCCATTTTCCTTTGGTGGCATCTAGCTCCCACTTAAAATCTGAGATGATGGCTCTGTTGGTTACTTTTTCCAAGATGCTCACTTGAGCATGTGTAGAAGAGTAAAGTGAAGCCTGATCCCCCAATCTGCAAAGAAGTCTTCAAGACAAATTGGGCCCTCTTGTTTGCGAAAATTATCTGGGGGGGCTCCATAATTATAGACAATGTCTTTTCTTACAAAGTTGACTATCCACTTGATATTTGTGTAGTAAACTCTTCAGCCTCCACCCAATTAGAGAAATAGTCAACAATAATAATGAGAATTTTCTTTCGGGTGTGGACCAACAAGAAAGGGCCAATAGGGTCTATTTCGCATCTAGCAAAGGGCATTGGTTATGTAATGGGGACCATTTGCTCTAGTGGTAGCTTAGATATGCTGGTGAACCTTTAGTACTCGTCACATATATTGATGAAGTCCTTTGCCTACCCTATCATTTGGGGCCAAAAGTACCCATATATAAGAGTTTAGTTTCTAGGGCCTTGGGCCCTCATGGTTTCCCTAGCATGGATGTCTTCCAGGGTTTGTTTGGCCTTAATGAGAGTTCGGTACCTTAATAAGGGGGTTGAATGTCCTCTCTTGTGTAAGATGCCATCCAAAAAGAGTGTGGCAAGAAGCCTTTATGTAGAATGCCTTAGGACAAGAGATCTTTGGCAAGACATCACCATCCCTTAGGTAGGTGATGATAGTGTCCATCCAGAACCTACCTAAATATATTACCATGGTGCTTGGGATGCTCATAGTTGTTGCATAGATTTGTCAAATGTTAAGAAAACACATCGTAGTATAATGAACAAAAAATGATATAGGATTTAAAATTTATAAGTGCTTGGGAAATAGGGAATGACTCCGAGGTCGTTCGCAGAGAGCAAATATGGAATTCACACACTAGTCGCAATTTAAATCAATGAGCATAATAAGATATTCAAGAAAGATATTCAATGAATATTATATGCAAAAATATATTCAATAAGAGCTAAGTGTATCTCAAAAATAATGGGATAAAAAGAAGATGAAAACTCTAAAAATAATGGTGATTTAAATTACCAACTATATCCACCAATCAAGCACATATCCCAAGGAGATTAGCCACTCAATATCGCTACAGTGGTTAGAACCACTTATGTTTCAATTTGCACATCAGATAATAGCCAACATGTCCACAGTTCCTCAATCAAGGCCAAGTCAGACGTCGGTCACAACCATCAGATGCCTTAAGTGTTCAAGCCTCAACACAAGGCACAAGGGTGCCAAGCCTCAGAGACGCTAAGTGTGTGCACGCATCCCAGGGCACCGGGCATGAATCCCAATGCAAAACCTACCCCTACCCTATTCATAGCTCTGAAACAAGTTTTAAAATCATCGTGTTGCAGTAGAGATTGAATCAGTGCGAAAAACAAATAATATTATTACTCGAAAGAAATTCGAGGTCGAACACAGTGAGCAAGTGACAATTTATTACTCAAGATCACAATCAAAGATGTAAGAATTTGCAATCAAGACTTAATAGAAATGAAGGCAAAAGGAAGGGGTTAAAATGGTGATTTGAATCACCAAATTAACCACAATTATCTCAAATGTTTCCACATTATCAACCACAATTAATTCACACAAGATGAGTAAGCAATAGATCCTAAAAGACTTGGATATGTGAAATTAGACGGTAGATTGGGCACTCAGACACCTTAATAGAGGCAAAGGCCTTTTCTTCTTCTTTCATCTCTTTCTCATCAAGCATCAAGGAGAGGCTTCTCTCTTCTTTTCCTCTTCTCCTCTTTCTCTTTTTCTCTTCCTTCTCTTCTTCCCTTAGCTTCAGAGAAGGCGCAACACAGGACTTAACACGCCAGCAAAGGCAAAGGCTTCTTCAGATCTCACAAGAGTCAAGAGGAGGGCAGCAGAGCAAAACCCCCCCTCTCCTCTATTTTTCTCTTCTTCTCTCAGAACCAGCAAATCAGACCAGACCCTGGTATCTGGGTAAATGGATGAAGCCCAAACCCATGAGGTGTGAGCGCGGGCGAGGGCGTGTGTGGGCACGTGCGAGGGGACGTCACCCCGTGCTTATTGAGGCGAACAGGCTATAGCAAAAAATCAATTTAAGCAACTTCGTGCACCTGTCAGCAAATGAGGTGGGACTAAAGTCCCACCCTTTCTTCGCGTGCACTGTAGGTAGTGAAGATGCCTCAAATTGAGGTAGTTGAAGGCTCTAGTGACCCCAGTCAAGGACCTAGGAAGGATCCTGAGACCACTCCACGTGAACTGGGGTAGAAATCTGGAGCGGTTGTGGTTGAAGGACTGAAGGCATAGTCAGTGCAGCCAGGGCGGTGGCGGAGCTCCGGTGGAAAACCTGCAAGCATGAGAACAGCCTTAAGGCCACATCAAATATGCTCAGGAGGATCGCCTGAGGATGGCGAATGTGATGGTGGTCTTGGTGGTGTGCGAGAGTGAGTGAAGAGGTCAAATGACCTCATTATGACAGTGCAGTGAGCGTGGAGTTCGACAGGTGATAAGAGTGAGCGATAGGTGGAATTAGTTTAGGGCTTTAGTCGATGGAGTTGTGGCAAAGCTGATGGGGGTGGTAGCGGCGAGCTTTGAGCAGTGTGGCGGTGTGTAGGCATCGCTGGAGCTTCGTCGGAGTGGAAGAAGGTGACGGTGTTGAGGGAGAATCGGTGGTCGTGCGTGTGTCACGAGAGTAGGGAAAAAATGTAGAGAGGAAAAGGGAGAGATAGAGGGACCTAGGGATGAGGTAGAGAGGCGGAGGGCTCTAGTGTTGGTTGACCAGAGCCAGAGAAGGAGGTAGAGGCAGCAAGGCGGCGACGACGAATCAGACGGAGAAATGCCCTCCCTTTGGCTGGGGAGGGTCCCTAAGAAGAGGGGAAGCTAGTCGGCTGTCTGATGAGAACCTCATCATCAGCCATAACTAGCTCATTTTGACCTAATACAAAGGATAAAAGCTCCTACATATCTCAAGGAAAGGCTTAACTCAGAGAATCCTGAGTTTGAGAAAAAAACAAGTCATAAGGGGTAAAAATGCAATTTTACCAGTATAATCTGCATACAGGGTAATTCAGGGCCCAAACATAGGTCAAAGCAGCTTAATAAGAATAAGAGTGGGATGAAATGATCTAGCAAGGGCTACAGCAATTCCAAGAAACTAAATGATAATCTGTAACCCTAAAACAACCCACTTCAATTCACAAGGTTCGAGGCAAAGTAAAAATAGAATAAACCCTCTAAAATTCATAGAAAAATAATCTCTAGGGTTTAGAACCTTCAATTTGGCCTTCAGAACCCATTTTGACCTACATTGAGAACCATGCCCAATTAATAACTTAATTTGGGTTTTTGCGTAAATTGACCGGTCAAACAAGGTTTAATATAGAAATGAAATTCACCATCAGATTCCTTAGGTCCTAATTAGTCATGTATAAAAACTTGAGCCTAAGAAGAAACCTCCTTGACCGACTTTACACTTTGGTCCTCATATATTTACTCTTTGGCCCTCAACTTTTGAACCCTCGCATTTTGGCCCCTAACTCTCCTTCGTTCTTTGCGATCAGGTCCCCCCTGCAAAACCTGCCAGCACCATGCTCCGGCGACCTTGCGCGGAGCATGGCGCCGCGCAGGGTGAGGTGGGGGACCTGGCAAGTAAACCGGGGGTGCCCTGCGTCGTCAGCCGTCGCAGGGACACCCCCCTGGTCGTTGTAACCCACCATACCGGCCGTGCGAATGCACGGACGGTATGGGTTCTTGTTTTCGGCCATCCTCCGGCGAGGGAGACACGTCGTCTCCCTCCGCCTTCCTCCCTGTTTGATCCCTATAAATACCCCCCGTTGCTCCACCGACCGGGGCAGCCTGGATCTGACGGAGAAAATCCCCAACTTTCATCTCTTCTTCCTCCGGCAGACGCTCACCAGCTCCGGCGGTTTCCCCCCCCTCCACCTCTTCGCTCTGCCGCAATACCAGCAGCAGAGACTTCCTCCCCTGCTCTTCCCGCGCCACGCCGCACCCAGCTGGCGCCTCTCCGGCTCTCTGCTCGCCGCCGCCCCTTTCCCTGAGCATCGTCTTCTCCGGCGACAGTCGATACGACTGTCGCCCTGTTCCTCCCCCTTCGTCCCTGCAAGTAAGCTAGAGCTACTCCCCTTCTTCTCCTCTTTCTTTCCCCGCTTTCAATTTATTCAATTAAGCCCTCGACCGACCCTGACCATCGTCACCTCCTTCGTCTCCGACCACCCTCCGGCGAGCCGCTCCCATCACCTCAGCGACCCACACGGCTCGCCAACCACCGCAGGACCTCCGCCTCCTCACCCTGATCAACCTCCGCCCTGCCACTTCCCCCACATCACCCTCTGCAACTCCACCGAACAGACCCTTCCTCTGACCCACAGTCCGACCTAGGGCAGCCCTCGCACGCCGCCCCGCGCCTCGCCACCACCCACACGAGCTTCGCCGCACCCTGGCGAAGCTCCTGGCACTCTTTGATTAGGCCGAGAGGCCATTTTCTTGTGGACAGGCCACCCGACCTCCGCCGCCATTGACGCGCAGGAGGAACTGCTTCCACCTGCAGCTACAGGCGCGCCACGCTCAGCGCCAAGCCCAGATTCACTCCCAGGACTTGCGAGGAGTTTGGCAAAACACCAGGTTCGCAGCTAAGGAAGAAAGCTTCGCGCGACGCCGCCATCTCCTGCTGAATTCCCCGCTGCGCGCGCGCAATTGAGGTGGGCCATTTAGTCCCACCTCGGAAACGCCTGACAAGCCGCAGCGACATAAGATGCAAAGGTGCTGAAGGCTTACTGCCTCAGCACACGGGGTGAGGTCCCCTTCACCCGCCCGGTTACCCGGTCTCGTCCGCGCTCACGCCCCGCAGACCTGACCCGAACCGACCCGACCCGACCTAAGACTGACCTGCACTCCTCTCCCACCACGCACGCCGGTGGGCCTGGACCCGGGCCTGATCCGAACCCGGTTACCCGGTAGCTCTGGGAGAGCTTTCCCAAGAGTGGTTTTAGAGAGAAAGAGAGACGCGGGGGGGGGGAGGGTAGAGTAGGTTTTGCCTCTGACGAAAAACTCTGAAGTGTGCAGGCACAGGCGAAGAAGAAGGCCCGCGGAAGAAGAAGGAAGCTAACTGTAGCAACAGGTAGTTAAGTCGTCTGATTTGGAAATCAGACGACGGCTTGAAGCAGCTAAGGAAGAAAGCTTCGCGTGACGTCCCTGGCTGAAAAAGAAAAGAAGCTGACACTTAACCGCAGGGAGGAAAAACAAGAAGAAACTCTAAAGAAGAGGCTGAGCAAGGCAGAAGAAGAGGAAAGGCTGCAGAGAAGAAGTGCAGCAGAGCCAAGGAAGAAGAAACCTTCACAGAAGAGACTGCAGAAAAAGAAGAAGAGAGGCCAAGACAGAAACCAAGGAAGAAGAAGAGAGGCCAAGACAGAAACGAAGAAGAAGAAGAAGGAGATCTGAAGAAAGAAAGAAAGAAGAACATCACGAGGAGAAAACAAAGAGAACAACAAATTCTTTCCCTCTCTCTTTCTTTATTTTGTAAAAGAAACATGTATATCTCTAGAATACAACTTGCTCCCTGAGTTCGACCTCGGGAACTCTTTTATTTTCCGAGTAAAAAAATTTTATATATTTGAAATGTTGGTAATAACCGGCTTTACTACAACGTTATAACAATAAAACCCGGTTGTCCTGAACCAAGCAATTCCATTTTGGCGCCGTTGCCGGGGAGCAACGGCTATTCTAGAGGTAAACATTCCTGTTTCTTTTAATTTCTGATAATCTCCTCTCTTTTGTGCAGCTACAGGAACTCAAGAAGACAAGCAACCACACGACAACCACTCCGAAGACAGGTAAATCTTTCCTCTCACTATTAACCCCTAAACTCTAAAGAGGAAGAAAAGAAAAGAACAAGCAATATAGGGCTAACCTGTTTTCCATACTTAGTAACCATAAAGAGTTGCATGTTTTCAACCCATCACTCCTGCACACTATTAAGGGTATTTAAGGGCTAACACATTCTTGCTTGAGCCCTAATTGCCCAACAAAGAGTTAAATGGACCAAGTAGAGCCAACATAAGGTCAAACATTAGGATTTCAGTAGAGACACACCCCTTAATCAAGAATTGAAGAAATCCAAAAGAGGTGTGCCCAAGCCATTGATTGAAAATAATTAACAAGAAAAATCCTAAACAATTGGCTCTCTCTTTAAACACTTGGACCCTAAAAGAAAGGACCCAAAAAGCCCCCAAAGAAAACAAGAGGTAAAGTTGACCCCTTTGGGTTAACCAACCTTAAATTAGGTCACTCTTTGCACTTAAAAAGACTAAAGTTCAAGTGAAACCTTAAGCACCCTGATCTTAAAATTGGTAGACTTAAGAGGTCAAGATCCCCATTCTGGTCTACCTGGAACCGCAGTGACAAGAGAGGTCGGGTGGGGGAAACCCTGTAACCCGTGGGGACGCTCTACCGTGTAGGGGTCTTCGCGGGATTCTCCCTCTCTGGCTGCCCAGGTAATTCTCAGGTGGACGATCTTTCTGATCAAGGGGTCCATCAGCCCCGAACCTCTATAGTCACCCAACAATTTTTGGGTGTCTTGATTGGGTCCAGCACCTGCTTATCTCATCCAGTCCTTCAGTATTTTGCAGGAGGTCCTTGAAACCTCCTATAGAAATTCACTCTCCCCGAGGCTAAGCCTCGGCTCCCTTGTTTTTGCAGAAATCATCCACATAGCCCCTCTTTCCTCTGATTCTGAACAAAATCCCCTTCTTCCATCTCGATTCAAACTTCTGATTCTATATCTTGATTCCACCACCTGATTCGAAAATGCAGCCTAATTACCTAGCAAGACTACCATGTAAAAAACCTGAATATCTGAGATCCATGAAAGATAAAATGATTGAGGATGCCCTTGAAATCTATGAAATCAAATATAAACCCTCAACACCAATAGGAAACATTCAGGTTGATGTTCCAACAACCACAACTTTCATCATAAACTGTGCCCAAATTCTATTGACTGAAATTTCAAAAGGATCAACCCGAGATATGCTCATGACAGGATACATTGAGATAGAAAAATTACACCAATCTGAATACCTTCAATGCTTGACAAATCCTGTACTTTGGGAACAACACCAAGATGCCCTTATAAAACGGGTAGAAATGATGAAATCAGTAGAACAAATTATCAACCAGAAATACCCGTATATACCAGAAATAGAGGATGAACCATCTTGGAACAGTATTAAGAAACAATCCAGTTTCCCAGATCTCGGGATTGAGGCACAAAGTGGTTGTGAAATCCCAACCCAGATAGAAGACAATGTTGAATTAGGTTGGGATATTGCAGGAGAACACAATGATGAGCCAAACTTCGACCATGAATTGCCAAGCCTAGAATTCCAAAACGCCTGCAATAATGAGATCACTACTGAACCTTTTGAGGGTATAAATTCCGC
Organism: Thalassia testudinum; assembly: GCA_037157565.1. Lineage (NCBI taxonomy): Eukaryota > Viridiplantae > Streptophyta > Magnoliopsida > Alismatales > Hydrocharitaceae > Thalassia > Thalassia testudinum. The sequence goes on along the minus strand of JAZHRO010000036.1, from coordinate 111,675,177 downwards.
CCCTTATTTTGATAAGGTGGCCCTCGAAGGTTATTCAGACTTTGGTTCTAATAATTCTGCCCACATCCTAAGCCTAGAACCTAGATCTGAAACTTATTGGAAAGATTATGAGGCCCCTTATGAGAAAGATCAAATTTTTACAGAATATGATTCTAGGCCTCTATTTGATGAATATCTCTCTCCAACATCTTCAGAAAATCTGATCAATTTTCCAGAGAACATGCCAATTTATGATACAGAGACTGAGAAGTTGGACGAGTTGGATTTTAATTGGGTCTATCCTACCAGCTTGGAGCTTGAGCCTAGACAAAATACCTTTTCGAGCCCAGAATGGACATATAGGCTAAACCCCAATCAGGCTGCTGATTCCACATCTGAGGATTTTTGCTGTGGTGGAATTCATGATCATGAATCTCATTTTCGCCAACTCTCCGACAATTTCAAATCTGACTATAATTGCGGAGAGATTCCCCTTCCTGAACACCCCAGGCCCATCTACGACCTCAGTTCACATGACTTTGACTCCGACTCTGAGGTCCTGATTCTCGAGATCACTGATAACACAGAATCATTCCTTCTCGATCCTCAGGAACCAAAAAGAGAAAATGCCAAGAGTGATTGCAACCCAGAATCCAAATTTTTTCTCGAATCCGATTTCTTTCATCCTACAGACACTCTTCCGGCATTTGATAGTTACCCAGAGGACTCTCTACAGGAAACCACCTATCATCCGTTTCTAGAAGAGCCCTCATACACAGTTGCCACCTCGTCTGCACACACAGAACTAATCAAAACCTCTTCCCAACCTCGACCCGCAACCGGACTCAATTTCTATTCAGATTCACCTCTCACCGAGCCGATTGCATTTCCACATCGGGTTTGGAACACTGATCAGACTACATACCACGCCCCATCATTCTCCGATCACCCCTGTAAGGTTTCCGCATCATTCATTGATTATTCTACGAATCCCTACTCTGACCAGGCTGATTCGACTCAGCCAAACCCTGCGTTTACACTTCCACATCCATCTGAGCTTCATAGTATATGGTGGGTTCCACACCTTTTTATCCACATCTATCAACCCACCAGATTGATTGAGTTTGGGTTGCATCATCAGCCTGTTGATCTGAACAAGCACCTGGTTGGACCAACCAGGCTCTTAATCAAGGTGCTTGTATTACAAAACTTAGCTGATTTGACCATCCCCTCTCCATCGCATTTCCCGCTTGGCTGAAGGCATCAAATTTAGCGCTCAACGGGAGGCAACCCGTCATTCTCTTTGAAAACCTGAAACTTGTTCTGACACCTTTTTGCACTTAAAGTTCACACTTTAGGACAGCCGACTCCACCTCAGGTGCTTGCATCTGAGATTAGAAATCGTCCGCAACAGTCACCCCGACCCATTTACTCATCAAAACATCTGTCCTAATGTATGAACTAAGTTGAATAAAAACCCCCTAGGTTACAATGAGGACATTGCAAATCTTAGCCATGGGGGGGTATGAAAGTGCAAAACTTGTAAGAAAAGGTTTCAAACAAAAAATTCACATATGCCAAAAACACCATAAAAATTAAAAATTTTCGAAAAAGAATAAGAGGAAAAGAGGAGAAGGAAATTTTGTGAAGGAGAAAAGAAACAAAATGAAAAAGGAGCACAAAATTATGAGAAAAAGTGATAGTCATTAGTAAGGAACTAAGGAATTAACTTAAGTTCTAGACCTCATTCAGGAAAAGTGCACAATGAGATTAGTAAAGAATGCAAACCTTAGGCATTCTTGAATAGACTCTTAGTACCCATTAAGATCTGAACACTCCTCAAGAGGTTGAGGAAAATGAAAAGCTGAAGTATTAGGTCTAAGGCTTAGGGAGTATTCGGCCTCGTTAACTAATTTTTGGTTTACGGTACTTAGTAACCTAAGCACCCTAACCTCACACACAGCCTGGTTCAGTAAGCGTAAAAATCAGAATCACGCAGAAGCGTCGCAAAAATCTGAAAAGATCACCTAGAATAGGAGCGGCCGATCAACACAAGATTGATTTGGACGAGTTCCCAGCGCGGAGAGGCGGGAAATCCCCTCGAAGATGCGTAACAAAATATCATCTCCTCGGTGCTTGTCTCCTAGGATATTTACATATCCTACTGGGGGCATGTAAGCACTCTGCTGGTTCAGATTCCATGGATGGCATTATCTCGAAGTGTCAATTGCCAGGGTCTGGATTCGGCCACGGAATACCATGGATGGGATTATCTCGAAATCTCAGTAGCCAGGGTTCCGGGGGTTGCCATGGGCGGTGCTATCTCGAAGCATCGATCGCCAGGAACCCTTGAGGATTGATGATGGGAGCAAGGAATCTGATACAGACCGTGTTGAAAAGCCAATCCTAGGCTAGAACTAAAAAGAAAAAGAGAGAGAAAACTCTCCAAACAGAAAAACTTTCTATCTCTCTCTTACAAAACGCACTGCGAACTGAGCCAGGGCTAAAATCATTTCAAGCACGGGTGCTTTAACCACGAAGTCCAATAAACCTTAGGTTAGTTCTTGTGGGCCTTAAAAACCTTTGCTAAAAGACTGAGGCTAAGGCTAGACAGATTTGGATCTTGATTGGTACTAGAGTACCTTTTTGGCCTATGGTCAGCATTCTAACCTAATCTATGCTCAAATAAAAAAGGCACTTATCTAAAACTATTAAAAACTTCATGGTCTAGAACAAGGGTTGAAACCGTAAGTTTTTGCTAAGGGACTAGTAAAAGCTAGGCATGGGGGTATGATGAGAACCTCATCATGAGCCATAACTAGCTCATTTTGACCTAATACAAAGGATAAAAGCTCCTACATATCTCAAGGAAAGGCTTAACTCAGAGAATCCTGAGTTTGAGAAGAAAATAAGTCATAAGGGGTAAAAATGCAATTTTACCAGTATAATCTGCATACAGGGTAATTCAGGGCCCAAACATAGGTCAAAGCAGCTTAATAAGAATAAGAGTGGGATGAAATGATCTAGCAAGGGCTACAGCAATTCCAAGAAACTAAATGATAATCTGTAACCCTAAAACAACCCACTTCAATTCACAAGGTTCGAGGCAAAGTAAAAATAGAATAAACCCTCTAAAATTCATAGAAAAATAATCTCTAGGGTTTAGAACCTTCAATTTGGCCTTCAGAACCCATTTTGACCTACATTGAGAACCATGCCCAATTAATAACTTAATTTGGGTTTTTGCGTAAATTGACCGATCAAACAAGGTTTAATATAGAAATGAAATTCACCATCAGATTCCTTAGGTCCTAATTAGTCATGTATAAAAACTTGAGCCTAAGAAGAAACCTCCTTGACCGACTTTACACTTTGTCCTCATATATTTACTCTTTGGCCCTCAACTTTTGAACCCTCGCATTTTGGCCCCTAACTCTCCTTCGTTCTTTGCGATCAGGTCCCCCCTGCAAAACCTGCCAGCACCATGCTCCGGCGACCTTGCGCGGAGCATGGCGCCGCGCAGGGTGAGGTGGGGGACCTGGCAAGTAAACCGGGGGTGCCCTGCGTCGTCAGCCGTCGCAGGGACACCCCCCTGGCGCCTCTCCGGCTCTCTGCTCGCCGCCGCCCCTTTCCCTGAGCATCGTCTTCTCCGGCGACAGTCGATACGACTGTCGCCCTGTTCCTCCCCCTTCGTCCCTGCAAGTAAGCTAGAGCTACTCCCCTTCTTCTCCTCTTTCTTTCCCCGCTTTCAATTTATTCAATTAAGCCCTCGACCGACCCTGACCATCGTCACCTCCTTCGTCTCCGACCACCCTCCGGCGAGCCGCTCCCATCACCTCAGAGACCCACACGGCTCGCCAACCACCGCAGGACCTCCGCCTCCTCACCCTGATCAACCTCCGCCCTGCCACTTCCCCCACATCACCCTCTGCAACTCCACCGAACAGACCCTTCCTCCGACCCACAGTCCGACCTAGGGCAGCCCTCGCACGCCGCCCCGCGCCTCGCCACCACCCACACGAGCTTCGCCGCACCCTGGCGAAGCTCCTGGCACTCTTTGATTAGGCCGAGAGGCCGTCTTCTTGTGGACAGGCCACCCGACCTCCGTCGCCATTGACGCGCAGGAGGAACTGCTTCCACCTGCAGCTACAGGCGCGCCACGCTCAGCGCCAAGCCCAGATTCACTCCCAGGCCTTGCGAGGAGTTTGGCAAAACACCAGGTTCGCAGCTAAGGAAGAAAGCTTCGCGCGACGCCGCCATCTCCTGCTGAATTCCCCGCTGCGGGCGCGCAATTGAGGTGGGCCATTTAGTCCCACCTCGGAAACGCCTGACGAGCCGCAGCGACATAAGATGCAAAAGTGCTGAAGGCTTACTGCCTCAGCACATGGGGTGAGGTCCCCTTCACCCGCCCGGTTACCCGGTCTCGTCCGCGCTCACGCCCCGCGGACCTGACCCGAACCGACCCGACCCGACCTAAGACTGACCTGCACTCCTCGCCCACCACGCACGCCGGTGGGCCTGGACCCGGGCCTGATCCGAACCCGGTTACCCGGTAGCTCTGGGAGAGCTTTCCCAAGAGTGGTTTCAGAGAGAAAGAGAGACGCGGGGGGGGGAGGGTAGAGTAGGTTTTGCCTCTGACGAAAAACTCTGAAGTGTGCAGGCACAGGCGAAGAAGAAGACCCGCGGAAGAAGAAGGAAGCTAACTGTAGCAACAGGTAGTTAAGTCGTCTGATTTGGAAATCAGACGATGGCCTGAAGCAGCTAAGGAAGAGAGCTTCGCGTGACGTCCCTGGTTGAAAAAGAAAAGAAGCTGACACTTAACCGCAGGGAGGAAAAATAAGAAGAAACTCTAAAGAAGAGGCTGAGCAAGGCAGAAGAAGAGGAAAGGCTGCAGAGAAGAAGTGCAGCAGAGCCAAGGAAGAAGAAACCTTCACAGAAGAGACTGCAGAAAAAGAAGAAGAGAGGCCAAGACAGAAACCAAGGAAGAAGAAGAGAGGCCAAGACAGAAACGAAGAAGAAGAAGAAGGAGATCTGAAGAAAGAAAGAAAGAAGAACATCACGAGGAGAAAACAAAGAGAACAACAAATTCTTTCCCTCTCTCTTTCTTTATTTTGTAAAAGAAACATGTATATCTCTAGAATACAACTTGCTCCCTGAGTTCGACCTCGGGAACTCTTTTATTTTCCGAGTAAAAAAATTTTATATATTTGAAATGTTGGTAATAACCGGCTTTACTACAACGTTATAACAATAAAACCCGGTTGTCCCGAACCAAGCGATTCCACTGTCCAATTTGATGGTTGGACGGCTGGTGGAGGAGGGTCAAAGTGGTCGCCAGAGCAGGGGTCGTTGGCAGCCAGAGGAAGCGATTTAGAGGCTTTTGGCTTGCCAAGATTTGCTGAAAAGAAGCGAAATGCAACAAGGGTTCTTTTATAGGCCATAGGAAGCCCTTCCAAGCTTGGAAAGGAGCTTCCAAGCTAGGAAGGTTTTTGCAAAATAGGATACCCAAACCTTTGAAAGGTTCTCATGACCTTTTGGAAAAGACTTAGAGCCTAAGGAATGGCTTAAATGGAAGGTCACTTCGCAAGGAATCCCGTTATCAATTTTGAGAGAGATTGATTGAGAATCGAGCAAGAAATCCTTGCTTGAAACTCGATAGTGAAGGTTTAACTTCCAAAAATGGTGTGGGGACCTGTTTGTGAGAATGATGACAAAGTTAGGGGCCTTTTTGTAAGGATCTTGAAAGTTAAGGGCATATGTGTGATATAAAAGAATCAGACAGGAGCAAATTGCGAACTAGGTCAAGACAATCTCATATTAGGCCTAAATTTTGTTAAAAAGCTAATTTTGACCTAAGGAATCCAATAGTGAAGTTGAATTCTGGTTTTGACCTAATTTGATTGGGTAATTTATGCAAAAACCTAAATTAGGGCAAATGCCAGTCTAAGACTTTATTTTGGGTCAAGACAGGTTCTGATGGTCAATTTGAAGGTATCAAACCCTAGAGAATATTTTCATATGAATTTTAGAGGGTTTAGGTGAATTTTATCCTAACAAGAACCTCAGTTAATTAAGCGGGTCTATTTTTAGGGTTTCAGAAGTCATTTAATTCTCAAAACACGTGGAAATCCTTTTCTGTCTGTATTAACCCACTTGTTGGACATTTAAGGCCATTTGACCCTTAATTAACCCCTAAGAAAGCCCATGGTTATTCTACATTCAGGATATGATGGTAAAATTGTATTTTAACCCTGCTTTCTTATCTTTCTCTCAGAATGATTATGCAATGAATTACAGTCCTCTAGAGGTCATGTAGGGGCATTTATTCCTTGATAATGACTAAATTGAGCTAGTTATGGCTCATGATGGTGTTCCCATCATACCCCCATGCCTAGCTTTTTCTAGTCCCTTAGCAAAATCTCATGGAATTAACTTTAATTCTAGATCATATGCCTTTTTATGCTCAGATGTGTGCTTTCTTTTGTAGATTAGGTCAGAATGCCGATAGAAGACCTAGAGGTACTCAAGTACCAACCAAGATTCGGATCTGACCAGTTCTATCCTCAGTCCACCATGAAGGTTTCTAAGACCCACAGGAACTAACCTAAGGTTCGTTGAACTCCGCAGTTAAAGCACCTGTGCTTAAGATATGTCTTAGTCTAGGTTCAGTTTGCAGTGCATTTTTGTACAAGAGAGACAGAAGATTTTTTTTTATTTTTTGAGAGTTTTCTCTCTCTTTTCATTTTTTATTTCTAGCTTTGGATTGGCTTTACAACACAGTCTGTATCGGATTCCTAGCTCCCACCATCAATCCTTGTAGGGTTCCTGGCAATCGATGCTTCGAGATAGCACCACCCATTGCAACCCCCAGAATCCTGGCTTTTGAGATTTCGAGATAATCCTGCCCATGGTGTTCAGTAACTAAATCTAGAGCCTGGCAATCGATATTTCGTGATAATGCCGCCTATGGCATCTGAACCAACACAAGGTGCTTACATGCCCCCAATAGGATATTTAGATATCCTAGGAGACAGGCACCGAGGAGACAGTATGTTATTGTGCATCTTCGAGGGAAATTTCCTATCACTCCACGCCAGGAACTCTTCCAAATCAACTTGTGTTGCTAAGCCGCTCTTAATCTAGGTATCTTTTTCAGAACAGAATTAATGCATTTTGCTTGATTTTGATGATTAAGCGCACTGAACCAGACTATGTGTGGATTGGGGTGCTTAGGTTACCGAGTCTCACAAGCCCAAGGTCAGTTAACGAGGTCGAATAATCCCTAAGCCTTAGACCTAATACTTAAGCTTCGTATTTTCCCCAACCTCTTGAGGACTATCCAAATCTTAACGAGTACTTGAATTTTAAGCCTAAAATCATAGCCCAAGAGGCCTAAGATCAGCGTTCATACTAATCTCTTTTTGTCTCTTAGCACTTTTTCTCTTTTATTTTCTTTCTTTTTGATTTGGTCTAGAACTAAGTAGATTCTTTAATCTTTTACTAATGACTATCCCTTTTTTCTTTTCAAAGTGTGCTCCTTTTTAACATTTATATCACCTCCCCTTTTTCTCCTAAAAAATGATATGCAAATTGATTTTTCAAAATTTCCTCCCTTCTCCATCTTTTTCTTTTTCAGTTTTTTACTTTTTTGCTTTTTGGAATATGTAATTTTTTTGATGAAACCCTTTCTTGTGAAGTGATTCTCACAGCATTTTACACTTTAATACACCCCCATGCCTACGATTTACAATATCCTCATTGTAAATTAGATGGATTCAAATTCAGCTTAGATCGTACATTAAAACAAGTTTTGGGTGGGTGGGTGGATGGGTCAGGGTGACTGTTGCGGACAATTTCAAGCTAGAGTATAGGTACCAGAGGTGGAGTCGACTATTCTAATGGATGATCCCTAAAGTGCAATATGAGTTTAGCATAAGATGTGGCAAGAAGCGTTTCGAGTTTTTCAACAAGATGATGGGTTGCCTCCCGTTAAGTGCTAAGTTTAGCACCATCAGCCGGACGCGATGACCTCAGGGAGAATGGAGGGGAAAAGATACCTCAGCCAAGTTTGAGTCAGTGAATTTGACGAACGGTTTGAGTCTCTAACAGTTCACAACAAAAGGTTTAGAATCAAGGTTGAATTCACTAATTTCAATGGCTCCATTTCCAAAGATTCTTCTCACCAAGAATGGTCCAATCCATTTTGATCTGAGTTTTCTTGGGTCTAATTTCCAAAGGGGACATCCTTAGATAGAAGATTAGTCAGGGGACGCATGATTTTCGAAAAATCGGGAATGAATCAACAATAAAAATCAACGTGCCCCAGAAATGATTGGATGTCTTTGACCGAGCTAGGCATAGGGAGTTTGGACATCATATTCACCTTGGCTCAATCAACCTAGATGCCTTTTTCAGAGACGAGATGTCCCAGGATAATTCCCTCAGGTACCATGAAGTGGCTCTTTTCCCAAGAAAGAACCAAATTCACGTCGATGCATCGCCTGAAGATTTGGACCAAGTATAGGAGGCAATCATCAAAAGATTTACCAAATACCAAGAAGTCATCCATGAAGACCTCAAGGTATTCACCTACCATATCTGAGAATATGGCAAGCATGCACCGCTGAAAAGTAGCGGGTGCATTGTAGAGACCGAATGGCATCCTTCGAAATGCATATGTTCCAAAGGGGCAGGTGAAGGTAGTCTTCTCTTGGTCCTCAGGATGGATTGCGACCTAATTATAACCGGAGTACCCATCCAAAAAGTAGAAGAATCGATTTCCTGCTAGTTTCTCGAGTATCTGATCAATGAATGGTAGTGGGAAATGATCCTTGTTCGTGGAGGAATTGAGTCTTCCATAATCAATGCAGACTCTCCGTGAGTTTGCTATACGGGTTGGTATGGTTTCTCAGGTTTCAGTCATGATGACGGTGAGCCCTACCTTCTACAACTTGGATTGGACTCACCCACCGACTGTCAGAGATTTGGTAGATGATCCCTGCATCTAACCACTTGATGATCTCCTTTTTCACAACATCCTGCAGATTTTGATTTAAGCGTCTCTGCATTTCACGGGATGGTCATGAGCCCTCTCCAGTATAGATGTGATGTGTGCAATATGAAGGGCTGATACCAATCAGATCATCGAGAGTCCATCCAATGGCTCTTTGATGATGCTGGAGAATAGAAATCAGGCGTGTTTCCTGATCAGATGTGAGTTGGGAGTTGATAATCACAAGAAACGTTTGATTGGAACCCAAAAAGATGTATTTCAGATGATCGAGAAGAGGCTTTAATTCCATAACTGGGTTATTAGCAGTAACAGGTGGTTCAGGGTGGGTGTCGGGAGCAAAGGAAGAAGTTATGGGAGTATCTAGGTTAGGTTCAGGCTCCTCTAATTGTGGGTTTTGATCTTCTTGTGGTTGATCAGAAATAGTCAGGTTTTCCTCGATACATAGGTCGTCAACCACAACCTCGATATCGCAAATTTGTTCTATAACTCCGCAATTAATTCCTTGTTGGGCCTCAAAGATGTCGATCTTCAATGTCTTGCTCCCAAATTTTAATTCAATTTAGCCCTCCTTGCAATTAATATTGGCCCTAGCAGTGGCCAGAAATGGTCTCCCTAATATGATCGGTGTATTCTTCATGTTCTCATAAGCATCCATGTCTAAGACAATGAAATCCATTGGAAAATAGAAATCATGTACCCTAACTATGACATCCTCAAGAATTCCTTTTGGTGACTTAATAGATCGATCTGCTAACAGCAAAGTCATCTCTGTCGGTTTAAATTTAGATTCCTCAAAGTATTCTAGTAGGGATGTAGGTATCAAATTTATGGAAGCTCCTAAGTCTAGTAAGGCCCGGTCGGACTGTATATCACCGATAGCACAGCAGATCAGAGGGGTGCCTGGTTCTTTTTCCTTAAACGAGAGTTTGCTCAAAATAACGGAGTTGGCTTGCTCTGACAGTACGATCGGGTTCCTGCCTTTGGTTCGTGACTTACACTTAGGTGTACACACGTCTTTCAGAAATCCTACGTAAGCCGGTATGTGGCGTATATCATCCATCAAGGGGATGTTTATTTGGACCTGCTCAAAGAGCTTAACTAGATCTTCCTCAAGTGCCACAGGTTGGGGTTTCCTTTTTCCTTTAGTCAAGGCCCCCGGAAATGGAACCTTAGATGGTTCCTCTAGAATGGGTCTAGGCTCTTGATCTGGGATAGGAGTATCCTGGATGACTATCCTAGGGTTTGAGGTTGCATTGCCAGGCTAGGAGTGGCTAGGATAAGGTGGGTCATGTGCTATTTTCTCACTCTGGTAGTAACATAATTCAGTCCTGCCTGGTTCTGGGTTGGTGTGGGTAAAAAAGGTGGTTGCTGCTGATAACCAACATATGATGTCGAAGCCTCCATCCCATCAGGTGATGGAGTAGAAGGGGCCTGATAAACAAAGTAAGCTTGGCCCTGAGTCGGGTTCATAGCGCGACTCTGGTTCGACACGTTATTCGGATTAGGCAGAGGTTGTGAAGGAAGTGCACCAAGTCAGCGGGAATTTGCCATCTGGGCGAGTTGATTGAGAACCTCTACTATCTCGTCCTTGTGTTGTTTTTGCATAGCTGCATTCATCTTTTGAATGTCAACTAGAGTCTGAAGGATAAGTGTCATTTGATCTACATGAGTCTGCCCGGATTGATAAATTGGGTTGGGCCGAGGTTGAGGTGGCTAATATGGACGAGGAGCTTGTGGTTGGGGTGGATATTGAGGTCTCTGATTTTGGTTGTTCCCTGACAACATGAAATTAGGATGATTACGCCATCCAGGGTTGTAGGTGTTTGAGAATGGATCATTCTTAATGGCGTTGAGGTCCTCGCAGGTTTGAGGAGCCCGATGTAAACACATTTACACTACTTAAAATGTCTATTTATGCATGTTCTTAAGCATAGGATTGCATTTCATGATATAAATATTGCATTACATGCATCATCTTGCATTTAGAGTAGTTTGAATAAAATGGAGGTTAATTGTCTCCTTTTATGTGCTTGGACAGGGAAAATCTTTTATCGGGGCCTCGGATCAAAGATCCAACCGTATGGCTATGATCAGGGCGACGATTGGAGTTCAACGTCTCCAAGATCGCCCTAATCAGGCATCTGTAGCATCAGATAGAGATCGGGGAACCCTAGAAGATCAAGGGCCAGGATGGTGTAAATCCGCACTTCAGATGACAAATCCGACCACACGGATGAATTCGGATCGACGATCGCAGCCAAACGACACAAAAATCGAGTCAATCCGACATCTGTGGCACCATCTACAACTTTCAGAATATGGACGGCCAAGATGGCGCCACGTGGCGCCATCTCAACCGCCCAAATGGCCGCTGGCATTTTGTGAAGGCCCCCGCCCGATCGCTCTCCACCGTCAGATGGAGATCCAACTGCTGTGGCCGCCTGGCGCTTAAAACGTGCGCTCGACCATCCGCGCCCCGCAGCGCAGCGGTCGAGCGCGCTTACGCGGGCACGGGGCACGGGTTCGAGCCGCGGCGAGTGGATTGGAGACGCGGGTTATTGAGGCGCGTGGAGCGTCGGATGGAGATCGTGCGGTCGCGGGCGCCCGATAGCGCCGACACGCGATTGGACGCCCCGCGTAACGCGCGATCGCACGCGCAAGCGGGCGGGTTGCAGCGGGAGCGGACGCGATTTAAGCCGTCCGATCTCGCGATCGGACGGCTGAGACTTCGCGGACGTGCGTAGGCATTACGCACGTGGGCAACCGAGCGGGCGCGCGTGGGCGCGGCGGCGACGGCCACGTCGGGGCTTTAGTGACGGATTTATCCGTCACTAAAGACCCCTTATTTATTATTTTGAAGATGTAACGTCCATTTTGCCCCCACTCCTTGCAACTATAAAGGGGGACCCCCTCCATACGAAATTTTCATCCCTTCTTTCTCCTCTCTACCCCTCCAAAGCTCAAGAGAAGCTTGTCCCACACCTGGGATGCTTCTCGCTAGATAAAGTCCAATTTTCGTTCCCCTTCGGAAGTGGATCCCGCGACGACGATGGCGTGCTGCTTCGTTCCCGTTCTTCTGCTTCGTCCTCCTTCGTCCCGCTTCGTTCTCCTTCGTCCAGGCATCGTCCCGTCCGACTCGTCCTCCAAGCAACCGTCGAGGAGGATTTCTCTCTCCCTATTCTTTTTACCGCTTTCTAGTTTAGATTTACTGCTTTCTAGATTAATCTACTCGTCCTCCAAGCAATCGTCGAGGAGGACATTTCTCTCTCCATTCTTTTAATGCTTTCTAGAGTAAATTTATCGCTTTCTAGAGTAATTGTTTTATGCTTTCTAGTTGTAATGAACAATCTCTTCAATACAAACATTCCTTGTTTATTCTACATCTCATTTTGATTTCTCTGTGTAATATTCTATTTCTCTCTTACTCTCTCTCTCTCTTCTATTTATTGTAAATAATTAGATGGTTCTAAATTGAAACAAATAAAAAGAAACGCGTAGTTTTTAAATCAAACGTCTGCCTCCCTGTGTTCGACCTGGAATTTTAATTTCGGTATAAATTTTATTTGTTGAACACGAATTCTTCGCTTTCGAACTACAACGACATGTTTTCCAAAATCGAACACGTTAGCGTAGGTTCGTAATCGTTCAACATTTTGGCGCCGTTGCCGGGGAGGCAACGCTCTTTGATTTCTCTTCGCGTTTTGTAACTTATAAATCATTTACCTCACTTTTCTCCTTTCTTATTGTAATTGCAGGTACTCTTTCGAGACAGGCAAAAGCGGTAGATCGGAGTAAAGTGCTGTGGAAGATTTTGTAAGTTATCCCCCACCTCCCACCCATTAGATTTCATTTCATCACATAATAACTCAAACATCAATCAACCTAGGTGTTTTTATAAACTCTAAGGTTAGATTGTTTGTTGTTTGACACCCATACTCACCCCAACCCCCACATTAAAAAGAAAAAAAAAATCTCACAGAGGTACACAACCTCATCTGATTTTCAAACTCAACCGGTAATCCAATCTTAGGAGCCGGTACACACATCCAAACACATAATTGAGTAGAAATCAGATTAGGTAATCATTTGTGTGCCTAATTAAGTGGTGCAACAGGCCAATTGTTTGAGTTGATTGGGCCGCACCACTTCAAATAAAATCAACTCATCAAGTAGCTGCCAATTAGGTTCAACTCTTAGGGATTTACCAGGCACTCCACATTCTTTTTAAACTTTAAAGGAAAACATCTTCACCTGTGCTTGTAAAACTTGGTGTGCCAACGACACTTGATTGAAAACACCTAAAGTTGAATCCTAAAAGCTACTAAGCAAGATTTGAATCTTAAAATTCACCACATCAAAAACAATCTTGCTTGAAACCCACTGGTTGTGCACTCACATACAAATCAATCAATCATTAAGGGCACAACCCATTTAAAGGGCCCATCACATTCCAAAGCACATTCAAACCTAGTCCTAAATAAAATAGAGTAGACGTTGGCTTTAAGGATTGGACTCGCTCTTCAGAACCCAGAACAAGATTATTTTCGATTAGTCTGTTTCTACTGTTCAATCTGATGTCTAGCTAGGGGAGCAAAGTCAAACGATCGCGGCTGGGGGGTACACTAGGAACCGGAGGCGCATGTCGAAGGAAGAACCTTCTCCCCAGTCCCTCCTTCTAACTGGTTGGATTTAACAGACGGAAGTAGATCAAATCGTTCCTTTATCTCAAGACGGGTTTTGAGAGTCTGTAGGTCTTTAGGCTAACCTATTTAAGGACAGGTTTGATTGTTTGTATTACAGGGCACCTTTCTTCCTCCCGTGTATCATGAATCCTTCCACATATTTCACACATTCCCGCTCTTTCCCTCTTGTTGTAAATTATCCTCAACATAACGATTATCCCAACTCGTATTGTAATCAACCATCAGTTAGTTGGGATAATTCGGATTGGGGATACAATTCCGGACCCCCGTGTTTAGGGTCTAACCCTGAACACTTTGATTTTGATTTTTATCCTTCTCAGAGCTACATCGATTATAGATCGTCTTCCTTTCATGAACAGCATAATACAATCTACAATCAAGAAGGATACACCGATCCTTACCCATCCTCTGATTTCACTGCCTTTAGGTCATCACCATCTTTTCAACAATCTAAAATGACCTATTATCAGGAAAGGTATAACGAATCTCAATTCGTTAATTCCTCTACATTGATGTCAAACCCGCCCAACCCTGAACCAACTCATTTGGTTCAGGTTAATCAGGTTCAAGATAAGGTTCTGGCTAACTTGAGGAATATCATTCAATCTTTAGAAGTTCAGCCAATACCTTGCATTGAGAGATTGGAGCCCCTGATTGAAATGATTGATGATTTAAACAAGTCTTTGTTGGATTGGCTCCAGGATGTTAAGGATAAGAACCCGGGTGAGTTTCTACTTGGGAAATTAGCGAAATTGAGGATGAGATTCGTGGTTGCTTTGATTCAATCTTGGAATAATTCGCAGGATGAACTCTCTTCAGGAAAGCCAATGACAGAACCCGCTCAGGCACCTGTTGGGGGGGACAAGTGTTATGAGGCTGACCAGATTGAATTAAAGCAACCAATTAAGGATGATTTGATTTCTTCACCTGAGATTCCTGAGCCGGGTTACGAGGAAACATATGTCTCCTTGGAACAGAAAGTGACAACTGATTTTGGGACATACATTGATACGGATCCTGATGGTGAAGATTCAAGTTGCGAAGTCTCACGCGAGTTTTCTGAACACGATTTCTGTGAGACAATTGGGCCTGAGGAATCTGATAGATCATTTAATAGCCCAATAACTGAGGAAACTGATCTTATTAGGGCACACATTACGGATCCAGAATCGCATTTTCTGGAAGAATCAATTCAATGCCCTGATTATCAGTTACACCCTGTTGAGCTTATTGATGATTCTAATTCTGAGATAATTAGACCCAAGTCAATTTTGATTCTGCCACATCATTTAGACTTGGAGATTTCAGACGGGGTGATAAATGTACAAGAGGTCCTGGAATTTGATATGCTGAATGAGGAGGATAGGAGCGGGGAAGTTCTGATTTAGGAAGTTAATTTTGGAGGAAATGGAAGATTGAGTCAAAAGGTTCCTTTTAAGCTGAAACCATCAAATCAGAACCCTTACGACATTTGTTTCGAGGATGTTCAACTCAAGCACACATTCAACGATTATCCTTTTGATCTTCAATTCTCTGTAACCCGACATTTTGGCCTTGGGTTGCATCCTCATAAATCGCAGGCCCGACCCCGCTTGCATTCTGATTTTAGGTTTTGGGTAATTTTTATCCAGAACCTAAGATATTCTCGATTATGGGGGATGGGTCTGCACCACAATCTGGTCCACATCTATGGACCGCTGTTGATAGGTCAGAGGATTCTTCTGTTTATATTAATTCTGACCTGGACTTGTGAATTCTTCATTTCTTTTCTTTGTATAGTGCGCCTAGCTGAAGGCACTAAACTCAGCACTTATATAGTTCTTTTTTCGATTTCATCTCGGAGCGGACATGACATTCACGCAATTCAGGTGCTTTCTACGCTTTTCCACTCTGTTTTATGTCCTTTTAATACAATGAGGACATTGCATTAGATAGGCATGGGGGGGTGGATATTTATCTCTGAATTCATTCGTCAGCTCCGTAGATTTGTTTATTTTCTTTTATAA
Organism: Thalassia testudinum; assembly: GCA_037157565.1. Classification (NCBI taxonomy): domain Eukaryota; kingdom Viridiplantae; phylum Streptophyta; class Magnoliopsida; order Alismatales; family Hydrocharitaceae; genus Thalassia; species Thalassia testudinum. Next base: position 111,659,476 of record JAZHRO010000036.1, on the reverse strand, counting down.
AAAAAAAATCAGAATTAGGAAAGAGAATTTGGGTTTAAGAAAATTTGCAATCTTAGGAAATACTACATTACGATCTGAACACAAAGACCCGTCAGGTCTTTGGACTTAATTAGCCTGTGTATCCACTAAAATGTGGATTTTTCTTTGAGTCCTCGCCATCTTAATTCTATTATAATTGGAATAAATAAGTTTGGGTGATAAGTACACGACTTATTAACCCGCCCTCTGATTTGAGGGAATTTTGAGTTTTAAGCATCTACACACTTTCTTTGCACTGACTCGTTATTCGGCGATTCTAACGGAAATTGGGTAGCTAATGAACCTTCTAGGGTGATATGGCTGACAAGTTATTGTGGGTAACAGCCCATAGGTAGGTTGTCCAGAGCCTAGTCACTGGACCTTTGTCTTTTTGCTGCCTTTAGGTAAATCTTAGATCAGGGAAGCCACCTACTTAAAAAAAAATCAAAAAGGAGAAAAGAACAAAAAGAAATAAGCCACACTTCGCCGCACGAGTATGGCTGGCAAGTTGTCGATGATAACAGCTCATCGATCGGTTGTCCAGAACCCAGCTCAGAAAATGCACTAAAAATTCCCAAAACACTTAGGAAGAAGCGGAGAAGTAGAATAAACCGGGGAGATATACACTGGATTCACCCTTGTGTTGACCTCGTTAAAAAATAAAAGTAGGGAGAAAGCTACCGGTTGTGAAGATACACCTTTAGGCAGAATTCTTTTTGAGGTCACCTAGAGGCGTAGAAATCCGAAGTCCGTTCTAATTGCCGGTCAACGAGTCTATCACAATCACAATAAGATGCTTAAAACTTAGGGTTCTCATCAAATCTTGGGTGAGTTGAATGGTCGTAGAAAGCCACTTTTGAACCCTAAAATTTGAAAATCCAAAAACAATTAGAAAAGAGTAAAAAGAGAAAAAGAAATTTTTCTTTGAATAAGGCGAGGGCTTGAGGCGGTCTACATTTTGGCTGATACCCGGGCACTGTTGTGTCTTTGAAAGTTCAGTTCCTAAGTAGACAATTTCTTAATGATTGAAAATAACTCAGGTCCAAATAATCTAACCTAATTCTTTTATAAATAGCATATAGTTTTTGCTAGGGACTAGCAAAAGATAGGCATGGGGGTATGACGTAAACACATTTACACTACTTAAAATGTCTATTTATGCATGTTCTTAAGCATAGGATTGCATTTCATGATATAAATATTGCATTACATGCATCATCTTGCATTTAGAGTAGTTTGAATAAAATGGAGGTTAATTGTCTCCTTTTATGTGCTTAGACAGGGCAAATATTTTATTGGGGCCTCGGATCAAAGATCCAACCGTATGGATATGATCAGGGCGACGATTGGAGTTCAACGACTCCAAGATCGCCCTAATCAGGCATCCGTAGCATCAGATAGAGATCGGGGAATCCTAGAAGATCAAGGGCCAGGATGGTGTAAATCTGCACTTCAGATGACAAATCCGACCACACGGATGAATTCGGATCGACGATCGCAGCCAAACGACACAAAAATCGAGTCAATCCGACATCCGTGGCATCATCTACAACTTTCAGAAGATGGACGGCCAAGATGGCGCCACGTGGCGCCATCTCAGCCGCCCAAACGGCAGCTGGCATTTTGTGAAGGCCCCCGCCCGATCGCTCTCCACCGTCAGATGGAGATCCAACGGCTGTGGCCGCCCGGCGCTTAAAACGTGCGCTCGACCATCCGCGCCCCGCAGCGCAGCGGTCGAGCGCGCTTACGCGAGCGCGGGGCGCGGGTTCAAGCTGCGGCTAGTGGATTGGAGACGCGGGTTATTGAGGCGCGTGGAGCGTCGGATGGAGATCATGCGGTCGCGGGCGCCCGATAGCACCGACGCGCGATTGGACGCCTCGCGTAACGCGCGATCGCACGTGCAGGCGGGCGGGTTGCAGCGGGAGCGGACGCGATTTAAGCCGTCCGATCTCGCGATCGAACGGCTGAGACTTCGCGGACGTGCATAGGCGTTACGCACGCGGGCAGCCGAGCGGGCGCGCGTGGGCGCGGCGGCGACGGCCACGTCGGGGCTTTAGTGACGGATTTATCCGTCACTAAAGACCCCTTATTTATTATTTTGAAGATGTAATGTCCATTTTGCCCCCACTCCTTGCAACTATAAAGGGAGACCCCTTCCATACGAAATTTTCATCCCTTCTTTCTCCTCTCTACCCCTCCAAAGCTCAAGAGAAGCTTGTCCCACACCCGGGATGTTTCTCGCAAGATAAAGTCCAATTTTCGTTCCCCTTCGGAAGTGGATCCCGCGACGACGACGGTGTGCTGCTTCGTTCCCGTTCTTCTGCTTCGTCCTCCTTCGTCCCGCTTCGTTCTCCTTCGTCCAAGTGTCGTCCCGTCCGACTCGTCCTCCAAGCAACCGTCGAGGAGGATTTCTCTCTCCCTATTCTTTTTTCCGCTTTCTAGTATAGATTTACTGCTTTCTAGATTAATCTACTCGTCCTCCAAGCAATCGTCGAGGAGGACATTTCTCTCTCCATTCTTTTAATGCTTTCTAGAGTAAATTTATCGCTTTCTAGAGTAATTATTTTATGCTTTCTAGTTGTAATGAACAATCTCTTCAATACAAAAATTTCTTGTATATTCTACATCTCATTTTGATTTCTCTGTGTAATATTCTATTTCTCTCTTACTCTCTCTCTCTTCTATTTATTGTAAATAATTAGATGGTTCTAAATTGAAACAAATAAAAAGAAACGCGTAGTTTTTAAATCAAACGTCTGCCTCCCTGTGTTCTACCTGGAATTTTAATTTCGGTATAAATTTTATTTGTTGAACACGAATTCTTCGCTTTCGAACTACAACGACAGGTTTTCCAAAATCGAACACGTTAGCGTAGGTTCGTAATCGTTCAACAGAGCCCCGGAAAAGTCAGAATACGAGGGTTCAAAGTTCCCCCAACTAGAATCTGTGGGTTCAGAGTTTCCTTCGAAACCAGAATCAGACGAGGGTGGATACGAGTCCATCCCCTGAGAAGATCGATGATAGATGTTATGCATAGCCTCCCTGCTAAAGGGTGGTTGCGCGAACAGGTTTTGCACAGAGATAGCTCGCTGCAAGTGTCGAGTTAGCTCATCCACCTTCCCAATAATACAGACCTTGTCCAGGTGACTGGCCATCTGTTCCAAGTCGACGAAAGAGGACAGGCCCTACATCTCATGTGCTCCCTTTGGATTCATCAATGCACGGGCACTCATCCAGTCGAACATGCCCATGGATTCATTATTGATAGAGTTCTCACACATGTTCTCGAGAATCTCCCACACGGTATCTTCATGTTGACCCATGATGTTTCCCCCACAGGTTGCATTTACGAATAATCGAATATCCTCACAGAGTCCCTGGTGAAAAGACTAGACTTGTTCCCATTTAGGAACTCCGTGGTGGGGGCACTTTTGCATGAGATCCAGAAAACGATCCCATGCCTCGTGAAGCGGTTCTCCTACTTGCTGCGTAAAATGTGTGATCTGGTGCCGTAGAGCATTTGTCCGACCAACAGGGAAGAACTTTCTCAGAAACTCAAATTGTATTTCTACCCAGGTGTTGATTGGATGCATTTGGGTTTGGTATTAGTGAGCAGCCTTGTCCATGAGAGAGTAGAACACTTTCATGAGTAAGACATCCTGATTTTGAGCTTCTGACCCAAAGGTCTAGGCCAGATGCTTATGTTGCTTAATATGCTACAAAGGATCCTCGGAATTACACCTATGGAATTTAGGAATAACATGAATCATGTTGGGCTTGAGTTCAATATCAGGACCTCCAACAAGGATTTGGACTCGAGGTTCGATTGCCACTACAGCGGGATTGTAATGACCTCACATCATAGGACGCTGTGGTGGGTTCACAAAGGCCTGGAATAAATCGTTGAGGCACTGAAGCTGATTTTCATGATTGTTTTCTTCTGCTGGTTGCTCCATGATGATGGATGAAGGAGAATTAGGTTCAGATGAATCAGAAGAGATATCAATCGGGTTGGGTTGTTGCACAAACAAGGAGGTCAAGGCTTGGCCTCGACGGGAATGAGTAGCTAATGGAGACCTCAAGGATTGTCTTAGAGACCTCCTCCCGAACATGCACCGATGGAGTAGATGAGAGGTAGAATGTGATGGACCCAATCAAGACACCCAAAAATTTTGGATGACTATGGAGGATCGGGGCGGATGATACCCCTTAGTCAGAAAGCCATCCACCTAAGAATTACCTGGGCAGCCAGAGAGGGAGTGATGAACACACATAAATTCATGATAAATTGCTTATTTTTTATAGTTCCTAGGCTTAGCATTGCATATCATGTTATAAATATTGCATGACATCCATTGCATGGCATGTAGGATAGTTGTATGTTTTGTATATTAATTTCTTTATTTTATATGGCCAGGGGGCAATGCGACATCCATACGGGTTTCGGATGGAAATCTGACCGTACGGATGGATCCAAAGCGACGATCGCAGTTCAACATCATGGGAATCATCTCGATCTGAGCACCGTGGCACCCTCTACAAGAAGAAGAAGATGGACGGCCCAGATGGTGCCACGTGGCACCATCCAGGCCGCCCAACACCGACTAGCAGCACCGCTCAACTCCTTCATCCGCGCCCTTCAATCCTAGACATTGGATTAAGATCGAACGGCTGGGAAGCGGTTGCACCAAGCCGCTCCACACAACACAAGGGAAGGGTTGGCACAATGGTTGGAGCGCTGGTTTGCAAAGGTGGGGCGCAGGTTCGAATCCTCGTAGCCCCTCCAATTCGCAATTGGGCGGGCGCATGGCAGCGGCAGTGCCAGCGCAAGGCAGTGCACACACACAAGCGCACGACATTGCGTGGCAGGTGCGTGCACTAGCACATAGCGAGCACACACATAGTAGGGCGTGCACGGTCAACGTGCGAGATGAGCGGGGTAGCGTAGTGCGGGTGCAAGGGCGGTTGGCGCCAACTTTTAGCGACAGCTAGGCTAACCTACAGCGACGCTTACAGCCGTCGCTATTTCATTGCAGGTCAGCAGAGCCAAGTAAGGGCGTGAATGGAGGTGAGATGTCTACAGTAACGTTTCCAGCGACAGTCTGGAGGTCGCTAAAGGTCCTTTATCCATTTTTAGCCTCTTCACTATAAAAGGACCTACACCCCCTCCCTTCCAAGCCATCTCTACCTACTCTACTCCCACCTACTCCCAAGCTCTAGCAAGCCTACCAATGCTCCATTAGAGCTTGTTCTCAAGCTGCCAAGCTGCCTATTAGTGTAGCGAACCTCTACCCCACCAAATACTACTCCAACTTCCCATCTCCCTTCATAGGTCACCTTGGAGCCATCCGCCCACCTCCATTCTGGTAGCAGATCAACTCCGTCTTCTCACCTCCATTCCGGAGCTACCCCAAAGCTTTCCTCAACTCGATGTCCTCTAGCATCTCACCTCCGTCGTCCCGCTCCTCACCTCCTTCATCCGAGCTTCCGCCAGGCACCATCGTCTCGCCAAACAGCCGATTCGGGAGATTTCCTCTCACCTCCCTCTCTTTATATGCTTTCATAGTTTCTTGTAATTGACATTGGAAGTAATATATATATCATATTTGTTCCACATCTCCATCTTGTGATACGTTTGCTTGTTTTCTTTTATTTCAAAAATATAAAAAAAATAACAAAACCCCAAAATACTAAAAAGAAACGAATCGAAGCGCGGTTTTCAACAAAAGTAAACATCGCCTCCCTATGTTCGACCCGGGACTCCCTTGGAGCTTTGGTATAAATTTTATCTGATCGATGTGATTTGCAACTACGATGACAGGTTACTTGTAACCCCGATTTCCGACCATTTTGGCACCGTTGCCGGGGAGGCAACGGAATTTACTTTATTGTATATTGCGTTTCTTCGCATTTACATAGCACTAACCCTACTTGTCTTTGATCTACTGTCTTGCAGGTACCCTAGCATGCAGATCCAAGTGCGGTATGATTGCGTAGCAATCATAGGTCTTAATTGACCTAGATTAAGCTAGAACTTAACATAAGTTAGGGAAATTCATGCACGCATAAGCATTATCTACATCTTTACTCCTTTACTTTAGCTATGCATAAAATAATGTTATAATGTGCTGATTAAGTATATTATGTCGATTGCAGGCAATAAGCAGATCTGGAGCTGGATCTGGAGCAGGATCTGAAGCTAGATCAGGAATAACAGGAGTTGCAGTAGAGCTGGAGCAGAAGGCTTAGATTAGATGTAGGAATAATAATGAAAGGGTGTTAAAAGTTTGTTATTCTATTAAGTAGGAATAAAGCAGTAAAATGTGAAGAGCTTAGGTCCATCCTAGCCTTAGGATAGCCTATAGAATTTTTCAAGCCTTAGCCACCCTTAGATTAGGTCACAACACCCTAGGAAGCCCTAAAACCCTAGTTCCAACCCTTATCTAGACGTCCAGATAAGTTATAGGACGTCCAGGATCCTTAGCCATCTCCCGCACACCTCAAACCCACTTTTGCAGTGTTATTGGATGTCCAGACACTTTGTCAGACGTCCAATTTCTGCAGAGTACCCAAAACAGAACCTTGATTTCCCCCTGACTCAAATTGGACGTCCAAAACTGAAGTCTGGACTTCTGATTTTCGAGTATAAGTCATCTGATCCTATTATTGGACTCCTAATACTGGTCTCCAGTCCCTGTTTTGAGATTCAAGTCTTGATCTTGGATCTCTAGCTTCCTAGACCTAATCCCAACCCCTTAGGAACCTAAATTAAGGTGTCCTAACCCTAGTACATCACCTCTAGACCTACCTAAGGACCTAGTTAGGTCCTCACCAAACCCAATTGACTTAGATCAAAGTCAATTTCCTTCACCTAAGTCAATTGGACTCATTGAGTCCAATTGAGCTTAGATCTCAACCCACACAAGTTCAATTAGACTTAGTGAGAGTCTGATGAGAACCTCATCATGAGCCATAACTAGCTCATTTTGACCTAATACAAAGGATAAAAGCTCCTACATAACTCAAGGAAAGGCTTAACTTAGAGAATTCTGAGTTTAAGGAGAAAACGAGTCATAAGGGGTAAAAATGCAATTTTACCAGTATAATCTGCATACAGGGTAATTCAGGGTCCAAACATAGGTCGAAGCAACCTAATAAGAATAAAAGTGGGATGAGATGATCTGACAAGGGCTACAGCAATTCCAAGGAACTAAATGATAATCTGTAACCTTAAAACAAACCCACTTCAATTCACGAGGTTCGAGGCAAAGTAAAACTAGAATAAACCCTCTAAAATTCATATAAAAATAATCTCTAGGGTCTAGAACTTTCAATTTGGCCTTCAGAACCCATTTTTGACCTACATTGAGAACCATGCCCAATTAATAACTTAATTCGAGTTTTTGCGTAAATTGACCGGCCAAACAAGGTTTAATCTAGAAATAAAATTCACCATCAAATTCCTTACGTCCTAATTAGTCATTTATAAAAACTTGAGCCTAAGAAGAAACCTTCTTGACCAACTTTGCACTTTGGTCCTCATATATTTACTTTTTGGCCCTCAACTTTTGAACCCTCACGTTTCTGCCCCTAACTCTCCTTCGTTCTTTGCATTCAGGTCCCTCCTGCCAAAACCTGACCAGCGCCATGCTCCGGCGACCTTGTGCGGAGCATGGCGCCGCGCAGGGTAAGGGGGAGGGTCTGGCAAGTAAACCGGGGGTGCCCTGCGTCGTCAGCCGTCGCAGGGACACCCCCTGGTCGCTGCAACCCACCATACCGGCCGTTCGAACGCACGGACGGTATGGGTCTCCATCTCCGGCATCCTCCGGCGAGGGAGACACGTCGTCTCCCTCCGCCCTCCTCTCTGATTCTACCCTATAAATACCCCCCGTCGCCCCACCGTTCGGAGGAGCTCGGTCCTGACGGAGAAACACCCTCTTTTCACTCTCTTCCCACTCCGACAGGAAGCCCTCCAGCTCCGGCGGTCTCTCCTCCTCCTCCTCGTCGTTCTGCCGCACTACCAGCAGCAGGGCTACTTTCCCCCGCTCTTCCCGCGCCGCGCCGCACCCAGCGCGCGCCTCTCCAGCCCTCTCCTCGCCGTCGCTCCTTCCACTGGGCAGCTTCTTCCCCGGCGACAGTCAATACGACTGTCGCCCGCTCCGGCCCCTCCTCGTCCTGCTAAGTAGGTAGAACTCCTCCTCTTTCTCCCCTCTTCCTTTTCCTCATTTTACATCTTTACTGTTGCCCCGATCCGACCAATCGCCCTCACCTTCTCCACCTTCGGCCCCTGCTCCGGCGACCCCGCTCCATCACTCCAGCAACCCACACGGCTCGCCGACCACCGCAGAACCTCCGCCTCCTCACCCTGATCAACCTCCGCCCTTCCACTTCTCCCAAATCACCCTCTGCAACTCCACCGAACAAACCCATCTCCCGACCCACAGTCCGACCTAGGGCAGCTCTTAGGCTCCGCCCCGCCGCCTGCACACCCCCTGACCACCTTCGCCGTGCCACGGCGAAGGTCCTCCGCGTTTCTGATTAGGCCGAGAGGCCGTTTCTCTGTAGACAGGTACCTGCGCTCGTCGTCGCCATTTTTGAAGCGAAGCAGCTTCGACCTGCTGTCCCAGGTGCGCCGAGCCCAGGTCACGCTCCCAGGCTGTGCGGGGGCATTTCGGCAAAGCGTTAGGCTGCAGTTGAGGCGAATCCCTCGCGCGAAGGCCTCGCGTAAAGCTGCGATTACCAGCTGCTTCCTCCGCGCAGGCGCGAAATTGGGGTGGGACATTTAGTCCCACCTCGGAAGGCTCTGAAGGAGCGCAGCGGTATAAAGCGAAAAAGTGCTGGAGGCTTATTGCCTCAGCACACGGGGTGAGGTCCCATTCACCCGCCCGGTTACCCGGTCTTGTCCGCGCTCACGCCCCGCGGACCTGGCCCGACCCGACTTAGACTGACTTGCACTCCTCGCCCACCACGCACGCCGGTGGGCCTGGACCCGGGCGCGACCCGTACCCGGCAACCCGGCTGCTCTGGGAGAGCTTTCCTTAAGAGTGGCTTCTGTGAGAGAGACGCGGGGGAGGGTAGAGATAGGTTTTGTCCCTCTGATCAAGCTGTGTAAGTGTTCAGGCACAGGCGAAGAAGAAGAAGACAAGCGAGGCAGAGAAGAAGGATGACGAAAGCTGAAGGAAGGAGGAGCAGTGTAGCAGCGGCGGTTTAAGTCATCTGATTGGAAAATCAGACGACGTCCTGAAGGCAAAGAAGGAGAAGGAAGGCGAGGCAGAGGAGAACACAGAGAGGCCAAGGGAAGAACTGAAAGAAGAAGAAGAGCACGAGAAGAAGAAGATCTGAAGAAAGGAAAAGAAGAAAGAAAGATGAAGAAGAAGAACAGGACTGCTCTGCAGAAGAAAAAGGAAGAGACAAGCAGAAACAGCTGAAAGAAGAAGAAGAACATCACCACTGCAGATAAAGAAGAAGAACAAAGGAAGAGAGCAGAAGATCTGAGAAGGAGGAAGAGGAGAAGCAAAGAGAAAAGAAGAAAAGCCAACAAATTCTCTCTCTCTCTCTCTCTTTATTTTTGTAATAAGAATTTGTATCTCTAGAATACAGTTTGCTCCCTGAGTTCGACCTCGGGAACCCTTTATTTCCGAGTAACAAATTGTATTAAACTGGTAATCACCTCTCTATACTATACTACGACGAAATAATAAAACTATAGAGGAAGGTCACCACCAGTTTTTGGCGCCGTTGCCGGGGAGCAACGACTATTCTAGAGGTAAACATTCATGTTTCTTTTTAGTTTCTGATAATCTCCTCACTTTTGTGCAGCTACAGAAAATCAAGAAGACAAGCAACCGCACGACAACCACTCCGAGGATAGGTAATTTTTTTTTTTTTCCTCTCGCTATTAACCCCTAAACTCTAAAGAAGAGGAAAAGAAAAGAACAAGCAATATAGGGCTAACCTATCTTCCATACTTAGTAACCATAAAAAGTTGCATGTTTTCAACCCATTATTACTGCACACTATTAAGGGTATTTAAGGGCTAACACATTCTTGCTTGAGCCCTAATTACCCAACAAAGAGCTAACTGGACCAAGTAGAGCCAACCTAGGATCCAACACTAGGGATTTAGAGACACACTCCTTAAGCAAGAATTGAGAAAACCAAATGAAGTGTGCCCAAGCCCTTGTCTGAAAATACCTATTCAAAGAAAACCTAAAACAATTGGCTCTCTAAACACTTGAACCCTAAAAGACAAGACCTAAAAGCTCTCAAAGGAAACAAGAGGTAAAGTTGACCCCTTGGGTCAACCAACCTTAAATTAGGTCACTCTTTGCACTTAAAAGACTAAAGTTCAAGTGAAACCTTAAGCACCCTGATAAAAATTGGTAGACTTAAGAGGTCAAGATCCCCATTCTGGTCTACCTGGAACCGCAGTGACAAGAGAGGTCGGGTGGGGGAAACCCTGTAACCCGTGGGGACGCTCTACCGTGTTGGGGTCTTTGCGGGACTCTCCCTCTCTGGCTGCCCAGGTAATTCTCAGGTGGACGATCTTTCTGATCAAGGGGTCCATCTGCCCCGCACCTCTATAGTCACCCAACACATTTTTGGGTGTCTTGATTGGGTCCAGCACCTTCTAAACTCATCTCTTCCAACAGTGCATGTACGGAAGGAGGTCCTTAAGACCACCCTTAAGACCTCCTTTAGAAATTCGCTCTCGTCAAGGCCAAGCCTCGACGCCCGTGTTTGTGCAGCAACACCTTCACATTATTCTCTCTTCAGATTCAGAACCAAGTTCTTCTTCTTCCCCCATCATGGCTCAGCCAGTTGAGGAAGAAAATAATCTGGAGCACCAGCTCCAGCGACTCAATGACCTCTTCCAAAACTTCGTGCACCCACCACAGCGTCCTATGATGCGGGACCACTACAATCCTGCTGCGGTGGCCATTGAGCCTCGAGTCAGAATCCCGACTGGAGGACCTGATTCCGAATTAAAGCCCAACATGATTCATGCTATACCTAAATTCCATGGGCTTAATTCTGAAGATCCCTTCCAGCACATCAAACAGCTAAAGCATCTGGCCCAAACTTTTGGGTCAGATGCGCAAAATCGGGATATTCTTCTCATGAAGATGTTCTCCTTTTCTCTTATGGACAAGGCCGCCCATTGGTATCAAACTCAGACCCGGCCGATCAACACTTGGGCAGAACTTCAATCCGAGTTTTTGAAAAAAAATTTTCCCGTTGGTCGGACCAACGCCTTGCGCCATCAGATTACACACTTCACTCAACAATCAGGAGAACCTCTCCATGAGGCATGGGATCATTTTCAGGATCTCATGAGAAAGTGCCCCCATCACGGAGTTCCTAAATGGGAACAAGTCCAATCTTTTTACCAGGGACTCCGTGAGGACATCCGCCTTTTCGTCAATGCAAGCGGAGGAAACATCATGGGTCAACATGAAGACACCGTATGGGAGATTCTCGAAAACATGTGCGAGAACTCCATCAACAATGACTCCATGGGATTATTCGACAGGACGAATACCCGCGCAGCGACGAATCTTAAGGGAGCACATGAGACGCAGGGCCTGTCCGCATCAGTCGACCTGGAATTAATGGCCAGTCGATTGGACAAGGTCTCAATCATTGAGAAGAAGGTGGATGAGCTGACTCAGCACTTGCAGCGAGCCACCTCCGCACGTAACTCCTTTGCACAACCTCCTTCCACACAGGAGACTGTGCAAAACATCCTCCACCGATCTTCCCCTAGGATGGATCCATATCCATCCCCATCTGATTCTCGGATCGGAGGATCATCGGATCCTTTCTACACCAGCCCGGGGAACTCCATTCCCCCTTTCCCTGATTCTCAAGAGGTTCCTCAGACCTGCGAGGACCTCAACGCCATCCAGAATGACCCATTCTCCAACACTTACAACCCTGGATGGCGAAACCATCCCAATTTTCAGTGGGCGGGAAATTCCCAAACCCAAAGACCACCTTTTCAGTCCCGCCCACAGCCCTCTCGTCATTACCAGCCGCCTCAGCCTCGGCCCAACCCTACTTATCCATCAGGGCCAAATCAGGATCAAATGTCCCTAATCCTTCAGACTCTGGCTGACATTCAAAGAACAAATGCGGCTATTCAAAAACAGCACAAGGACGAACTTACAGAGGTTAAAACTCAACAGGCCCAGTTGGCAAATTCTCGCCAGCCAGGCACACTCCCTTCCCAACCTCTTCCTAACCCGAATAACGTGCCGACCCAGAAGCGCGTTATGAATCCAAATTTAGGCCACGCACAATGGATTTATCAGGCCCCTACTGCTCCATCTCCAGACGAGATGGAAGCTTCAACTTCTTATGCGGGATTTCAGCAGCAGCCACCCCTCTTACCAAACCCAAACCAAAATCAGGCCGGATTAAATTCTGTAACAACACGTAGTGGTAAAACAACTCAAGACCCGCATTATCCAAACCACTCCAAGCCTGATAACCATGACCCTAGGATAGTTATCCAAGATACCACTGTCTCGGATCCACAACCTGGACCTATCCTAGAAGAACCAACCAAGATCCCGTTTCCTGAGGCCTTGACCAAGGAAAAGAAGACCACCAAACCCGTGGCCCCTGAGGAGGACCTGGTCAAGCTCTTTGAGCAGGTCCACATAAACATCCCCTTGATGGATGCAATCCGCCACGTACCAGCTTACGCATGATTTCTAAAGAATATATGTACACCCCAGCGTAATCCGCGAACCAAGGGAGGGAGCCCAATTGTTCTGTCAGAGCAAGCCAGCTCTGTAATCCTCAGTAGACTCCCACCCAAGGCAAAAGATCTTGGTACTCCCCTGATTTCCTGCAAGATAGGTGGTACCCAATTTGATAGAGCATTATTAGACTTGGGTGCATCCATAAACCTGATACCCACATCCTTACTTGACCATCTAGAAGAATCTGAGCTAAAACCAACCGAGGTGACATTACAATTAGCAGATCGATCTATAAAGTCACCAAAAGGGATTCTCGAGGATGTTATCGTAAGAGTGCGGGATTTCTATTTTCCAGTGGACTTTATAGTCTTAGATATGGATGCACCTGAGAACCCTAGGGATACACCAATCATTCTAGGGAGACCTTTCTTGGCTACTGCTAGAGCCAACATCAGCTGTGAGGAGGGCCAAATAGAGCTTAAGTTTGGAGATCAAACACTGAAAATTGATATATTTAAGGCCCAACAAGGAATTAATTGCGGTGTCATCGAACAAATTTGTGACATCAGGACTTTGGTTGATGAATCACACTTCCAGAATGACTCGATTATGCCTCATCAACCGTAGAAGGATCTTGACCCGCAAACAGAGGAGTCGAATCCAGATATGAACAACGCAGTAACTCCCACCCTTGAACCTCACATCTATACTGAACCACCCGCTGCTGCTGATAACCCCATCCTCGAACTGAAACCCCTTCCTGCTCACTTGAAATACATCTTTTTGGGTTCTAATCAGACCCTTCCTGTGATTATCAATTCCAACCTCAGTCCTGAACAGGAATCCCGTCTAATTGTTGTCCTCCAGCAACATCGCAGAGCCATCGGGTGGACTCTCGATGATTTGACTGGAATAAGTCCCTCTTATTGTACTCATCATATCTATTCAGAAGAGGGCACATGACCTTCTCGTGAAATGCAGAGACGCTTAAACCCCAATCTGCAGGAGGTCGTGAAAAAGGAGATCATCAAGTGGTTAGATGCCGGAATCATCTACCCGATCTCCGATAGTCGTTGGGTGAGCCCAATTCAGGTCGTGCCCAAGAAGGCAGGACTCCCCACTATAATGACTGAGACCGGAGAAATCATTCCTACCCGATTAGCCAACTCATGGAGAGTCTGTATAGATTACCGCCGACTCAATTCCTCCACGAAGAAGGATCATTTCCCACTGCCTTTCATTGATCAGATTCTCGAGAAACTAGCGGGAAATAGGTTCTTCTGCTTTCTTGACGGGTACTCCGGTTACAACCAGGTGGCAATCCATCCTGAGGACCAAGAAAAGACCACGTTCACCTACCCCTTCGGAACATATGCTTTCCGAAGGATGCCTTTCGGTCTTTGCAATGCAGCCGCTACTTTTCAGCGATGCATGCTTGCCATATTCTCAGATATGGTAGGTGATTATCTGGAAGTCTTCATGGATGACTTTTCAATTTTCGGAGCATCATTCGACGATTGCCTCCAACACTTGGTCCAGATACTCAGGCGGTGCATCGATGTGAATTTGGTTCTTTCCTAGGAAAAGAGCCATTTCATGGTGCCTGAGGGAATTGTCCTGGGACACTCAATTTCGGAAAAAGGCATCCAAGTGGACCGAGCTAAGGTTGATCTGATTTCTCACCTTCCTATGCCTAGCTCGATCAGGGACATCCGTTCCTTTTTAGGGCATGTCGATTTTTATCGAAGATTTATCCCTGATTTTTCAAAAATCGCGCGCCCCCTGACCACTCTTCTCTCCAAGGATGTTCCTTTCGAAATTTCCAAGGAATGCACTCAAGCATTTGAAATCCTGCGTGACCGAGTCACCCAAGCCCCGATCCTACAATCCCCTGATTGGTCTCAACCCTTTGAGATCATGTGCGATGCATCCGACTTCGCTGTAGGAGCGGTTTTGGGACAGAAAATTGACGGGAAACCTGTGGTCATTTACTACGCCAGCAAAACACTCGATGAGGCTCAGCGTAACTATACGGTTACTGAGAAAGAGCTGCTAGCTGTAGTATTTGCCCTAGAAAAATTCAGATCGTACCTTCTGGGTTCCCGTGTCATCATATACTCGGATCACACAGCTGTGAGGCATCTCCTTGCAAAGAAGGACGCGAAACCTCGATTAATCCGATGGATCTTGCTGTTGCAAGAATTTGACCTTGAGATTCGCGACAAAGCGGGAAAGCAAAATGTGGTAGCTGATCACTTGTCCCGTCTTCCTTCTGAAATAATTGACCCTTCCGGACCCATCACTGAGCATTTTCCCGATGAGCACCTGCTGAATATTGGTACTAGCCTTCCATGGTTTGCTAATGTAGTAAATTACTTGGCATCTCATCAGATCCCGTCCGATTGGCCGAAGGCCAAGAAGGACAAATTACGCTCCGATGCCAAGTATTACATTTGGGAAGACCCGTACCTCTTCCGCATAGGTGCCGATCAGATCATCCGAAGATGTGTCCCGGAAGAGGAATTCAACAATATTCTCTCTTTCTGCCATGACCAGGCATGCGGTGGCCATTTCGCCAGGCATAAAACCGCATCAAAAGTCCTCCAGTGCGGCTTTTACTGGCCCACACTGTTCAAAGACGCGTACAGTCACTGCAAGGCATGCAGTCGTTGCCAGACTTTGGGCAACATGAGCCATCGCGGCATGATGCCTATGCAACCGATTCTAGTATGCGAAATCTTTGATGTTTGGGGGATTGATTTTATGGGCCCCTTTCCTGTTTCGGATGGTTTCGAATACATTCTGTTGGCTGTGGACTACGTGTCCAAATGGATCGAAGCCATACCGACCCAAACCTGTGATCACAAAATCGTTCTCAAATTCATTCATCAAAACATTTTCTCAAGGTTCGGGATTCCTCGTGCAATAATCTCTGATGGGGGGACCCATTTCACAAATGCTCAGTTTAGGTCACTGATGACCAAATACGGGGTGTCTCACCGAATCTCTACTCCTTACCACCCCCAAACTAATGGTCTAGCTGTGCTGTCTAATCCGGAGATCAAGAAAATCCTGCAAGTCACTGTTCGACCTGACAGGAAGGACTGGTCGTCCCGACTTCCGAAAGCATTGTGGGCCTATAGGACCGCCCACAAGACCCAATTGGGCATGTCTCCCTTTAGACTGGTGTACGGAAAGGCATGTCACCTTCCCGTCGAACTAGAGCATAAAGCCTATTGGGCAGTACAGAACTGTAATCTAGATCTTTCCAAGGCTGGAACCCACAGAAAACTCCAAATCAGCGAGATCGATGAATTACGCCTAGACGCGTACGAGAACTCGCGAATCTACAAGGAGCGGGTTAAAGCCTTCCACGACAAACACATCTCGAGAAAGATCTTTCATCCTGGTCAAAAGGTCCTACTCTTTGATGCCCGACTAAAACTCTTCCCAGGAAAACTGAGATCCAAGTGGGTCGGACCATATTTGGTCCGACAGGTTTTTGGAAATGGAGCAATCGAAATCAGTCCACTCAGCCATGATTCTGAACCTTTCATCGTGAACGGTCAGAGACTCAAGCCATTCATTGATGTAACTTCTACTGATTTGGCTGAAGCATCTTATATCCTCCATTCCCCTTGAGCTTATTGCGCCCAGCCGATGGCGTAAAACTCAGTGCTTAACGGGAGGCAACCTGTCATTTTCCTAAAAATCCAAAACTTTTTCTGACACCTTTTTGCACTTAAGGTTCACCCTTGTAGACAGCCGACCCCACCTCAGATGCTTGCATCTGGGATTAAAAATCGTCCGCAAAAATTCAACTCGACCCATTCACTCATCCAAATTTCTGTCTTAAGGAATGAACTAAGTTAAATAAAAACCCCCTAGGTTACAATGACGACATTGCAAATCTTAGGCATGGGGGGGGGGGGTATGAAAGTGCAAAACTTGTAAGAAAAGGTTTCAAACAAAAAATTCACATATGCCAAAAACACCATAAAAATCAAAAATTTTTTCGAAAAAGAATAAAAGGAGAAGGAAATTTTGTGAAGGAGAAGGAGAAAAGAAACAAAATGAAAAAGGAGCACAAAATTATGAGAAAAGGTGATAGTCATTAGTAAGGAACTAAGGAATTAACCTAAGTTCTAGACCTCATTCAAGAAAATAACTGAAAAGTGCATAATGAGATTAGTAAGAATGCAAACCTTAGGCATTCTTGAATAGACTCTTAGTACCCAGTAAGATCTAGACATTCCTCAAGAGGTTGAGGAAAATGAAAAGCTGAAGTATTAGGTCTAAGGCTTAGGAAGTATTTGGCCTCATTAACTAATTTTTGGTTTACGGGACTCAGTAACCTAAGCACCCTAACCTCACACACAGCTTGGTTCAGTAAGCGTAAAAATCAAAATCACGCAGAAGCGTCACAAAATTCTGAAAAGAACACCTAGAATAGGAGCGGCCGATCAACACAAGTTGATTTGGACGAGTTCCCAGCGCAGAGAGGCGGGAAATCCCCTCGAAGATGCGTAACAAAATATCATCTCCTCGGTGCTTGTCTCTTAGGATATTTACATATCCTACTGGGGGCATGTAAGCACTCTGCTGATTCAGATTCCATGGATGGCATTATCTCGAAGTGTCAATTGCTAGGGTCTGGATTCGGCCACGGAACACCATGGATGGGATTATCTTGAAATCTCAATAGCCAGGGTTCCGGGGGTTGCCATGGGCGGTGCTATCTCGAAGCATCGATTGCCAGGAACCCTTGAGGATTGATGATGGGAGCAAGGAATCTGATACAGACCATGTTGAAAAGCCAATCCTAGGCTAGAACTAAAAAGAAAAAGAGAGAGAAAACTCTCCAAACAGAATAACTTTCTATCTCTCTCTTACAAAACGCACTGCGAACTGAGCCAAGGCTAAAATCATTTCAAGCACGGGTGCTTTAACCACAAAGTCCAATAAACCTTAGGTTAGTTCTTGTGGGCCTTAAAAACCTTTGCTAAGGACTGAGGCTAAGGCTAGACAGATTTGGATCTTGGTTGGTACTAGAGTACCTTTTAGTCCTATGGTCAGCATTCTAACCTAATCTAAGCTCAAATGAAAAAGCACTTATCTAAAGCTATTAAGAACTTCATGGTCTAGAACAAGGGTTGAAACCTTAAGTTTTTGCTAAGGGACTAGCAAAAGCTAGGCATGGGGGTATGATGAGAACCTCATCATGAGCCATAACTAGCTCATTTTGACCTAATACAAAGGATAAAAGCTCCTACATAACTCAAGGAAAGGCTTAACTCAGAGAATTCGGAGTTTAAGGAGAAAACGAGTCATAAGGGGTAAAAATGCAATTTTACCAGTATAATCTGCATACAGGGTAATTCAGGGTCCAAACATAGGTCGAAGCAACCTAATAAGAATAAAAGTGGGATGAGATGATCTGACAAGGGCTACAGTAATTCCAAGGAACTAAATGATAATCTGTAACCTTCAAACAAACCCACTTCAATTCACGAGGTTCGAGGCAAAGTAAAAATAGAATAAACCCTCTAAAATTCATATAAAAATAATCTCTAGGGTTTAGAACTTTCAATTTGGCCTTCAGAACCCATTTTTGACCTACATTGAGAACCATGCCCAATTAATAACTTAATTCGGGTTTTTGCATAAATTGACCGGTCAAACAAGGTTTAATCTAGAAATAAAATTCACCATCAAATTCCTTAGGTCCTAATTAGTCATTTATAAAAACTTGAGCCTAAGAAGAAACCTTCTTGACCAACTTTGCACTTTGGTCCTCATATATTTACTTTTTGTCCCTCAACTTTTGAACCCTCACGTTTCTGCCCCTAACTCTCCTTCGTTCTTTGCATTCAGGTCCCTCCTGCCAAAACCTGGCCAGCGCCATGCTCCGGCGACCTTGCGCGGAGCATGGCGCCGCGCAGGGTAAGGGGGAGGGTCTGGCAAGTAAACCGGGGGTGCCCTACGTCGTCAGCCGTCGCAGGGACACCCCCCTGGTCGCTACAACCCACCATACCGGCCGTGCGAACGCACGGACGGTATGGGTCTCCATCTCTGGCATCCTCCGGCGAGGGAGACACGTCGTCTCCCTCCGCCCTCCTCTCTGATTCTACCCTATAAATACCCCTCGTCGCCCCACCGTTCGGAGGAGCTCGGTCCTGACGGAGAAACACCCTCTTTTCACTCTCTTCCCACTCCGACAGGAAGCCCTCCAGCTCCGGCGGTCTCTCCTCCTCCTCCTCGTCGTTCTGCCGCACTACCAGCAGCAGGGCTACTTTCCCCCGCTCTTCCCGCGCCGCGCCGCACCCAGCGCGCGCCTCTCCAGCCCTCTCCTCGCCGTCGCTCCTTCCTCTGGGCAGCTTCTTCCCCGGCGACAGTCGATACGACTGTCGCCCGCTCCGGCCCCTCCTCGTCCTGCTAAGTAGGTAGAACTCCTCCTCTTTCTCCCCTCTTCCTTTTCCTCATTTTACATCTTTACTGTTGCCCCGATCTGACCAATCGCCCTCACCTTCTCCACCTCCGGCCCCTGCTCCGGCGACCCGCTCCCATCACTCCAGCAACCCACACGGCTCGCCGACCACCGCAGAACCTCCGCCTCCTCACCCTGATCAACCTCAGCCCTTCCACTTCTCCCAAATCACCCTCTGCAACTCCACCGAACAAACCCATCTCCCGACCCACAGTCCGACCTAGGGCAGCCCTTAGGCTCCGCCCCGCCGCCTGCACACCCCCTGACCACCTTCGCCGTGCCACGGCGAAGGTCCTCCGCGTTTCTGATTAGGCCAAGAGGCCGTTTCTCTGTAGACAGGTACCTGCGCTCGTCGCCGCCATTGTTGAAGCGAAGCAGCTTCGACCTGCTGTCCCAGGTGCGCTGAGCCTAGGTCACGCTCCCAGGCTGTGCGGGGGCATTTCGGCAAAGCGTTAGGCTGCAGTTGAGGCGAATCCCTCGCGCGAAGGCCTCGCGTAAAGCTGCGATTACCAGCTGCTTCCTCCGCGCAGGCGCGAAATTGGGGTGGGACATTTAGTCCCACCTCGGAAGGCTCTGAAGGAGCGCAGCGGTATAAAGCGAAAAAGTGCTGGAGGCTTATTGCCTCAGCACACGGGGTGAGGTCCCATTCACCCGCCCGGTTACCCGGTCTCGTCCGCGCTCACGCCCCGCGGACCTGGCCCGACCCGACTTAGACTGACCTGCACTCCTCGCCCACCACGCACGCCGGTGGGCCTGGACCCGGGCGCGACCCGTACCCGGCAACCCGGCAGCTCTGGGAGAGCTTTCCTTAAGAGTGGCTTCTGTGAGAGAGATGCAGGGGAGGGTAGAGATAGGTTTTGTCCCTCTGATCAAGCTGTGTAAGTGTTCAGGCACAGGCGAAGAAGAAGACGAGCGAGGCAGAGAAGAAGGACGACGAAAGCTGAAGGAAGGAGGAGCACTGTAGCAGCGGCGGTTTAAGTCGTCTGATTGGAAAATCAGACGACGTCCTGAAGGCAAAGAAGGAGAAGGAAGGCGAGGCAGAGGAGAACACAGAGAGGCCAAGGGAAGAACTGAAAGAAGAAGAAGAGCACGAGAAGAAGAAGATCTGAAGAAAGGAAAAGAAGAAAGAAAGATGAAGAAGAAGAACAGGACCGCTCTGCAGAAGAAAAAGGAAGAGACAAGCAGAAACAGCTGAAAGAAGAAGAAGAACATCACCACTGCAGATAAAGAAGAAGAACAAAGGAAGAGAGCAGAAGATCTGAGAAGGAGGAAGAGGAGAAGCAAAGAGAAAAGAAGAAAAGCCAACAAATTCTCTCTCTCTCTCTTTATTTTTGTAATAAGAATTTGTATCTCTAGAATACAGTTTGCTCCCTGAGTTCGACCTCGGGAACCCTTTATTTCCGAGTAACAAATTGTATTAAACTGGTAATCACCTCTCTATACTATACTACGACGAAATAATAAAACTATAGAGGAAGGTCACCACCAGAGTCCAATTGACCTAAACCTAACCTAATTGAGTTATGTCACCCTCAATTAGGCTCACACTCATTCAATTAAACTTAGGTTAAGTTTAATTGCATTATCACCTTAGCAATTAGGGTTTGTAACCCTAAAATCAAGACCTACACCTACCTAAACCCCTTAGGACTTGACCTAAGCCACCTAGCCACATAGAGCACGACCACACACACACACACACACCCATTCATGCACACACACTTCTCTAGAATTCTCTAGAGATCTCTTGAGATGGCGCCACCTCTTGGTTGCCAAATTTAGCAACCAAGAGGCATTCAAATTGAGATCCACAATTTTTGGATCTCAAAGACCACCTCCACTCACATGTGGCCGGCCACTCTTGGACTCTCTCTAGAGAGTTCTACACCTCTTTAGAGAGAAGCCATTGGGTCTATAAAAAGACCCCATGGGCGACCATTTGCACCCATTCACTTCCTTGGCAAATTCACTCCGTTGGTGCCATTCACGCCACCTCCACTTAGCTAGCCACTCCAACTCTGCGAGCTCACTACCACCACCATGGAGGACATCATGCCGGGATGCTGAATCAACCCTACCTCTCTCCAAGGGTCGGCCTAAGCTACATTGGCTTCCCCTCATTCTTCTCCTGACCACTCCAAGGCCATCGGGGACCACCCCTGAATGCCCTTTCTTCTGCTAGATTTAGTTTATGCTCTCCATTATTTCTATTGCTTTTATTGCTGCTTAATAGCATAGTCTTACTTCTCCCCTAATGATGCATGCGAAATCCCCCCATCGATTCTTGTATGCGATCATTTTCTAGTAGCTAGGTTTAATTTTCAAGCATTTATGTATAAGCTTTCCTCTAGATTCCTTGTGCAAACAACTCCCCAATGAAATGAACGAAAATGCTTTTATATATATCTACATGTTGTGAATTCACCATGAGCTTATTGATTAATATTATATTTGCGTGATCCAAGTTGCCTGTTTCTAACTTCTAATATTCTTGCAACTAAGCATGTCATACTTAACTACGTAATAATCATGAATCGGCATGCGATTCTAAACAAAGTAGAGCAATAGAAGATAGATTTCAAAAGTGAAAACAATGCCTCCCAGAGACAAACGACCGGGACTCAAGTCGTTATTTTTACAAACTTAATTTTTGACGAACCTTTTTGCACGCCTATACTACGATTTTCGACGACTTTCAAATGCGCGAGAACGTTTCCTGTCATGGAAGATCAGAGTAAAGTGCGGGTAGAGTACTCTGTAAGTGTCCCCCACTCCCCCCCCACTAGTTCATTTCGCCACAATCAAAACCAAGACCTAATCTACTTAGGTGTTTGCATAAACCCTAGGATAGACATTGTTTGTCTTGTTTACCACCTGTTGAACGCACGAATCGCTATCGCTACCGTGTTCGATTTTGGAAAACCTGTCGTTGTAGTTTGAAAGCGAAGAATTCGTGTTCAACAAATAAAATTTATACCAAAATTGAAATTCCGGGTCGAACACAGGGAGGCGGACGTTTGATTCAAAAACTACGCGTTTCTTTTTATTTGTCACGAAGTAATTCAATTTAAAATTATCTCATTATTACAATAAATAGAAGAGAAAGAGAGAGGGTAAGAGAGAGAGAGAATATTACACATAGAAATCAAAATGAGATGTAGAATAAACAAAGAATTTATCATTGAGATTATTCATTACAACTAGAAAGTATAAAATAATTACACTAGAAAGCGATAAATTTACTCTAGAAAGCATTAAAAGAATGGAGGGGGAAATGTCCTCGACGATCTCTTGGAGGATGAGCAGAACTACACTAGAAAGAAGTAAATCTATACTAGAAAGCAGTAAAAAAAATAGGGAGAGAGAAATCCTCCTCGACGGTCGCTTGGAGGACGAGCCGGACGGGACAACGCTTGGATGAAGGAGGACGAAGTAGGACGAAGGAGGACGAAGCAGAAGAACGGGAACGGAGCAGCACGCCGTCGTCGTCGCGGGATCCACTTCCGAAGGGGGACGAAATTTGGACTTTATTTCGCGAGAAGCATCCCGAGTGTGGGGCAAGCTTCTCTTGAGCTTTGGAGAGGTAGAAAAGAGAAGGAAGGGATGGGAATTTCGTATGGAGGGGGTCTCCTTTTATAGTTGCAAGGAGTGGGGGCAAAATAGTCATTACAACCTCAAAATAATAAATGAGGGGTCTTTAGTGACGGATAAATCCATCACTAAAGCCCCCAATGTGGGCATAGCTCCCGCGCCCACGCACGCCTCCTCAGCTGCCCGCTTCCTCAACGCATACGCATGTTCTTCGATTCTCAGCCGTCCGATAGTGAGATTGGACGGCTTAAGACACGTCTCTGCCCGCTCGCTGTGCACCCACCTGGCGCGTGTGATCGCGCGTCCATGCCGCGCGTTCAATCGCGCGTGATCTCGATTGAGCGCAGACGGCCGTCCAATCGTGATCCAACGCTCGCCCGCACTCAATCGCCCGCGCCTTCCAGCCCTTCGCTATGGCCCGAACCCGCACTCGCCGCTCGCGTAAGCGCGCTCGACCGCTACGCTACGAGGCGCGGATGGTCGAGCGGGCGCTTTTAGGTGCGGCTGATCACAGCTGTTGGATCAAGATCCAACGGTGGAGAGCGAGTGGGTGCGGGATCTTCAGAGGTTGCATGCGGCCATTTGGGCGGCCGAGATGGCGCCACGTGGCGCCATCTTGGCTGTCTATCTTCTGGAAGTTGTAGATGGTGCCACGGATGTCAGATTGACTCGATTTTTGTGTCATTGGCCTGCAATCATCAATCCGAATTCATCCATGCGGTCGGATTTGTCATCTGAAGTGTAGATTTACACCATCCTGGCCCTTGATCTTCTAGGGTTCCCCGGTCACTATCTAATGCTACAGATGCCTGATTAAGGCGATCTTGGAGTCGTTGAACTCCAATCGTCACCCTGATCACATCCATACGTTTGGATCTTTGATCCGAGGCCCCGATAAAATGTTTGCCCTGTCCAAGCACATAAAAGGAGACAATTAACCTCCATTTTATTCAAACTACTCTAAATGCAAGATGATGCATGCTATGCAATATTTATATCATGAAATGCAATCCTATGCTTAAGAACATGCATAAATAGACATCTTAAGTAGTGTAAATGTGTTTACATCACCACCTTCACCCATCTCACCCACATCTTATACAAAGCAAAAAAAACAAAAAGATATTTTCTGTGGAACGAATCAATTTACACACTCTATACACCCACATTTGAGGCACATAATCGAACTTGATTTTCATTTACTCAACCGAGCTTTCGACCTGTGGATCCGGTACACGAATTCAACATATAAAAGAGTAGAAATCATATTAGGTTAACCACCTTTTTGTGTGCCTTAATCGGTGGTGCATTTAAGCCAATTGAGTGAATTGTTTGGGCTGCACCACCAAATCTAAAAGAGGCTCATTTTCTAGCTATCCCATAGGATTCAATAATCAGGTCAAGCTAGGCACTCCATATTTTTCTTGATTTCTAAAGGAAAATACTTGAACTTGTGCTTTCAACAACAAACTTGGTTTGCCTCACAAAACTTAGTTGAAAACACCTAATATTTGAATCCTAAAAGCTATTAAGCAAGATTCGAATCCTAAAACTCACCTCATCATTAATAATCTTGCTTGAAAACCTCTTGGTTGTGCACATTCACACGTTCTCAAACAAATCATTAAGGGCACAACCCATTAAGGGCCCATCACATTCCAGAGCACCAAATTCCCAAGCCTAACTAAAATCAATTAGACGTTGGCCCTAAGGATTCATTCGCTTGTTAGGATCTAGATTGAAATTATTCATGATTAACCTGCTTATACTAGTTAATCTGATGTCTAGTTAGGGGAGTAGCGTCAAACGACCGCGGCTGGGGGGTACACTAGGAATCGGAGGCACAAGCCAAAGGAAGAACCTTCTCCGTAGTCCCTCCTTCTAACTGGTTGGATTGCATGGACATAAGTAGAGTAAATCGTCCATAATCTTAGGACGGATTTTGAGAGTTAGTAGACCTTAGGCTACCCCATCTAAGGACAAGCTTGTATTCTTGTGTTGCAGGGTTCCCTCTTTTCCCCATCCTTCCAACTTCCTTCCAGTGTATGCTTGGGAGGAGGTCATTGAACCCCAGATTGGAAGGACCTTCAGACCATTCTAGGAGGCAGAGTTTGAGCTATAGCCAATCAAATCCCATGGCTAATCAACAACTACCTCCAAAGCCTCCGAACCAGCAGGAGCTGATTCAGAGACAGTTGGAAGAATTGCAGTAGATGCAGCAATGGTTCCAACGCATGCATGGTCAAGGCACTCGGCCCTTGAAGGATTTTTACGATCCTTCAAACTATGGGGAACATCCCGGTGTCATGATTCCCGCCGGAGACATTGAAATTAAGACCCAAGTCTTAAGTTTGATTAAGCATTTCCATGGGCTTGGCTCGGAGGACCTATTCCAGCACCTGGAGGATTTGACCACTTTGGTTCAGACCACCAGAGCAAGGAATGTGAATGAAGAGCAAATGATCATGAGGCTTTTCCCCCACTCTCTTAGGGATAAGGCTGCACATTGGTACCGGACTATAGGAAGGCCGATTGAAACTTGGGCTGCTCTTAAGTCGACTTTCTTGAAGAAATTCTTCCCTATCGGAAGGACCAATGCCTTGCGACGGGCGATTACCACTTTCGCCCAGTGGCCGGGGGAACCATTTCATGGTGCCTGGGAGAGATTCCAGGAACTTTTGAGGAAGTGTCCACACCACGAGGTGCCAAAATGGCAACTCGTGCAGATTTTCTATCACGGGTTGGTTGAGCAACTTCGTAATCACGTGGATGCCTCCTGAGGAGGCAATTTTCTCAACAGGGATGCAGATAGTGCATACGACCTGTTTGAGGAAATGAGTGAGAACTCAATTAATCATGCCTCCATGGATGCATTCAACCAGTCCCAACAACCTAGGTCAAGTGCTAATGATATCCAGGATTCTCATTCATTTGACATGGAATTAATTTGTAATAAACTAGATAAAATGGACTTGGTTGCTAAGAAAATGGAAGAATGGATGTCTAGGAATTCAGGAAACACTTCTTTACCCACTCAATCCTAGAATTCAGGATTCCATTCCTCACAAGATCCCACGGGGTGGGAATTCGTGAACCAACTCGATTCGGCTCAACCTGTGAGCCAGGATTTCTCAAAACCATATGGGTTCCAAACTGGAGCCTTTGATCCCAGTTTCTCTGATCCTTCCTTCTCTTCATCCTTGTTTTATTAGGATGCATATTCAATAAAGGAGAATGTTAGGTCCAACCCGTATTCCAACACTTTTAACTCGGGAAGGAGGAACCACCCTAACTTCTCTTGGAAAAATCAAGGGCAACAGACCTAATCTTGACCCAGCAACTATGCATCTCAAAAACCCATGGGTCAGGGTCAAGTATACACCCAGTTGCCCCCAAGATCGGTTAATTAGCCATCTTGGAATGCCCAACAATCCGCGGGGCAGGCTAATTTGAACCGGCAGATGGTGGAAATGCAAGGGTCCATGCTTTAGTTTATGCAACAAATGAAGACATCCTTGGATAACTTGCAATCGGGTTAATTGCAAACACCCGACAACCCGGATCCCTACCATCTCAACCTATACCAAACCCACGTAATATGCAAAATTAGGGCAATAGAGCCCAAGGGTATGGGAATCAAAGGGACCCACACGCGCATGCTCAGGTGGTTGAGCAGGGTCCCTCTTCTTCTTCTAGTTACATGACCAACCAAGGCCCTCCAATCTTCACTAATCCACCTCAAGACCTAAACCCTTATGCCTCTGTAAACTCTGTCACCTTGAGAAGTGGGAAGCAAACCCAAAACCCAGAATTACCTTCTAGAAGTCAAAATCCTGGGGAGCTTGAGAAAGAGAAGGAGGAGGCAGAAAAAGACAATAAGGCCCAAGGACCAGAAATTGAAAATTCCACCCATATCCCGTTCCCTGAGGCCCTATTGAAAACCAAGAAGAAGAAAACCCTAGATAGCAACGAGGAGCTTTTGAATTTATTCAAGAGCGTAGCGATCAATATTCCGCTCTCGATACTATTAAGCACATCCCGGCTTATGCAAAATTCTTGAAAGAACTGTGTACCCAAAAGCGTAAGCCAAGAGAACCCACTCCAAGGAAGGTGATTCTCTCTGAGCAGGCAAGTTCTATGATCCTACATCACCTTCCTTAAAAGAAGAAAGATCCAGGTGCCCCCTTGATCTCATGCATTATTGGGGAATACACTTTTGATAGGGCACTATTGGACCTAGGTGCATCCATCAACCTAATCCCAACTAATATTTATGAGAGGTTTGGGTTAGGTGAACTCAGGCCAACCACAGTAATGCTACAATTAGCGGACCGATTAGTCACCACACCCAGAGGCGTTATTAAGGATGTAATTGTCAAGGTTAAAGATTTCTATTTTCTTATAGATTTCCTCATCCTCGACATGGATGTACCTAATGATTTGAGAAACACGCTCATCATTCTGGGGTGTCTGTTCCTAGCTACCACCTAGGCCAACATAAACTGTGAAAGCAGTAGTATGGAGATTGCCTTTGGGGATAAGAAACTAACTCTAGATATTTTTAAGGCGATAAGAGGATTTAAGGATTGTGGATTCATCGAGGAACTCGAGGATCAGGATCTTGAGGTGTGTATGACAATCAATGCACTCGAAGACTCCATTAGCTTTAGCGAAACCAAACCACAACCCTCCTCCGTGGTAGACTTGCCACATCCTGAAGAGGCTGTTGATTTTGTTCATTCCCAACCTCTTCCACTGGATCGTCCTGATGAATCTTCATCAGCATCCTCCCTTCCTTCTATTCTAAACACACCCCAGCTGGAATTAAAACCATTGCCCAAAAATTTGAAATAAGAGTTCTTAGGACCTAAAAACATGCTCCCTGTGATTATTAGTGCTGATTTGACTAAGGAGCAAGAATTGAGGTTGATTAAGGTCCTTAAGAACAACAAGGAGGCAATTGGTTGGACCATCCACGACCTTAGGGGGATCGAGCCATCTTATTGTAATCATCATATTTTCATGGAAGATGGATCCCACCCTTCTCGCGAAATGCAAAGGAGATTAAGCCCGAAAATGCAAGAAGTGGTCAAGGCTCGATGCCAGGATTATTTACCCAATCTCAGATAGTCTGTGGATTAGCCCCGTTCAGATTGTACCCAAGAAGGTGGAAATAACCGTTACGACTAATGAGAAAGGGGAAACCTTCACCACTCGTTCAACTTCTGCTTGGAGAGTCTGTATTGACTATAGGAAGCTGAACACTGGCACTAAAAAGGATCACTTTCCCTTGCCATTCATCGATCAAATCCTCGAAAGGTTAGCTAGGCAAAAATATTTTTGCTTCCTGGATGGTTATTCGGGATATAACCAAGTCCCTATCCATCCCGAAGACCAGGAAAAGACAACTTTCACATGTCCCTATGGAACCTTTGCATTCCGTAGAATGCCGTTCAGGCTTTGCAATGCACTTGTGACTTTTCAAAGGTGCAAGATGGCCATCTTTTCTAACATGGTGGGAGATTGTCTTAAGGTGTTCATGGATGATTTCTCCATTTTCGGAGATTCTTTTGAGTCTTTCCTAGCTAACCTAGAATTGATCCTTTAGAGATGTATCAAAACACGGCTGGTCCTTAGCTGGGAAAAGAGCCACTTTATGACTCAGGAGGGCATCATCCTGGGTCACGTGATCTCTAATCGGGGAATTGAAGTTGATAGAGCTAAGGTGGATGCTATCTCTAGACTTCCTCCACACACATCCATAAAACTGATTCACTCTTTCCTTGGGCATGTGGGTTTTTATAGAAGATTCACTAAGGATTTCTCAAAGGTTGCTCGGCCCTTGAGTAACCTTTTGGCCAAAGATGCGCCGTTCAAGTTTGATGAATCATGTCGTAAGGCATTTGATTTATTGAAAATGGCCATCACCTGTGCCCCGGTATTGCAACCACCGGTTTGGACAGCCCCATTTGAGATTATGGCTGACGCATCTGATTATGCCGTCGAGGCTATCTTGGGTCAAAAGATTGAGAAAAAGTCCTCTGTGATTTACTACGCTAGCAAAACTCTGGACGAGGCCCAGAGGAACTACACTATTACTGAAAAAGAATTGCTAGCCGTAGTTTTCGCTTCAGACAAATTCAAGGCTTATCTGTTAGGTTCTTGTGTCATCATCTATACTGACCACTCTGCCTTGAAACATCTCTTGGCCAAAAGGGATGCCAAACCCTGGCTTATTCGCTAGATTCTGCTGCTTTAAGAGTTCGATCTTGAAATCAGGGATAAAGTCGGGGCACAAAATGTAGTGGCAGATCACCTCTCAAGAGTCCTAATTGATTCTCCTCATCCGGATGTTCCGATCTCTGATACTTTTTAGGACAAAACTATCCTCATAGTCTCAGGAATCCAAACACCCTAGTTTGCAGATATTATCAATTATTTGGCCATTGGTCAAATCCCCCAGGATTGAACCAAACAATAAAGAGATGGACTTGTATCTGAGGCCAAATTTTATTTTTGGGATGATCCCGAGCTATGCTGCATTGGCACAGACCAGATTATTCGCCGATGCATCATAAAAGTTGAGTTCCATAGCATACTTGAGTTCTGTCACACATCCACGTGTGGTGGATACTTTTCCAGAAAAAGACAATCGCAAAAATTTTGCAATCCGGATTCTATTGGCCGTCATTATTTAAGGATGCCTAGGAATTCTCTAAGTCATGCACTCGATGCCAGACACTTAGGAACATCGCTAAGAGAGATATGATGCCCCTGAACCCAATTCTTTCAATCGCAATTTTTGACATTTGGGGCATCGACTTTATGGGACCCTTCCCTCCTTCATTTGGACACCAGTATCTTCTGGTCGCTATTGATTACATGTCCAAGTGGATTAAGGCAATTCCCACCCGAACCAATGACCACAAGGTGGTCATCGATTTTGTGAAGAGAAATATGTTCAGTCGGTTCGGGGTTCCTAAGGCAATTATCAGTGATGGTGGCACACATTTCACTCATGCCCAGTTTTGGAATTTACTGGGGAAATACGGGGTGAGCCATCAGATTTCCACACCTTACCACCCTCAGACGAACGGATAGGCCGAGGTCTCCAATCAGGAGATTAAGAACATTTTGCAGAAAATCGTTAGGCTTGATAGGAAGG
The DNA here is from genome assembly GCA_037157565.1 of Thalassia testudinum. Lineage (NCBI taxonomy): Eukaryota > Viridiplantae > Streptophyta > Magnoliopsida > Alismatales > Hydrocharitaceae > Thalassia > Thalassia testudinum. Next base: position 111,629,505 of record JAZHRO010000036.1, on the reverse strand, counting down.
ACTGGACCCAAAAGGTAGATGATGCTCTTTGGGCTAACCATACAGTGTACAAATCGCCTATCGATGTGTCTCCATTCCGTCTGGTGTTTGGGAAGGCGTGTCACTTACCCGTAGAACTTGAACAACGGGCATTTTGGGCCATCAAGAAATGTAATATGGACCTTGAGTTGGTCGGGAAAACCAGGAAACTCCAACTATCTGAGTTGGAGGAGCTTCAAAATGATGCTTATGAAAATGCCAGAATCTATAAGGCAAGGACCAAAGCTCTCCATGACCAGATGATTTCACGTAAGAGCTTTGAGCCGAACCAGAAGGTCTGGCTTATCAATTCTCGATTGAAGCTTTTCCCCGGTGAACTCAGGTCTAAGTGGGATGGCCCGTTCGTTATTGAGCAGCTTTTCCCTAATGGGGCCGTCGAACTCTCTGACCCAAAGACAGGTAATATTTTCAAGGTCAATGGATAGCGTCTCAAACCCTTTGTTGACCATGTGCTCCCTGAATCCGTCTCAGACAAGGTTGCTCTTACCTTGCCAAAACCATTGCAGGCTGATCATCGCCCAGCTGAAGGCACTAAACTTGGCACATGTAAAGACTGTTCCAAGCTTACTAGAGTCTCACGGAAACCAGGTGCTATTCTTCCACTTCTACTCTCCTGCATGCTTTCATTTTTTTCACAATGAGGACATTGCAATAGCTAAGCATGGGGGGGTGGACATATTTTATAACCATTTTGTTAGCTGTAACAGTAATTTCCTGTTATTTAATTCTTGTTAAAAAAATAAATAAAATAATAAATAAAAAAAATGAAAATTTGAAAAGATAAAAAAAAAACAATTAGAATGAGGAGACGAGAACTTAAGCATTAGGAGTTGTAAACTTTAGGAATTGATTCTTTAAGACCTGAATACTTAGACTCTTCAGGTCTTCGGGCTTACTTAGCCCAGGTGTCCACTCAAATGCGGATTTAGTCTCGAGTCCTCACCAATTAAAATTTATTTTAATTTGATAAATAATTTGAGATGATAAGTATGCGACTTATCAACTCACCCTCTGATTTTGGGGGACTTTAAGCCTAAGCATCTACACACATTTTTTTTTTGCACTGACTCACTTTCCGGCAGCTTTTACGGAAATTGGGTAGCTAATGGACCAACTTGGGTGGTATGGCTGGCAAGTTATCGGTGGTAACAACTCATCGGCCGGTTGTCCAGAGCCCAGCCACAAGACCGTTTTCATTGTACTGCCTTTAGGTAAATCTTAGATCATGAAAGCCACCTACTTAAAAAAAAAAATAGAGAAAGAAAAAAAAAGAAAGGAGAAAATAAAAAAATAAATAAAACCATACTTCACCGCACGAGTATGGCTGGTAAGTTGTCAGTGGTAACAGCTCATCGGCCAGTTGTCCAGAACCCAGCTCACAAAAAAAAAAAGCACAATAATTCCCAAAACACCTAGGGAAGAAGCAAGGAAGTAGAATAAATCAGGGAGATATACACTAGGTTCGCCCTTGTGTTGACCCCATATAAAAGAAAGTAGGGAGAAAGCTACCGATCGTAAAGATAAACCTTTAAGCAAGGTCACCTAGGGTCGTAGAAATTTGAAGTCCGTTTTAACAGCCGTCTAGTGAGTCTTTCACTATTTTTCACAAGATGCTTAGCACTTAGAGTCCTTTTCGAGTCTTAGGCGGTTCGGGTAGCTATAAAAAGTTATCCCGAAACTCTCAAACTCCAAAAGTACAAAAAAATTAGAAAAGAAGAAAAACAAAAAAAAAAATTATCTTCTCAAATAGGGCGAGGGCTTGGATGGTCTGCATTCTGGTAGGCACCTGGGCACTGTTGAGATTTTGTAAGTAGGTCTTGGGGTTGAGATTTTCTAAAGCAATCAATGAATTTTGCCTAATTACTTGAACCCTGATTCTACTTTTATGCATAGCATTTAGGTTAATTTTGCTTGGGACTAGTAAAAAGTAAGCATGGGGGTATGATGAACACACATAAATTCATGATAAATTGCTTATTTTTTATAGTTCCTAGGCTTAGCATTGCATATCTTGTTATAAATATTGCATAACATCCATTGCATGGCATGTAGGATAGTTGTATGTTTTGTATATTAATTCCTTCATTTTATATGACCAGGGGGCAATGCGACATCCATACGGGTTTTGGATGGAAAATACGACCGTATGGATGGATCCGGAGCGACGATCGCAGTTTGGCATCACGGAAATCATCTCGATCTGAGCACCGTGGCACCCTCTACAAGAAGAAGAAGAGGGACAGCCCAGATTGCACCATGTGGCACCATCCAGGCCACCCAACACTGGCCAGCAACACCGCTCAACTCCTTCATTCGCGCCCTTCAATCCCAACCATTGGATCAAGATCCAACGGCTGGGAAACGATTGCACCAAGCCGCTCCACACGACACAAAGGTTTGTTGCAATGGTTGGAGCGCTAGTTTGCAAATGGGTGGCGCAGGTTCGAATCCCTGTAGCCCCTCTAATTCGCAATTGGGCGAGCGCATGGCAGTGGCAGCGCCAGCACACACACGGACACGCATGACAACGCATGGCAAGCGCACATGCCAGCACATAGCAAGTGCGCATACAGCAGGGCACGTGCGTTCAGCGCACGTGATGAGCAAGGCAAAGCAGCGCAGGTGCAAGGGTGGTTGGTGCCAGCTTTCAGGGACAGCTGGGCTGACCTACTAATGTAAACACATTTACACTACTTAAGATATCTATTTATGCATGTTCTTAAGCATAGGATTGCATTGCATGCTATAAATATTGCATAACATGCATCATCTTACATTTAGAGTAGTTTGAATAAAATGGAGGTTAATTGTCTCCTTTTATGTGCTCGGATAGGGCAAACATTTTGTCGGGACCTCGAATCAAAGATCCAACCATATGGATGTGATCAGGGCGACGATTGGAGTTCAACGACTTCAAGATCGCCCTAATCAGTCATCTATAGCGTCAAATAGTGACCGGGGAACCCTAGAAGATCAAGGGCCAAGATGGTGTAAATCTGCACTTCAAATGACAAATTCGATTGCACGGATGGATTTGGATCGACGATCACAGCCTAACGACCCAAAAATCGAGTCAATCCGACACCCGTGGCACCATCTACAACATCCAGAAGATGGACGGCCAAGATGGCGCCACGTGGCGCCATCTCAGTCGTCCAACCGGTCCCCAGCACCGCTGCACCTTCTCTTCTTCAATCAGAGCTCCACTTCTAGGCCGTTGGATCAAGATCCAACGGCTGTGGATGCAGCTCCTTGAAAACGTCCGCGTAACCATTTGGGCGATGCAGCATAGTGGTCCAGCGCCTTATCGCGAGGCGCTAGCGAGGGATCAAGCCCCCGCGAGCCTCAAATCAGGCGGAGGCGAGCGGGTGCATGGAGCGTCAGATCGAGATCCAACGGCCGCGTGCGCCCGATAGTGCCCACGCACTATTGCACGCGCGGCGGTAACGTGGCATCGCACGCAGGCGGGCACACGTTGAGGAGTGGGGAAGGTGCAACTTAAGCCGTCCGATCTCGCGATTGGACGGCTAAGATTCAGCGGACGTGCGCAGGCGTTGAATGCATGGGCAAGCGGGCAGGCACGCGCACGCTGCCCATTACTCCCACGTTCAGACCTTTAGCGACGGTTTTATCCGTCACTAAAGGTCCTGAATTAATGTCTTTAAAGATGTAATGACCAATTTGCCCCCACTCCTTGCAACTATAAAAGGAGACCCCCTCCACACGAAATTCTCATCCCTTCCTTCTCTTCTCTACCTCTTCAAAGCTCAAGAAAAGCTTGTCCCAAACCAGGGATGCTCCTCGCGAGATAAAGTCCAAATTTTCGTCCCCTTTCGGTAGTGGATCCCGTGACGACAACGACGTGCTGCCTCATTCCCGTTCTTCTGCTTTGTCCTCCTTCGTCTTCCTCCGTTCTCCTTCGTCCAGGCATCATCCCGTCTAGCTTGTCCTCCAAGCGACCGTCGAGGAGGATATTTCTCTCCCCATTCTTTTTAATGCTTTCTTGAATAGATTTACTATTTTCTAGAATAGATTTACTGCTTTCTAGTGTAATAATTTTCTTGCTTTCTAGTCGTAATATTTAGTATAATGAACAATCCCTTTTGATAATGAATTCTATGTGCATTCTATATCTCTTTTGATTTTTGTATTATTCTCTCTCTCTTATTCTCTCTCTCTCTCTTTTTAATTGTAAGTAGTTCTAATCAATTAAATTATTTCGTGACAAATAAAAACAAGCACGTAGTTTTTAAATCAAACGTCCGCCTCCCTGTATTCGACCCGGAATTTTCATTTCGGTATAAATTTTATTTGTTGAACACGAGTTCTTCGCTTTCAAACTACAATGACAAGGTTTTTAAAACCAAACACATTAGTGTAGCAATTCGTACGTCCAACATTTTGGCGCCGTTGCCGGGGAGGCGACGATCTTTGATTTTTTTCTTCACGTTTTCTATCTTACAAATCATTTACCTCACTTCTCTCCTTTCTTATTGTGATTGCAGGTACTCTTTCGAGACAGGAAAAAGCGATAGATTGGAGTAAAGTGCTGTAAAATGTTTTGTAAGTTATCCCCCACATCACACCCATTAGATTTCATTCCACAATATAATAACACAAACATCAATCAGCCTAGGTGTTCTTATAAACTCTAAGGTTAGATTGTTTATTTTTTGACACCCACACCGGCCCCAGCCCCCACATTAAAAAAAAAAAAGAAAAATTAAAAAAAAATCTCACAGAGGTACACAACCTCATCTGATTTTCAAACTCAATCGGTAAACCGATCTTTGGAGCCGGTACACACATTCAAACACATAATTGAGTAGAAATCAGATTAGGTAATCACTTGTGTGCCTAATAAAGTGGTGCAACAGGCCAATTGTTTGAGTTGATTGGGCCACACCACTTCAATTAAAATCAACTCATTAAGTAGCTGCCACTTAGGTTCAACTATTAGGGATTTACTAGGCATTCCACATTCTTTTAAGTTTTAAAGGGAAACATATGCACCCGTGCTTTCAAAACCTGGTGTGCCAACAAAACTTGTTTGAAAACACCTAAAGTTGAATCCTAAAAGCTACTAAGCAAGATTTGAACCCTAAAATTCACCACATCAAAAGTAATCTTGCTTGAAAACCACTAGTTGTGCACGCACACACAAATCAATAATCATTAAGGGCACAACCCATTTAAAGGGCCCATCACATTCCAAAGCACATTCAAACCTAGCCCTAAATAAAATAGAGTAGACGTTGGCCTTAAGGATTTGACTTGCTCTTCAGAGCCCAGAACGAGATTATTTTCGATTAGTCTATTTCTACTGTTCAATCTGATGTCTAGCTAGGGGAGCAGAATCAAACGATCACGGCTGGGGGGTACACTAGGAACTGAAGGTGCAAGCCGAAGGAAGAACCTTCTCCCCAGTCCCTCCTTCTAACTGGTTGGATTGAATAGACAGAAGTAGATCAAATCGTTCCTTTATCTCAAGATGGGTTTTGAGAGTCTGTAGGTCTGTAGGCTAACCCACTTAAGGATAGGTTTGATTGTTTGTATTGCAGGGCACCTTTCTTCCTCCTACTTCTCATGAATCCTTCCATATATTACACACATTCTCGCTCTTTCCCTCCTATTTTGAATTATCCTCAACGTGACGATTATCCTGACTCGTACTATAATCAACCATCAGTTAGTTGGGATAACTCAAATTGGGGATACAGTTCCGGACCTCCATGTTTAGGGTCTAACCCTGAACACTATGATTGTGATTTCTATCCTTCTTAGAATCACATAGATTTTAGATCATCAACCTTTCATGAACAACCTAATACAATCTACAATCAAGAAGGATACATTGATCCTTACCCATCCTCTGATTACACTGCCTATAGGTCATCACCACCTTTTGGACAATTTGAAATGACCTATTATCAGGAAGGGTATAACGAATCTCAATTTGTTAATTCCCCTGCTTTGACCCCAAACCCACCCAACCCTGGATCAACTCATTTGGTTCAGGGTAACCAGGTTCAAGATAAGGTCCTGGCTAACTTGAGGAATATCATTCAATCTTTAGAAGTTCAGCCAATACCTTGCATTGAGAGATTGGAGCCCCTGATTGAAATGATTGATGATTTGAACAAGTCGTTGTTGGATTGGCTCCAGGATGTTAAGGATAAGAACCCAAGTGAGTTTCTACTTGGGAAATTAGCGAAATTGAGGATGAGGTTCATGGTCGCTTTAGTTCAATTGTGGGATGATTCCCAGGATGAACTCCCTTCAGGAGAGCCAATGACAAAACCCGCTCAGGCACCTGTTGGGGGACACGTGTTACGGGGCTGACCAGATTAAATTAGAGCAACCAATTAAGGAAGATCTGATTTCTTTACCTGAGGTCCCTGAGCCGGGGTACGAAGAAACGTATGTCTCCTTGGAACAGAAAGTGACAGATGATTTTGGGACATACATTGATACGGATCTTGATTTCTTTGATGGTGAAGATTCAAGTTGCGAAGTCTCATGCGAGTTTTCTGAACACGATTTCTCTGAGACGATTGGGCTTGAGGAATCTAAAAGATCATTTGATAGCCCAAGAATTGAGAAAACTGATCCTATTGGGGTACACATTACGGATCCAGAATCGCATTTTCTAGAGGATTCAATTCAATGCCCTGATTGTCAGTTACACCCCGTTGAGCTTATCGATGATTCTGTTTCTGAGATAATTAGACCCAAGTCAATTCTGATTTAGCCACATCATTTAGACTTGGAGATTTCAGATGGGGTCATTAATATACAAGAGGTCCTGGAATTTGACATACTGAATGAGGAGGATAGGAGTCGGGAAATTTTGATTTGGGAAGCTAACTTTGGAGGAAGTACAAGACTGAGTTGAAGGGCACCTATTAAGCTGAAACCATCAAACCAGGACCCTTATGACATCTATTCTGAGGATGTCCAATCCAAGCACGCATTCAATGATTATCCTTTTGAGCTTCAATTCTCTGTAACCCGACTTTTTGGTCTTGGGTTGTATCCTCATAAATTGCAGGCCCGACCCCACTTGCATACAGATTTTAGGTTTTGGGTAATTTTTATCCAGAACCTAAGATATTCTCGATTATGGGGTATGGGTCTGCACCACATCTGTGGACCTCTGCTGACAGGTCGGAGGATTCTTCTGTTTATTCTGATTCTGACCTGCACCTGTGAATTCTTCATTTCTCTTCTTTGTATAGTGTGCCTAGCTGAAGGCACTAAACTCAGCACTTATACAGTTCTTTTTAGTTTCTATCATGGAGCGGACCTGACAATCACGCAATTCAGGTGCTTTCTACGTTATTCCACTCTGTTTTATATCTTTTTAATACAATGAGGACATTGCATTAGATAGGTATGGGGGGGGTGGATATTCATTTTTGAATTATTCGTCAGCTCCGTAGATTTGTTTATTTTTATTTTAAAAAAATGTGGAATTAGGAAGGAAAACTTGGGTTTAAGAAAATTTTCAATCTTATGAAATACTACATTATGATTTGAACACAAAGACCCTTCAGGTCATTGGACTTAATCAGCCCATGTATCCACTAAAATGTGGATTTGTCTTTCGAGTCCTTGCAATCTTAATTCTATCGTAATTGAAGTAAATAAGTTTGGGTGATAAGTACACGACTTATCAACCCGCCCTCTGATTTGAGGGAATTTTGAGTTTCTAGCATCTACACACTTTCTTTGCACTGACTCATTGTTCGGCGATTCTAACGGAAATTGGGTAGCTAATGAACCTTTTAGGGTGATATGGCTGGCAAGTTATCGTGGGTAACAGCCCATAGGTAGGTTGTCCAGAGCTCAGTCACTAGACCTTTCCCTTTTTGCTGCCTTTAGGTAAATCTTAGACTAAGGAAGCCACCTACTTAAAAAAGAAAAAAATCAAAAAGAAAAGGAGAAAAGAAAAGAAAAAAAAGAAATAAACCACACTTCGCCACACGAGTATGGCTGGCAAGTTGTCGATGGTAACAGCTCATCGACCAGTTGTCCAGAACCCAGCTCAATAAATGCACTGAAAATTTCCAAAACACTTAGGAAGAAGCGAAGAAGTAGAATAAACCGAGGAGATATACACTGGATTCACCCTTGTGTTGACTCCGTAAAAAAATAAAAGTAGGGAGAAAGCTATCGATTGCAAAGATACACCTTTAGGCAGAATTCGTTTTCAGGTCACCTAGAGGAGTAGAAATCTGAAGTCCATTTTAATTGCCGGTCAACGAGTCTATCACATTCACAATAAGATGCTTAGAACTTAGAGTTCTCATCAAATCTTAGGTGAGTTGAATGGCCGTAGAAAGCCACTCTTAAACTTTAAAATTTGAAAATAAAAAAAAAAATTAGAAAAGATGAAAAAGAGAAAAAGAAATTTTTCTTTGAATAAGGCGAGGGCTTGGGGTGATCTGCATTTTGGCAGATACTCGGGCACTGTTGTGTCTTTGAAAGTTTAATTTCCAAGTAGACATTTTCTTAATGATTGAAAATAACTCATGCCCAAATAATCCAACCTAATTCCTTTATAAATAGCATATAGTTTTTGCTAGGGACTAGCAAAAGATAGGCATGGGGGTATGATGTAAACACATTTACACTACTTAAGATGTCTATTTATGCATGTTCTTAAGCATAGGATTGCATTGCATGCTATAAATATTGCATAATATGCATTATCTTGCATTTAGAGTAGTTTGAATAAAATTGAGGTTAATTATCTCCTTTTATGTGCTTGGACAGGGCAAACTTTTTATCGGGGCCTCGGATCGAAAATCCAACCATACAGATGTAATCAGGGCGATGATTGAAGTTCAACGACTCCAAGATCGCCCTAATTAAGCATCTGTAGCATCAGATAGTGATCGGGGAACCCTAGAAGATCAAGGGTCAAGATGGTGTAAATCCACACTTTAAACGACAAATTCGACCGCACGGATGGATTCAGATCGACGCGGGCAAGCAGGTGAGCACGCGCGCGCCGCCCACTACACCACATTCAGACCTTTAGCGACGGTTTTATCCGTCACTAAAGGTCCTAAATTAATATCTTTAAAGATGTAATGACCAATTTGCCCCCACTCCTTGCAGCTATAAAAGGAGACCCCCTCCACACGAAATTCTCATCCCTTCCTTCTCTTCTCTACCTCTCCAAAGCTCAAGAGAAGCTTATCCCACACCTGGGATGCTCCTCGCGAGATAAAGTCCAAATTTTTGTCCCGCTTCGGAAGTGGATCCCTCGACAACGACAACGTGCTACCTCATTCCCGTTCTTCTGCTTTGTCCTCCTTCGTCCTGCTCCGTTCTCCTTCGCCCAGGCGTTGTCCCGTCCGGCTCATCCTCGAAGCGACCGTCGAGGAGGATATTTCTCTCCCCATTCTTTTTAATGCTTTCTAGAATAGATTTACTGTTTTCTAGAATAGATTTACTGCTTTCTAGTGTAATCATTTTCCCACTTTCTAGTCGTAATATTTAGTGTAATGAAAAATCTCTTTTGATAATGAATTCTATGTGCATTCTATATCTCTTTTGATTTTTGTATTATTCTCTCTCTCTTATTCTCTCTCTCTCTCTCTTATTGTAAGTAGTTCTAATCAATCGAATTATTTCGTGATAAATAAAAACAAACGTGTAGTTTTTAAATCAAACGTCCGCCTCCCTGTGTTCGACCCGGAATTTCCATTTCGGTATAAATTTTATTTGTTGAACACGAGTTCTTCTCTTTCAAACTACAATGACAAGGTTTTTAAAACCAAACATGTTAGTATAGCAATTCGTACGTCCAACACCTACAGCGTTGCTTACAGCCGTCGCTATTTCATTGCAAGCCAGCAGAGCCAGCTAAGGGCATGAATGGAGGTGAGCTGTTTACAGCAACGTTTCCAGCGATGGTCTAGAAGTCGCTAAAGGTCCTTTAATCCATTTTTAGCCTCTTCTCCACTACAAAAGGACCTACACCCCCCCTTCCAAGCCATCTCTACCTACTCTACTCCCACCTACTCCGAAGCTCTAGCAAGCCTACCAAGGCTCCATTAGAGCATGTTCTCAAGCTCCCAAGGTGCCTATTAGTGTAGCGAACATCTGCCCCACCAAATACTATTCCAACTTCCCATCTCCCTTCATAGGTCACCTTGGAGCCGTCCTCTCACCTCCATTCCGGCAGCAGATCAACTCTGTCTTCTCACCTCCATTCCGGAGCTACGTCGAAGCTTTCCTCAACCCGACGTCCTCCAGCATCTCACCTTCGTCATCCCGCTCCTCACCTCCTTCATCCGAGCTTCCGCTAGGCACTGTCGTCTCACCAAATAGCCGATTCGGGAGATTTCCTCTCACCTCCCTCTCTTTATATGCTTTCATAGTTTCTTGTAATTAACATTGGAAGTAATATATATCATATTTGTTCCAAATCTCGATCTTGTGATACGTTTGCTTGTTTTCTTTTATTTCAAAAATACAAAAAAAATAACAAAACCCCAAAATACTAAAAGGAAATGAATCAAAGCGTGGTTTTCAGCTAAAGTAAACGTCGCCTCCCTGTGTTCGACCCGGGACTCTCTTAGAGTTTTGGTATAAATTTTTTCTGATCGACGTGTTTTGCAACTACGACGACGGGTTACGTGTAACCCCGATTTCTAACACGCGAAACACGCCCGACCAGGGAGAGTCCCGCAAAGACCCCTACACAGTAGAGCGCCCCCACGAGTTACAGGGTTTCCCCTACCCGACCTCTCTTGTCACTAATGATCCAGGTAGACCAGAATGGGGACTTGACCTCTTAAGTCTACCAGTTTTAAGTTAAGAGCAAGGGTGCTAATGATTTCTCTTGAACTTTTAAGATGTTTTTATGCAAAGTGACCTAATTTGATGATTGGTTAACCCAGCAAGGTGGGTCAACTTCACTATTTTGTCCTTTGAGAAATTTAGGTCCCTCTTTTAGTGTTCAAATGAAATAAAGAGCCTGATTTTAGGGTTTTCTTATATAGATCAATTCAATCAAGGCTTAGGCACACATTGTTTGGAAAGATCAATTCTTGATTAAGCAAGTGTGTCTCTTAAATCCTAAACTGGAATTCTTAATTGGCTCTGATTTAGTCCAATTTGATTTGTCCAAATGTGGTACCTAGGGCTTAAACAAGAATGTGATAACCCTAAATACCTTAAGCTTCAAGTAAGTGCACAAATCAAGGTTTGAATGTTGTCTAAATAGAATGTATCAAATCAGGAAACTTGATGATTAATCTAAGAATATAATGCAAGTAGCCCTAATTGAATTTTTTTCTTGTTTTAGCTTTCTCAGAATCAGGGGCTTAGAAGTGGGTAGATGGAGTTTGCCTATCCCTGGAGTGGTTGATGTGTGGCTGATCTTCTTTTAATGAGTCCCTGAAACAGATCACAATCAAAAGAGATGTAGTAAGTTAAAATCCAATATGATATTGCAATCAAGGGATCTAAATTGCACGTTACTCCCTAGCAACGGCGACAAAATGTTGCTCGCTCGAAATCAGGTTTTAAATCATTGCATTATAGTATAGTTGAAATCTCGCGAAAAATAGATAAAATTTATACTCAAAAAAGTCTGAGGTCGTTCGCTGGGAGCAAATAGGAATTCAATTCTCAAGATTGCAATTTAAAATAATAGATATAAGAAATTATAAGCAAGAATTGATTTAGAATAATGTGGCAATAAAATCAAGTATCAAACTACAAAAGGAATGGAGTAAAATGGTGATTTGAATTACCAATTACTCCCTGCAATAATGACAAATAGAACTCAATAGTTATATATGAAATGATCTCAGCCGTCTGAATATGCAATCAGACATCTTAAACGTCTGATGATCTGATTTCTTCTTCTGCTCTTCTTCCTGTCCTTCTTCTTCCTTCTTCTTTCTCTGCTCTTCTTCCTGTGCGGCTCCTCTTCTTTTCTTCTTCTTCTTTCTTTCTCTCCTCTTCTGTTCTTCTTCTTCATGCAAAGGGGGAAGGATCCTCAATTTTGGCTAAGTGTCAGCCAATCCTTCTCAGAGCAAAACCCCCTTGCCCTTGCGCATGATCCTCTCTTTCTCTCCTTGGGTTATGCTCTACCAGAGCCTCCAACATACCAGGTTATCGATTTTTCAGACCTAGAGTGCACCCGGGTCAAGGGCTGCAGGTATGGGTCGCAGCCGAGGAGTGTAAGGCGTAGGTGGGTTATAGGGTCGGCCAGATCTACAGGGTCAGAGTCGCGGACGAGGTCGAGTGAGGGTGCGGGGGACCTCACCCCCCAAGTGATTCTAGGCGATAAGCCTCTATCACTTTTTCCTCTTATGCGGCCGCAGGCGCCTATGAACTTCCAAGGTGGGACTAAAGTCCTACCCTTCTCGCGTAGTGCAGTAGCAAGGTCTTCTTCCTTCAATTGCTGCAGCTCACAAGGTCAAAGCCTCCAATTGACCTCGCGGGACAGTGCCTTAGGTGATTCCTCACAGCCTAGGTTGAGCACTTGGAGCAAGTGGGTGAGGCAGCAAGATCCAAGCTTGCTCGAAGCACAGCGTTAATGGAAACTTTGACCTGTTACCTGAAACTCAAGAAAAGGGGCCTTACGGTAGCATCAGATGGTTTAGCAGGATCGCCGTGACATGGCGAGTGTGACGGTGGCGGTGGCGTGCCGTGAGAGGGTATACGGTGGTGTGTGGAGGTCAAAGATGGTGATGCGGCAGTGAGTAGGTCGTTGGGGTGTTAGGATGGGTAATAGGAGTGGATGTGTTAGGGATTTTGTGCAGTGGAGCACGGCGAAGCTAATGAGGGTGGTAGCAGTGAGGTTCGTGAAATGTGGGATGAGTAGGTGTTGCCAGAGCTTCGTCGAACCGGAGGGAGATGAAGATGGTGCAGGTGGTGCAACAGTCATGAGTGGTTTGTGAGTATAGGAGAGAGAAGTAGAGTAAGAGAGAGAGGGAGAGCAATAAAGGGACTTAGCTAGGTGGGAGAGAGGCGAAGGCAGTCAATTGTGTTCGACCGGCTTTAGAGAAGGAGGAAGAAGCGGCGAGATGGCGACGGTGATGCAAATGGAGGAAGGCCCTCCCTTTGGCTGGGGAGGGTCGCGATGAAGAGAGGAAGAGTTTAGGTCGTCCAATTTGATTGTTGGACGGCCGAAGGAGGAGGATCGAAGAAGGTCACCGGAGCAGGGATTTTGGTGGCCGGAGAAGGAGAATCTAAGGGGATTGACTCACCAAAACTTGTTGAAAAATTGAGCAAGGCCTCGGAGGTGCTTATATAGGGCTTAAGAGGAGGTTCCAAGCTTGGAAACAAGCTTGGAAACCTTGAAGCTTATGTAAACGAATGATACCCATTCCTTCTAAAGGTTCGCATGAGCTTTTAGGAAGGAGTTGGGATCCCTGGATGGGCTTATTTGGAAGAAAACTTCCTAAGGAATCTGTGTTTCAAATCTGGGATTGATTGATTGAGAATCGAGCGAGAAATCCTTGCTCGAAACTTGATGGTGAAGGTTTAACCTTCCAAAAATGGCGTGGGGACCTGCATGTGAAGAAGACAAAGGAGTTGGGGGGCTATTTGTAAGAGAATTCAAAAGTCAAGGGTCTAAATGAGATAGAAAGAGTCTGACTGAACCAAAATGCAAACTTAGTCAAAATGAACTCAGATTGGGCCCAAGTTTTGGTACAAACCTAATTTGAACCTAAGGAATTCAATGGTGAAGTTAGATTTTGGTTTTGACCTCATTTGACTAGGTAATTTATGCAAAAACTCAAATTATGGCAAATGTTAGTCTGAGACTATTTTGGGTCAAGACGGGTTCTGATGATCAAATTGAGGATACCAAACCCTAGAGAATATTTTTCTATGAATTTTAGAGGGTTTAGGTGAATTTTATCCTAACTAGAACCTCAGTTAATTAAGTGGATCTATTTTTAGGATTTCAGAAGTCATTTAATTCTCAAAACACGCGAAAACCCTTTTCTATCTGTTCTAACCCACTTGTTAGCTACCCTTAATTATCCCTTAGGAAAACCTGTGGTTATTCTGCATTCATGATATGATGATAAAATTACAGTTTTAACCTTGTTTTCTTGTCTTTCTCTTAGAATGATTATGCAATGAATTACAGTCCTCTGAAGGTTATGTAGGAGCATTTAAAGACTTAATCAGATCAAATTTAGCTAGTTATGGCTCATGATGGTGTTCCCATCAGAGATATACACTGGGTTCTCCCTTGTGTTGACCCCATAAATAAAAGTAGGGAGAAAGCTACCATTCAAAAAGATAAACCTCTAGGAAAGGTGACCTAGGGTCGTAGAAACCCAAAGTCCGTTTTAACGGCTGCCTAGTGAGTCTTTCACTCATTTCACTAGATGCTTAGCACTTAGAGTCCTTTTCGAATCTTGTGCGGGTCGGGTAGCCGTAAAAAGTTATCCCAACACTCTCAAACTCCAAAAAGTCCAAAAAAATAAGAAAAGAAAAAAAAATGTATCTTCCCTTTTCAAAGAAGGCGAGGACATGGGCGGTCTGCATTCTAGCAAGCACCCAAGTGCTGTTGAGTTTTCGTTGTTTAGGACCTTAGTTGAAATTTTCTATTGTTAATAAACGACTTAGGCCTAAGCGATCTAATCCTAATTCTATTTTTATACATAGCAAGTAGTTTAATTTTGCTAAAGACTAGCAAAAGATAAGCATGGGGGTATGATGTAGACACAATTATTGAGGGTAAAATGCCTATTCATGCATGTTCCTAGGCTTAGATTTGCATTTCATGTTATAAATATTGCATAGTATGCATCATTCTGCATTTAGAGTAGTTGTGTATAATTTAGGCTAATCGCATCCTTTTTGTGGTTAGGAGAGAAGGATATTTATTTTGGAGCCTCAAATTGATGATCCGACAATATAGATCTGATCAAGATGATAATCGAAGTCCAACGCCTCTGAAATTGCCTCGATCGGAGTCCCGTAGCACCATATGCAGTCTGAGGAAGATCAACGGCCAAGGGACTAGGTGACATAATTCGGTGCTTCAAATGACAAATCCGACCACGCGAATGGATTCGGGTCGATGATCGCAGCCCAAGGGCGTGAAAATCGACTCAATTCAACCTCTGTAGCAACCCCTACAAAGAAAAGAAGATTGATGGCCCAGATCGCACCACGTGGCGCAACCCAGGCCGCCCATGCGCACGCACACACTACCGCACATGCATAGCAGCGTGGGCATGTGCGCGCACGCAGCGGCAGCTCACGGAGATGCATGACACGCACACCAGCGCAGCAACAACATAGGCACGTGGGCTTGATACGAAAAATTATGCGATTTTTAATATTAGGGTTTTAAGTCGCTGCAACGCGTAAAGCCGTTCACTTTTAAAATTTGTAGCCTAGATAGGGGAGTATCTAGGGTCGTCTAAGGAGGCAACTATTTGATAAATCAGTCTCTTGCTTGGAAATATGAAAATCACCTTTCTTTTTGGTCATTTCAAATATATATTTTTTTAGATTTTTGAAATAAAGGGGCAATCGCAAGATGGTGGTAGAAAAGACTAAATCTAATTTAACTACTAGGTGACAAGAAAGACCTCTTCTCAAGCTCACCCTAGGCACGTGAAGGCCTAGGATAATTAAGAAGAGGGAGTGAAAGTGCTAAAGAAAAACTAAAGTAAAGAAGAAGCCACCAAGTAGAAAAGGCAACTTAATATTAAGCGGATTTCTATTTTACAAAAGTAGAGGAAAGCTTCTACTACAGAAAGTAAAACTACAAAAATTAAAACACAAATTCTGGGTGATGATGGTGAAGAGGGAATGCTCCTTGCTCCAACTGCGGCTACTCCTGCAGTTAAAAAGGGTCCTCCTCTTTTTCTTGAACCAAAGATAGTCTCCTCCTAGCAAGCCCTTGAAGGGTGTGCCTTCTCCTTCCTAGAGTGGGTGGCTCCCACTCCAAGAATTCCTCCTGAAGGTGGCGTGGACCACCTTTGATTCCTCTTCCAAGGGTGGTACTGTACGACCCTCAAATCCTCCACTTCCTAGCGTAGGCGTGTACCCTAGGTTGTCTTCCAATGCCTGGCTTCCTTCCTCGGCTGGCATCGGCACAAGAGAGAAGAGAAGAGGGGAAGGCACCAAGGGGACAGAGTATCCCCTTAATCTTCTTCTTCTTCTTCTCCTTCTCTTGACCTTCTATGTGGGTGGAAATATGGGTAGAAAATTTGTTGCCAAGGGTGCCCTTTAATGGTGGTAGTAGGGGGTTTATATAGAAGTGGTGATGGTGTAGGGGTAGTCAATGGATGAAGGGCTAGGATGGGTTGTAGAGGGTGGTTGTAGGATCCAAGGGTTGATATGGGTGGCGCCAACCCTATGTAGGAGATAGGGTTAAGGGTAGGTTAGGTTTTGTATGGTGGAGATGGAGTAATGTGGTGGTGGTTATAATATGGAGGGAGAGGATAAGTTGGCGCCATTTGTAAGGTTGTGTTAGGTGGTGGTTAGGATGTTGGCGCCAACTCTTTTGGGTTTAAGGGTTAAGGTTGGCATGGAGGTGAATGAAGGGTTAGGATGAGGCCTTTAGGTGGTGGTTATATGGTGGAGGATGTAGGTTGTTTGGTGCCACACGAAGGGTTGCATGGAGGTTAGGTTTAGGTGGAGTTGGTGCCATTTTAGGTGGGTTAAAAGGGGGGTTAGGTGGCGCCACTTTAAGGTTTCTAGAAGGGGGTTATGTGTAGGGATTAGATGTGTATATAGGATGAGGTGTAAGGCTAGGATGGAGACTCATGTTGGCGTCAAAATGAAGGGATGTATAGGACTTTTTGGTGTCAACATGAAGGGGTGTCTAAGGTGGTGGTTATGGTGGGTTGGCACCAAAAGGGAGTGGGTTAGGTTAGGGCTCGTTATGGTTAAAGTGGAGGAGTGGAAGGCCATGGATTTTTAGGTAGAGTTGGAGCTTAGCTAAGCTAGCTAAGCTAGCTTAGCTAGTAGAGTAGAGGTAGAGGAGCTAGGGTTTCATGGAGAGGAGAGCTGGAGAAGAGTATTCTAGAGCTGATGGCAGCTATGCTGGAGCTAGGTCTGCTGAGGTAGCTTGAAGGGGAGCTCAACTACTGAGCTTTAGCTACTTAGTTTTTGTGCAAGTAGCAAAGCTTGGGTAGTTGAGCTGGCTTCAACCTAGCTGGAGCTAGGTTGGGCTGAGACTGCCTCTGGTGAGGACTCCAGAGCTAACTAAGCTACTAGTTGACAAGAAGTAGCTCAGCTAGCTTAGTGATTAGCCATTGTAAGCTGGCTGGAGTTGAGGTGAGCTAAGCTTGAGCTGAGGTGGACTGAGCTTGAGTTGAGGTGGACTCATGTGAACCTAGTTGAGCTAGCTGGAGCTCCTAGAGAGCTGGTGGGAGCTAAGATGAGCTAGGCTCGCTAGGTTGAGCTGAGGTGAACTCCAATCAACTTAGCTGAGCTAGCTAGAGCTCCCTGTGAACTAAAGAGAGCTGAGATGATCTAGACTCAACTAAGTTGAGTTGGATCTGAGCTGACTTGAGCTAGGGTGAGCTAAGATGAGATCTCTTGAGCTACCATTCAACTAAGGTGAGCTGAATGGAGCTAACCTTAGTCCAAGGGAACTGGTATCTAGCCATGATGAGTTGGAATTAACTGAGTTTCAGCTAGTCAGAACTTCTTCACCTGTTGTTTTCCTGAGTGCTAGGGTTCTGGAGATCTGACAATCTGTCTATCCCTATCACTCAAAGAAACACATCAAAAACAACATAACAAATGCAATGCATGCCTAACCTATTTTATGCCTAAATGCAACCCAAAAACCCGTTTGCGGATCAAAATACTAAGAGCTAGGTTTGTTTTAATGCATAAGAATGATGATAAACTGCCGTTTATCAGGGCTGTCTTCAGCGACATTTACAGTGGATCTTCAGTGGCGTTTATGACTGTCACTAAATGTCCTGTATACGAATTTGATTCTTTCCTCCACTATAAAAGGACCCTTACCCTTCCCATTTTTCTTCATCTCTTCCTTTCTTCCTCTCACCACCTCCAAGGCTCTAGAGAGAGCTTGTCCCAAGCCTAGGATGTTCCTCTAGAGTAGAAAAGAAAATAGTTTTCCCACCTCTCATCCCCCTTCGTGGAGCATCCCGTGGTTGTCCTCTCACCGCCCTTCAAGAAGAAGATCCTCGCCGCGACGCCGTCCTACCCCATCCTCCGTCCTCCTTCGTCCTGCTCCTCACCACCTTCCTCCAAGCAACATCAGAGTGAGTCATCCTCCAAGCGACCGTCGAAGGGGATTTCTCTCACCTCATTCTATCTTTTTACGCTTTCATAGTGTAGATTTTTCACTTTCGTAGTGTAACAAACATTCATTTATAAATAGATGATTATTTCTCTCTCTTTCTCTCTTTCTTACATTGTTACAAGTAGATTAGCTAGAAGTCATCGACCTGATCTCTTGCTTACTAAAAATACCAAAAAAATTAGAAAAGATAAAAATGACCAAAAATAAATAAAAGCAAAGCACGAATTTTTATAAAACCAAATGTTCGCCTCCCTATGTTCAACCTGGGACTCACTTTTTGAGTTTCAATTATAAATTTTATTTGATAGATGTATTTTACGAGCTATGACGATGGGTCCTCCAAACCCTAATTTTAATTTGTGAAGCGCACGTTGATCAGTATCACATCCATCAAGGGGATGTTTATATGGACCTGCTCAAAGAGCTTAACCAAGTTCTCCTCAGGTGCCACGAGTTGGGGTTTCCTTTTTCCTTTGGTCAAGGCCTCGGGAAATGGAACCTTTGTGGGTTCCTCTAGAATGGGTCCAGGTTCTTGATCTAGGATAGAGGTATCCTAAATGACTATCCTAGGGTTTAGGGTTGCATTACCAGGCTGAAAGTGGTTTGGATAAGGTGGGTCTTGTGTTGCTTTGCCACTACGGGTAGTAACAGAATTTAGTCCTGCCTGGTTCTGGGTTGGTGTGGGCAAAAGAGTTGATTGCTGTTAATAACCCGCGTATGATGTTGAAACCTCCATCACATCAGGTGATGGAGCAGATGGGGCCTGATAGACAAAGTGAGCTTGGCACTGAGTTGGGTTCATAACGTGCCACTGGTTCGTCACGTTATTCGGATTAAGCAAAGGTTGTGAAGGAAGTGCACCAGGTTGGCGGGGATTTGCCATCTAGGCGAGTTGATTATGAACCTCTGTGATCTTGTCTTTGTGCTATTTTTGCATAGTTGCATTCATTTTCTGAATGTCAGCCAAAGTCTGAAGGTAAGAGTCATCTGATCTGCGTGAGTTGGCCCAGATTAATAAGTTGGGTTGGGTCGAGGCTAAGGCAGCTGATATGGACAAGAAGCTTATGGTCGAGGCTGATACTGAGGTCTCTGATTTTGATTATTCCCTAACCACATGAAATTAGGATGATTACGCCATCTAGGGTTGTAGGTGTTTGAGAATGGATCATTCTGATTAGCATTGAGGTCCTCACAGGTCTGAGGAGCCTTTGAAAAGTCAGAATATGAGGATTTAGAGTTCCCCTAACTAGAATAGATGGGTTCAAAGTTTCCTCCGAACCCTGAATCAGACGAGGGTGGATATGAGTCCATCCCCTGAGAAGATCGATGGTAGATGTTATGCACAGCCTCCCTGCTAGAGGGCGGTTGTGCGAATGCGTTTTGCGTAGAGGTGGCTCGCTGCAAGTGTCGAGTTAGCTTATCCACCTTCTTCTCAATAATAGAGACCTTGTCCAAGTGACTGACCATTAGTTCCAAGTCGACGGAAGAGGACAAGCCCTACATCTCATGTGCTCCATTTGGATTCGTCAATGCACGGGCATTCGTCTCGTCGAACATGCTCATGGTTCATTATCGATGAAGTTCTTACACATGTTCTCAAAAATCTCCCACACGATGTCTTCATGTTGACCCATGATGTTTCCCCCACAGGTTGCATTGATGAATAATCGAATATCCTCACGGAGTCCCTGGTAAAAAGACTGGACTTGTTCCCATTTAGGAACTCCGTGGTGGGGGCACTTTCACATGAGATCCAGAAAACGATCCCATGCCTCGTGAAGTGATTCTCTTGCTTGCTGCATAAAATGCATGATCTGGTGCCATAGAGCATTTCTCCAACCAACAGGGAAGAACTTTCTCAGAAACTCGAATTGTAGTTCCGCCCAGGTGTTGATTGGGTGCATTTGGGTTTGGTATTAGTGAGCAGCCTTGTCCATGAGAGAGAAGGAGAACATTTTCATGAGTAAGACATCCTGATTTTGAGCTTCTAACCCGAAGGTCTGGGCCAGATGCTTGAGTTACTTGATATGCTAGAAAGGATCCTCGGAATTACGCCCATGGAATTTGGGAATAGCATGAATCATGTTGGGCTTGAGTTCAGTATCAGGACCTCCAATGGGGATTTGGACTCGAGGTTCGATTGCCACTGCAGTGGGATTGTAATGACCTCACATCATAGGACGCTGCAGTGGGTTCACAAAGGCTTGGAATGGATCGTTGGGGCGCTGAAGCTGATTTTCAAGATTGTTTTCTTCTGCTGGTTGCTCCATGCTGATGGATGAAGGAGAATTAGGTTCAGATGAATCAGAAGAGATATCAATCGGGTTGGGTTGTTGCACAAACAAGGAGGTCAAGGCTTGGTCTCGATGGGAATGAGTAGCTAATGGAGGCCTCAAGGATGATCTTAGAGACCTCCTCGCGAACATGTACCGATGGAGTAGATGAGAGGTAGAATGTGATGGACCCAATCAAGACAACCAAAAATTTTGGATGACTATAGAGGCTCAAGGCGGATGATACCCCTTAGTCAGAAAGCCATCCACCTAAGAATTACCTAAGCAGCCAAAGAGGGAGAGTCCCACGAAGACCCCTACATGGTACAGCGCCCCCGCGAGTTACAGGGTTTCCCCCACCCGATCTCTCTTGTCACTAATGATCCAGGTAGACCAGAATGGGGACTTGACCTCTTAAGTCTACCAGTTTTAAGTTAAGAGCAAGGGTGCTAATGATTTCTCTTGAACTTTTAAGATGTTTTTGTGCAAAGTGACCTAATTTGATGATTGGTTAACCCAACAAGGTGGGTCAACTTCACCTATTTTGTCCTTTGAGAAATTTAGGTCCCTCTTTTAGTGTTCAAATGAGATTAAGAGCCTAATTTTAGGGTTTGCTTGTATAAATCAATTCAATCAAGGCTTAGGCACACATTGCTTGGAAAGATCAATTCTTGATTAAACAAGTGTGTCTCTTAAATCCTAAACTGGAATCCTTAATTGGCTCTGATTTGGTCCAATTTGATTTATCCAAATGTGGTACATAGGACTCAAGCAAGAAGGTGATAGCCTTAGATACCTTAAGATCTTAAGTGAGTGCACAAATCAGGGTTTGGATGTTTCTTCTAGAATGTATCAAATCAGGAAACTTGATGATTTGTCTAAGAATAAAATGCAAGTAGCCTTAATTGATTTTTTCCCTTTTTAGCTTATCAGAATCAGGGGCTTAGAAGGATTTGTGTTTTACCTACCTCTGGAGTGGCTAATGTGCAGCTGATCTTCTTCAATGAATCCCCTGAAATAGATCAAAACTAAAAGAGATGTAGCAAGTCAGTACCAAATATGATATTGCAATCAAGATATCTAATTGAGCGTTGCTCCCCAGCAACGGCACCAAAATGTTCACCGTTCTGAAATAGGTTTTAAAATCATTGCATTGCAGTATAGATTGAATCAGTGAGAAAAATAAATAATATTTATTACTCAAAAGAAATTCGAGGTCGAATACAGGGAGCAAGTGACAATTTAATACTCAAGATCATAATCAAAGATATAAGAATCTGCAATCAAGACTTAATAGCAATGAAGGAGAAAAAGAAGGGGTTAAAATGGTGATTTGAATCACCAAATTAACCACAATTATCTCAAATGTTTTCACAGTATCAACCACAATTAATTCACGCAAGATGAGTGAGTAATAGATCCTGAAAGACGGCAGATTGGGCACTCAGATGCCTTAACAGAGGCAAAGGCATCTTCTTCTTCTTTCTTCCCTTTCTCTTCAAGCATCAAGGAGAAGGAAGAGAAAGAGAAGAGAAAAAGGAGAGGCTTCTCTCCTTTTTCTCTTCTCTTTCTCTTCCTTCTCTTCTCCCCTTAGCTTCAGAGAAGGTGCAACATAGGACTTAGCATGCTAGTAGAGGCAAAGGCCTCTTCAGATCTCACAAGAGTCAAGAGGAGGGCGGCAGAGCAAAACCCCCCCTTTCCTCTCTTTATCTCTTCTTCTCTCAGAACCAGCAAACCAGACCAGACCCGGGTATCCGAGTAAATGGACCAGGCCCAGATCCGCGAGGCGTAAGCGCGGGTGAGGGCGTGCGTGGGCACGTGCGAGGGGACCTCACCCTATGCTTACTAAGGCGAATAGGCTATAGCAGAAAATCAATTTAAGTGGCTTCGTGCGCCCGTCAGCAAACGAGGTGGGACTAAAGTCCCACCCTTTCTTCATGTGTGCTGTAGGTAGTGAAGATGCCTCAAATTGAGGCAGTTGCAGGCACTAGTGACCCCAGTCAAGGACCTGGGAAGGATCCTGAGACCACTCCATGTGAACTGGGTTAGAAATCTGGAGCGGATGTGGTCGAAGGACTGAAGGCGTAGTCGGTGCAACCGGGGCGATGGTGGAGCTTCGATGGAAGACCTGCAAGCACGAGAATGGCCTCACTGCCACATCAAATATGCTCAGGAGGATCGCCTGAGGATGGCGAACGTGTTGGTGGTCCTGGTGGTGTGCGGGAGTGAGTGAAGAGGCCAAACGACCTCAAGATGACAGTGCGGTGAGCGTGGAGTTCGGTAGGTGATAAGAGTGAGCGATAGGTGAAATTAGGTTAGGGCTTTAGTTGGTGGAGTTGTGGCGAAGCTGATGGGGGTGGTAGCGGCGAGTTTCGAATAGTGTGGCAGTGTGTAGGCGTTGCCGAAGCTTCGCCGGAGCGAAAGAAGGTGATGGTGATGAGGGAGAATCGGTGGTCGTGCATGTGTCGCGAGAGTGGGGAAATAATGTAGGGAGGAAAAGGGAGAGATAGAGGGACTTAGAGATGAGGTAAAGAGGCGGAGGGCTCCGGTGTTGGTCGATCGGAGCCGGAGAAGGCGGTAGAGGCAGCGAGGCAACTACGGCAAATCAGATGGAGAAACGCCCTCCCTTTCGCTAGGGAGGGTTGTGAAGAAGAGAGGAAGCTAGTCGGTCGTCCAATTTGATGGTTGGACGGTCGGAGGAGGGTCGAAGTGGTCGCTGGAGCAGGGGTCGTTGGCAGCCAGAGGAAGGGATTTAGAGGCTTTTGGCTTGCCAAGACTTGCTAAAAAGAAGCGGGATACAACAAGTATTCTTTTATAGTCCATAGGAAGTCCTTCCAAGCTTGGAAAGAAGCTTCCAAGCTTGGAAGGTTTTTGCAAAATAGGATACCCGAACCTTTGAAAGGTTCGCATGACCTTTTGGGAAAGACTTAGAGCCCAAGGAATAGCTTAAATGGAAGGTAACTTCCCAAGGAATCACGTTATCAATTTTGGGAGAGATTTATTGAGAATCGAGAGAGAAATCCTCGTTCGAAACTCAACGGTGAAGGTTTAACCCTCCAAAAATGACGTGGGGACCTGTTTGTGAGAAATATGACAAGATTAGGGGCCTTTTTGTAAGGATTTTGGAAGTTAAGGGCATATGTGTGATATAAAAGAATCAAACAGGACCAAATTGCGAACTAGGTTAAGACAGTCTCAGATTAGGCCTAAATTTTCGTACAAACCTAATTTTGACCTAAGGAATCCAATGGGGAAGTTTGATTTTGGTTTTGACCTAGTTTGGCTAGGTAATTTATGTAAAAACCTAAATTAGGGCAAATGTCAGCTGAGACTCTATTTTGGGTCAAGACAAGTTCTGATGGTCAATTTGAAGGTACCAAACCCTAGAAAATATTTTTCTTTAAATTTTAGAGGGTTTAGGTGAATTTTATTTTGACCAAAGCCTCATTTAATTAAGCGGATCTATTTTTAGGATTTTAAAAGTCATTTAATTCTCAAAATATGCGAAAATCCTTTTCTGTCTGTATTAACCCACTTGTTGGACATTTAAGGCCATTTGACCCTTAATTAACCCCTGAGAAAACCTGTGGTTATTCTGCATTCAAGATATGATGGTAAAATTACAGTTTTAATCCTATTTTCTATCTTTCTCTTAGAATGATTATGCAATAAATTACTGTCCTCTGGCAGTTATGTAGGAGCATTTATTCCTTGATAATGACTAAATTGAGCTAGTTATGGCTCATGATGGTGTTCCCATCATACCTTCATCAGATTTTCTTCCTCTCTAAGCCCTAATCGGACCTTTAATTAGGTAATTGGTCATGTACATGGTCCAGATCCGCGGGTGAGGAGTGAGAGCACTGGGCAAGGGGACCTCACCCCCTGTGTGAGAGGCAAATAGCCCTCTTGACATGTTCATTTTATGTGCCTTCATGCTTTTGTCCCACACAATGTGAGACTAATTGTTGTTTCATTCATCTTCACACGCTGCTGTGAGCATGCTACTTCAATTGGGGCAATTGCCACTGTCTCTTTTGGTTGATTGTGGACCTGGGGATCTTTATCACCTAGAGACTCTTCGATTGCATCCCATAGTAGATCAAATGAAGATCGGAGAAGTGCGAATGTAGTTAGAGAAGATGAAGGTGGTGGCGACACTCCGATGAAGATCTAAAATAGAAAGTATGGGCTCTACGCCCAAATTAAAGCATTCAAAAGCTTCGCCTGAGCATGGCGAGTGTGATGGTGGTGGCGTCGAGGTGATTGGAGGTCTGGAGTGATCGAACAAAGTCAGAGAGGTTCGTGGGTTGTGGGTTTGGTCGACAGCGTGTAGAGTGGATGAAGCTTCAAATTTGTAAAGGGCTTTTGACTGGTGGAGGGTGAGGAAGCTTCTGGGAGTGGAAGCGTGGCGTATGGCGGTTTGTGGCGGCATGGTGCCTTCGCTGGAGGTCTCACCGTTGTTGGAGAAGATGGAGAGGGAGAATGTGGATAAGCGACCGAATCAAGAAGTAAAGGAGATAAGGAGGATCTAGAGAGAGAGGAAGAGGTTGAACCTATTTATGGATGAAGAGAGAGAGGATTTGGCACCGATTGTCATTGGCCGACGTCGGAGACGAGGAACACTTCGGTGTTGAGGAATGACGACGGCGAAGGGGTAGGTAGCCTCTGCTTTGGCCGACGAGAGGTGGAAGAAGGAGAGGAAGGTTGTGGGCCACTTGATTTGGCCATCAAGTGGCCGGAGATGGGAGGTTGACGAGGGTTGCGAGAGCTTGGTCAAAGCAGGCCGGGGAAGGAGGAGAAGAGGTCTTTTTGGCCTAGAACCTAGCTGATTTTGACACTGGGAGACTAAATGAAGAAAGAGACTCAATTAGTCATGGTCTCAAAGGAAAGAATCCCTCAAATTCCTCGAGCTCGCTTAAGAACTAGGATTTGATTCGTGGTTCTTGAGTCGATTCATTAGATTGAGCAACTTCTCTAGAACAATCCCTACAAATTTGGAAGGGTTTGGCTGAGGAATCAAGGAGGAATCCTTGATTGAAGGTCGATAGGTTTGAGTTCACCCCTTTAATGGCAGTAGGGACCAGAATGCAAATAAGATGAGAAAGTTAGGGACCCAATCACAAGAAACTTGAAAGTTAAGGGTTTGATTGTAGGAAATAGAGGTTTTGGGAATTGAAATGCAAACTAGCTCAAGATGGACTTTAATTGAGCCCAAATTTTGGACTTAACCTAATTTGAACACAAGGAATATAATGGTGAAGTTGGATTTGATTTTTGATCATGTTTGACTGGGAAAATTTCATAGAGGCCCAAATTAGGGTAAAATCTCGTCTGAAACTCTGTTCTAGGTCAAAATAAGTTCAGATGGTTAAACCAAAGGTACCAAACCTCTTACAATATTTTTCTATAAATTTTTGGAGGTTTAGATAAATTTTATCCTAACCAAAACCTCTTTAATTCAATTGGGGTTGAGAATTAGGATTTAGTGTTCTGATTTAGTTCTCAAAACACGTGAAACCTTGTTTCTGTCAGTGTGGACCCACTTTTTAGTCTTTAATGGTAAATTGACCTTTAATTAACCCCTGGGTGACCCTATGGTTGCTATGAATTCATGATGTGATGTTAAACTTATAGAATTAACCCTAATTTATTGCTCTCCTCAAAACAGATTTGAGTGGAATTACTATCCTCAAGTGATTATTTAAGAGCATTTGTCTCTTGATTCTGAGTAATTCAAGGTAGTTATGATGGATGATGGCATTACCATAAATAGTTAGGTTGATAGCTCCTCTAAGCATATGTTTTTGTCCTCGCGAGGCTATATGGTGAATACTAATTTTGCCAATGTGTTTGCCAAAGGATTTTTTGCCCAAGGTATCTTGGTGATAGTTATGTGTTAGAAGTCTACAATTGCTACCTAAGCCTCCTCAGTGTAGAGGGCCATCATTTGGTCCTTTTTTTGGAAGTCCCCTTTTATTTAGTTGGCCACTAATTAAGAGTCCATGAAAATTTTTGTGGCTTTGGCACCCATTATTTTTGTAAGCCTTAGGCTAGCAAACGGGCCTCATATATTTGCCATGTTGTTTATGGAAGAGAAAGACAAAAAAATGACATGCTTCCTAGTAAAGTTATCAAGTGAGACAAAATAACATCTACCCCCACTTTGCCTATTGTAGACAATACATCTATGTGAGTTGCCAAGACCTGGCCTTTGATTGCCACATAAGAATAGTACTCGACATCAACTTTGCCAACTCCAATGTCCAACACATCTGGTGAGCAGATCCTATAGGCTTATATAGCATTTTCTTTAGAGGTTGATTTGTGAGGACAATGATGGTGTGGGCTTGAAAAAAGGATCTTAGCTTCTTAGTGGCCCCTATCAAAACTAAACTAAGTTTTTCTATTGGCATTAGGACTGTGGGGGCCTATAAGTATTCCTCTATTTTGTCGAGGGCCTCCTGGCACTTAGGAGTCTAAGGGCTACTTGCATAGCTTCTACCCATTTTGAGTTACTCAGAAAAAGGGAAACACTTATTTGATGCCCGTGAAAGAAATCGTCCTATGGAAGTTATTTGCCCTAGTAAATGATTGTACCACCTTTAGGTTATTAGGTGAGAAAAGGTCCATGACTGCCCAAATCTTATCTAAATTGGCTTAATGCCTTGAATGGAGACTAGAAATTTAAAGAATTTCCTTAAGAAATGCCAATGCCAAAGGTGCATTTCTTTAGGTTCAATTTTATGCACAAGTCTGCAAAATTGCAAACACTTCACTTATGTTTTGGAACCATTCCTTAAAGCTTTCCTCCTTCACAATCATATAAGCAATATAAACTTCAAAAGACTTATTATTTTAGCAAAAATGAAATTTACAAGTTGGTATGTAGCACAACATTTTTTAGGCCAAATGGCATTAATTACATGATATTGTTGGATTTTGTATGTCCTGAGCGAGCCATCTGAGTTATGTAATATGA
Source organism: Thalassia testudinum (assembly GCA_037157565.1). Lineage (NCBI taxonomy): Eukaryota > Viridiplantae > Streptophyta > Magnoliopsida > Alismatales > Hydrocharitaceae > Thalassia > Thalassia testudinum. Next base: position 111,601,922 of record JAZHRO010000036.1, on the reverse strand, counting down.
TTACATTTGCATTTGAATAAAAGAATTTGATTATTTTCGAGTAAATGAATTGAATCCCTTAATACGAATAGAGTAACATACTTAAAGAGATTGAATAAACTCAATTTATATTGATTTAGAGATCTAAACAGTTTAGAGGATCCGATAGCACATCAAGAAACCATTTGATTCGATTAATTATTTTCGATTTGAGTTGAGATGGCAACTTTCTCTAGAGGCCATCGCCTGATTGATGTCATTAAATAGAGATTCAAGAACTGTCACACAAGTTGGGTTAAAGAGTTAACCTGATGAAATAGGAGATAGTCGAAGTCTTTTTTTAATGCTATCATGGAGAAGGCATATCCTTTGACCTGAGATAAATATGGGTCTCTATGTACAAATGCATGCATTTAGCAGACTAATAGTAGATACACCCACTTTGGTGTTGATACTAGAAAGCTAATGTATGTGGGAAGAGATAGGAGGTGTATGATCTCTCAAAGGGATTACATAAATTTGTTATATAAGTGTATGCGATAGATGGGAGGAATGAGCTCGCTCTGCGTATATTGGGAAATGACAATTCTACATGTGGTCGTAGAGTCCTAATCAGACTTAATGCAAGAAGAGAAGATAGACCGTTGGAAAATGTTTTGATCTTCATTCACATCCCAATGATATAAATAGATGAAAAATGTTATCCAAGGAGGAATGGCAGTAGTCTAATGGGATTAGATCTCAGGATAATATTATCCTTCATATGTGAAGAATTCACGATTATTTGGAAAACATAAGGGGGTGTAGTGCCAAAATTTCACTAATCATAAAGCTTCATTAATGGAGTAATGAAACAAATAATTACGTGTTATTACTTGAAGAATAAGTCAATTTTAATTTAAAGAGTTAAAATGCACTTGATTTGGTGATTAATTGCACCTAATTTGATTAGGTAGAAAATTCAAATGTTAGATTGCAATTAATTAAGTTGGGATACTAGATCCAAACATCTCATAATTTGTTATGGGCAAATCATGCAAAATTCAAGTAAGATTTGATCACTACCATTGGATGGAGATCCAATGGATCCCATCAAATTAGGATTAGGATTTCAAATCCTTATAAATATTTCCCATTAGGAAACCCTAATTCCAATCATTCAATCAATTGATGACTTGATTTTCAAGAAACCAAAGCAACCCTTGAGAGCCATAACCTTTGCCAGGAGAAGAGGAAATTCTTCCTTCACAAGCTGGATGTCCAATAGCTTAGTTGGATGTCCAACTCAGTACAAGCCAAATGTCCATTTTTTAAATTGGATGCTTAGCTATTGAAGGCAGCATCCATCAGGGTTAATTCGTCCCTTTTATAGCTGGTTGACTAACTGATGTAGACACAATTGTTGAAGATAAAATGCCTATTCATGCAAGTACCTAGGCTTATATTTGCATTTCATGTTATAAATATTGCATAGCATACGTTATTCTGCATTTAGAGTAGTTGTATATATTTTAGGTTAATTAGGTCCTATTTATGGTCAGGAGAGATGAGGTGATGTAAACACATTTACACTACTTAAAATGTCTATTTATGCATGTTCTTAAGCATAGGATTGCATTTCATGATATAAATATTGCATAACATGCATCATCTTGCATTTAGAGTAGTTTGAATAAAATGGAGGTTAATTGTCTCCTTTTATGTGCTCGGACAGGGCAAACATTTTGTCGGGACCTCGAATCAAAGATCCAACCATATGGATGTGATCAGGGCGACGATTGGAGTTCAACGACTCCAAGATCGCCCTAATCAGACATCCGTAACATCAGATAGTGACCTGGGAACCCTAGAAGATCAAGGGCCAGGATGGTGTAAATCCGCACTTCAGATGACAAATCCGATCTCACAGATGAATTCGGATCGACGATCGCAGCCCAACGACATAAAAATCGAGTCAATTCGACATCCGTGGCACCATCTACAACTTCCAGAAGATGGACGGCCAAGATAGCACCACGTGGCACCATCTCAGCCGCCCAAACGGCCGCTTGCATCTTGTGAAGGCCCCGCGCCCGATCGCTCTCCGCCGTTGGATCTTAATCCAACGGCTGTGGTCGCTCGCACTTAAAAGCGTCCGCTCGACCATCCGCGCCCCATAGCGCAGTGGTCGAGCGCGCTTTCGCTAGCGGCAGGCGCGGGATCGAGCCGTGGCGAGGAGCGGCAGGCGTAGGCGATTGGGCACGGGTGGAGCGTCAGATGGAGATCAGACTGCCGCGCATGCCCGATACCGTCGACACGCAATTGAACGCACGGCGCATACGTGCGATCGCACGCGGGTGGGTGCGCAACGCAGCGGGCGGAGACGCATCTTAAGCCGTCCAATCTCATGATCGGACGGCTGAAAATCGACGAACGTGCGCAAGCCGTTGAGTGGGCCAGCAGGTGAGGAGGCACGCGCGAGCCGCCCATGACGCCCACGTTGGGGGCTTTAGTGACGGATTTATCCGTCACTAAAGACCCCTCATTTATTATTTTGAACTTGTAATGTCCATTTTGCCCGCACTCCTTGCAACTATAAAAGGAGACCCCCTCCATACGAAATGTTCATCCCTTCTTTCTCCTCTCTACCCCTCCAAAGCTCAAAAGAAGCTTGTCCCACACTCGGGATGCTTCTCGCGAGATAAAGTCCAATTTTCATTCCCCTTCGGAAGTGGATCCTGCGACGACGACGGCGTGCTGCTCCGTTCCCGTTCTTCTGCTTCGTCCTCCTTCGTCCTGCTTCGTTCTCCTTCGCCCAGGCGTCGTCCCGTCTGGCTCGTCCTTCAAGCAATCGTCGAGGAGAATAACTTCTCTCTCCCATTCTTATTTACAGCTTTTCTAGTGTAGAATTTTCCTGCTTTATAGTGTAATTTTTATTTAGTTTGATTATATAAGCAATTGGAATATTGAATGCATGTTCTCTTTCTCTCTCTCTCTCTCTTTTAGTATGATAGCTCCATTGTAATTATATCGCCTTGCTTATCAAAAAAAAAAAATCCTAAAAAAATATAATTGCGAATATAGATCAACGTAGCCTCCCTGTGTTCGACCCGGAATTCTTTTCGGTATAAATTTTATTTGTTGAACACGAATTCATCGCTTTCGAACTACAACGACAGGTTTTCCAAAACCAAACACGTAAGCGTAGCGATTCGTAATCGTTCACCATGAGGATTTATTTCAAGGCCTCAGATGGACGATTGGACTGTACGGATCTAATCAGGACGACGATCGAAGTCTGACGCTTTTGAAATCGTCTAGATCGGAGTCCCGTAGCATCACACGAAGTCCAAGGAAGATCAACAGCCAGGGGAGCAATGCGACATCCATACGGGTTTCGAATGGAAAATCTAACCATACAGATGGATCTGGAGTGACGATCACTGATGAACGGGTTTCGCGTGTTTGAAATCGGGGTTACGAGTAACCCATCGTCGTAGTTGCAAAACTCGTAATCAAATATAATTTATACCGAAACTTCAAGACTATCCTGAGTCGAACACAGGGAGGCGACATTTACTTTATATGAAAATCGCGCTTCAATTTGTTTCTTTTTGGTGTTTTAGGGTTTTGCTATTTTTTTGTTTTTGAAAATTGAGAATCAATCACAAGAGAGAGATGGAATCAAATAAGATGTATTGCTTAAATGTCAATTGCAATAAACCATGAAAGCATAAAAGAGAAAGGGGTGAGAAAAAATCTCTCGAAGCAGCTATTCAGTGAGATGACGGCGCATGGTGGAAGCTCGGACGAAGGAGTTGGGAACTAGGACGAAGGAGGTGAGAAGCGGGAGGACGTCAGGTAGAGGAAAGATTCAGTGTGGCTCCAGAATGGAGGTGAGAAGGTAGAGATGATCTGCTACCGAAATGGAGGTAGAAGGATGACTACAAGGCTACCTATGAATGGGGATGGGAAGATGGAGTATTTGGTGGGGCAAAGTTTCGTTACACTAATTGGTGCCTTGGGAGCTTGAGAGTAAGCTTTAATAGAGCGTTGGTAGGCTTGCTAGAGCTTAGGAGTAGGTGGGAGTAGTGTAGGTAGAGATGGCTTGGAAGGGAGGGGGTGTACGTCCTTATATAGTGGATGAGAAGAGGGTAGAATAGGCATGGGACCATTAGCGACCAACAAGACGTAGCTGTAAGTGTCACTGTAGCCAACTTACGCCCACTCATGAACGCAGCTGGCCTTGCGCCTGCGAACAATTATCGATGACTGTAAGTGTTATTAAATGTCCGCCAAGCTATCGCTGAACGCTGCTCATGCTGCGCTAGCGCATGCATCGCGTGCTCCTTGTCGCATGCGCACACTCACGCACTGGCGCTGCATTGTGTGTAGCTGCGCTGCCTTGCGCTGCCACTTAGTTGCTTGTCGATCTGCAACAGAAAGAAGATGGACGACCCCAATGGTGCCACATGGCACCATCCAGGCCGCCCAACACCGGCCAACACCCACTCTTCATCAAGGCATCACCCATTCTCAGCCGTTGGATCTTAATCCAACGACTGAGGATTCGTCTCCACCGCGCGCCCTTAAAACATCTTCACAACAACTCTTGGTCGCAACGCATTGGTTGTGAAGGTGCCTCACAAAGAGAGGGTGCGGGTTCGAAACCCATTAACCCCTCAATTAGATGCTTGAGGCGTGGTGGAGTAGCAAAGCACGCATGCACGCGAGAGCGCAGCAAAGCAACAGTGCATGGCAGCTTAGCAGCGCCAGAGCGCGAGCACGCGCGCGCGACTAGGGGTGCGTGATGCGCAAACCAGCTGCATGCATGAGCGGGCATGTGCTTGGTGCGTGCCAGCCTTCAACGACAACCTAGTAAACATTTAGTGATGCTTACAGCCATCACTAATTGTTCGCAAGCACAAGGCTAGCTGCGTGCATGAGCAGGCATGAGCTAGCTACAGCAACACTTACAGCAATGTCCTGGAAGTCGCTATTGGTCTTATGCCTATTCTAGCCTCTTCTCATCTACTATATAAGGACCTACACCCCCTCCCTTTCAAGCCATCTCTACCTACTCTACTCCCACCTACTCCTAAGCTCTAACAAGCCTACCAACTCTCTGTTAGAGCTTATTCTCAAGCTCCCAAGGTGCCTATTAGTGCAACAAAACTTTGCCCCACCACATACTCCTCCATCTTCCCATCCTCATTCATAGGTCGCCTTGGAGCCGTCCTCCCACCTCCATTCCGGTAGCAGATCATCTCCGCCTTCTCACCTCCATTCCGTAGCCACGTTGAAGCTTTCCTCTACCCGACGTCCTCCTGCTTCTCACCTCAGTCATCCTGCTTCCCAACTCCTTCATCCGAGCTTCCGCCAGGCGCCGTTGTCTCATCGAACAGCTGCTTCGGGAGATTTCTTCTCACCCCTTTTCTCTTTTAAACTTTCATAGTGTATTATAATTGACATTCATGAAATATATCATATTTGATTCCATCTCTCTCTTATGATTGCTTGTCATTTTATTTCAAAAATAAAAATAATATAACAAAACCACAAAATACCAAAAAGAAACAAATCGAAGCGCGGTTTTCATACAAAATAAACGTCGCCTCCCTGTGTTCGACTCGGGGCTCCATTGGAGTTTAGGTATAAATTATATTTGATTATGAGTTTTGCAACTACAACGATGGGTTACTCGTAACCCCAATTTCAAACACGCAAAACCCTTTGTGATCATCTTTTGACGCCATTGCCGGGAAGGCAATAGAATTTACTTTGTTGTTTTATGCGCTTCTTTGCATTTACATAGCACTAACCCCACTTATCTCTGATCTATTGTCTTACAGGTACCCTAGCATGAAGATCTAAGTGCTGTAGCCCAGAGTAAAGTGCGGGTAGAGTGCTTTGTAAGTGTCCCCCACTTCCCCACCTACTAGTTCATTTCACCACACTAATAACTCAAACCCAAATCAACTCAAGTGCTTTTTATAAACCCTAGGATAGATTTGGTTGTTTGTTTGCCACCTCCACTCATCTCACCCCCACATATATAAAAAAAAAGAAAAAAATATATACTCTTCCCTTGTGGGATTTTCTAAAAGCTACACACTTAGCACCCACAACTTCTCACCCTAAGGTGCACAATTACATCGATTCTACCACTTAACCAGGATGTGACCTGTGGACCCAATACACTTAACTCAACACACAAATAAGTGAATAGAAATTTGATTAGGTTAAGACTTTTTGTGTGCCTTAATCAAGTGGTGCAATAGGCCAATTGCTTGAACTGTTTGGGCTGCACCACTCAATCTAAAATCGATCCATCAAGTAGCTTGCCACTTAGGGTTGATTCTTAGGACTGAATCAGGCATTCCACATTATTTTTTATTTTTAAAGGAACATATCATCACCCATGTTTTCAAAACTTGGAGTGTTCTACTAAACTTTGATTGAACCATGATTGCATAGCAATCATAGGTCTTAATTGACCTAGATTAAGCTAGAACTTAGCATAAGTTAGGGTTATTCATGCATGCATAAGCATTATCTACATATTTACTGCTTTACTTTAGCTTTGCATAAAATAATGTTATAATGTGCTGATCAAGTGCATTATGTCGATTGCAGGCAATAAGCTGATCTAGAGCTGGATCTGAAGCTGGATCAGGAATAACGAGAGTTGCAGTAGAGCTGGAGCAGAAGGCTTAGATTAAATATAGGAATAATAATGTAAGGGAGCTAAAGGTTTTCTATTCTATTAAGTAGAAATAAAGCAGTAAAATGTGAAGAGCTTAGGTCCATCCTAGCCCTAGGATAGCCTAGAGACTTCCCTAAGCCCTAGCCACCCTTAGATTAGGTCACAACACCTTAGGAAGGCCGAAAACCCTAGTTCCAACCCTTATCTGGACGTCCAGATAAGTTATAGGACGTCTAGGACCCTTAGCCAACTCCCGCACACCTCAAACCCACTTCTACAGTGTTATTGGACGTCCAGACACTTTATCAAACGTCCAATTTCTACAGAATACCCAAAACAGAACCTTGATTTCCCCCTGACTCAGATTGGACGTCTAGAACTAAAGTTTGGACTTTTGATTTTTTAGTATAAGTCATCTAATCACATTATTGGACGTCTGATACTGGTCTCCAGTCCCTGTTTTGAGATTCGAGTCTTGATCTTGGATCTCTAGCTCCCTAGACCTAATCCCAACCCCATAGGAACCTAAATTAAGGTGTCCTAACCCTAGTACATCACCTCTAAACCTACCTAAGGACCTAATTATGTCCCCACCAAATCCAATTGACTTAGATCAAAGTCAATTACCTTCACTTAAGTCAATTGGACTCATTGAGTCCAATTGAGCTTAGATCTCAACCCACACAAGTTCAATTGGACTTAGTGAGAGTCCAATTGACCTAAACCCAATCTAATTGAGTTATTTCACTCTCAATTAGGTTCACACTCATTCAATTAAACTTAGGTTAAGTTTAATTGCATTTTCCCCTTAGTAATTAGGATTTGTAACCCTAACTCAAGACATGCACCTACTTAAACCCCTTAGGACCTAACCTAAGCCACCTAGCCACATAGAGCACGACCACACACACACACACACACACCCATTCACACACACACTTCTCTAGAGTTCTCGAGAACTCTCTTGAAGTGGCGCCACCTCTTGGTTGCCAAATTTAGCAACCAAGAGGCATTCAAAATGAGATCCACATTTTTTGGATCTCATAACCATATGGCCGGCCACTCTTGGACTCTCTCTAAAGAGTTCCACACCTCTCTAGAGAGAATCCCTTGAGTCTATAAAAAGATCCCATGGGCGGCCAAGTGACCCCATTCACTTCCTTGGCAATTCACACTCTTGGCTCCATTGGTTCCATTCACTCCCACTTCCACTTAGGCTAGCCACTCCACCTCCACGAGCTCACCACCACCATGAAGGACATCATGCTAGGATGCTAGATCACTCATCTCTCTCTCCAAGGGTCGGTCTAAGGTACATTGGCAGCCCCTCATTCTCCTTCCGACCATTCCAAGGCCATCGGGGACCACTCCTGAATGCCCTTCCGTGCTGCTAGATTTAGTTTATGCTTTTCATAATTTTATTGCTTTCCATTACTGCTTAATAGCATAGTCCTTATTCCCCCTTAATGATGCATGCAAAATCTCCCCATTGATTCTTGTATGTAGTCATTTTCTGGTAGATAGATTTAAATTCCAAGCATTTCTGTACAAGCTTTCCTCTATAGTTTCTATTGCAAACAACTCTCCCACTGAATGAATGAAGAATGCTTATATATATATATATATATATATATATATATATATATGTCTCCATGTTATGAAATCACAATTAGCTTATTGATTGCTATTATATTTGCGTGATTTAAGTTTCCTATTTTTCAATTGTCTATCCATTACGCAACAAGCACGTCGTTTCCCGAGAATATTGAGAATCTGACGATAGACGCTTTCTCCGTAAATAGTCACCACCTCACTAGAATCATGCGCACAGAAACTCACACATTCACCTTCGTAATTTATTTGACGCACGTGCACGTAATCCGAGTTCATAATAGAAGTGGTGAAATCTTAATTAGGAGATTGGAAATCGGCGTGCATTTTTAAACAAAGTAAAGTGGCAAAAAGATCAAACAAATGCCTCCCAAAGACGAACGACCGGGACTCAAGTCTCATTATCTTAGAAAATAATATCTTTGTTGGATCGTATTTCGCAACTATACTACGACACTTTTCATATCAAATAAGCGATCTACAACTTCACAATAAACCAACCTAAGAATTAAACACTAAAAGCTACTAAACAAGGTTAAACCCTGAAAGATACATCATCAAATAACCTTGTTTGTAAACCTCGGTTGTGCACACCCACACATTTGAATCAATCATTAAGGGCACAACCCATTTAAAGGGCCCATCACATTCCAAGAGCATAATCATCCCAAGCCTAATTAAAACTGAGTAGATGTTGGCTTTAAGGATTAATTCACTCTTCGGGGCTTAGACTGAGATTTTTTTCGATTAATCTGCTTTTGCTGGTCCATCTAATGTCTAGCTAGGCAAGTAGCATCAAACGACTACGACTGAGGGGTACACTAGGAATCGGAGGTGTAAGCCAAAGGAGGAACCTTCTCCCCAATCCCTCCTTCTAACTAGTTGGATTGACCGGATAAAAGTAGGCCAAATGGTTTATAATCTCAAGATGGGTCCTAGGAGTCTGTAGGTCTGTAGGCTAATCCACCTAAGAATAGGGTTAATTGCTTGTATTGCAGGGCTCCTTTCTCTCTTCTAATTTCCCTCCTACTCTACCATGTATCCTTCCACATCCTATACTCATTTTCCATCCTTCCCTCCTACCAACACTTATCCCCAAGATGATTACTATCCCAACTTGACTTGTAATTACCCATCCACTAGCTAGGATAACTTTGATTGGGGATATGAATCTGGACCTCAGTGTCCAGGGCCTAAAACTGGACAACAAGACTATAATTACTATCCTTCCCAAAGCTACAATGATTATAGATCTTCATCCTTTGATCACCAAACCAACCCGATCTACAATCAGGAAGTATATAATGATTATAACACTTACCCTCCCTAGTATTCCAATGAATATAGGTCACCGCCATCCTTTAAACAACCTAGAACGACCTACTTTCAGGGAAGGATTCGAGAACCTCGACATCTTGACTCCCCTAGATTTAACCCAAACCCACCCAAACCTGAATCGAACCAGTCGGTTTAGGTGAACCAGATCCCGGATAGGGTGTTGGCTAATTTGAGGAACACTATACAATCTTTAGAAACTCAGCCAACACCACGCACTGAAGCACTGGAGCCTATGATCAAAATGATTGATGAATTTAATAGTTCTCTATTAGATTTGCTCCAAAGTGTTAGGGATAGGGACCTGGGTGAGTTTCTTCTTAGGAAATTGTTGAGGTTGATGATGAAATTTGCGGTTGCCCTCGTCAAATCTTGGGATGATTCTCAAGATTAACCCCCTTCAGGAGAGCCATTGTCTGAACCCGCTCAAGCGCCTATCGAGGGGGATACATTTTCTGAGACTGGGGATGACCAGGTTGAGCTAGAGCAACCAATTGAGGATGATGAACCAATTAATTCACCCAAGATCCCTAACCTAGGGAACAACGAAAAATATGTCTCCATGGACCATGAAATAACATTTGATTTTGAGACATATATAAATGAGGATCAAGAATTCTTTTATTCTGAGGGTGAGGAATCTCTAAGTGACGTCTCACTTGTAGTTAAGGAAAACGATTTTAATGAGACAAACGGGCTAGAGGAGTATGACGAACCATTTGATAGCCCGACCATTGAAGATTTTGATTCGGTTGGGGCTAACTTGGAGGATCTGAATCTTGATGATTCAATCACTAGTCCCATTGTTCAACCACACCCTGAAGAGCTGAATTATGACATTCTTGAGATTACCAGACCCAAGTCAATCCTGATTGAGCCATAATTGTTGGGCTTGGGTACTTTAGATGGCGTGTACAATGATTTGGAGGTCCCAGAAATATTGATTTTAGAGGATAGGAATTTGGCAATGAAAATCTAGGAGGTTAATTCTAAGGGAACAACAATTTTGGATCTGAGGGTTCCTATTGACTTGAAACCACCTACCTTCTATTAAGACCCTTATGATATCTTTAGCCTAGAATAATTGACTATCTTCCTGAGCTAAACTATAAGTGGACACCCGATTTTAATGAATCAGATCAACCCGTTGTCCGACACTTTGGTCTTGGGTTGCATACACAAAACTGCAGGTCCGGCCCTACAAACTAAACAACCTTCGATTTTGAGTGATTTTCATCCAAAACCTTAGAACCACTCAACCCTAAGGCATGGGTCTGCATCGTAACTTGGTCCACATCTGTGGACATATTCTATTGGCAAGTCTGAGGATCAATATTTTTATTTTAATTCTAACCCGCACTTGTGAATTCTCAATTTCTTCCTTATATGTATGTTATGCCTAGCTAAAGGCATTAAATTTAGCACATGTGTATATTCATGTTCTTTGCGAAGCTAACCGAATTTTCACGAAATTTAGGTGATATTCTATTTATTCCACCATTTGCATGTCTTTATTTTTACAATGAGGGCATTACATCATTTAAGCATGGGGGGGTGGATATTTTATCCTGAAATCATTTTGTTAACTCTATAGAATTTCTTTTAGTTACTTTTTTTTTTAATTGAAAATTCAAAAAAAAAAAAAGAATTAGGAGAAGAGAACTTAGGCATTTTGAGGTTATTAACTTTAGGAAATGATACTTTGAGACCTAAATACTTAAACTCTTCAGGTCTTTGGGCTTAATTAGGCTGGGTGTCCACTCGAATGTAAACTTAGTTTCGAGTCCTCGCTATATCAATCTTATTTTAATTCGGTAAATAATTTGGGATGATAAATATGAGACTTATCAACCCGTCCTCTAATTAGAGGGTGTTTTAAGTCTAAGCATTTATACACTTTTTGCACTGACTTACTTTTAGGCAGTTTTCTTGGAAATTGGGTAGCTAATGAACTATCTAGGGTGGTATGGCTAGCAAGTTGTCGGTGGTAACAGCTTATCGACCGATTGTCCAGAGCCCATCCACAAGATCATTTTCGTCGTACTGCCTTTAGGTAAATCTTAGATCAGGGAAGCCACCTACTTTAAAAAAAAAAGAAAAAAAGAGAAAAAAATAGAAAAAAATAGAAAAAGAAGAAAATAAAAAAATAAAATAATAAAGCCACACTTCACCGCATGAGTATGACTGGCAAGTGGTCGTGGGTAACAGCCCATTGGCCGGTTGTCCAAAGCCCAACTAATAAAAATGCACAATAATTTTCAAAACACTTAGGGAAGAAGTGGGGAAGTAGAATAAATCGGGGAGATATACACTGAGTTCACCCTTGTGTTGACCCCATAAATAAAAGTAGGGAAAAAGCTACCAATTGAAAAGATAAACCTTTAGGCAAGGTCACCTAGGGTGGTAGAAACCCGAAGTCCGTTTTAATGGCCGCCTAGTGAGTCTTTCACTCTTTTCACTAGATGCTTAGCACTTAGAGTCCTTTTCGAGTCTTACGTGGGTCGGGTAACTGTAAAAAGTTATCCCGACAATCTCAAACTCCAAAAGTCAAAAAAAAATAAGAAAAGAAGAAAAACAAAAAAAATGTATCTTCCCTTTTCAAATAAGGCGAGGACCTAGGCGGTCTACATTCTAACAGATACTCGGGTACTGTTGAGTTTTCGTTGTTTAGGACTTGAAATTTTTTATTGTTAATAAACGACTTAGGCCTAAGCTATCTAATCCTAATTATATTTTTATACATAGCATGTAGTTTAATTTTGCTAGGGACTAGTAAAAGATAGGCATAGGGGTATGATGTAAACATAATTATTGAAGATAAAATGCCTATTCATGCATGTTCCTAGCTTAGATTTGCATTTCATGTTATAAATATTGCATAGCATGCAACATTCTGCACTTAGAGTAGTTGCATATATTTTAGATTAATTAGGTCCTTTTTATGGTCAAGAGAGAAGAAGATTTATTTCAGAGCCTCGAATGGACGATTGGACTGTACGAATCTGATCAAGACGACGATCGAAATTTGACGCCTCCGAAATCATCTAGATCGGAGTCTCGTAGCATCACACGAAGTCTGAGGAAGATCAACAGATAGGGGGTAATGCGACATCCATAAGGGTTTCGGATGAAAAATCCAACCATACGGATGGATCCGGAGCAACGATCGCAGTCCGGCAACGTGAGAATCATCTCGATCTGAGCACCGTGGCACCTTCTGCAATAGAAAGAAGATGGATGACCCAAATGGTGCCACGTGGCACCATCCAAGCTGCCCAACACCGGCTAGCACCCACTTTTCATCAAGGCATCACCCATTCTTAGCCGTTGGATCTTGATCCAATGGCAGAGGATTCATCTCCACCACGCGCCCTTAAAACATCTTCACAACAACTCTTGGCCGCAGTGCATTGGTTGTGAAGGCGCCTCACAAAGAGAGGGTGCAGGTTCGAAACCCACTGCCCCCTCAATTGGGCGCTTGAGGCGCGACGCAACAGCAAAGCATTCACGCACGTGCGCATGTGGGAGCGCAGCAAAGCGGCAGTGCAACAGTGCAGAGTAGCACCAACACGCGAGCGCACGCGCGACCAGGGGCACGTGATGCACGGACCAGCTGCGTGCGTGAGCTTACGTGTGCTTGGTGGGTGCCAGCCTTCAGCAACATCCTGGAGGGCATTTAGTGATGCTTACAGCCGTCACTAATTGTTCGCAAGCGCAAGGCCAGCTGCGTACGTGAGCGAGCGTGAGCTGGCTACAGCGACACTTACAGCGACATCCTAGAGGCTACTATTGGTCTTATGCCTATTCTAGCCTCTTCTCATCCACTATATAAGGAACTACACCCCCTCCCTTCCAAGCCATCTCTACCTACTCTACCCCTACCTACTCCTAAGCTCTAGTAAGCCTACCAACTCTCTGTTAGAGCTTATTCTCAAGCTCCCAAGGTGCCTATTAGTGTAACAAAACTTTGGCCCACTAAATACTCCTCCATCTTCCCATCCCCATTCATAGGTTGCCTTGGAGCCATCCTCCCACCTCCATTCTGGTAGCAAATCATCTCCACCTTATCACCTCCATTACAGAGCCACGTTGAAGCTTTCTTCTACCCGACCTCCTCCCGCTTCTCACCTCCGTCTTCCTGCTTCTCACCTCCGTCTTCCTGCTTCCCAACTCCTTCGTCCAAGCTTCCTTCAGGCGCCGTCGCCTCACCAAACAATCGCTTCAGGAGATTTCTTCTCAGCCCTTTTCTCTTTTACGCTTTCATAGTTTATTGTAATCGACGTTCATGAAATATATCATATTTGATTCCATCTCTCTCTTGTGATTGCTTGTCATTTTATTTCAAAAACAAAAAAAAATAATAACAAAACCACCAAACACCAAAAAGAAACAAATTGAAGCGTGGTTTTCATAGAAATTAAATGTCGCCTCGTTGTGTTCGACTCGAGACTCTCTTGGAGTTTTGGTATAAATTATATTTGATTACAAGTTTTGCAACTACGACGACGGGTTACTCGTAACCCCAATTTCAAACACGCAAAACCCTTTGCGATCACTAACTCTTCTTGTTGTCATCCAGTTGGTACCAACCCGAGTTCTTAAAGTTCTTTTGAAGGCTTCTCGTTGTGCACTTGTAGTTCTAAGGTGAGGAGTTGCTTCAAATTCATGAAGGGTTCACAGATCACATTTGGGATTAGATCTCCATGACACAAAGGGTCTCATCCTCCTGTCAAGGAGTTTGGGTTTTTAGAGACTTATTTGCAGATGCATTGCATGTTGGGTGCTCTACCACACCACCTGAGAAGGTATAATGCTCTTATACTTTTGGGATCTTGAAAGGGGAAAAAATTAGCTTCTCCTATGTTGTTTTAGTTTAGAGCATTTTCATTTTTTTTCGTGATCAAGTTTCTTGCATCGATTCGATCTTGGTTTCAAAAAATTTTAAACGTCCATTGTCACGCTTCTATGATGTCACGAGTCAATACAGTCATACCCCTTTAGAAATTAGGTTAATACGATTGTATCCGCAATATGCATCTATCTAGGACATGTGTGATTGACCTAAGAATCCACTGGGGTGTCAATCATCAGCAGTGCAAACTCATCCTTGGTTTAGGCCTCTCGAGATTGGGGAAGTCAATGCACATTCTCCATTTGCCACTGGCCTTCTTGACCAGCATGATATTGGAGATTGAGTCGAGTTAGGTCTTCTCTATGAATCTAACCTCCATAAGTTTATTGACCTTTGCAGCAACCGCCTGCCATTTCTCGATAGACTTCTGGTGGCAAGTCTGTTTTATTAGGTGGGATCCTAGTAGCATGTTCAATTGGTGCTCGATTTGGTTAAGTCGATGTTTGTAAGGTCTTTCATAAACCAAGCAAGGACATCTGCATAATGTCAATAGTTCTTCAACTTCTTCCTTGCTTAGGTAGGGGTTCAGTTAGATGAGCTCATTTGGGTTGTTAGGGTACAACCAGACCATCAAAGTAGATGTGCCAAGTGTAAAAGTGTTAGGTGGCTTTGTGCCTACCTTATTCTTCTCCTCTTCTTCTCGAGTGATATAGTTTATCATCATTATCTTTTTCCCCTACGTCTGGGATTTAGGGGGAATCCTTTAGAAATTTTTTGCTTGAGTTTGAGGTAAAGCAATTCACACTCAGTAGATTAGTCCCCATGGACAATTCCAATATTGATTGAAGATTTGAAGACGACCATCTGGAAGTATGATGAAGCTAGGGTATCAAAGTCATGAGTTGTGAGCTGTTTAATCATGACATCAAATGTGGTTGTCATGTTAGCAACCATGAATCTGGTTGTTTAACTAAGGTACTGGCTCCCATTGTGAATGGTTACAAGTAGCTCAATCTCCATCTTCAGCATAACTTTATGGTTGCTAGAGCTAATTACTGGGTATGTTGAAGGGTTAAGTCCTTCTTTCAAGCTAAGACAAATGAGGGTTTGTAGGAATAATATGTCAACAACATTACCCCTATCATTAGAAGGCAAGGCTGATCTTTGCCAGTCATGAACAAAGTTAGCAGCAGTGGATCCTAATGGTTGCCGAGGTCAAGCAGGTGATAAAAGAGTGTTGATATTATTTTCTTAAACCCTTGGAAGGGTGTGCCCACTTTACACCATGAGGTCACCAAAGCAACTTCTATCTAATTAGTCTAGGTGGTCACACGGCCTACTTGGTGAGGGGTGGCATTGACATTGAATATTAGCTTGATTGGGGTAGGAACTTGGTCCTCTTTTGAGTCTAATGACCTGATAGCCTAGGTGCTCTACAACCTCCGCTACACCAAAAGGCTTATATCCTTGGAGTGGTACTCCTCTGCTAGTAAGGTCCAATTGAGGCCTTGCCTCTCAAGAAGTTCCATGACATTTTCTTGGTCATCTTTGGTTTCTACCACAACCATGTTTGCCCCATGAATGCTGGAGTTTGTCATAATGAAAATCTTGGGGTCCCTCTACTATCCAATTTCCTTTTGGGTCTTCCTCATTCTGCTTTACATACTAGGCATGTGAATTTGATATTCTACTTAGTCTTGGAGGTGAAGGCAAGTTTCTATGCTCCTTTGCCTTGTGATAATAGTAATAGAGACCACTTGAAGCTAGTCGCTTGAGAGGACGCAATAGTAAAGTATCTTATAAAGTCACCAAGATTTCTACTAATATGTCCACTTGGTTGCATGACAAGGGGTATATTCCTAATAGGACTTGATGATTGCTGCAAGAGTGCATCAAGTGGCAGCTTAGTTTATTAGTGAAGTGACTGCCTCCGTGGTTGCATCCCTGGCCATTTTAGTTGCCTAACTATTGGGTATTGCCAAGTCTAACAGGAATGGAAGGAAGTCATCCAGTTTAGGAAAGTGGTGTGCCTAGTTCCACAGTTCTGCCATGACCTACGGTGGTAAGTTGTCCAAGTCATACTAGAACTTCTAGGAGAGGAGGCTAGATTTGAAGTTCTAGATCGCATTATGATCGTGAGGGTAGTTGCACTTAAAATACCGATCTCTGAACAAATTAAAGTATGAGTAGGAGATTTCATCTTTCTGCTATTGGATCTTTGCCAGTTTTTCTGGGTTGTCCTTAGTTCGTTATTTCCCTGTAAAGTATTGATAGAACTTATCTGCCAGTTCCTAAAAGGTAGAAATTCATATAAGGGGTAAGTCATTGAATCATTCATATGCCATCCTTGTCGAGAAGGATGAGAAAATGTAGCACGTGATGTCATGTAGACAATCATAAACCAAAATATGTTGATGGTAATTCCTTACGAAGACGTTGGGGTCCATTGTTCCATCATTCTGAGGGATGATGAGTTGCTTGTAGTGCAAAGGGAGTGGTACGTTCATCACCTCCTATGTGAAAGGAAAAGTCACCCTCATCACCTCCTCTATGAAAGGAAAAGTGGTGACATAGGGCCACAATGAATACCTCTCATCACATAGGTCACCTAGAAGACAATGGTCGGGATAGGATAGCCCTTTAAGTTTGAAAAAGTGAGATTGTGTAGTCAACTGGGCCTTTGAATCTTGAGCAGGAGAGGGCAGAGGTGGAGGAAGAGGCATGTAGGGTGGCTATCCATCATCTTTGTCCTATTGATGAAGTTGCCTAGTTTCCTCCAGTTGCTCTCTTAAGCAAGCATTTTCCTCAATGAAGTGGTGCCTTTATGCTTGTTCTTCTTTGTTGAGGCCATTTGGAGGGTCCCTCTTGGGGGGAGACTTGGATGCCTTAGCTTTCATTCATTGAGAATCCCAAAGATATCTCACGTACATTTCCTACTCTTGTGTCTCATTTAGGCAGTCAATGGATTGCTATTCCTCGACTTCCATCGATTAGAGTGGTGAGAATGGAGTCTCTTTGTCAGGCATAGGGATCTCTTGAGATTCCTTTTGTTTATTCCAGTTGCCACCATTGGTCTGCTATTAGGCATTAGGGGAAGGGTGGGTGGCCACCTCTCCAATCTATTCATGATTTTATTTCCCTTCCTAGGACACTAGGCTACTCTTGAGCCTCCCAGTTGGGCTGAACAAGCTTGGAACTATGAGCCTTGGGATCCATAAGATCGTCGAGAAATCGAAGCTATCAATTGGTCAAGCATTGATGTTCTCACAAACAACACCAATGATTGCGAGAGTAAAGCATCATCATGAAATTGCATAAGAATGATAGCAATTACTCAAGAAAAATGAGAGATTTGGTTATTCAATTCAACTATGATGATGTACATTTGGAGAGGGGATCTAAACCTCAATAGTGCACTTTGAGCAAACAAAATGCCCAATACAATACCCATGACCCCTTTTATACAATACAATAATCCTAGCCCTATTAGGATTTTATCTCTCATAAGTGAGAGAGGTTTCCATAATGATTTTTCTAGCCAGCGGCACTATTTTCTTAAATTTCCTTTTTGAACCACCATTGCCTAAGCTTTCCATATATGAGTTGTTGGGGAAATCTCAGTGGATCTTGTTATAGAGATCACGATTTGTTACAATCAACATGATTCCTCCAATCAATGACTTGGTGAGCAAGTCTTTCTTGCCATAGTTGTTGATCATCCTTTGGCGAAGGGCTCTTGTTAGGATGGTTTGCCTGAACTTCTTCACATAAGGCTCTATAAGACCTTCAATAGGATCCTTCAAAGCTTACTTGGGCACTATAGTTGGATCATCCATAGGCCTAGTGTCTATTGAGCTTATTGAATCTTGAGTACCCTTCTTGGTCACATAGACCACTTGCACTTGAGTTGGGAATATGGGCCTCTTTGGCCTAGTTTCTTGAGTGTCATTTTCCTCCCCCATCAACCTTAGAGGCTTAAATCTTGGTCTTAGTGAAATTCTATGAATTCCTTTAACTTAAATTCATCCTCCTCACTCCCTCTTGGTCTCTTAACATCTATTCAAGTCATGAATAATTAAATGAATAGTTATGAGATAATATCTAAGTTAACTATGATAAGTAATATAGCTATCGTTAATCTACACAATTGAAATAAAACCACTAACTTCAAGATATACATAGATAATAATGAGATGCGTTGATTACGTGAAGACATCTTCTAAGTAAGCCTAAAATGTCCTTTACTAATTCCCAGACTAATTTGTGACTTTGACAATTGTTTATGCAAAAAAGCAACACACCAAATTTCAAGCAATTTCAGTACATACAAAGTATAGAAAATTTTCGTATAGAAGATGGATTACATAAAGATTTTGGGAATAGTAACTATTACGAATTTTATCTTCTTAGAAATTATCTTCGGTTGAAATTAGGTGGAGATGCTACCCTACCTAACATGAACCTGTAGAAAAGGTTTCATAGGAAAATGACTTGTAGATATAATATTTGCAATAAAAATGATGCACAAACTACTAATATAGAAACTACTAACTACAAAAGCAAAGGATGCAAAAAATTATTGGAATAATAATCATGCAAAAGAGCTTAGGACTTCATATTTGATGGAGAATTATAAAGATAAAGGATTCAATAATCAATTGAAAAGATCAAATTTTCCTAGGCTTAGACTATCCTCCAAGTGTCAACTCTAAGAGTATAAACCTAATTTGGGTTCAACTTGTCTTATGGGTGATTAATTATTAAAATCCACAATAAAAACATTATTTCTAGCACAATCCTATGTCCTAAGAGAAAAGAATTAGCCACACATTGGAAAGAAGGCAAATAAAGAAATCACAAAATGTAGTAAGAAAACATGTGATTTCAACAATTTGATTCAATCAAAATACTAGAGTGTGGTATAAAATCGAATATAGAGAGGATTAAAGATAGAATCAAGTAAAGCAAATCCTCTAGCGATGAAGTGGATGCTACTTTGAGCTTCTGATCCCTTGAAAAGAAGAGAAAGGATGCTGCATTCTTTGTACTGTGCCATCAGCTAACAATCTTGATGGCTTCTCTCTTTGCATCTTTCCTTTAATGCAAAGCAAGGATGATGAACAACCTCTAAAGATGAAGAAGATATAGAGAAGTCGAAGATGATTTGGTGAGCACCAAGATGATGGAGGATAGATGATGGATGGGAGATGGGGGAACGTTCTTTTGTTGTGGAGTAAAGAAGAGGGGTGGGACGTATGGAAGGTGTGGAAAGGGGGAGGAGGCATGGAGGCTATAGGGGAGGGATGAGCTAGGGCTTGATACGACTTAAATAGGATTAGGATAAGGGTCTTCATATTTAGGGGCTATGGAGGGAAAGTGGGAGAGATAGAAGGGAGAGGGGTGGAGAGTTGACGTGAGAGAAGTGGGGAGGGGAGTTGGAAGCACATGTGGGGAGTGGGGAGGGTTGGTGTGGAGAGGGTTTAGGGTTAGGTTTGGGTGAGTTAGAAGGGCTAAGTAGAAATTTAAGTCAATGTAAATTAGAAATAAATGCACTTGCACCTAAAATTTTTTCTACTCTGGAAAAGAAATCTTCCATAAATATAGTGCTTCTTCCTTGATATTTGTTCTTCCTAACAATTGTGCAACGTCTCCCATTCCTTCAAATGCTTCTTCTCCTAACAATTGATGCTCAATTCATCCTTGCAAACCAAAAATAGAACAGTTATTCATTTAGTCATGAAAGCCTAACATGATTCTAAATATACATATTTATTATCTAATGGAATAGAAAAAATATTCATGAATTATTAATACAATATTGAAGATATCAAGGTAGAACTCTCTTTTGTGTCATGTAAACTTCAATTGTTTATTTCCTGCTATGTATGCTTCATGTATTAATAAAAATAACTGAGAAAAACATCTAAGGTGTTTGATAAATGTATATTTACTATTTAGACTTCTAATTGATACATATATAAATATGTATGTATGTATGTATCCTACTCATCTAACTACCCTAAAACCAACAAATATTCTAGTACACAATACTCCACCAGCACAAACACCTACAACACTCATGCACACACACATTATCCTTTCCTTTATTCACATATACATAACACAATGCACAACAATCCACACCTCACACCCTACTGCCATCATCATCTTTTCTCACCCTCACTTTTAACAAAGTTGCACATACACAGTACATATACACATAGTCGCACAAATCGACCACACACCATCACCATTCACCTCACCTGCAAACTTGCATGCAAGAGGCACTCACAAAACTTGTCTCACATGTGTATGGGTCAAACACACACAACTCATGCACACACCCCTCTTGCACTCTCCAATTCCATCTTGATCACATCACCTCATGTACAAGAACCATTACTAATGTCTAGACCCATAGTCATGCCCCATAACCTCTCCTTACACAAGAGTAAGGTTAACAGGTGTGCATTAGATCATTATTCAATAATTAGAGTGCAAATTAAGTTGCCTAAGTAGCAAGATGAACATTTTTTATAACATTTTATGATATCAAATAAATTTATGATGATAGAATATAAATACTTAAAAGACTTACAAACACAGTATGCAAAAGGAAATGGATATAAATAAAGTGATATAAGCTTGCATCATTATAATATCAATCATTATCAACATTTCTACATTGTTCTTACAAAATGAATATTGATCATCATATGCCAAAAGCACAAAAAGGAATTTATACAACCTAGTCATAACTACATGCTAGTGTCAAGTACAAAAGGCATACCATCCACATCACAACACACCATGTAGTCATTGGTATAGTCTTGGACCCTTGGTAGCTTGATCGTTGAAGTGGAGTACCATCAATAGCCTCGTGAGGCACTTTGTGATCGAGTTTGGTATAACCACTCCTTGGGACTAGTATCATTACCCAACCTCCTAATAGTCACATATTAGGTGATTAAGTGTTGTGCCACAATGCAGCCCATGATCTTTTCTTAATTGCTTTTATTGAAATATAGAACTACCACCAATATTGACAACAAAATTAAAGCATGTAATGTTATTATAGAATTACAACAAAATAAAGGTATGTAAAGATCATAATGAAAATACCAATTATAAAGAAAGAAGTAGCGTCTGAAACGTATCGCTACTGGTCTATTTATTACTGATCCATTAGTCCTTCATTGTTACTTGGATGATAAAACCACCAAAAGTAAGGAGTGAGCTAAAAATTAAGGGAAAGAAGGAAAATTAGGTAAAGGAAGTAAACATGATTATCATACATCCACTTACCTTCACAGTGAAGGTTAGTGGTTGCACCCTATATGGATCTTACTTGACCATAAACACAAGACCTAGTGTGATATCGAGTGTAATAAAAGAATATGACAATAAAATTAACCACAGAAGATGCATGATGATTAATAGTGGAAAACCTCTTCAGATAAAAAGTTTTACATAAACCTCACAGCTTAGGATTTTCACTAATCGATCTACACTGATCAAATCCACTATCCTAGACAATTAACAGGTTGTCTCAACTATTACAAAAACCACCACAGTGAAGTGTTGGTCACCTTAGCCTAACTCAATACTAAGATGATTAATAATTTGTTTCACCCAAAATACAAATGAAGAAAAATATAGAAAAGAAAGTACAAATGATATAATACAACTAAGCCTATGGAACCTAAAATGAATTAGTATGAAATACAAACCAAGGTTTAGATGCTTGCTATATAGGTTTAACACCTTCATGCGTGAAGAAAACGGAGCATGAAAATGTTCTAAGGCATATGAAGAAATGTCCCTCTTTTTTGTAGAGCTTGGATCTTTTTGAGTGCAAGAGAGTGATTTTGTTGTTTTTCTTGTTGTCCATGACAAAATGGAGCTGTGTTTATATATAGAGAATCGCCTAAAGCCATTTGAGGATAGTAATGATATCCAATGGTTAAAAGATGAGATGAGGTTTGGTTACAAACAAATTTGGCTGATCAAAATTATTTTTGATTAATCAAAAGTATTATTCATTGATTGATCAATTTTAAAATTGGTTGGTCAAATAGCATAGGAATTTTTTTCCAAAAATCATTTGGAAATATTGATCAATTACAAAATATTTTGGTAGATTAAAAAATATTATTGGTTGATAATATCCATAAAGGTTATACATTTGTTCCGTACACATATCGGTTGATCAAAAATATTTTTGATTGATCAATATTAGATCTTTGATTGATCATTTTTTTATTTGGTTGGTCTAAAATAGTTTTCTTTTTGTTCTTTGAAAAACTTCGCATTTTGATTGATCAAAATACCCATTTGGTTGATTAATCAACATTTTGATGGATCAAGGTATTATTTTGGTCAATTAATTTGTGTGAAAATGAAAGTTGCTTAAGCACATGTAAATTGGTCGACCAAGGAAGTATTCGATCGATCATTAATTTACTCTTATGATATCCCACGAGTTAAAACCAATGTTTTCAAATTGTATGAAGATTGATTTCAGTTTTAAGAGGCTCATTATACATTCTAACAAAAAATTCACAAAAAACATAAGTCATCAAAAGAATACTTTGGAAGACTTCTTCATTTTTTCAACTCTTCTTTCTTGATTTATCAATCCAATCTTCTCACAATGATTTATCCTTGTCTATGCATACACAAGCTTTCAATCTCCCGAAACATTAGCTATACAATTCACATAAATATATTGATTTTGTTATCATCAAAATCAAGGATATCAACAATCTCCTTTTTTTATGATGACAAAATGTTACAAAAATAAATTTATGTACATAAAGATTATATGAAAATCATTTAATAAACTTTGGCTATCAATTGTAATTTAGCACAATGTTATCACCTTTTCCTCCCCTTTTTTTTGTCATAAGCAAAAATATATAAAAATAAATCCATTTTGGTCCCCCTCCCCCCTCTTTTTAAATGCATGGTAGCTCCACCTATCAGGTTGCTCCCCTTATTTAACTAATTCAATACTAAATTAATTAAATGTAAAGAACATGTTAACACCTAAGCAGGTAATAAAGATTTAGATTGGGAAATCATACCTGCTAAAGTATAAGGAGTTATACCTAATAGTTGTAATCAGGTGGAGGGGTTTGTACCAATAATTTGGCATCCATTGACTTTATCGATGTCACCATTTTTCATAGCCAAATTGATGATTATTGGCTTCTTGAAGGTTGCATCTTTGATCATTGTTTTCATGTTCATCCTTCTCATAACCTATAATATAATTTTCTAAATACTTTTTCAGTAGCCATATTCTTTTGAGTCTATGCTTGTTATCATCTTTCAAAGGCTTGGTTCTATAGCCATCATGGGAAGTAGTGGGTCTATACTTGCCCCTACCTCTTAGCCTTTTGATATATTCATGCATGTCGAAGTGCAGATGCCTTTCTCCATGCATTATTTTGAACTTTTGTTTTCTCTCTTTGAAGCTCTTCATAAAAATGTGCGTATACCCTAGTGGTGCATTTTAGATTATTTAGGGTATCCTCAAAAAGAATGTACTGCTACTTCAAATCTTCTCATTTTTCACAAAAAACTACATTTACAGCTTTAGTTATTTTAACTCTTCCTTACTTCTTCCCAAGTTAGATATTATGGTCAATGTTTCTTCTAGTTTTTAGGCACTTACTTCCAAGTTCCTTATTTTCTTTCTTTAATCTTTTTGTAACCCTATATAGTTCTTTGTAGCTTTTATAAAGTAATATCAGTAGACCTCATCTTCACTTGATTAAGTTGGTGCCATTAGATAGAGGTAAGTCGCTTCCTTTTGGCTCTCTTCTTTGGTATCCAATTCCAAACTTGAGTACGAATAGGGATGCAAGTTTTGGTAAACCTAACTCAACCTGATCTGAAAAGAATAGGTAAAACCCAACCTCAACCTGACAAGGTTCGAATATGGGCTGTATCCAAAAAACCCGATTGGGTATGGGTATGGTATGGGTATAGATCTATACTCAATTACCAGACATGAGTACCCGAATAAAATCCCCATTTATCCAAGAAATATAAGTCCCACCTTAAGTCCGTCATTCCCCCAGTTCTAATCTCCCTCATGATTCCCTCTATGATTTTGAAGATTAGAAGTGCTTTTGAAGCTTCCATTAAACATTTATTTCTAAGATAAAGATCTTTTATTTGAAATGTACTTGTATTTTATCTTTCTTTGTATTTTTTATTTTTGATATAATTCCCTTCAAGTCCTTTTTTGTAATAATTTCAATAGTGATCACTAAAATTAAAGTATCATGAGCCCCTATGTCTCAGGCTTGTTAAAAATAAGTAATTGATAAATCATGTTATATATATATATATATTGATTAACAAGATTTTGTACACGAAAAGGATTAAGTTAAAAACTCATCTTTGTAGTTGCGTAAAAATCCACTATCAGATAAGTTTTATTGAAACTCTAGTAAGTCCCGAGTCGAATATGGGGAGGCGAACATTTGATTAAAATCTGCATTTAGAAGTTATTGTCACAAAGTAAATTAGCTGGTAAAAATAAATCTACACGAGTTACTCTACTTAAAGAATAAATAATAGAAAAGAGAGATATAATAATACAAAGAAAGAGAAAAATAGAGAGAGGGTGAATAAGTCTTGTATATACATAAACCAGAGTCTATTACAACTACTTGAAGAAAATAAATCTACACTAGAAAGCAATACAAAGATAGGGATGAGAAAAATCCTCCTCGATGGCCGCTTGGAGGATGAGCCGTGTTGTTGGTGCCTAGAACAGAGATGGGATGCTAGAAGGTGGATGGAGTCAGAAACAGGGGTAAGACGTGGGACATTACCAACATAGGATCCAATTCCCGAATGGTGGTGATAGGACAACTATGGGTGCTCCACGAATGAGGGTGAGAGGATGGAAAAATTATTTTACTCTGACTCTAGTGGAGCATCCTGGGAATGGGACCAGGTCTTAGAGCTTTGGAGAATGTGAAAGAAGAAAGAAATGGATGATGTGACGAATGGGTATGGGGTCCCTTTTATAGTTGAGGATATAGGGGCAAAAGAGAGACTTCAAATCTTTAAAATTTAATATAGTCCTTTAGTGATGGATACGTGCATCGTTGTAGCTGCATGTTGCTGAAGCCGTGCGTAGGATCTCGACCATGCATCACTGATCCGAGCGTTCACATCCCGCCACATCACTGGGTGCTCAGCCTTCGTGCGTTGCGTTGATGGCTCAATCATGGCCATCCGATCAAGATCGTGCAGTCACGATCGCGTCTCTTTCGCTTCCTCTTCATCAGTTAAGCAGCAATGTAGTCGCTCTCCCAACCATTCAATGGACAATCAACGGCTCAAAACATGTGCCTTTACAAATCGCACTCCTATCTCAAATCGCGCACGTGCTCATCCAGCACACCATGTGGCCAACGCCGCCGCTCGATGGCCATTCAACAAGCGAATTTCGCTCATGCCTTCTCTTCATGAATTAATCGAACCTATGTCGCGGTCTCTGCGTAGGGCGCTCGCCTGCTGCACACACCCCTATTTGTGTCAAATTTTGGTTTAAACGCTCGCGCGCCCTCAGTCATTGGATAAAGATGCAATAGCTGAGGATGCATGAGCTTTTGTCTTGAAAGGATATGAGGCGCTTCTGTGGTTGGATCTTAGTCATTAGATCGTGGATCCAATGGGTGTGATGCGCTAATCAGTTGAAGGTGAAATGATGTGGGCACTCTTGAGCAATTTGGGCAGCTAGGATGGCGCCACATGGCACCATCCCAGTAGCCCAAATTGCCCAATAGCACTTGCACATGCTATCCCAGCCACCCATCTTCAAATGCTCGTAGGTGGTAATACAGATGTCGGATTGAACCGATTCTCACGTTATTGGGCTACGATCGTCAATCCGAACCCATCTGTGTGGTTGGATCCTTCATCTGATATTCAAATTTTCACCACCTTGCCCCTTAACCTCTGATCTTCCTTAGACTACATATGATGCTACAGAGGTCCGATCGGGATGATCTCGAAGGCATTGGACTCTGATATTCACCCTGATTAGATCTGCATGATTGGATCTTCAATCTGATGCCCCAAAATAATGTCACATTGTTCCTATGCCATAATAAGAGGCAAATTAATATACAATTTGTACACATTAATTTAAATGCATAATGATATATGTTATACAATATTTATAATGCATGATGCTTCTATGACCCTAGGAACATGCATAAATAGTCAGTTTAGACCAATTAGATGTGTACACATCATATATTTTCTCTTTTAACTCTAATTTAGGCACGATTTGATTAGAAGATCAATTTATAAATCGGTATCGGATGGGTAAATGGATACCCAATGGGTAGATGGATTTGGGTATGGGTTTGAATCTTTGTACCCGATGGGTAAATGGGTAGGGCATGGGTATGAATTTTGTAAATGGGCATTGGTATGGGTTTAGCCAAACCCAACCTGAACCCGACCCATTTACATCCCTAAGTACAAATCATCCCATGTTACTTCTTCATTAGTGATTTCTTTGTGCATGATAAAGAACAGGTTCCATATCTCATATGCACTTTTACATGTAGCAACATTTTCAAATTCTTCTCTTATTAATGGACAAAATAATAGATTCATGGATTTGGCATTGTACGTTGCTTTTCTTTTCTCTTCATTAATTCTTTTCCTTCCTTCTTCAGCATGTACTTGGACTCAATGATTTGATAAATCTCAAAGTCCATTGCTTTGAGAAAAAATTGCATTCTCCTTTTTCAATAACTACAATCTAATCCGTTGGACAATGGTAGTTGAACAAACGACTGTCACTCCATAAAACTTGTTGCGGCCATTTGAAGGTGAGGTGTGACATCGCCTTCACAATCTAGCTATGATACCAATTGAAGGTTGGTAGTTGCACCCTATAAAGATCTTACTTAGCTACAAATACAGGATTAAGCATAATATCAAGTATAATAAAAGAATATGGCACAATAAAATCAACCATACAAGATACACAATGATTTATAATGGAAAATCCCTTTGAATAAAAACAACTACCTAAGCCTCACAGCTTAGGATTTTTCTTGATCGATCTACATTGATCAAATCTATTATCTGAGACAATTAACAAGTTGTCTCAACCCTTACGAAAGCCACCAAGGTGAAGTGTGGGTCACCTTAGCCCAACTCAATATTGAGATAATTAATAATTCATCTTACCTAAAATACAAAAAAAGAAACATGTAGAAAAGAAAGTACAAATGATATAATATAACTTAAGCTTATAGAGGCTCAAATGAATTAGTATGAAAATCAAACCGAGGTTTAGAAGCTTGCTACAGAGGTTTAACACGTTTGTGCATAAAGAAAACGGAGCATGAAAATGTTGGAAGGCATGTAAAGAAAATTTTACATTTTCTTTAAAGCTTGGATCTTTTTGAGAGCAAGAGATAATGATTTTGTTATCTTTCATGTTCTCCATGATGAAATGAAGACATGTTTATTTACAAAGAATCACCTAAAATTGTTTTAGGATAGTTATTAATGATATACAACGAGTAAAAAATAAGATTAGATTTCATTACAAACAAATTTGGTTGATCAAAACTTAAACCAACTAGTTTTTAGCTCGGGTATTGCTATGGGAGTAAAAAAATTAAAATTGTATCAAAACTCTACCACTCAAGAAACTATCATAATAAAAAAAATCAAAAAGTAAAGAAATATACATTGCAATGCATGGTGGTTTCAACCGATGTGTTTTGATTTGCCATCGGTTGAAAATCAAAATACATCGGTCGAAAACAAGAACACACCGTTGTGTTTTAATTTTCCACAGGTGAAAAATAGGTTTTTACTTGAAAAATGGAAAGTACTTGTTGAAGTGAGCGAATGAGAACATTTAAATATGTGTTCATTGTAGTATCCTCTAAATCGCTCAATCAACAAATACAATTTATTATTCGAATTCAAAAGAGTATCCGAGATCGAACACAAGGAGCAAATATGGCATTTACGCACTAATCTCAATAAATAATATAAATGTGCATAATTAATTACTCAAAAACTAATATTCAATGTAGCACATGAGTACATCAAGAATCTAATGAGGCGAAAAGACATCTAAGGCAAAATAATGGTGATTTGAATCACCAATTATTAGCTTAGATACACATATAATAATTACTTAATGATCTAAATAAATGAATAGCACCAACTACTTTAAATCCATGCAAGCTTTAGTGCACAGTGCACTCCCTGTCAAGCAAATCAGACAACAGAGCTCTCAATCAGATGGCTTAACCGTCCACTGCTACAGTGCCAATGAGTCTTCTTCTATCTTGCCCTTCTCTTTCACTTCTTTTACAGTCCCCCTCTTCTTCTACGTTTCTTCTTCCTTCTTGCCTCTTCACGCACAGGGGAGGAGATCTCAAATTTTGTCTAAGTGTTGGAAGGTTTCAGGAGCAAAACCCCCCTTTTCCCTACTCTCTCTTTCTGTCTCTTTCCCTCCTCTTCTCTTCCAGGTAATCGGATCGAGTATTCGGGTTAAGCAGACCCAGGACCAAGGCTGTGTGCGTGAGTGTCACAACCGAGGTGTGCTCGGGTTAGGCGAGTCAGATGAGAAGGGTAAGGAGCACCTCACCCTCGTGTTAGGAGGTGAAGAGGCTATGTGACTTTTTCAATTTATGCCATTGCAACTGCTCTTCCCTATCTGAGGTGGGACTAATCCCACATCTTTTCTCCTTGCACACGGCCGTGAGCTGCTTGAGGTGTCTTCGTCCAATTCGTGTAGGAGCTATGGTCAAACACTCCAATTGACTGGGCAAAGGTGTTTGTGCTTTGATTCCATGTCACTTGGGACTCGCACCTGGAGCTGGGATCTCAGGAACACGGCTGGAGGTTGCTTGGAGCTACTTTAGTAATGGCGTCAATGGCCAGCAAACTTGAAACATAAAGTATGGCCTTGTGGCCTTATCAGAGAAGCTCAGTAGGATCGTGAAGATGCGGCAAAGGCGTTGGTGGTGGTGGCGTGCTGCAAGGGGGGACGAAGATGGCTGGCGAAGGCAAAGGAGGTCAGAAATTGATGGGTTGTTGGGTGGCACTTTTGTGTGGGTGGAAGGGCGAATAGGTATAGGGGTTTAGTTCGTGGAGTCAAGCGGAGGTGTAGGGAGGTTTGACGAAATGTTTGGAGTAGTGGAGTAAGCGGAGGGTTTCGCTGGAGGAGTGGCCGGAGCGGAGGACAAAAGTGGCTTGCATAAGCGTCAAGGGATGTTTTTGGGTTTTAGCATATAGGAGTTAACCTAGGAAACTAGAGACTAATCTAGCCCTAAACTAACAGACGAAAGGGAGGAATTGGCACCAGCGTTGGCAAGCCAGTGCCATGGAAGAAGGTGCTCCAATGAGGGTAGGACGGCAAGGACGACAGAGGGAGTGGCGTCGGTGAGTATGGCACAACGTGGAAGAAGATGAGGAAGATGAATCCACCACCGGTATTACGGACGGACGACGAAGGAGGTTGGAGAAGATCACTCGATATTGAGGAGCTATTCGACCAGAAAGGAGGGATGAATTGAGTGTTTTCTGACCAAATTCGAGCGTGGGGAGGACGGGCAAGCCAAGGAGATCCTTATATAGGACCCAGGGAGTTGGTTTAGCTTGGGAATCAAGCTTTGCGAGCTTGGAAAGCTTGCTGGAGAAGGAAACTCATATGATACCCAAATCTCTCATGCGTTCGCATGAGAGATTGGGAAGGTGATGGAGATTGAAACTTGATCCATTGGAAAGAGAACTTCTCAAGGAATCTCCCTTCCAATTGTGGAAGGGATTCATTGATCAGAGGAGTTCTCTTCAATCAAAGGTCGCCGGAGAAGGATTCCTCCGCAGTAATGGTGGAGGGACCTATTTGCAAAGAGTGATGACAAAGATAGGGGCCTTTTTGTAAGGAATTCAAAAGTTAGGGGCATGTGTGAGAGAAAAGACTTAGACTGGACCAAATTGCAAACTTGGTTAAGATAATCTCAGATTAGGTCCAAATTTTGGTACAAACCTAATTTAGACCCAAGGAATCCAATGATGAAGTTAGATTTAGGTTTCGACCAAGTTTGACTGAAGAATTTATATAAAAATATAAATTAAGGCAACTGTCTGTCTGGGACTGTTTTAGGTCAAATTAGGTTCCAGTGGTCAAATTAAAGGTACCAAACCCTAGAGAATATTTTTCTATGAATTTTAGAAGATTTAAGTGGATTTTATTCTGACCAGAACCTCAATGGATTAAACAGGTCTATTTTTAGGATTTCAAATGTCATTTAATTCTCGAAACGCATGAAAACTCATTTCTTTCTACACGGAACTATTTGTTAAACATTTAAGACCATTTGACATTTGATTAGCCCCTGAGAAATCCCATGATTATTCTACAATTGAGATATACTGTTAAAACTACAATTTTACCCCTATTTTACTGTATTTCTCTCAGAATGATTATATAATGAATTATGGTCATTTGGCTGTTATGTAGGAGCATTTAATGATGGAATATGACTAAATAAAGTAAGATATTTTCACCTATGGATTTTGAGTTTATTGTTTAGGATAGAAATCACTTTCCAAGTGAAAAATCACTTATCATAGGTGAAACCCCACTCTGCATAAATGTAAAATCGATTGAAAATCAAAATACGTCGGTATATTTTTATTTTCAACCAGTGTATTTCAATAATGGAAAATAAAAAACACCAATTGAAAATCAAAATACACAGTGCGTTGCAAAATGCATCGCAACAAATACACTGATGTATTTTAATTTTCAACCGATGTATTTTAATTTTCCACTGATGGAAAACCAAAAACACCAACTGAAAATCAAAATACACTGCATGCTACAAAATACATTACAATAAATATGCCGATGTATTTTGATTTTCCATCGTCAAACTACATTGCAACGTGTTAAGACCCGTGCTGTTTGAGCTTTTTACAATGTCTGAACTGTGGGTCAGACGTCTGGATACCTTCTCAGACGTCTGAAAATCAAAATTTTTGGGTATGAGCTCGTGTCTACATGCAGGCTGCGTGCAGACAGTACCCTCTCATTTTTCTTCCTTCTTCTCTCTCTTCCCCCGCCTCCAAGAAACCCTAACCCCAACCTTATAAAACCCCCTCCTCTCACGTTCTCCTCACTTCTCAGCCACCAGCCACCTTCCTCTCTTCTTCCCCAGAGCGAGCGAGAGTGCGAGAGCGAGCGAGAGCGCGAGAGCGAGTGAGAGCGCGAGAGCGACGTAGAGGAGGAGAGACGTGAGAAGGAGAGGAGGTGAACTCGCGAGCTCACGTGGAAGCTCACTGGTGAGCGCACAGCTGGAGCGGTGCGTGCACAAGGAGGACTACATCGGGGGAGTCCTCCCCGACGCTGCTGCAGCCGGAGCTACAGGGAGGAGGGGCGAGGCACGGCCACGCGCGTCGCGAGAGAGTGGAAGCAGGTTCTGGTTTTGGATTTTTCCCAGAATCAAACATCTGGAGTGGCGTCCAGACGACGGTGCGGATGTCTAGAGGCGGTTCCAGACATTTGAGGAGAGGGCTTCGCGAAGGTACGTCCTCTTTGCAAATACGGCCATGCAGGCTACTCCGCTAATACCCTGTTGCATGCCCTTTTGAGAAGATTACGTGGTTTCATGCAGGATCCGCTTCAGGAAGGTGCGGGACACGCCCTCCCACGCATTTCAAACATCGGGGCGACGTACCAAACGACGGGAAGAACTTCCAAACGTCCAAAGAGGTGGTCGGACATCTAGAGCTAGGTCCAGATGGTCCAGAAGAGTTCCTGGACATCTGAGGATTGGCGCAGAGCTTGAGGTATGATACTGGACACTTTTAAGACGTCTGGAAGTTGTTCCAGACGTCTGATTTGAGACAGAAACCCTATTTTTGACCCGTTTAGGGCCGTTTGAGGTCTATTTTTTGCAAATAAGATACCGTTGTATTCCTTGTGAGTTCCTCTACTTGTTAGAAGGCTTTCCATACTATTCTGATAATTTCTTTGTGATTATTCCTTGTTATAGGACTTCATTCCGTTGTGGGTTCGGGGCTTGCTGAGGCTCGTGAGCCTGCCGTTCAAGCCCCCAATACTCCTAGGTTTACTGGTAGAGTGGCTTCCCCTAATTTAATTACAAACCTAAATGCATGTGTGGAATGAATAATTAGAACCTAGGATATGGCATGAATCTTAGGACAAGAAATACTGGAAATGTCTGTATTGGATGAATGAATTGCAGTCTTAAATGTGTAAATAAAAATGATAACAACTGTCTGTAAATGAATAACAGTTGCCTGTGAAATATGAAGTACTTGTGCTAATTAACTGTTGCATGTAACTTTCCTGTTGTATACGTTAAATGGCATAATACGAACTGCATGAATATAAATTGAGATTGGTAATGTAAATGATGGAAATACGAGCTACCTGTATATAACCTGAGTATGGAAATGTGAACGATAGCAATACAAGCTGCATATATATAACCTGAGAATGGCAATAGAAATGATGAAACCTGGTATGGCATGGCATGAGGAATATGAGCATGAACCCTATGAGGAGTTAGAAGTAGAACTCCTGGAAATAAATGGAATGGATCTAGAAATGTGAGTGGAGAGGTGAGCTGGCCCTTGAGTACGGAGTACCAAGGAGAGTGACTATCCCCCTGTTTAGTGTAGAGCGGAGCTAGCCGCCCTTGGGTTGGGACCCGAGGTTAGGATTAGCCACTCTGTACCGACTTCTTAGCCCTCGCATACACGGTACCAGGGAGAGCTACTAGTGTAGGGAGAGAGCTAGCCACCCCATGGGGTCCGAGGTTCAGCTAGCCACCCTACACCGACTTGTTAGGCCTACTAGGCAAACCAAGGTAGTTAGGCGAGGGTACGCAGACTGTGGAGGGGCGAGACCCCTATTTGATTCTTAGGAGCTAGACCCCTGCTACTGAGAGGGCTAGGCCCTATACTGGTTCCGTGTTGTACTTTAGGCGCACCCGCTAACGAAAACAACTGACTGCGTGCCAGTGTGGGGTAGCTACCCGTGCACTTATCGCGCGTGCCGTAGTCACCGTTACGTCTGTCCGTGACCTTGAGGTGATTGACTGGGTGTAGGATTACCACGGGGGACTCTCCCAGTCAGAAGAGCACCACGTGTGCCTTCTACTTTTTGGAAAAGACTGCAATCAAGATCGTTCCCACAAGGAACATTCGAGATCAAGAAAGAGACCTGATAAATAAACCAAGTGGTGAAAAAGAATAATTAGTTAAAGAAAGTAATTGAAAAACAACAGCTACCTGTCCACTTTTACTGCTTTAGTTAGTTAGTTGCCACTCTACTCAACGTTTGCTGACTTTGTGTATTCATAACCCTTTTTAGGTCCAGGTGTTGAGCAACATGAGTCTACGGCTACAGAGGGTGATGGGCCCAGTAAAGCCCAGTAGCTGTAGTTCTTTTGTTGTACTCCTTTTGTAGTAATGAGTAGACTCTTGTACCTTTATGTTCTGTACTTTTACGTTCTGTACTTTATGTTCCTGTACTTTGTTACTTTCTACTGTTGTGGTGGTGATATGTACTGTTGTAGTTTTTACTTCTTTATTGCTGTACCTTTTTACTGTTAGTTGCTTAGCATAGTGAATGTGGTTTACTTTCCTACTTGTTGGTTACTTTCTCGTTGGACAACTAGGTCTTGGGATCAGTCGAGTCGGTCCGGTCTCGTATCCTGTAGGGATTCAGGGATGGAGTCATAACAAGATGGTATCAGAGCAAGGTCGTCCCGAGAAGTGAACCAACTAACTTGAGAATAACCAATTCACGTACTTGTAACTAGAGTAACCACCACAACGTACCTTTTGACATCTATTCTGAGGTTCTTTTGCTGGATGTCCGTTGGAATTGACGTCTTCTTGTTCTATTGTTCGCGTCTCCTTGCAAGAGATGCCTTGACGTGGAGTCATTGAGGTGGGCCGCAGAAGCGGCCGTGGACGAGGTCGGAGGGGCAGACGTGTTGAGCCCGACATTTCTGTGGACTAGCCACTTCTTCCGAGCGTTCAAGCCCAGGACCTCGCCCAGCTGATACGCGAGATAGTAAGAGAGGAGCTCCACCCGCCTCCACGGGCGCCTCTCCATGGGGACGTGGAGGGAGAGTCCTCTATGGGACCACGAGACAGACACAGCGCTGGACGTGGGGGAAGGGGTGGTCCTCTACCACCCCCACCGCACTCTGACACTTCTGAGCATGAGCCCTCCCTGCCTGGAGGGATGCCCATTTCCCCACTTCAGCGACATTATGAGCTTTTCGGACAGTTCCGGAAGCTGAAGTCCCCCTCCTTCAAAAGGGATGAGGACCCAACTGAGACAGAGGATTGGTTAGAGCAGATCGAGAAGGTGTTTGACACCCTTCGCCCCCCTGCGGAGTGCCGCGTGACCTTTGCCACATACCAGTTGGAGAGCGTGGCACACAGGTGGTGGAGGGCGGTCAGAGGTCAAGAGGGGGCAAAGCCGACGTAGGACTGGTTTTTCACCCTCTTTTGCAAGCAGTACTTCCCGCTGACATGGTAGGATTAGAGGAGGCGGGAGTTCCACACTCTCCGCCAAGGGACGATGACTGTCAGCGCATATCATACGCGTTTTCTAGAGCTGTCTCGTTTCGCTGCGACAGTTGTGGCTACTGAGGAGGAGCGCCTGTGGAGGTTCACTGAGGGGCTCCAACTTGCCATTCGGGGGTATGTCAAACCCCTGAAGCTGCCCACGTTCTTGAGAGTGGTGGAGGCAGCTATGACCTATGAGGAGACCAACCCGGCCGCATGTGACACTAACAGTGGACGGAAGAAGCCCTACCAGTCAGACTACTCAAAGGGCCAGCGAGAGAGGAGGCACGCGGTGACTAGTCGATTTTTCGCTTTTAAGTCGTTTGTAGTTTAATGTGGTGGAAAAATCGACTAATCAATTTTTAACAAGAAATAACCACTCGCAGAGGAGCGGGTCGTATCCACAGGGAGGCAATAACGTATTAAAATTTGCGCCACTTAAAAATGTTTGTTCGTAGTCAATTTGGACAAGAACCAAGCCAAGATTGCCTTTAGATTAAGGTTTAAGCAAGAAACAATGCTGAAATGGCAATTATGAGAAACTATAGGATATTTTTCGCAATGCAGAGTCAATAAAATATGATTAAAAAGTGGCAATGGCAGAAAATGTAAATTTTAATTGACGATTTACTGTAGCAAAATAAGGGAATTTTTCCCCGTTGTCTTGCGCGACGAGGAGCCGATGGCCGGGCGCGGGAAGCTCGGAGGAGGTCCCTTGGACCAAGAGCTTCGAATCGGTGGTGGCGGCGACTCGCGCGGCGGCCGGAGGTGGCCGGACGAGCTCCGGCGGAGGTCCTGCTGGTGGCGGTCAGCAGGCGGTTGAGCGGGTGCAGCTGCAGCTGATGAGGGCGCGCAGGCTGTTGTGCATGGGCGGAGGGCGCTGCGGGCGGCTGGCGTGTGCGCGCAAGCTGCGGGCGCTTCTGCAAGCGTGCGCAGAGGATGCTACAGGCGCGGGGAAGAGCGGTTGGCGTTCTGCAGCTTTGTGCTGATCTGCGGGCACGGGAGAATGGTTGCGCAGGTCTGCAGGCGAGTGGAGAGCGCTGCAGCCGGTGAGCGCGTGGAGATGGGAGCGGTTGAGGAGGGCGTGCGTGGTTGGACTGCAGCTGTGCGAGGGTGGCTGCTGCTGGTGGCGGGCGCGCGGGCGAAGGTGTCTGCAGTTGTGTTGAAGCGTTGGTCTGCAGGCACGTGGAAGCGTTGTGGTGGTCTGCAGGCGCGTGGAAGATGGTTGCGGTGGTTTGCAGGCTCGGGCGGAGGCGTGGCTGTTGGAGAGTTGAGGCACATTTGAGCTGAAGGTTGACGGACGTGGGTGCACTGAAGGTTCTGCAGGTGCGGGAAGGGGTCTGCAGGCGACTTCAGGCGTGTGCGGTGAAGTGAGCGGGTAACTTCAGACGTCTGGGAAATTCCCCAGACGTCTTAAGTTACTAAGAGGGTGGCTGAATCAGTAGCTCGGTTATGGTGGTCGGCGATGACGGCGAGGAGGATGCACGCTAAGGTGCTCACGGTGATGCGGCGAGCTCCGGATGGCGGTGTGGCCTGTCACACCACACGCCCACGGTGATGGAGACTCGTCGCCACAGTAGAGGCTGGCAGTGTGGAGTGGAAGAGAGAGGTTCTCTCTGCACAGTGGTGGGTCGGTGGTGGAGGCCTATTGAGCTCGGTTGCCTCCCTCCTCCTTTTGTAGTGGCCTGCACAAGTTTGAAATCAGCAGCCCGACCAGATCCACCACATCCGCTCCCCCTTGAATGGCTTCTTCACTGCAGCAGCCGGGCGTTGGAGCGGCAGCCAGCCGATCTGAAAGAAGAAGAATAAAGAAAATAATGTTAAAATATTAGGGTTATTTATGTACAGACCCTCAACTTCTATGTTAATGAAAATAATGTACCTAATTGGTTATCTAATTAGATGAATGCTATTCTAAGCTAATTCTAAATGCACTTAAGATATGAATGCAATGTATGGATTATGTAATTAGATTAAAGCTATAAATTAATCTATTTACATCCTAATTTATACTAAATAAATGTTAGAATTAACCTAATGTGTAGGCACTTAAATACTTAAATAGCCCACAACTATGGGCTAATCAAATACCCCCATACCTAATTTTTGCTAGTCCCTAGCAAAATTAAGCGAAACCTAGCACTCTAAGTAGACTAGTCAACTCACTTAGTCTTCCTTCAGAAGCATATTAAGTTCAGGCTCTAGACCCAAGGTTCCTAAGTAGTTGCTAAGTTACAGACTAAGTCGGCTAAAGACAAGTTGCAGGCACAAGTTTTCCTGATTTCTGACTCTACCCTAAAGTTTATTGATCCCTGAGATTAAAGCATCCGTGCCTGTGTATTGGTCTGAGTTATTTGAGTTAAAGGTTTTATATATATATATATATACTTTTTCTTTTTTTTTAATTCTTCTAAGTCTAACCTCAGATCAGCTATCAACACGGTCTGTGTCGGATTCATTATCCCCATTACCATACCTCGAAAGGTGTCTGGCTTTCGATGCTTCGAGATAGCACCGCCCATAACGACTCCAAGAACTCCTAGCAATTGACACTTCGAGATAGTATCGCTCATGGATTTCTTAAGCGAATTCAGGCCTATGGCAATCGGCACTTCGAGATAGGGCCGCCCATGGTGCCTGAACCGTGCAATGCACTTACATGCCCCCAGTAGGATGGATATCCTAAGAGACAAGTGCTGAGGAGGTAATATGTTATCATCGCATCCTCAAGGTGAGTATATACTCCACCTCTCCTGCGGTGGGACTCTTCCAATCAAAATGTGTTTTGAAGCCTCTCTTAAGTCAAAACTAAGAGAACCAAATCTCTTTTCAGAAAGACAGAAATTAAGTTGATTACCAGACCAAGTGTGTGAAATTTGGATGCCTGGGTTACAAGGACCCGTAAACCAAAAGGTAGAATAAGACTCCAGGTACTACCCACCTTCTAACTCAAACCCTAGCTTCCCTTCCTCAACCTCTTGAGGAATGGTCCGCAACTTAACTCCTACATAAGTTTTTAAGTCCACAATGGACCCTAAAGGTCTAACACTAGTAGCTCATTTAGCTTCTAAAGTTTGACCCTAGAATTAACTTAGTCTACCCTAGAGTTCTGATTTGCTTAAGACTGCAAGATCTAGCCAGTTAAGCTCAAAACCCTTTTTTTTTCTTTTTTTTATATATGTACAAATGTATGCAATTATGTTATGTATATCCCCAAGTACACCCCCCCATGCCTAAAATTTGCAATGTCCTCATTGCATAGAAGGATATTACCTGGGTTAGAGCTGGGATGAATAGCCAAAGAACCTGCAAATTAGGCTCAAGAATTGAAGAAATAGGCCCTAAAAATGAGCAAAGCAATGTTGGCCTAGAAAATAAGTAACCTAGGATGTTGGCGAGCTGATGATGAATCCCGATAGCAAATGCTCGCCCAACTAAAATGGGAATGAAATCTTCCCAGGTCACCAGAAGAGGTTCTAAAGGATAAACAAGTAAAACAACCTCCAAAGGGGTAGGGGGAGGATGACAAGGATCCTCCAAAAAAAATGGGGAAGGAATGGTACAGAGATAAACCCCCAGGGTAATGGACTGACTAAATAAATCATCAATCCATACCCGATACTCCATTACAGGAAATATTGGTCTGTTATGCCCCCTGGTCAGAACAAAAGTGAGCAATTCTCTAAGGCAAGGATCGTCTAGGATGTCCAAGTTACGATGTTGTGGGATGGCCATAAGATCTAGGTTGGATTTAATCAGCTTGGTGTCCATCCCAAACACTCTTTCTAAATCCTCAATTTCATCCCTAGCATTCCTTGCACCATCACATGGATCTTCCTGCTCTTCATCAGGAGTCACAATTTCGCTTTCAGATATAAGCGAATCAGAGGGTGACTTCGAAGTGAATGAAGGAAGGTTGGAAGCAACAGATCTAGGGATTATCCTATTAATGTCATCCCCAGGTTTTTGTTCTTTACTCAAATCTTCCTCGGAGTCTATATGTGAATCCACATAAATCTTAGAAATTGCTTCCAAATTTTCCATCATTTTATCATGAGGAGAAATATCATCAATGGGTGTGCTAAGGAAACCTAATTTGGTCAAATTTGTGACATCCTCAGGGGCTAACTCTTCAAATAAGACATAATCACCCTTAGTGTCACTCCAAATCTTGAATGTAGGTTCCTCATATAATTCGTCTTCCTCCTCATCACACAATTCATCATGTACCCGAGGTCTAGAATCATTTAATATCTCAGCAGATCCCCTAGGGTGCTCTATCTGAGGTAAATGGTTTACACTGGTAACATCAGACTCCTCAGATATGTCAATTTGTTTAGGGTTAGGTTCCCTAAGGGTGGGTTTGAGTTCCATATCGTGATTAGAAGGGAGGGTAGGATTAACAACTTGATTTTGACCCACTTCATCAAATGTCACGAAAATACTGTCATCTGGGTCGAGGTCTTCCAATGGTACCATCATTCCCTTCTTTTGACTCCAATATAATTCAGGTGGATACTCATCCTTATCATCATCTTCCTCGGGTTGCCACCTTTCTTCATCCAATGCATAGCTACTGTCATGTGTATTTTCCTCCCACCTAAAGTGTAGATCGCTCAAGGAATTGTTATCTAATGGGGAGGTTTCAAAATCGATCCTCGAAAAGTAGCTATTCTCCCTAGAATTTCCCTCCAACTTAAAGTGTAGCTCTCCCACGGGAGATGCATCTATTGTAGAGGGGTGTACGTCATCCTCAATGGGGTAGATTAGGTGGCTAATTTCATCTCTTTCTTGTTGGCCTGCTCTCAAAGATTCTCCTAACAATTCACTCATTTCATTTTGCATTTTCTGTATTTCCATCTTCAAAGAGGAGAGGTCATTTCTATCATAAGAGAAGTCAGGCTCAGGCTTATAGTACCCAGGAGTGTTTGTCCAACCATTATAAGTTTTCAGGGAGGGTGGGTTGGGTATTTCTTTGGTATGTGGGATATTGGGCAAAGCAAATCCCACTCCTGAGTTCTGCTCACTAATTTGGGGCTTAACTAGGCCAATACTCCTATAATAGGAGTAAAACGGATCCCAATGATTGTCATTATGTCCATCAAGGAATGGACCATCTCGGCGTCTGGGATCGAAGGATGCAGAGTGGGGGTGAGGGTGTGGGCAAGATGTGAAAGGATGAAAATCAATGTGGTCCATTCTAACTCACACTTCAATCAGAATTCCCCAAGCAAGACACAATTCAAAAAGGACCTTTTAGGTCTTTCCCAATTTAGGCTTTTGATTTTAAGTCAGATTGCAAGTGACAATACAATTTGTTCAGTCAATTTACGTGCCTATTGCCAACCTACAATTCGCCTAAGAAGACCTAGTTGGAGCTTAGGTGTTCTTCCCTAAATTTCAAATGGTCAAGTAAATCCAAAGACGGAAGATCGAGGGATGCAAGTAGGCCTAAGCCTTCCTTTGAAGCTGTGCTTTCGCGGTGCTCCTCAACTACCCCCAAAAATCCGTGACAGGGTATCCCCCTCTTTAGATTTAGAAAACCTTTGATCTCAAGTTCCGAACACTTCAAAATCCAACGAAAGGAGGGCTCGTGTCCTAGTATTTCCAAACCTAAGGAGTGTCTAGAAGCGTGCCGTGGTGCAAGTGAAATAAGTGTGCATACACCGTCAAAGATTTTGAACTTTGAATCACACGCCAAGTTTGAAAATCAAATCCTTGGTTTTTAAAATGTCCTTCCTTTGATTAGTCCTTTTCCTAAGAAAATGTGACCACTTGTTAGATTTATTCAGTACAGATTAGGTGGTCTTCGCATTAAATCCCAAATGCAATGCGTGATCAAAAATAGGATGCAAAGTAAAAGAATACGCACCTTGCCTCCAGCGATCTTCAATGCAAAAATGCACGCAATGCAGAAAAGTAAATCTAGAGGCTGCTCATATAGACCTAAATGGTTCGTCCTAAGGCAGGCAGCTTCTAGCAGGCAGCTCATTTTTTTCTTTTTCTGTTTCTTTTTAGAACTACTTATGCACAAGCAAATAAAAGAAATAATAAAAAATAAACCTAAATCTAAGGAAAAGGGAACAGGCTCCCAAAAATTACCCAACACGGGTCCAAAACAAAATCGGGGAACAAACCCCTCAAAATATGCCCCAGAACAAGGGTTTCAAACTAACTGTAATGAAAAATTAAGTCTACAATCTTAATTCTATTCTAATTAAACTAATGACTAAATGGTGTCCGTCGCGTCCTCATCCTTCTCCTCCGTTTAAAAATGGCTCGCCCAATTCTCGTCTGGCGACGTCAAGGGTCGCCTCTCACACTGGCTGATTCTTGCACAAATTTTCTCGCACAGAAAAGAAAATAATGAATGGTAAATCTCTATGCAATTGACAAATAATCAAAATAAAATTAGGCGAAATTATTGCATCTATTGCCTCCCCGGCAACGGCGCCATTTGACTGGTCGATCTTTCGCTTTTAAATCGTTTGTAGTTTAATGTGGTGGAAAAATCGACTAATCAATTTTTAACAAGAAATAACCACTCGCAGAGGAGCGGGTCGTATCCACAGGGAGGCAATAACGTATTAAAATTCGCGCCACTTAAAAATGTTTGTTCGTAGTCAATTTGGACAAGAACCAAGCCAAGATTGCCTTTAGATTAAGGTTTAAGCAAGAAA
Organism: Thalassia testudinum; assembly: GCA_037157565.1. NCBI lineage: Eukaryota > Viridiplantae > Streptophyta > Magnoliopsida > Alismatales > Hydrocharitaceae > Thalassia > Thalassia testudinum. Next base: position 111,560,149 of record JAZHRO010000036.1, on the reverse strand, counting down.
CAATGCTGAAATGGCAATTATGAGAAACTATAGGATATTTTTCGCAATGCAAAGTCAATAAAATATGATTAAAATGTGGCAATGGCAGAAAATGTAAATTTTAATTGACGGTTTACTGTAGCAAAACAGGGGAATTTTTCCCCGTTGTCTTGCGCGACGAGGAGCCGATGGCCGGGTGCGGGAAGCTCGGAGGAGGTCCCTTGGACCAAGAGCTTCGAATCGGTGGTGGCGGCGAGTCGCGCGGCGGCCGGAGGTGGCCGGACGAACTCCGACGGAGGTGCTGCTCGTGGCGGTCAGCAGGCGGTTGAGCAGGTGCGGCTGCAGCTGATGAGGGCGCGCAGGCTGTTGTGCGTGGGCGGAGGGCGCTGCGGGCGGCTGGCGTGTGCGCGCAAGCTGCGGGCGCTTCTGCAAGCGCGGGCGGAGGATGCTGCAGGCGCAGGGAAGAGCGGTTGGCGTTCTGCAGCTGTGTGCTGATCTACGGGCATGGGAGAATGGTTGTGCGGGTCTGCAGGCGAGTGGAGAGCGCTGCAGCCGGTGAGCGCATGGAGATGGGCGCGGTTGAGGAGGGCGTGCGTGGTTGGACTGCAGCTGTGCGCGGGTGGCTGCTGCTGGTGGCAGGCGCGCGGGCGAAGGTGTCTACAGTTGTGGTGAAGCGTTGGTCTGCAGGCGCGTGGAAGATGGTTGCGGTGGTCTGCAGGCGCGAGCGGAGGCGTGGCTGTTGGAGAGTTGAGGCGCGTTTGAGCTGAAGGTTGACGGACGTGGGTGCGCTGGAGGTTCTACAGGTGCGGGAAGGGGTCTGCAGGCGACTTCAGGCGTGTGCGGTGAAGTGAGCGGGTAACTTCAAGACGTCTGGGAAATTCCCCAGACGTCTTAAGTTACTGAGAGGGTGGCTGAATCAGTAGCTCGGTGATGGTGGTCGGCGATGATGGCGAGGAGGATGCACGCTAAGGTGCTCACGGTGATGCAGCGAGCTCCGGATGGCGGTGTGGCCTGTCACACCACACGCCCACGGTGATGGAGACTCGTCGCCACAGTAGAGGCCGGCAGTGTGGAGTGGAAGAGAGAGGTTCTCTCTGCACAGTGGTGGGTCGGTGGCGGAGGCCTATTGAGCTCAGCTGCCTCCCTCCTCCTTTTGTAGTGGCCTGCACAAGTTTGAAATCAGCAGCCCGACCAGATCCACCACATTCGCTCCCCCTTGAATGGCTTCTTCACTGCAGCAGTCGGGCGTTGGAGTGGCAGCCAGCCGTTCTGAAAGAAGAAGAATAAAGAAAATAATGTTAAAATATTAGGATTATTTATGTACAGACCCTCAACTTCTATGTTAATGAAAACAATGTACCTAATTGGTTATCTAATTAGATGAATGCTATTCCAAGCTAATTCTAAATGCACTTAAGATATGAATGCAATGTATGGATTATGTAATTAGATTAAAACTATAAATTAATCTATTTACATCCTAATTTATACTAAATAAATGTTAGAATTAACCTAATGTGTAGGCACTTAAATACTTAAATAGCCCACAACTATGGGCTAATCACGCGGCACCCGCAAGAGAGCCGTCACGCTTTGCGGGGTCGTCAGTGGCCTTTAGGAGCCCCCAACAGGGGCCAGCTGCCAGCACTAGACCCCCGCCCAGCCGTCAGCAGGGACCTACCGAGGGCGGGAGTCAAGTTCCCCTTTGCTACCAGTGTGGCCAACCAGGCAACATCAAGAGGGACTGCCCGTCTAGGGCTGGAGGTCAACAGATGCTCCCCGCACTAAGCGCTGGAGGACGAGCAGGTGGCCGTGGTTCCCAGGCGCATGGGGGAGGACAGCAGTCGTGGGGAGGGTACTGGCCATCGGCTATCCATCCGACGCAGAGTGTGGCTGCTTCTTCCGCACCGAGAGCTAAGGGGCGTATCAACGCTTTGACACACAGAGATGCCAGAGCTTCAGGTTCAGTGGTCGCAGGTATGGTTACAGTTTCCAGCAGACTAATTTACACGCTTTTTGATTCCAGCACCACGCTTGTTGCTGCTAGTTTTGCTGTCAGTTTGGGACAGGACTGTGTCTTGTTAGAGGATCCTTTTGTGATCAGAGGTTCGGGTGGTCAGCTGTTTGTAGCTGAGGAGGTTTACAAAGACTGTGAGGTCAGTGTTAGGGGACACAGCCTCCCCGCTGACCTGATTGTGATACCGATGGAGGACTTTGGCATGATTCTGAGGATGGATTGGTTGTTCGCTTTCCAGGCTTTGGTGGACTATTTTGAGAGGAAGATTGTTTTCTCCATATCGGAGATACCTTCTTTTGAGTTTCACGGATGGCTGGTGGACGGAGGCTTCAGGTGCATTTCTGCACTTCGGGCGGCAAGACTTTTGGGCTAGGGGTGTGAGGGCTTTCTGGCTTATGTAGTGGTAGAGCCCAGCCCCATGGTAGACTTTCAGAGCATCCCGGTGATCAGAGAATACCTCGACGTGTTTCCAAAGGAGCTGCCAGGACTATCGCCTGAGCGTGAGATCGAGTTCGAGATCTCACTGGTACCGAGGACAAGCCTCATTTCTACAACACCTTACAGGATGGCACCACTTGAGCTGTGAGAGCTCAAGTCCTAGTTGCAGGACCTATTGGAGAAGGGCTTTGTGAGGCCCAGTGCGTCTCCGTGGGGAGCCCGGTGTTATTTGTAAAGAAGAAGGATGGTACCCTACGCCTTTGTGTAGACTACAGACAGCTGAACAGGGTCACCATCAAGAACAAGTATCCACTGCCGAGGATTGATGATTTTTTTGACCAGTTGCGAGGTGCCACGGTTTTCTCCAAAATAAATTTGAGATCTGGCTACCACCATGATGAGAGCCTCATCATGAGTCATAACTAGCTCATTTTGACCCAATAAAGAAGATAAAAGCTCCTACATAACCTAGAAGAAGGCCTAACTGAAGGAACAAGTGCTCTGAGAAGAAAACATGAAATAAAGGTTAAAACTGCAATTTTACCATTGCAGTACATAAACGGGATTTCTCAGAAGCAAAACATAGGTCAAATGGTCCAAATAAGGTAAAAAGTGGGTTGAGTCAATCAGAAATGGGTTTATGTGCAATCTAAGAACTAAATAACACTTGGTAACCCTAAAGCAGACCCGCTTAAATTAACAAGGTTCCGGTCAGAACAAAAAGCAAGTAAACCCTCTACAAATCATGGAAAAACATCCTCTAGGGTTTAGAACACTTAATTTGGCCTTTGGAACCTAGTTTGACCAAGATTAGGGTCATAGCTCTTCAATTAACCTAATTTAGGTTTTTACGCAAAATGTCCAGTCAAACAAGGTCAAACCTAAAATCCAACTTCACCATTGGATTCCTTAGGCCCAAATTAGGTTTGTACCAAAATTTGGACCTAAGGAGAGGTCATCTTAACCTACTTTGCAATTTAGTACACCCAAACAACAAATTGGTCCCTATCTTTTGAATACCTTTACGGAGAGCCCCCTAGGTTCTTTGCCTCCTTTGCAAACCGGTCCTGCCGCCATTGCTAGGGCAGAACCGAGCTCCGGCGAGGTTCGGAGAGGGATTGCTCTCTAATCCCTCAGAGATTCCCTCCCAGAAATGGAAGGAGGATTCTCTGAGGAATTCCCTTCCTTATAAAGTCAATTACAATCGCTGGTGTGAACCCAATCTCTCGTGCGAACGCACGAGAGATTTGGGTATCCACCTTCCTTCCAACTCCGGCAAGTCGGCAGACCTAATGGCGCGTTTTCCACGCGCTGGCAGGAGCGGCCAGCACCTATAAAACACCCCCCAGACCCTGCCGCAGGACCCGAGCTTGATTTGGCCGAGTGTCCACCCCCAATTCGTCTCCTCCTGCCCGGCCAAAAGTCCCAGCAAGTTCCAGCGAGCCCCCCTCTCCTCCCTCTTCGCTCTGCCACAAAACCAGTGGCAGAGTTAGCTTCCTGACTTCCCTCCGCGTCGCGTAGTACCCGCGCACGCCGCCTCAGCCCCGTCGTCGCCGCCGTTCTCCCCCACTGGGCGTCATCTTCTCCAGCGACAGCAGGTACTGCTGTCCGCCTTCCATCCCCTTTCATCCTTACAATTAGGTTAGAACTCCTCTCCATCCTATCCTCTCTCTCTTCCCCCTGTTATCTCATCTGATTACCCCTCGACCGACGCTGACCACCCTCATCTTCCACATCACCGACCGATCTCCAGCGAGCCACTTCCACCATTCCAGCCCCCCACCCGGCTCGCCAACCACCTCGAGAGCTCCGCCTCACCACCAGGAACTCGCTCCACCCCACAACTGCCACTCCAGACCTCCATAATCACCCCCCGAACAACCCACCATCTCCGGCCACAGGTTGACCTAGGCACGCACGCCTAGGCCGACCTGCGGCCTGCAGCATCGTCCACCGCCTTCGCCGTGCCACGGCGAAGGTCTCTAGCTGATCTGATTGGGCCGAGAGGCTTGTTCTGTGCATGACAGTGTTTGAGCCGCTGCCGCCATGGACGACCTCTGATGAAGCTCCAACGAAGCTCCAGGCATCAGGCTTCCCAGGCTACAGATGCAGGAGACTCACGCGAGTGTCGCGAGGTGAGTGAGCCCAGCACGGAGCACCAGCAGAGCCATCCGCTTGGGCAATTGCATACGAGAGTCTGCGGGCGCGCGTGAAATCAGGGCGGACCGTTTAGTCCCACATCGTGGGATTGCAGCACTCAGGTACGCTATAAATTGTATTTGTGCTTTAAGCATGTTGCCTCCGTAAGCACAGGGGTGAGGCCCCTCACTGCCCTCACACGCCTCGTCCGTGGCTTGACCTCGCGGATCTGGCTGATCCGACCCGACCTAGACCTACGCACTCCTCACGCATCACCACTTGCCGGTGCGCCTGGTCCCGGGTACGATCCGACCCGATTATGGCTGTGGCTCTGGGAGAGCGTCAATGAGCGAACTGCTTAAGAGAGAGACGCGCGGGTAGAGGGAGAAGGGTTAGGTTTTGCTCCTGTGCAGGCAGGCTGAACGCAGGAGAAGAAGGACTTGGCCACTACAGAAGAAGAAGAAGGAAAGGCAAGCCAAAGAAGAAAAGAAAGAAGGAGCAAGACAGAGAAGAAGAAGAAAGAAAGAAGCTTTCGCAGGAGAAGGAAAGCAGAAGAAGAAGGCTTCGCAAGACAAGAAAGAAAGCAGAGAAAGAAGCAAACGAAGAAGAAAATGAGAGACTGCAGAAGAAGAAGAAAAGGAGAAATACTTTTAAGACGTCTGATCTTGTGATCAGATGTCCAATTTCATATTTTTGTCCTAATTATTTTTAATTGCATACATTCACATTTGAATTGATATTTTGAGTAAATTAGAGTGTTCAATTACATTTTGACTAGTAGTAAATTCCATTTGCTCTCTGTGATCGACCTCGGATACTCCGGTCTTCGAGTAATAAAATTCTTTATATTTGTTTAGACGTTTTGTCGGTTATACTACAACGTGACATCCTTTGAACCCGCACAAAAACGTCGACAACAATTTTGGCACCGTTGCCGGGGAGCAATGCGTGATTTACCACTAGTCTCTACATTCTTTTTATCATATTGAACACTAACTTGCCCTACTTTGCTTTGATGTGATCTTGCAGGTACTTCATGAGAAAATCTCTCCCGCAAGTCAACCACTCCAGGGCAGGTAATTTCTTTTCTTCCTTAATCATCCCCTAATCTTTGAAAGACAAAAGGAAGAAAATCAATTTAGGAATCAATTGCCTTCTTTATATAGTAATCACCATCTCTAAGGCAAAACATTTCCTGATTTTGCGAAAATTTCTGCAAATATTCTTGAAGTTGGAGTGATTTTTTTTTCCCATCCCACAAATTCTTGTGCCTAATTGAAGGAACGCTTAATCTCGGCGGACCACACACTTCTTGTTTATAAGTCCAAAGAGAACTTTTGAAAAAGAAAAAGAGGATTGGAAATAGGACCAAATTAGGGTTTCCACATTAGGGTCTTGAAGCGCTAGTCACACATGCCTGTGTAAAAGGAAATAAACCCTCCCGCATCAGTGTGCTACCCAAGCCCTTGATTGAAGAAAGCTAAATAAGACAAACCCTAAAATTGAGCTCTAAAATCACTTGAATCTTAAAATTTTCTTTTGACCTAATAACCTGGGAGTCAAATCAGGGTGATCTCTAGGCTCCGAGCTTAGAATCATTCTGCCATCTATAGGACAGGTCAGGTGAAGTTGACCCCTTGGGTCAACCAACCTCTAAATTAGGTCACAATACCAAAAACATCTAAAGTTCAAGTGAGAACCCTAAAAGCACCTTTGAAATAAAAAGTGATAGACTTAAGAGGTCAAGGTCCCCATTCTGGTTTACCTGGAATCTCAGTGACAAGAGAGGTCGGGTGGGGGAAACCCTGTAACCCGTAGGGACGCTCTACCGTGTAGGGGTCTTTGCGGGACTCTCCCTCTCTGGCTGCCCAGGTAATTCTCAGGTGGACGATCTTCAGATCCAGGGGTCCATCTGCCCCGAACCTCCATAGTCATCCAAACATCTTTTAGGTGTCTTGATTGGGTCAAGAACATCTCCAGTCCTGCATCTTTTCTCTTTAGAGCACACACACTCATTTTCAGTGGGACTCGTTATTCAGATCTGATCGCTTCATAACACATCTTGAGTCAAACTCTGATCTTGATTCCACCACCTGATCCAAATATGCAGCCGAATCACCTAGGACTACCATTCAAGAAACCTGAATACCAGAGATCCATGAGAGATAAAATGATTGAGGATGCCATGAGATTTTATGAAAATGAAGAAACCTCAACAACAGTAGGAAACATTCAGGTTGATGTCCCAACAACCACAACCTTTGTCATAACTTGTGCCCAAGTATTATTAGCAGAAGCCAACAAAGGATCAACCCGTGACTTGCTCATTACTGCATACATTGAGATAGAAAAATTGCATAATAGTGAATACCTTCAATGTATGACAAATCCTCGACTTTGGAAGCAACACCAAGATAGTCTTGAAAAACGGGAAGAGATAATGAGATTAATAAAACAAGTGATTGATCAGAAATACCCATACATACCAACAACAGAGGATGAGCTATCTTGGAACAACATTGAGGATAAATCTGACCTCGGGTTTGAGGCACAAAATGGTTGTGGATTCCCAACCCAGATGGAGTATAATGCACCTGATATTGAAGAAGGTTGGGAAGCTCCAAATGCAGGAAAAGACCATGATGAGCCCATTTTAGAATCCCAAGACTCCTGCAAGTATGAGAGTAGAACTGAACCTCTCGAGGGTGTAAATTCCGTCCCTTATTCTGATAAGGTAGCCCTCGAAGGTTATTCAGACCTAAATTCTAGTAATTCAACCCACATCCTAAGCCTAGAACCTAGATCTGAAACATATTTTGAAGATTTCAAGGCCCCAGATGAAGAAAATCAATCTCTTAATGAAGAATATGATTTTGGGCCTCGATTTGATGAATATCCCTCGTCAACCTCCTCAGAGGAACGAATCGATTTTGCTGAAGTCATGCCAATCTACGACACAGAAATCGAGGAGTGGGACGAGTAGGGTTTCAATTGGGTCTGCCCTACTAGCTTAGAATCTGAGCCTCTACCAGATAAGGATACCCTTTTAAGCTCAGAATTAACATTTAGGCTAGATCCCAGTCAGGCTGCTGAATATACAACATATGATTTATTCTATGGTGGAACTCATGATCTAGAATCTCATTCAAACTTTGATTTTCGCAAACTCTCTGACGATCTCGAATCTGACCATAGCATCGGAGAAAATCTGTCTCCTGGTTATAACATGTTAAACTTCTTTGAAGCCACCTGCTCCACATATACAGAACCAATCAAAACCCGTTCCCCACCCCGACCCGCAACCGGACTCAATTTCTATTCCGATTCACCTCTCACTGAGCCGTTTGCAGATGATTCAACTCCATATCTAGACCAGGTATCGGGTACTGATCAGACCACAAATCAGGAGCCTCCATCCTTTGATCACCTCTGTAGGGATTCCACACCTTACATGGATAATTTTTCGGAACCCTACTTTGACCAGGCTGATTCGACTCAGCCTGAACCCGAGTTTTCACTTCCATATCCATCAGAACGTCACTACATATGGTGGGTTCCACATCTACTGATCTACATCTATCAACCCACCAGACTTATTGGGTTCGGGCTGCATCATCAGCCCACTGATCTGAACAAGTACCTGGTTGGACCAACCAGGCTCTTAATCAAGGTGCTTGTTTTCCAAAACTCCATTGATTTGACCACTCCCTCTCCACCCCATTTTCTGCTCGGCTGAAGGCATTAAATTTAGCGCTTAACGGGAGGCAACCTGTCATCCTAAACACAGAGACCCGTCCGATTATCCATCTGGACTCCACGTCTATTGCACCTTGAGACCAGCTTTAGACAGAGGATCCCACCTCTGGTACACGTATCAGAGCTTGAAATCATCCGCATCAGTCATTTACGACCCATTCACCCACCCGATGTATCCTGTTCTAAGCCCCTGACCTCAACACTAATTCACACCCTCTGTTTACAATGAGGACATTGCAAAACTTAGGCATGGGGGGGTGATAAAGTGCATACATACAGAACCAAGAAAAAATCAGGAGTCTCACACACAAAAAAAATTTGCATATGTCAAAAACGCAAAAAAATTGAAAAAAATTAAGAAAAAGAACAAAAAAATGGGGGGAGGGAGGAAATTTTGTGAGCCACTTAAGCATAAGGAGGAGAAAAAGAAGAAAAATGACAAAAAGGAGCACAAAATGAAAATGAAAAGAAATAGTCATTAGTAAAAGATTAAGGGGTTAACTGAAGTTCTAGACCGAATCAAGAAAAAGAAAAGAAAAGTGCTACGGAGATATAACAAGAGATTAGCGGGAACGCTGGTCTTAGGCCTTTTGGGCTAGTACCTTTAGCTTAAAAAATTCACGTATCCGTTAAAATCTGGATAATCCTCAAGAGGTTGAGGAAAATGCGAAGCTTGAGTATTAGGTCTAAGACTTAGGAAGTATTCAGCCTCGTTAACTGACCTCCGATTTACGGGATTCGGTAACCTAAGCACCCAAATTCACACACAGTCTGGTTCAGTGCGCATAAAACATCTAAATCACACGAAAAGCGTTTAATGTTCTGAAAAAGTCACCTAGATTAGGAGCGGTCAATCAACACAAATTGATTTGGACGAATTCCCAGCGCGGAGAGGCGGGAAATTCCCCTCGAAGATGCGTAACATATCGTCTCCTTGGTGCTTGTCTCTTAGGATATTTAAATATCCTACCGGGGGCATGTAAGCACTCTGCTGGTTCAGATACCATGGGCGGCATTATCACGAAATGTCGATCGCCAGGGTCTGGATTCGGCCACGGAACGCCATGGGCGGGATTATCTCGAAATCTCGAAAGCCAGGGACCCTTGAGGATTGATGATGGGGACGAGGAATCCGATACAGACCGTGTTGAGAAGCTAATCCGAAGCTAGAAATAAAAAGAAAAGAGAGAGAAAAGCTCTCCAAACAAATAAATCTTCTATCTCTCTCTTACAAAAAAAACGCACTGCAAACTGAACTTAGGCTAAAAATATCTCAAGCACGGGTGCTTTAACCGCGGAGTCCAACAAACCCTAGGTTAGTTTCTGTGGGCCGTAGAAACCTTTGCGGAGGACTGAGGCTAAAGCGGAACAGGTCTGGATTTTGGTTGGTACTTGAGTACCTCTAGGCCTATTGTCAGCATTCCCACCTAATCACAAAAGAAAAGGAGAAGCACTTATCATTGTTGACAGACATTCAGGGTCTAGAACGGAAGTTAAAACTTTGAAATTTTGCTAAGGGACTAGCAAAAGCTAGGCATGGGGGTATGATGAGAGCCTCATCATGAGCCATAACTAGCTCATTTTGACCCAATAAAGAAGATAAAAGCTCCTACATAACCTAGAAGAAGGCCTAACTGAAGGAACAAGTGCTCTGAGAAGAAAACATGAAATAAAGGTTAAAACTGCAATTTTACCATTGCAGTACATAAACGGGATTTCTCAGAAGCAAAACATAGGTCAAATGGTCCAAATAAGGTAAAAAGTGGGTTGAGTCAATCAGAAATGGGTTTATGGGCAATCTAAGAACTAAATAACACTTGGTAACCCTAAAACAGACCCGCTTAAATTAACAAGGTTCCGGTCAGAACAAAAAGCAAGTAAACCCTCTACAAATCATGGAAAAACATCCTCTAGGGTTTAGAACACTTAATTTGGCCTTTGGAACCTAGTTTGACCTAGATTAGGGTCCTAGCTCTTCAATTAACCTAATTTAGGTTTTTACATAAAATGTCCATTCAAACGAGGTCAAACCTAAAATCCAACTTCACCATTGGATTCCTTAGGTCCAAATTAGGTTTGTACCAAAATTTGGACCTAAGGAGAGGTCATCTTGACCTACTTTGCAATTTAGTACACCCAAATCACAAATTGGTCCCTATCTTTTCAATACCTTTACGGAGAGCCCCCTAGGTTCTTTGCCTCCTTTGCAAACCGGTCCTGCCGCCATTGCTAGGGCAGAACCGAGCTCCGGCGAGGTTCGGAGAGGGATTGCTCTCTAATCCCTCAGAGATTCCCTCCCAGAAATGGAAGGAGGATTCTCTGAGGAATTCCCTTCCTTATAAAGTCAATTACAATCGCTGGTGTGAACCCAATCTCTCGTGCGAACGCACGAGAGATTTGGGTATCCACCTTCCTTCCAACTCCGGCAAGTCGGCAGACCTAATGGCGCGTTCTCCACGCGCTGGCAGGAGCGGCCAGCACCTATAAAACACCCCCCAGACCCTGCCGCAGGACCCGAGCTTGATTTGGCCGAGTGTCCACCCCCAATTTGTCTCCTCCTGCCCGGCCAAAAGTCCCAGCAAGTTCCGTCGAGCCCCCCTCTCCTCCCTCTTCGCTCTGCCACAAAACCAGTGGCAGAGTTAGCTTCCTGACTTCCCTCCGCGTCGCGCAGTACCCGCGCACGCCGCCTCAGCCCCGTCGTCGCCGCCGTTCTCCCCACTGGGCGTCATCTTCTCCGGCGACAGCAGGTACTGCTGTCTGCCTTCCGTCCCCTTTCGTCCTTACAATTAGGTTAGAACTCCTCTCCATCCTATCCTCTCTCTTTTCCCCCTGTTATCTCATCTGATTACCCCTCGACCGACGCTGATCACCCTCATCTTCCACATCACCGACCGATCTCCAGCGAGCCGCTTCCACCATTCCAGCCCCCCACCCGGCTCGCCAACCACCTCGAGAGCTCCGCCTCACCACCAGGAACTCACTCCACCCCACAACTGCCACTCCAGACCTCCATAATCACCCCCCGAACAACCCACCATCTCCGGCCACAGGTTGACCTAGGCACGCCGCCTAGGCCGACCTGCGGCCTGCAGCATCGTCCACCGCCTTCGCCGTGCCACGACGAAGGTCTCTAGCTGATATGATTGGGCCGAGAGGCTTGTTCTGTGCATGATAGTGTTTGAGCCGCTGCCGCCATGGACGACCTCTGATGAAGCTCCAACGAAGCTCCAGGCATCAGGCTTCCCAGGCTGCAGATACAGGAGACTCACGCGAGTGTCGCGAGGTGAGTGAGCCCAGCACGGAGCACCAGTAGAGCCATCCGCTTGGGCAATTGCATACGAGAGTCTGCAGGCGCGCGTGAAATCAGGGCGGACCGTTTAGTCCCACATCGTGGGATTGCAGCACTCAGGTACGCTATAAATTGTATTTGTGCTTTAAGCCTGTTGCCACCGTAAGCACAGGGGTGAGGTCCCTCACTGCCCTCACACGCCTCGTCCGCGGCTTGACCTCGCGGATCTGGCTGATCCGATCTGACCTAGACCTACGCACTCCTCATGCATCACCACTTGCCGGTGCGCCTGGTCCCGGGTACGATCCGACCCGATTATGGCTGTGGCTCTGGGAGAGCGTCAATGAGCGAACTGCTTAAGAGAGAGACGCGCGGGTAGAGGGAGAAGGGTTAGGTTTTGCTCCTGTGCAGGCAGGCTGAACGCAGGAGAAGAAGGACTTGGCCGCTACAGAAGAAGAAGAAGGAAAGGCAAGCCAAAGAAGAAAAGAAAGAAGGAGCAAGACAGAGAAGAAGAAGAAAGAAAGAAGCTTTCGCAGGAGAAGGAAAGCAGAAGAAGAAGGCTTCGCAAGACAAGAAAGAAAGCAGAGAAAGAAGCAAACGAAGAAGAAAATGAGAGACTGCAGAAGAAGAAGAAAAGGAGAAATACTTTTAAGACGTCTGATCTTGTGATCAGACGTCCAATTTCATATTTTTGTCCTAATTATTTTTAATTGCATACATTCACATTTGAATTGATATTTTGAGTAAATTAGAGTGTTCAATTACATTTTGATTAATAGTAAATTCCATTTGCTCCCTGTGATCGACCTCGAATACTCCGGTCTTCGAGTAATAAAATTCTTTATATTTGTTTAGACGTTTTGTCGGTTATACTACAACGTGACATCCTTTAAACCCGCACAAAAATGTCAACAACACACCAGTTGAGGATCAGGGAGGCCGACGTCTCCAAGACAGCTTTCCGCACCCGGTACGGACACTACGAGTTTTTGGTTATGCCGTTTGGGCTGACCAACGCCCCCGCTACTTTCATGGATTTGATGAACCGGGTGTTCAGACCGTATCTAGATCAGTTTGTGGTGGTGTTTATCGATGATGTGCTCATCTACTCGCGGGATCAGGCGCAGCACGGACAGCACTTGCGGATGGTTCTGGACACGTTGAGACGACGTAGGCTGTATGCCAAATACAGCAAGTGTGAGTTCTGGTTGAGGTAGGTGACCTTCTTAGGTCATGTGATTTTAGGGGATGGCTTGGCTGTGGATCCAGCTAAGGTAGAGGCAGTGCTCAGGTGGGTGAGACCACGTACGGTGACAGAGATCCGCAGTTTCTTGGGACTGGCAAGTTACTACCGGCAGTTTATCAGGGGTTTCTCGTAGATTGCACGTCCTATGACACAGTTGACCTGGAAGGACGTGCCCTTTTCTTGGACAGACGCTTGTGAGGTGTGTTTTCAGGAGTTGAAGGAGAGGCTGACTTCAACTCCTATGCTTACCATCCCAGACAGTAGTGGCGGTTTCGTTGTGTACACGGATGCTTCATTGCAGGGGTTAGGGGGTGTGCTCATGTAGCGGGGTCACGTTGTCGCTTACGCTTCGCGACAACTGAAGCCCCATGAGCATAGCTACCCTACCCATGACTTAAAGCTGGCAGCTGTCGTCTACGCGCTGAAGACATGGAGGCACTACCTATACAGTGAGAATTTTGAGATATTCACGGATCATAAGAGCCTTAGGTACTTGTTCGATCAAAAGGAGCTTAACATGAGACAGAGACGTTAGTTAGAGCTCCTGAAGGACTATGACTGTAGCATCTCCTACCATCCGGGGAAGGCCAACGTGGTGGCTAATGCCTTGAGCTGGAAGGCCCTCGCCCACTTGGCCAGTTTACAGGCACAGAGTTGGAGACTCATGGAGGAGTTGGGCAGTTAGCGACCCCTAGAGTTACAGGGGCACTGCAGGTCAGTGACAGTGACACAACAGACAAGACCAGAGCTGATAGACCGCATAATCATAGGACAGATGACAGATCCATACCTGCAGTCATTGCGAGACAGGGTACTGTCAAGGGACCCAGGAGATTTCTCCTTTATCGACGAGGTGTTGCGGATGAGGGGACGTTTGTGCATTCCCAGAGACGAGGAGTTGTTGAGAGAGCTCCTGACTGAGGCACACGATTCCAGGTTCACCATACATCCCGGGAACACGAAGATGTATCATGATCTGAGACGTGATTTATCGTGGAGAGGGACGGAAGTGGGATGTAGGTGAGTTCGTGTAGCAGTGTTTGGTGTGCCAGCAGATGAAGGCCGAGCATCAAAGGCCTACAGGACCATTGCAGCCACTTCCAGTGCCAGAGTAGAAGTGGGAGAGCATCACCATGGACTTGGTGGTGGGCTTGCCCAGTACCCAGCGAGGACACGATGCAGTCTGCGTGATTGTAGACAGATTGATGAAGACAGCACATTTCTTGCCGATCCGAGTCACCTTGGGACCAGCGCAGTTGGCAAAGAGATATATCCATGACGTGGTACGTCTGCATGGAGTTCCGCGTGAGATTGTATCAGACCGGGATACACGTTTTACGTCCCAGTTTTGGGCTGAGTTTCAGCAAGCTTTGGGGACACGGTTGAGGTTCAGCACGACGTACCACCCCCAAACGGACGGACAGTTAGAGCGCATGATACAGACACTTGAGGACCTTTTGCGTACCTGTGTACTGGACTGGAGGGGCTCTTGGGAGGAGCACTTGCCCCTAGCAGAATTTGCTTATAATAACAGTTATCACTCGAGCATCGGCATGGCACCATACGTGGCTCTGTACGGACGGAGGTGTACTGCACCCTTGAGTTGGGTTAAGGTGGGGACCAAGTGGGATGTTGGCCCCAGACTAATCCGGCAGAGTCAGGAGGTGGTTGAGCAGATTCACAGACGACTTCGCACTGTCAGGAGCAGACAGAAGAGTTATGCCGATCGAAAGCGCAGAGAGGTGCAGTTCAAGGTTGGGGATCACGTCTTTCTACGTGTTTCACTCATGAAGGGACTGCAGCATTTTGGGGTGAAAGGGAAGCTCACGCCGAGGTTTGTGGGGCCCTTTGAGGTCCTAGAGTGGGTAGGACCCATTGCTTACAGGCTTGCCCTTTCTCCCCAGCTTTCTGGTGTGAACGACGTGTTCCACGTGTCCAACCTCAGGAAGTACGTCGCCAATCCCAGTCACATCCTGAGCCACGAGAGTGTCGAGGTGGGTGACAACTTGACCTACCTCGAGTGACCCGTGCAGATACTAGATAGAGCCATCCGGAGTTTGAGACGAAAGCAGGTACCCTTGGTGAAGGTCTTGTGGAGGAGCCAGAAATACGAGGAGGCTACCTAGGAGCTTGAGGCGGCAATGCGAGAGCGATACCCGAAGCTTTTTGAGGGTACGTCTTTCCGGATCGGCTTCGATCCTCTTTAAGTTTGTTATGCATATTTGTTCTTTTCCGCACCCTTGCTAGCTCAAGTTTCGGAGATGAAACTTCCTTTAAGTTTGTTATGATGTTAAGACACGTGCTGTTTGAGCCTTTTAAGATATCTGGATTGTGGGTCAGACGTCTGGATGCCTTCCCAGACGTCTGAAAATCAAAATTTTTGGGTACGAGCTCGCGTCTGCACGCTGGCTGCACGCAGACAGTACCCTCTCATTTTTCCTCCTCTCTCTTCCCCTGCCTCCAAGCAAACCCTAACCCCAACCTTATAAAACCCCCTCCTCTCACGTTCTCCTCACTTCTCAGCCACCAGCCATCTTCCTCTCTTCTTCCCCAGAGCGAGCGAGAGCGCGAGAGCGACGTAGAGGAGGAGTGGCGTGAGAAGGAGAGGAGGTGAGCTTACGAGCTCACATGGAAGCTCACTGGTGAGAACACGGCCGGAGCGACGCATGCACGAGGAGGAGTGCATCAGGGGAGTCCTCCCCGACGCTGTTGCAGCCGGAGCTACAGGCGAGGAGGGGCGAGGCGCGGCCACACGCGTCACGAGAGAGCGGAAGCAGGTTCTGGTTCTGGGTTTTTCCCAGAATCAAACATATGGAGTGACGTCCAGACGACGATGTGGACGTCTAGAGGTGGTTCCAAACATTTGAGGAGAGGGTTTCGCGAAGGTACATCCTCTTTGCGGATACGGCCATGCAGGCCGCTCCGCTGATACCCTGTTGCATGACCTTTTGAGAAGATTACGTGGTTTCATGCAGGATTCGCTTCAGGAAGGCACGGGACACGCCCTCCCACGCATTTTAGACGTTTGGGCGACATACCAGATGATAGAAAGCACTTCCAAACGTCCGGAGAGGTGGTCGAACGTCTGGAGCTGGGTCCAGACGGTCTAGAAGAGTTCCTGGACGTCTGAGGATTGGCGCAGAGCTTGAGGTATGATACTGAATACTTTTAAGACGTCTAGAAGTTGTTCCAGGTGTCTGATTTGAGACAAAAACCCTATTTTTGACCCGTTTAGGGCCGTTTGAGGTCTGTTTTCCATAAATAAGATATCGTTGTGTTCCTTATGAGTTCCTCTACTTATTAGAAGGCTTTCCATACTGTTCTGATAATTTCCTTGTGATTGTTCCTTATTATAGGACTTCGTTCCATTGCGGGTTTGGGGCTTGCAGAGGCTCGTGAGCTTGTCGTTCAAGCCCCCAATACTCTTGGATTTACTGGTAGAGTGGCTTCCCCTAATTTAATTACAAACTTAAATGCATGTGTGGAGTGAATAATTAGAACCTAGGATATGACATTAATCATAGGACGAGAAATACTGGAAATGTCTGTATTTGATGAATGAATTGCAGTCTTAAATGTGTAAATAGAAATGATAATAACTACCTTTAAATGAATAACAGCTGCCTGTGAAATATGAAGTATTTGTGCTAGTTAATTGTTGCATGTAACTTTCCTGTTGTATACATTAAATGACATAATACGAGTTGCATGTATATAAATTGAGATTGATAATGTGAATAATGGAAATATGAGCTACCTGTATATAACCTGAGTATGGAAATGTGAACGATAGCAATATAAGCTACATATGTGTAACCTGAGAATGGAAATAAAAATGATGAAACCTAGTATGGCATGGCATGAGGAATATGAGCATGAACTCTACGGGAAGTTAAGAGTAGAGATCCTAGAAATAAATGGAATGGATCTGAAAATGTGACTGGGGAGGTGAGCTGGCCCTTGTGTACGGAGTACCAAGGAGAGAGACTATCCCCCTGTTTAGTGTAGAGCGGAGCTAGCCGCCCTTGGGTTGGGACCCGAGGTTAGGATTGGCCACTCTGTACAGACTTCTTGGCCCTCGCATACATGGTAACGGGAAGAGCTACTAGTGTAGGGAGAGAGCTAGCCACCCCATGGAGCTCGAGGTTTAGCTAGCCGCCCTACACCGACTTGTTAGGTCCACTGGGCAAACCAGGGTAGTCAGGCGAAGGTGCGCGGACTATGGAGGGGAGAGATCCCTGTTTGGTTCATAGGAGCTAGGCCCCTGTTACTGAGAGGGTTAGGCCCTATACTGGTTCCATACTGTACTTTGGGTGCACCCGCTAGCGGAAACAACTGACCACGTGCCAGTGCGGGGTAGCTACCCATGCGCTTATCGTGCGTGCCGTAGCCACCGTTACATCTGTCCATGACCTTGGGGTAGTTGACTGGGTGTAGGATTACCACGGGGGACTCTCCCGGCCAAGAGAGCATCACGTGTGCCTTCTACTCTTCGGAAAAGACTGCAATCAAGATCGTTCCCACGAGGAACATTCGAGATCAAAAAAGAGACCTGATAAATAAACCAAGTGGTGAAAAAGAATAATTAGTTAAAGAAAGTAATTGAAAAACAACAGCTACCTATCCACTTTTATTACTTTAGTTAGTTGGTTGCCACTCTACTCAACATTTGCTAACTTTGTGTACTCATAACCCTTTTCAGTTCCAGGTGTTGAGCAGCCCGAGTCTACGGCTACAGAGGGTGCTGGACCCAGTAAAGCCCAGTAGCTATAGTTCTTTTGTTGTACTCCTTTTGTAGTAATGAGTAGACTCTTGTACCTTTATGTTCTGTACTTTTACGTTTTGTACTTTATGTTCCTGTACTTTGTTACTTTCTACTGTTGTGGTGGTGATATGTACTGTTGTAGTTTTTACTTCTTTACTGCTGTACATTTTTACTGTTAGTTGCTTAGCATAGTGAATGTAGTTTACTTTCCTACTTTTTGATTACTTTCTCGTTGGATGATTGGGTCTTGCGATTAGTCGAGTCAGTCCGGTCTCGTGTCCTGTAGGGATTCGGGGACCGGGTCGTAACACAACGAATACGATGTATTTTGATCTTCAATCAATGTTTTTGATTTTCCACCATCAAAATGCATTGTAACAAATACACCAGTGTGTTTTGATTTTCAACCAGTACATTTTAATTTTCCACTGGTGAAAAATAAAAAACACCAATTGGTAGAAAATCAAAAAATACCGATTGAAAATCAAAATACACTACGTGTTACAGAATGCATTTTAACGAATACATCGGTTGATTTTGATTTTCAATCGGTATATTTTGATTTTCCATCGTCAAAATACATTATAATGAATATGGTGTATGTAACGAGCTCGTGCCCCAGACGTCTTTTAAGACGTCTGGGAGGTGGCCCAGACGTCTGTCAAGACGTCTGGGATCACATCCAGACGTCTGACCAGACGTCCGGGATAGTTTACAGACGTCTGACGAACAGTTATACTCGCACGGGATATTCGTCTGCGCGCCTGTGCGCGCAGACCTGCGATCCGCATCTTCTCTGCGGCTGCAGGCGACTGCGGCCGTCTCTCTCCTCCTCTCCGCGCGGCGTTAAAAGGGGGAGGGGGCGTGCCTCCCCTCCCGTCTCCACCATCTTCCTCCTCTCCTGCTGCGGGCGGAGCGAGCGGACGCAAGGGCGCAGCGGCAGCGGCGCAGCAGAAGGCGCGGAGGAGCTGCGGCGTGCGAGGGCGGGGCTCTGCCGTGAGGGCGAGCTCGCCGGGAGCGGCTTGGCCGGCCGGCGGAGGGCGCAGGGGGCGCAGAGCGTCGCGAAGAGGGACCTGCTGCGGGCGGAGCAGCGGACGCGCGAGGTGCGACGCGGGCGGCGTCGCGAGCGGAGGCCGAGCGAGGTTCTGATTCTGGAAAAATCTCCAGAATCAGACGTCTGGACTGATATCCAGACGGCAAGGTCGACGTCTGTGTGATCATACAGACGTCTGAAAGGTGAGTTCCGCTTTCTCCTTCTTCTTTTGTCGACTGACCGTACTGAAGGAGGAGGGTTGGCTGTGCGCAGGTGTTCGGATTCGTCATCCTTTGCGAATCCGACGTCTGGAAGTTGTACCAGACGGCGGGAG
Organism: Thalassia testudinum; assembly: GCA_037157565.1. Lineage (NCBI taxonomy): Eukaryota > Viridiplantae > Streptophyta > Magnoliopsida > Alismatales > Hydrocharitaceae > Thalassia > Thalassia testudinum. The sequence goes on along the minus strand of JAZHRO010000036.1, from coordinate 111,541,153 downwards.
TGACCTCCAGACGTCCGGAGAGACCATCGGACGTCTGGGATCTAGGAGAGACGTCGCCACAGACTTCTGGACGTCCGGGGAACCAAGCCGAACAGGTAATTCTCTGATCCACCGTTTAAGACGTCTGGAAGGAGTTCCAGACGTCTGATTTTGCACAGTATTGTCTTTCTCGACCCGTTTAGGGCCCGTTTGGGCTCCGTTTTCCGCGATTCGAGTTGCGTTCGATTCAGAATTTATTCCTCTACCCGCCTACAGTAGCTATACACTGTTTTGAGACACTCCTTGTGTTTGATCCTTGTGATAGGACCTCGTTCGGTTGCCGTCTTGAGAGTCGCGGAGGCACGCGGGATTCCCGACCACGCCCCCATTACTTCCGTTGTACCTGGTAGAGTGGTTTTAAGCATTAATAAAATCTGTTAAAGTATGGAACCATAACTAGAACCTAGGGCATTGCATGAACCCTAGGAATGAGAAATGTATGGAATGATAGCTCCTAGGTGTTGCATGAATCCTAGGGCCGGAAAACTAGATTGTATGATAGATCCTAGGATATGGCATGAATCCTAGGATGGAAAAACTAGTGGAATGTATATTACTGCAGTCTTGGAAAAATGGAAAGGAATATATAAGCTGCCTGTGAAATTAATTAACAGCTGCCTGTTATGAACAAAGAAACATGTTTGAGATCATGGAAATTGAGAACGTGAATCTGGAAAGTGAAACATATGATGCTCTGAGATAAAGGGCTGGAACCCTACGGGGAATTAGGAGTGGAACTCCTGGAAAGAAAAGGAATGGAACTGAGATGTAGTTGTACTGTCTCTTGGGTACGCAGTACCAAGGGAAGTACCTGTACCTGTTTTAGTGCAGAGTGGGGCCAGCCGCCCTAGGGACCCGGGGTTAGGCTTGGCCGCTCTGTACCGACTTGTTGGCCCTCGTGTACGTAGTACCGAGGAGAGCTAGTAGTGTTAGGAGAGTACTAGCTACCCCACGGGCCCCGGGGTTCTGCTAGCCTCCTTCACCGACTTGTTAGGCCCACTAGGGCAAACCAGGGTAGTCAGACGAGGGTGCGCGGACTGTGGAGGGGCAAGGCCCCGGTTTGGTTACTGTGGAGGGGTTGGACCCCTGTTACTGAGAGGGCTCTGCCCTGGTTCCGTGCTGTGCTTTGGGCGCACCCGTTAACGGAAACGACTGACCGCGTGCCAGTACGGGCTAGCTACCTGTGCGTTTATCGCGCGTGCCGTAGTCACCGTTACGTCTGTCAGTGACCTTGGGGTGGTTGACTGAGGGTAGGATCACCACGGGGGACTCTCCCGGCCAGGAGAGCACCACGTGCCACTTCTACTGTTGGAAAAGACTGCAATCAAGATCGTCCCACGAGGACATTCGAGATCAAGTAAAGGATCTGAGAAGTAAATGAAATAGTGAGAAAAATTGAAAGATGTAAATAAAGGAAGTAATAGAACATAACAGCTACTGTACACTCTACTGTTGCCTTTAGTTAGTTTGCCACTCTACTCAGCGTTTTGCTGACGTGTTACACTCGTTACCTTTTTCAGGACCAGGTGTTGAGCAGCCAGGGTCGGCGGCTGCAGAGGACGCTGGGCCGAGTAGGGTCCAGTAGAGTTGCCACAGCTTTGTACCTTCTTTTGTTTCTGTTCTAGTGAGTAGTTTTGTTTCCGCTGTACCTTCTTTACCTGCAGTTTTTGTTATATGATAAATGTTGCTTTACTGTTGTGGCGGTACCTACTGTAGTAGTTTCTTTCCTTACTGCTGTACTTTTTACTGTTAGTTATATTCATGCTGAATGTGGTTTATTTTTACTGTCTTTTGGTTACTTCCTCGTTGGACGACTGGGTCTTGGGATTAGTTGAGTCGGTCCGGTTCTCGTGTCTCGTAGGGACTCGGGAACCGGGTCGTTACAAGATGGTATCAGAGCAAGGTCGTCCCGAGAAGTGAATCAACTGACTGGAAAGTAACCAATTCACATGTTTATAGCTAGAGTAGCCACCACAACATATCTCTTGACATGAGCTCTTAGAAGTGTTGTTAGGTACCGTCTGTTTTGACGTTTCCGTTTTGTTTCGCGTCTCCTTGCAGGAGATGCCTCGTCGTGGGACTGGCGAGACTGGCCGCGGGCGCGGCCGAGGGCGAGGCCGGCGAGGTGGACGTGCTGTCGTTGACGTCTCGGTGGACCAGCCACCACTCCCTGGCATCCCGGCCCAGGACCTCGCCAGACTGATACGGGATATTGTACGAGAGGAGCTCCACCCACCGCCCCGAGCACCTCCTCCTGGGGTTGCAGAGGGGGAGTCCTCTGTGGGACCACGCGACGGACGCGGCGCCGGACACGAGGGAGGGGATGGGCCCCTGCCGCCCCCACCTTCCTCCGACACTTCTGTACACGAGACACCTTCGCCTGGAGGTGCACCAGCACCTCCCCTACAGCACCACTTCGAGCTTTTCGGACAGTTCCGGAAGCTGAAGCCCCCCTCCTTCAAGGGGGATGAGGACCCGACCGAGGCAGAGGACTGGCTTGAGCAGCTGGAGAAGATCTTCGACACCCTTCGCCCCCCGGTGGAGTGCCGCGTGGCCTTTGCCACGTACCAGCTGGAGAGTGCGGCACACCGGTGGTGGAGGGCGGTCCGGGGACAGGAGAGGGACGAGCCGACGTGGGACCAGTTCGTCACCCTCTTCTGCGAGCAGTACTTTCCCCAGACGTGGCAGGACCAGAGGAGGCGGGAGTTCCACACTCTCCGCCAAGGGACGATGACCGTGAGCGCGTACCGCACGCGTTTCTTGGAGCTGTCCCGCTTTGCAGCGACAGCGGTAGCCACTGAGGAGGAGCGCCTTTGGAGGTTCACCGAGGGGCTCCGGCCTGCGATCCGGGGGTATGTCAAACCCCTGAAGCTGCCGACGTTTTCGAGGGTGGTAGAGGCAGCCATGACTTACGAGGAGACCAACCCGTCCGCGCGAGAGACCGACGGCGGGCGGAAGAGGCCCTTTCAGCCAGACTTCTCACAGGGCCGACGAGAACGGAGACACGTGGCGTCCGCAGGAGAGCCGTCACGTTGTGCAGGGCCATCAGTGGCCTTTGGGGGCCCTCGACAGGGGCCAGTCGCCAGCACCGGACCCCCGCCTAGCCGACAGCAGGGACTCACTGAGGGCGGGAATCGGGTTCCCCTCTGCTACCAGTGTGGCCAGCCGGGCCACGTCAGGAGGGACTGCCCATCTAGGGCAGGAGGTCAGCAGATACTTCCCGCGCAGAGCACTGGAGGGCGCGCAGGAGGCCGCGGTTTCCAGGCGCGAGGAGGAGGACCGCAGTCGCGAGGAGGGTACCGGCCAGCACCTACCCGTCCGACGCAGAGTGTGGCTGCTTCGTCCGCACCTAGAGCTGAGGGGCGTATCAACGCCCTAACACACAGGGACGCCAGAGCTTCGGGATCCGTGGTAGCAGGTATGGTTTCAGTTTCTGGCAGACTCGTTTACACGCTTTTCGATTCCGGCGCTACGCACTCGTTTGTCGCAGACAGTTTCGCAGTTAGTTTGGACCAGGATTATACATTGTTAGAGAACCCGTTCGTAATCAGAGGTCCGAGTGGTCAGCTGTTTGTAGCTGAGGAGGTGTACACGGGTTGCGGGGTCAGCATCGGGGGACACAGCCTGCCAGCTGACCTGATTATGATACAGATGGAGGACTTTGGGGTGATCCTGGGGATGGATTGGCTGTCCGCTTACCACGCATTGGTGGACTGCTTTGAGAGGAAGATTGTCTTCTCCATTCCGGAGTTGCCTTCCTTCGAGTTTCACGGGCAGCCAGTGGACGGAGGTTTCAGGTGCATTTCGGCACTTCGGGCGGCGAGACTTTTGAGCCAGGGGTGTGAGGGCTTCTTAGCTTGTGTGGTGGCAGAGCACAGCCCCGTGGCAGACTTCCAGAGCATCCCGGTGGTCAGAGAGTACCCCGACGTGTTTCCAGACGAGTTACCAGGACTACCGCCCGAGCGTGAGATCGAGTTTGAGATCTCACTAGTACCAGGGACCAACCCCATCTCCACCGCGCCATACAGGATGGCACCGCTTGAGCTGCGAGAGCTCAAGTCTCAGTTGCAGGACCTTTTGGAGAAAGGTTTCGTGAGGCCCAGTGCGTCTCCCTGGGGAGCCCCGGTACTGTTTGTGAAGAAGAAGGATGGGACCCTACGCCTTTGTGTGGACTACAGACAGCTGAATAGGGTCACCATCAAGAACCGATATCCGCTGCCGAGGATTGACGATTTGTTTGACCAGTTGCGGGGTGCCACGGTGTTTTCCAAGATCGACTTGAGGTCTGGATACCACCAGTTGAGGATCAGGGAGACCGACGTCTCCAAGACAGCTTTCCGCACCCGGTACGGACACTACGAGTTTTTGGTCATGCCGTTTGGGCTGACCAATGCCCCCGCTGCTTTCATGGACCTGATGAACCGGGTGTTCAGACCGTACTTGGACCAGTTTGTGGTGGTTTTCATAGATGATGTACTCATCTATTCTAGAGATCGGACGCAGCACGGACAGCACTTGCGGATGATTCTGGACACTCTGAGACGACGCAGGCTGTACGCCAAATACAGCAAGTGCGAGTTCTGGTTGAGGGAGGTGACCTTTTTGGGTCATGTGATCTCTGGAGACGGCCTGGCGGTGGATCCCGCCAAGGTCGAGGCAGTGCTCAGGTGGGAGAGACCGCGTTCAGTCACTGAGATTCGCAGTTTCCTGGGACTGGCAGGTTACTACAGACGGTTCATCAGAGGGTTTTCGCAGATTGCACATCCTATGACACAGTTGACTCGGAAGGATGTGCCTTTCACTTGGACAGACGCCTGTGAGGCGTGTTTTCTGGAGCTGAAGGAGAGGTTGACCTCGGCTCCTGTGCTCACCATTCCTGACAGTAGTGGCGGGTTCGTTGTGTACACGGACGCTTCCTTGCAGGGGTTAGGAGGTGTGCTCATGCAGAGGGGTCACGTGGTCGCTTACGCTTCGCGGCAACTGAAGCCCCATGAGCATACCTACCCTACCCACGACCTAGAGTTGGCAGCTGTTGTCTTCGCGCTGAAGACATGGAGGCATTACTTGTACGGTGAGACCTTCGAGATTTTTACAGATCACAAGAGCCTCAGATATCTTTTTGACCAGAAGGAGCTCAACATGAGACAGAGACGTTGGCTGGAGCTCCTGAAGGACTACGACTGCAGCATCTCCTACCACCCGGGAAAGGCCAATGTGGTGGCTGACGCCTTGAGCCGTAAGGCGCCCGCCCGCTTGGCCAGTCTACAGTTACAGAGTTGGAGCCTTTTGGAGGAGGTGGGTAGTTGGCGACCTCTAGAGTTACGAGGGTACTGTGGGGCAGTGACGGTGACACGGCAGACCAGACCAGAGTGGATAGACCGCATCATCACGGGACAGATGGCCGATCCGTACTTGCAGTCTTTGCGCGACAGAGTACTGTCAGGGGACCCAGGGGACTTCTCTTTCACAGACCAGGTGTTACGCTTGAGGGGACGGCTGTGCGTTCCCAGAGACGAGGAGCTGTTGAGAGAGCTCCTGACTGAGGCACACGGTTCTAGATTCACCATACATCCCGGAAACACGAAAATGTACCATGACTTGAGACGCGAGTTCTGGTGGAGAGGGATGAAGCGGGATGTGGGTGAGTTCGTGCAGCAGTGCTTAGTGTGCCAGCAGGTGAAAGCCGAGCATCAGAGGCCTGCAGGGCCGCTTCAGCCGCTTCCAGTGCCAGAGTGGAAGTGGGAGAGCATCACCATGGACTTGGTGGTGGGTTTACCTGTTACCCAGCGAGGACACGACGCGGTCTGGGTAATAGTGGATAGGTTGACGAAGACGGCACGATTCTTGCCGATCCGAGTCACTTTGGGACCAGCACAGTTGGCAGAGAGGTACATCCGTGATGTGGTGCGACTACACGGAGTTCCGCGGAAGATCGTATCCGACCGGGATACCCGCTTTACGTCCCAGTTTTGGGCTGAGTTTCAGCAGGCTTTGGGGACGAGGTTGAGGTTTAGCATGGCTTACCACCCCCAGACGGACGGACAGTCAGAACGCACGATACAGACACTTGAGGATCTTTTGCGTGCCTGTGTACTAGACTGGAGGGGCTCTTGGGAGGAACACCTACCCCTGGCAGAGTTTGCATACAACAACAGTTATCACTCGAGCATCGGCATGGCTCCCTACGAGGCTCTGTACGGACGGAAATGCACGGCACCCTTGAGTTGGGTTGAGGTGGGGACCAAGTGGGAGGTTGGCCCCAGGTTGATCCGGCAGAGTCAGGAGGTAGTTGAACAGATCCACAGACGACTCCGCACTGTCAGGAGCAGACAGAAGAGCTACGCAGATCGCAGACGCAGAGAGGTGCAGTTCGAGGTTGGGGACCACGTCTTTCTTCGTGTTTCGCCCATGAAGGGCTTACAGCGGTTTGGGGTGAGAGGGAAGCTCGCGCCGAGGTTCGTGGGGCCCTTCGAGGTCCTGGAGCGGGTTGGACCCGTTGCTTACAGACTTGCCCTTCCCCCGCAGCTTTCTGGTGTGCACGACGTGTTCCACGTGTCCAACCTCAGGAAGTACGTAGCCGATCCCAGCCACGTACTGAGTCACGAGAGCGTCGAGGTGAGCGACGACCTGACCTACCCCGAGCGGCCAGTGCAGATCCTAGACCGAGCCGTCCGCAGGTTGAGACGAAAGCAAGTACCCCTGGTAAAGGTTTTGTGGAGGAGCCAGCGGTACGAGGAGGCTACCTGGGAGCCTGAGGCGGCAATGCGGGAGCGGTACCCAGAGCTTTTCGCGGGTACGTCTTTTCGGACCGGCTTCGGTCCTCTTTGAGTTTGTTATGGTTATTTGGACATCCTTTTTCCGCACCCTAGTTGGCGCAAGTTTCGGGGACGAAACTTCCTTTGAGTTTGTTATATTGTAACGAGCTCGTGCCCCAGACGTCTTTTAAGACGTCTGGGAGGTGGCCCAGACGTCTGTCAAGACGTCTGGGATCACATCCAGACGTCTGACCAGACGTCCGGGATAGTTTACAGACGTCTGACGAACAGTTATACTCGCACGGGATATTCGTCTGCGCGCCTGTGCGCGCAGACCTGCGATCCGCATCTTCTCTGCGGCTGCAGGCGACTGCGGCCGTCTCTCTCCTCCTCTCCGCGCGGCGTTAAAAGGGGGAGGGGGCGTGCCTCCCCTCCCGTCTCCACCATCTTCCTCCTCTCCTGCTGCGGGCGGAGCGAGCGGACGCAAGGGCGCAGCGGCAGCGGCGCAGCAGAAGGCGCGGAGGAGCTGCGGCGTGCGAGGGCGGGGCTCTGCCGTGAGGGCGAGCTCGCCGGGAGCGGCTTGGCCGGCCGGCGGAGGGCGCAGGGGGCGCAGAGCGTCGCGAAGAGGGACCTGCTGCGGGCGGAGCAGCGGACGCGCGAGGTGCGACGCGGGCGGCGTCGCGAGCGGAGGCCGAGCGAGGTTCTGATTCTGGAAAAATCTCCAGAATCAGACGTCTGGACTGATATCCAGACGGCAAGGTCGACGTCTGTGTGATCATACAGACGTCTGAAAGGTGAGTTCCGCTTTCTCCTTCTTCTTTTGTCGACTGACCGTACTGAAGGAGGAGGGTTGGCTGTGCGCAGGTGTTCGGATTCGTCATCCTTTGCGAATCCGACGTCTGGAAGTTGTACCAGACGGCGGGAGTGACCTCCAGACGTCCGGAGAGACCATCGGACGTCTGGGATCTAGGAGAGACGTCGCCACAGACTTCTGGACGTCCGGGGAACCAAGCCGAACAGGTAATTCTCTGATCCACCGTTTAAGACGTCTGGAAGGAGTTCCAGACGTCTGATTTTGCACAGTATTGTCTTTCTCGACCCGTTTAGGGCCCGTTTGGGCTCCGTTTTCCGCGATTCGAGTTGCGTTCGATTCAGAATTTATTCCTCTACCCGCCTACAGTAGCTATACACTGTTTTGAGACACTCCTTGTGTTTGATCCTTGTGATAGGACCTCGTTCGGTTGCCGTCTTGAGAGTCGCGGAGGCACGCGGGATTCCCGACCACGCCCCCATTACTTCCGTTGTACCTGGTAGAGTGGTTTTAAGCATTAATAAAATCTGTTAAAGTATGGAACCATAACTAGAACCTAGGGCATTGCATGAACCCTAGGAATGAGAAATGTATGGAATGATAGCTCCTAGGTGTTGCATGAATCCTAGGGCCGGAAAACTAGATTGTATGATAGATCCTAGGATATGGCATGAATCCTAGGATGGAAAAACTAGTGGAATGTATATTACTGCAGTCTTGGAAAAATGGAAAGGAATATATAAGCTGCCTGTGAAATTAATTAACAGCTGCCTGTTATGAACAAAGAAACATGTTTGAGATCATGGAAATTGAGAACGTGAATCTGGAAAGTGAAACATATGATGCTCTGAGATAAAGGGCTGGAACCCTACGGGGAATTAGGAGTGGAACTCCTGGAAAGAAAAGGAATGGAACTGAGATGTAGTTGTACTGTCTCTTGGGTACGCAGTACCAAGGGAAGTACCTGTACCTGTTTTAGTGCAGAGTGGGGCCAGCCGCCCTAGGGACCCGGGGTTAGGCTTGGCCGCTCTGTACCGACTTGTTGGCCCTCGTGTACGTAGTACCGAGGAGAGCTAGTAGTGTTAGGAGAGTACTAGCTACCCCACGGGCCCCGGGGTTCTGCTAGCCTCCTTCACCGACTTGTTAGGCCCACTAGGGCAAACCAGGGTAGTCAGACGAGGGTGCGCGGACTGTGGAGGGGCAAGGCCCCGGTTTGGTTACTGTGGAGGGGTTGGACCCCTGTTACTGAGAGGGCTCTGCCCTGGTTCCGTGCTGTGCTTTGGGCGCACCCGTTAACGGAAACGACTGACCGCGTGCCAGTACGGGCTAGCTACCTGTGCGTTTATCGCGCGTGCCGTAGTCACCGTTACGTCTGTCAGTGACCTTGGGGTGGTTGACTGAGGGTAGGATCACCACGGGGGACTCTCCCGGCCAGGAGAGCACCACGTGCCACTTCTACTGTTGGAAAAGACTGCAATCAAGATCGTCCCACGAGGACATTCGAGATCAAGTAAAGGATCTGAGAAGTAAATGAAATAGTGAGAAAAATTGAAAGATGTAAATAAAGGAAGTAATAGAACATAACAGCTACTGTACACTCTACTGTTGCCTTTAGTTAGTTTGCCACTCTACTCAGCGTTTTGCTGACGTGTTACACTCGTTACCTTTTTCAGGACCAGGTGTTGAGCAGCCAGGGTCGGCGGCTGCAGAGGACGCTGGGCCGAGTAGGGTCCAGTAGAGTTGCCACAGCTTTGTACCTTCTTTTGTTTCTGTTCTAGTGAGTAGTTTTGTTTCCGCTGTACCTTCTTTACCTGCAGTTTTTGTTATATGATAAATGTTGCTTTACTGTTGTGGCGGTACCTACTGTAGTAGTTTCTTTCCTTACTGCTGTACTTTTTACTGTTAGTTATATTCATGCTGAATGTGGTTTATTTTTACTGTCTTTTGGTTACTTCCTCGTTGGACGACTGGGTCTTGGGATTAGTTGAGTCGGTCCGGTTCTCGTGTCTCGTAGGGACTCGGGAACCGGGTCGTTACAGTGTATTTTGGTTTCTAATTAATGTTTTTGGTTTTCCACCGTTAAAATGCATTATAACAAATACACCAGTTGATTTTCCATCAAAAAATATCATTAGTCGATCATTATGCATAAAGGTTGCAGGTTTGCTTCCTATGCATATTGGTTGATCAAAACTATTTTTGATCGATCAATATTAGATCTTTAATCAATAATTTTTTTATTTGGTGATAAAAAGAATTTATTTTTCATTCTTTGAAAAATTTCACATTTTGATCGATCAATCTATTATTTTGGTTAATTAATTTGCATGAAAATGAAAGTTACTTAAGCACACGTAAATTAGTCGATTATTAATTTACTTCTACGATATCCCATAAGTTAAAACTAATGTCTTCAAATCATATTAAAATCGATTTTAATTTTAAGAGTTTCCTTATACATTCTAACGAAAAAACTCACAAAATAATAAGTCATTAAAAAATAGTTTGGAAGACTTCATCTTTTTCATTTCTTCAAGTCCTTTTTTTTATTTATCAATCCAATTTTCTCACAATGATTTATCTTTGTCTTTGCATCCTAAAATGTTAGCTATACAATTCGCATAAATATATTCATTTTTTTATCATCAAAATCAAGGGCATCAACACTGGTTTTATCATTATGTTATATTATAGGTTGTCATATTGAATTCTATTACGCAGTTCATTTAATTCACTACTATGACTTAATCATGTTCCTTGGCCAATTCGTTAGCCACCTATACTCTACAAGGAACCTTTGTTAGGTTCCCTTCTTGGCTACTCTAGCCATTTGTCCATCTATTGCTTTTTTACAACTTGTATGTTTTACTTTCTAGGGTTTCCTATACCTTTTGCATGTTTCAACAAGTATATTTCACAACCTAAACCTCTAACGTAGAGTTGATAACGAACTTGATGAAGAATAGGGTCTCCTAGATTCATACACACTTATCTATTGTCAACACATTATAATGGTACTTTAGACGAGACCCTCTAATCTTCCAACTAGACCCACCTCTGTTTATTCTACACATCCAAGTTTGACACTCGAGATACTATTCACGATGTCCGTGGCCCCATAGCCTATCTCATAATTCACAGCCTCCTTTCATAATCATGACCTTAATGAGAGATTTATAACTTATTTTAGGTGATGAGAAACTTGGATGATCAAGTCGAGCACCAACACAATACTAAACCTATAGAATGTCCATCATCCTTTACCCTAACACCCTACCCAATGGTTAATGGGTGTAGTGTAAGGGTTGTCACCCTTGATGGGCATCTACTTATACCAAACAAACAGTCTGTTAGACACAAACTTTTCCACAAGGTGCTAGGTTCACAGTGGTGGATGATCATTAGATATGGCTTACAATTGTCATCTCAACTTAGCTACATCGCTTCTTAGGTTAAATCGCATTAAGGAATCTATTTAGGATTCCAACATTTCTTTTCCAAATCATTTATAGTCGATTAATTCCTTTGATCAATCCCAAAGTAGTCTTGAAAAGGTTTGGCAAAGACTTCTCAAACTTCAGTAGGGTAACAAGGGAATAATTCATTAATTTACACTTAGAATCATCATTCTCCCCCTACTTTGATCGACCAAGAAGCTCTATGATCGACCATGGCAGGCTACTCTAGGACCCCCACTTAGGCCCCTTTTGGCCAACCACAAGCCCTTGTGGTTATTCGTGATGGTAAATTTCTCATGGGCAGGTCTGATTTGAAGTCCAATTTGATTTGATACTTCCAGGTGTGATTCCTTTTTCTTGCCACCCACAAGGAAGAAATTTCTACATCATTCTTGAAGCTTGAATCTACGTAAGACTCCTGATTTTGGCAGAAAAGACCTAAATTTGAGTCCCTATCCCAACAATACCTAGAGGATTAATGTGTGGAGGATAGTGAGTTCTTTCCAAATTTACCCAATTGAAATGTTGAGTCATCAAAAAATATCTAGTACCTAAAGGATGCATTCACGATGTTCCAAATTCCAGGGCCCCACAGATAATAAATAGCACATTTAGAGGATTTTTCTTTACCTCTTTCAGAAAAGGATAAAAAGCCAACCAGCGTCTATTAATAATGGATATAGCAATCAAATGTTGATAACCGTCCATCAAAGAAATATAAAAAAAAAAAATCATGGGTAGCAGACAGTAACTGCACGACAATTGGAGTATGGCCTTTTCTTTTCTTTTTTTTTGGCTTTCTTCCGCCTGTCACACTTTTATCCCTTTTTTTTCTGAATAAGAATTTAGAATTCCTTTTCCTACTTGTCCCTGAATGGGCGAGACAGCAAGAAAACAAAAAGAAAATAAACGGGGAAAATTTTCCAATAGGCGAGATTCTCATGACAATTGGATGACAGAGCATGTGTTTTCACGTTTAAACTGCTCACTTTCCTATCGATAGTTCAAGTGGCAAAACCCTGCAGGCGAGCAATTCTAAGTTTGATAACTACAACCAAGATTTACCAAACCTGTGTGTACCTCTGATAAACTATCTGAATCCAAATTCATATTTGACGTAATTTTTGAGCCTTTGATCTGCAAGCAACACTATGAGAATCACATAAGATAGACACAAACATGCAGAGTTATCGTCTGTGAAGGAGCTAATCTGCGACTCTTGAAATTAAAAAGTTCATGTTCTCAGATGTTCTCCCTTTTTATTTTCAGAGAAAAAGACATCCCCCTTTCCTACAATGACCTGTTTGGATGGCTTTAACCTAATTCAAGCCCATGAAATCTCTTTCCTAAGTGATTCATTTGTGGTGTTTGATCTGAAGTCCCAGGTACTTTAATTTTCATAAAATAGTCCTACAATAACTAAGATTGTCAAGATATTATGGGTAAATAACCAATCACCCTCAAATATTCCACCAAACAATTGCATTACTCGAAAATCCCTCACACAATAATAAATATTGTTCTGCAGTATTATTTGATGTAATAGAAGATTATCTACTCCAACTTCACCCCTGGCCATAATAAAACGCCAAGCAAAAGAAACCTAAAGAACAACCCTGCCCGTAAAAAAAAACCCCAAAAGAAAACAAAAGAATGGGGAAGGGAGTACTTATCTCAAATCCTTCATGGACAGAATTGAGGGACGATGTGGAGCATAACATGAGGCACAATTGGGGCATGCTATTGGTAATGCCCATTGTATAAATACTTCACGATGGAAGTTGGACTCCATGAGTTTGAGTAGCCACAACTAGCAATCAGAGGTGCCTTCTCTTCAATGAAAGATGCATGAATGAAAATTGCAGTCAAGAAAATTATTTTTCTTTTGCTAATCATCGGTAAAAAGGGAAAGAACAATATAGTGTCTAGCATGTTGCTTCAAGTTTGTACTAAGAAAAATGTAGGGCACAGCTGCTGAAACATCAAATCTTGACACTAATTTATGTCATCTGAGGTGTCCTGAGATATCCTTTTTGTGTTGAACAAGTGCAATGCCCTTGACCAAAAAGGAGAAAGCAAGATCAATCCCGGCGTTGAATGTATTAGTGCAAGGCATGATGCTAAACACACTGGAATTTTTTGTCCCCTTTCTTGATAGACAACTTTTATTCATTTTATTATATAGTTTTCCTTTTATTTATCTATTGCATCATGGTATGGTCTCATTCGTTTGCCACCATATGTTCCTATGTAAGCAGCACATGGCAGAGACACATGCCGATTAGACAAGCAATGTAAAAACAACAGTGTGGATAACATCACATCTTTTCTTGCATCTGGAAACATGGCAGATATACATGCTGGCTAGACACGCAGTGCAAAAACAACAGTGTAGATACCAAAACATAAATTTTTGCTTGCATTTGGATCGCTGGTGATTGTTGTAGAGAATTCAATAAAGAGAGCAAGTAGTTGGATATATCACCCAATTTGCTCGTCCTTTCTCCTAAATCTTTATGCCTGTGATAGTTATGTCATGCCCAATAAGTACCAGATTCTTCTTATAATTAACTCACATGAGAAGATGAGTTGATAAAGGTTGACATTAGATCCATATAAAGAAAAAGAAAAGCTATGTGCCTTGATCCAGTTTATACATTCATGATATCTAACTACTTTTGCAGTTCAAAAAGCCACACGACTCGAGGCTTCCGTTTCCTCTATGCCCAAGCTCTGTACTGGTACTCATCATTTACCTTAGACCAACGTTCTTATTAGTGAATCTAGTAGAAGAAAATAATACCAGATACTCCAATGATAACCGTACTGTTTCATGCCCAAAATATTTGGTACAGATATACACCAGATTAAAAAACTAGCATGAGATCATGATGTAGGGAAAAAAAATTGATAGATTTTCTGCATCAGATTCAAATATTTTTAAGTAAAAAATGTTAAAAACTCAACAGCAATAGAACAAATGAAAGGCACGTAGGGCCACCCTCGGCATGGAGGCAGGAGATCTCCCCCTTCCCTACCTTGGGCTCCCCCCGACAGATAGGAGACTCAAGATACAAGATTGGCTCCAGCTTATAGAGAGAATGGCGAAGAGTCTAACGGGGTGGGCATCTAGGCTACTCTCTAGGGGAGGTAGATTGAACCTCCTCAAGGTGACCCTCTCCTCTATTCCATCATACTTTCTTTTAGTCTTCAAGATCCCACGACAGATTGAGAAAAAGGTCACTGGCCTTATGCGTGATTTCCTTTGGACCAACTATGGTAGCATCAGTCGGGGGGCGAGGCTGGTCGCATGGAAGGTTTGCAAACCCATCAACGAGGGGGGACTCAAGGTCAGAACCGTAGATGGAGCAAATATGAGCCTCCTCACCAAGTGGATCTCTAGATTGGTAGGCAAGGAAGAGGACCTCTTGAACGAAGTTATGCGGGGATACTATGGCACCTTCCTCTCTTGGGAGAATCTCCTCTCCCCTGTAGCTGGGCGTCATTCTTCCTTAGGAGGCTGCCTGTGGTGGCACCGAAGGTTAGGGGTTGGTTCACCCCTGTGCTTGGAAACGGGGAGGACTTTAGATTCTGGATGATGACTGGCAAGGAGACGGCTCGCTCTGCAACAGATTCCCACGACTGTACTAACAAGCAGCTAATAAGGAGGCATATGTCAGGAGCTTTTGGGAGGGTGCCTAGTGTCCATCCTTCCATGGGGCCCTCTCAGATCGGCAATGCGAGGAACGCTAGGCTATGCTTGAAGCCCTAGAAGGATGGGAATTGGATATCGATAAAGATGCCCTTCGTTGGGATGACAGGGACTTCTTTGTGAGAAAGGCCTATCGTAGGTTAACATCTACCCCTCAACCAGTGGATGTTGACTTTCAGAGATATTGCAGGCTCCTCTGGTCAGCAGATTGCCCTCTGAAGATCAAATTCTTTGCTTAGCTCCTGAGGCATGACAAGATCCTCACAAAAGCACGTCATGCGCATTGGGTGCCGGCTGAAGGCACCTCTTGCTCGCTATGCTTTCAATCGGAGGAGTGTAGTAACCATCTCTTCTTCCGCTGCCCCTTTGCCACGTAGGTATGGCATGACCTGGGACCTTCTTTGGTCAACTCGACCTCTTCTGAGGCCTTCTGGGAGTCCTTCTGTAGAGACTCTGCACAAACAAGATGTAATACTTTTAGGTCAAAGAAAGAACAAGCAAAGGTTTTGGCGACCCTCCAAGGCATTTGGCTAGAGAGGAATGAGGTTGTTTTTAGGAGGAGGCAACTAGGGATGCAAATGGGCCGTGTTCAGGCCAGGTTTGGCTAAACTCATACCTATACTCATTTACAAAATCCATACACATATCCTACCCATTTACCCATCGGATACAAAAATCTAAACCCATAACCATATCCTACCCGTTTACCCATCAGGTATAAAAATCTAAACCCATACCCATACCCGTCTACCTATCGGGTATCCATTTATAAATTAATCTTATAATGAAATCATGCCAAATTAGAGTCAAAGAAAAAGAAAAATCTATAACACAATTCATTAATTGTTTATTTTTAACAAGCTCTAAGCATAAGAGCTTAGGCTACTTTAATTTTATCGATCTCCACTAAAATTATTACAAAAAGAGCCCTTCAAGGGGAATACATCAAAAATAAAAATACAAAGAAAAACTAAATACAAGTACCTTTCAAACAGAAAATTCTCATCTCCGAAATAAATGTTCAATGAAAGCTTCAAAAGCATTCCCAATCTTCAAAATCATAGAGGGAATCACGAGGAAGATTAGGGTTAGGGGAATTAAGAACTTAGGGTGAGACTTATATATCTTGGGTAAATGAAGATTTTATTTAGGTATTCGGGGAAGGTAATTGGGTATAGATTCATACCCATACCCATACCCAAACCCATCGCATTTTTTGGATAAAACCCATACCCGAACCCGGTCAAGTTCGGGTTGGGTTTTACATATTCTTTTCAGGTCGAGTTGAGTCAAGTTCGGGTCAGGTTTATCGAAACTTGCATCCCTAGAGACAACCTTATGTTGAAAATGTTACCTATTCTATCTCCACTCAATTAGTGTTTTGGGATAGCACCTCCTAATGTACTATCTTGTAATCTTCTTAGATATATAATTATACCTGGGTAAGTACCTTCAGGGTACTTCTCCCTTTTTTTGCCTTCAAAAAAAAAAAAAAAAAAAAAAGAACAAATGAAAGGGTCAAAGCTATAATAGTATACAGAAATCAAGACAATTGCTTATTAAACAATGGAACCACCAACACACAAGGAACCAAGTTTTTTTGTTTTTCTGAAAGAAAAGAACCAAAATTTTAAGATAACCAGGATCTTTCTGAATTAATAAGGGAGAGGCCCATGTTCGAAATGCTATTCAGCCATCCATAGAGGAATATTTACAGAGAGCAGTAAGGGTATATACATGTGCATTAAGATGCAAAGTATGCATCCTTACAATATTATCCAACTATGTACAATGATAATGCACATGTTCAAAATTGTACAGAGGTTAAAAGATTGCAGATACAGCCACGCATATGGTACCAACATGTTGAAAGTGGAGAAGGTACCTGAGAGCTGACTCCAGTGTGGCAACTTATGAAGAACGTAACCTCTTGCTGGCAAGAACCTCCACATAAGCCTGCTGCAAAGCCATCTTGGAAGCGTTATACATCTCTAAAGAGGTTGCACACTCCGCAGCATATTTAAGGACATCAAGGAACAGACTATTAGTACGCATAATCAGCTTTTGTTGATGGCTAGCTTGTGCATCTACAATGGATTCAAACAAGATGGGGCCACTCTTTGCAGTTTTTCTCCATCTTTTTAGTATGTACTCTTCAGGGATGTTGGAGACACCAGCTGCAGCAAATACTCTTAAGATATGCCTACATAAGATCCCTGAGAACTCAAACTTGGAGCAGCTGCAACTGGTTCCCTTCTCGGCATAACTAAAGGATACAGTATACACTTCACGTCCATTCTGACCATCAGGAACTACATGGTACTTCCACTTGATACCATCCTCGCATTTGTCCACCAAACAAGTATACGAAGAGGACTGAACAAGCTCCTCTTGAAATATAGAGAAAATCGTCTTCGTGTACACTTCTGCTGCTTGCTTCTCTATTTGCAATCCAGTTAGCAACACAGGTCCAGTACACATGTTAGCTAGATCGGCTTGGATTTCTTTATCGTACTGCACCATCATGGCCTGATCAAACTTCTGTATAAATTCTGCCAAGGAGGTCTTCTTTTCAAAGTTCCTCCGGAAGAACTTCTTCATACTTTCTGATCTTTGCGTTGGAGACATCTCAGCAAAGAAGGTGTCTTTCAAATACACTCTTGCCCACTGCTGACGAACATTATAGAGTGACTGCATCCACGCATTCTCCCCCAAGTTGTATTTGTGGAGAATTGCCTCCCAACTTAGTTGAAACTCCTCCACTGTTTCAGGATCATCGATGCACTTCCTCAATTCCTTCTTGAAAACATGTTTTTCTGCAGTATTTGAACACAGATCGGGCAATTTCTCCATACACTTACTCAAGATCTGCCATTTACCGTAACGGTGCTGGGTACAAGGGAGCACCTTTGCAACCACTGAATCCAAAGCCTCAGTGTGCTCCATAACAAAGGAAACCGGATGCCTTCCGCACATGGCAGTTAGAAACGACTCAAGCAACCAAACTAATGAAGCCTCGGTCTCATCAACCAGCACGGCGCACGCAAAAACCACCGGTTGCAAGTGATGGTTCGTCCCGGTAAAGGTCACAAATGGCATCATGTGCTTGTTTTTTCTAAAAGTCGTGTCGAGTGCCACGGTATCACCAAAGTAACTATAAGCCATTCTAGCTCTCGGGTCAGCCCACAACACATTAACAATGGAATTCCTATCCTCGTCGACCTGAATGGCATAGAAGAAGGCAGGGTTCCTTGCCTGCATCTTCTTGAAGTACTCCAAGAGGCTAAAAGCCTCGCCTCCTCCCCATGAGAATTTCCTTCTCAACGAAGCACCACCGTCACCGGCATCCCCATCGAACATATCCAAACTCGAAACCGACGGCACCTCCTTCTTCCTCTTGTGCTTGTGCACCTCAACCGCACCGGATAAAGGATGATTGTGCTCGATGACAAGCTTCGCGACTACCCACGTGCCCCTATCATTCCTCACCACCTCGAACATCGCCCCACATCCCACCCGCAGCGATCCGCGCCTCTTCCTCTCCTTGGCGTCGCCTTTCTTGTCCTTGTTCGCGTAGAACCCTTCCTTGTAGCACACGAACCTCCGCATTATCATCGAGTCGTCGCGCCTCGAGGTGCGGAACCGGCTGGCTCTCACTCGGAATCCAACCCTCTTGGCGTAATTGAAATAGAAATCTCTAGCAGAGTCCAAAAGGTCGAATTCCATTCCCAAATGGGGCTCAAGCAGCTCAGGGACCTCCATGGGCACACCGGCATCGGGCATGGCGTCAAGACGGGTCTCCGACAACCGATCGATCATCTCAATGGTACAATTTGGGTCAGGCAGTTGCTGCTGACTGTGATGGTGATCAAAGCTTATGATGTCATGGGGGTATCCTGATCCTTCAACTTGGCTTTGGAAGTCCATACTCAGATCCCAACCAGTGTCCATGGATCATGCAAGGGAACACCACCACAAAAGACCAAACAAACCAAAGCCCAATCCTGCAATATGGAAATTTTTTCTGGTTTTGCTTCAAAATCATCGTCGTCGTCGTCATCATTGTCAAATGTTCAAACTTCAGTGAGAAGAAAAAAGATAAATAGAGAGAGAAGAATTGAACAAGAAGAAGAAGTATATCTCTAATCAAGGAACGAATGGTTTGTTACGGAGACGACGAAGAGGGGGATTTCTTACTTACGAACCAAAACCATAATTCCCAAAAAGGAGATATACGTGCAGAGAGAGCGAGAGAGTTGCGAGGGGGAGATGGATGGGAAGGGAGAAGGGACGGCCATAGATAGGGACCTTTGGGAGCGGAAGGGGTGATCTCCTCCGCGGCGCTTCGCCTCCTCCGCGTGTAACCCGAAACGGAGTCACTGGAGGCCAAAGTCAAAGAACTCGGCCTTTCCCTGCTCCGCGTGTCACGGGAAACACCCTCCTACCTGCTTGCCGTCATATGCACTTATGTCAAGAGAAGGAAGGTCTTTATCGGTCTCGTTCGGCAATGGGCTGTGTCTGATGCTCAAAAACGGGGCCCATGTACTTTAACCCAGAAAAGAGGAAAGAAATGGATTTTCCCTCGCGTGCCCACTTCCAAGCACCCGACCATCTAGTTTGCAAAAGAAAAGAAGCAGGGAACCCAACCATCTTCTATGGGAAACTTACGTGTCAAATTGTGCCGATACATACATAAAGCAAAAGATGTAAACGATCTCCTCACTTGTGTTAGAATTGATCGGAGTTACTCTTCTCGAGATCTCTTTCATCTAAATTGGGGTTGTCTCCGAGGAGTAGGCATCCTCGGAGGCTTTTTTATATGACTTGAATCCTTATCCATCTTCCTCTCATCCTTCTCTCCTTCGCACGTAGGTCCTCCGTATCCATTGCAAAGGCCGTTGCCTTCATCATAAGGCTTAGCTTCTCAACCCTTGGCCCTACTAGAGGGCCCTAATGTGATAACTCTAGAAATTATTTTACATGGAAAACTCATTAAATTAAGTAATGAGGTAAAAATGATTGAAAATTACTATTTGATAACCTAAATTTAAATATTTCATGTGGTTACTTAGATGCATTGACTCATATCCAACAAAGTTATTAAGATTAGTTTTTCTCAATTAGACTCATTTTTAAACTTAAGTCATCACAAATAATATTAAAGCTAAAGTCCTCCAGTATGAGGAAAGAATTACCCTTAAGACAGCCAAATGATATGCCATGACGTGGAGCCACCACTACTACTTGAAGTATATTGATTAAATCTTATGAACCTTGATAAGGACATTATAATTTCAGTGGGGAGATTGTGACACCATAAAAATTGTCTTAGTATGATACAAAGGATTGAGAATTACTACTTGACTACGTAGGTTTAAGTATTTTGAGTGATTAATTTCAATCCATCGAGCTCATAGACAACAAAGTTATCAAGGTCAATTTTTTTAAATTAGAATCAAGTAGTTATGCTTAACCCTTAATCTTTATGGAGCGATTCTTATGGTGCTCTTTACGAAGTTGTTGGAAGAATCAATGACCTCGCGAAATTGTTAAGTGATAAAAATGTATTTGTTGTAGTGTAATTTTTTTTGAGATAAAAATATAAATAATCGAGGCCTTGATGAGTCTTGGATCGAATATGAGAAGACATAGGATCGTTGTAACTTAGATGAAAGAAAATATGAGATAAAATACTAACTAATTTTTTTGATATTTTCAAATAAGGAAAATGATGGTGAGAAAATGAAAACTAATTGTAATATATTATAAGAAGGGAGATGAAAAGTATAGGTTGAAAATTAAATTTTATTATTAATAATTAAAGTTTAAATATTACAATTAAAAAAAATACAATAAAAGTAAAAATAGAGAAGAAAATGATGAGTCGGAGCGTGATCCGGTGGAGGTGAGAATGGACTTGAGACAGGAGCCGATGCGGAGATGCGAATGTTGTGATTTCGAGAGTCGAGAGGTGAGAGAAAGAGTTGATGTGAAAAGGGATGGGAATTCTATGGAAAAAAAAAAAAAAATTGAGAGACATATTAGAGAGTATGGGAGGAAGTAGGGTGGTGGGATGAGAGAGGGAGATGAGGGGAAACCATCCTACTTGGGTGGCGAGATGGCCTTTTTTTAAGTACGCGGGGGGTGGGGTTTGTGGAGCGGGGGTGGGCGAAGAGAATTTATGGGGATGAGAGAAAGGAGGTCGTTGGAGGAGGGAGGGGATAAAATCGGTTGGGTGGGATATTTGTTTTGGGAGATAAATGGGAAAGGAGGGAATAAATTCGTTGATTCGTATAGTGGAGGGCGTGGGGTTCTTTGGAGGTTCGGTGAGGATTTTTTTTTTTTTTTTTGTTGGGATGAAAAAGGCGGTGAGGGAGTTTTCCAGGGTGAAATATTGGATAGGATTGGGAAAGTACGGTTTGGGAGTTGGCGAGAGGACAGATGACGTTGATGTGTGATCAGATAGATTGGAATTGGTGTTGGGGGGTTTCGTAGGAAGTAGGTTGATATAGACATAATTATTTAAGATAAAATAATTATTCATATTTCACCTTAGGTTTATATTTATATTTTATTTTATAAATATTACATGATATGTGTCATTTTATATTTAAAATTATTGTATCTAATTTACGTTAATTATTTTTTTTAGTGAGAAGAGGAGGATATTTATTTTGAAGCTTCGGATTGACGATTCGACTATACGGATGCGATCAAGACAACGATCGGGATTCAACACCTTCGAAATTGCTTCAATTGGAGTCCCGTAGCACCATATGCAATCCAAGGAAGATCAACAGTCGAGAGACTAGGTGATGCAATCCGGAGCATCAAACGATAAATTCGACCGCACGGATGGATTCGGGTCAATGATCGCAGCCCAACGGCACGAAAATCAACTCAATCCAACCTCTGTAACATCCCCTACAAAGGAAAGAAGATGGACAGCCCAAATTGCACCACGTGGCGCAACCCAGGCTGCCCATGGCACGCACGCGCGCACCGCACACACATAGCAGCGAGCGTGTGGAGGCAGCGACAGCAACGGCGCGTATCACGCATGCGTGCACGACAAGGGCACGTACAATGCACGCCAGTGGTGTAGCAATAGGGGCACGTGAGCGTGATCTTTAGCGACATTTGCGGCGAATCTTCAGCGACATTTATGACCGTCACTAAATGTCCTGTATATGAATTTGATTGTTTCCTCCACTATAAAAGGACCCTTACCGCTCCCATTTTTCTTCATATCTTCCTTTTTTCCTTTCACCACCTCCAAGGCTCTAGAGAGAGCTTGTCCCAAGCCCAGGATACTTCTTTAAAGTAGAAAACCAAATATTTTTCCCTCCCCTCATCCCCATTCGTGGAGTATCCCGTGGCCATCTTCTCACCTCCCTTCGGGAAGAAGATCCTCGTCGCAATGCCGTCTTGCCCCATCCTCCGTCCTCCGGCTACATCCTCCTTCGTCTTGCTCCTCACCACCTTCCGCTAGGCGACGTTAGAGCAAGTCATCCTCCGAGTGACTGTCGAGGGGGATTTCTCTCACCTCTTTCTATCTTTTTCACTTTCGTAGTATAGATTTTTCCGCTTTCGTTGTTGTAACAAACAATTGCTTATCAATAGATGATTGTTTCTCTCTCTTTCTTTCTCCCTCTCTCTCTTATATTTTCGCAAGTAGATTAGCTAGATAAGCAATTGTCGATCTGATCTCTTGCCCTATTAAAATACCAAAAAAATTAAAAAAAGATAAAATCGACAAAAAGAAATAAAGTGAAGCGTAGAATTTTATAAAACCAAACATTCTCCTCCGCGTGTTTAACCCGAGACTCACTTTTCGAGTTTCAGTTATAAATTTTATTTGATAGAAGTATTTTGCGAGCTACGACAACGGATCCTCCAAACCCCTATTTTAATTCGCGAAGCACGCCGCCATTATTTTGGCACCGTTGTCGAGGAGGTAATGCTCTTTGGCTTTTCTCACATTTTTTTCTCCTTACCTAACTTTTATCTCACTTTTTCTCTGATCTTACTGTGATTGCAGGTACTCTTCTGAGGTGAGCCAAAGTAGTTAGATCGAAGAAAAGTGCGGATGAAGGTTTTGTAAGTTTATCCCCACCACCCCCACCTTAGTTTTTATTCCATAACCTAATAATTTAAACCCAAATCCACTTAGGTGCTTTCTATAAACCCTAGGATAGATTTGGTTGTTTGTTTGTCACCTCCACTCACCTCACCATCCACATAAATAAAAAATTAAAAAAAAGTTATTTGATTATGCGATTTTTTGAAAGAGACACACCTTAACACCCACAACTCTCGACTTAAGGCGCACCACTTCACTTTAATTCTACCACTTAATCGGGATTTAACCTGTGGACCCAATACACTTCAACTTAGAACACATAAGTGAGTAGAAATCTGATTAGGCTAAGACATTGTGTGCCTTAATCTGTGGTGCGAATAGGCCAATTGATTGAATTGTTTGAGTTGCACCACTCAAATTAAAAGCGATTCATCAGTAGCTTGCCACTTAGAGTTGATTTTTAGGGCTGAACCAGGCACTCCACATTTTTTCTGATTTCTAAAGGAATACATCATCACCACTGTTTGTAAAACCTAGAGTGTTATACTGAACCCTGATTAAACAAACTTAAAGATTAAACCCTAAAATCTACTAAACAAGGTTAAATCCTAAAAGACACATCATCAAATAACCTTGTTTGCAAACCATGGTTGTGCACGCACACACATTTGAATTGATCATTAAGGGCACAACCCATCTAAAGGGCCCATCACATTCCTAAAGCACCATTGTCCTAAGCCTAACTAAAATTGATTAGACATTGGCCCTAAGGATTGGTTCGCTCGTCGAGATCCAGATTGAGATTGTTCACGATTAACTTGCTTGTACTAGTCAATCTAATGTCTAGCTAGGGGGGTAGTGTCAAACGACCGCGGTCGGAGGGTACACTAGGAATCGGAGGCGCAAGCCAAAGGAAGAACCTTCTCCCCATTCCCTCATTCTAACTGGTTGGATTGCCTGGACATAAGTAGAGTAAATCGTCTGTTACGACCTGATTCCCGAATCCCTATAAGACCCGAGACCGACTCGCCTCGACTAATCCCAGGACCTAGTTGTCCAACAAGAAATAACCAAAAGCAAGAAAAAAAATCACATTCACACATGCAATATAACTAAGCAGAAGAAACATACGAAGCAGTAAAAAAAGTAGAACAACTGTCTCAGTATATGCCACCACAACCACAACAGGAAACATAAAGTAACAGGAACAGTAACTATGTGTCCATTACTCACTACAATAGTAGGGAAAGCAAACGTGCTGAAAGAATGACTACGGCTGGGCTTAGTTGGGCCCATCACCCTCTATAGCCAGAAATTGGGGATGCTTCACTCCTGGTCCTGAACAGGGTTATGAAAAAACAGAGTTAGTGAATGCTGAGTAGAGTGGTGTTTACATTATTTAAGTACAAGTACAGTAAAATCAACAGATTTATTTCTCATTTCTATTTATCTCATTTATGTGTATTTATTTCATTTATTTCTCAAAGTATCTAGGTATTTCTTGATCTTCCATGTTCCTCACGGGAACGATCTTGATTGCAGTCTTTTCCGTAGAGTAGAAGGTACACGTGGTGCTCTCCTGGTCGGGAGAGTCCCCCGTGGTAGTCCTACAACCAATCAACCACCTCAAGGTCACTGTCGAGACGTAGCAGTGACTACAGCACGCGTGATAAGTGCACGGGTAGCTACCCCGCACTGACACGCAGTCAGTTGTTTCTGCTAGCGGGTATGCCCAAACTATAGCACGGAACAGTATAGGGCCTTGCCCTCTCAGAATAGAGGTCTCGCCCCTCCACAGTCCGTGCACCCTTGTCTAACTACCCCAGTTTGCCCAAAGGGCCAAACAAAGTCGGTGTAGGGTGGCTAGCTGAACCCTAGGCCCCGTGGGGTGACTAGCTCCCTCCCTACACTAGTAGCTCGCCTTGGTACCATGTACGCGAGGGCCAACAGGAGTCGGTGTAGAGTGGCCAATCCTAACCCTAGGTCTCAGCCCAAGGGAGGCTAGCTCCGTTCTACACTAAAAAGGGACAGTTGCTCTCCTTAGTATCGCGTACATAAGGGCCAGCACACTTTCCGTTTACATTCCAAATTTCCTTTCATCTACAGGAGTTCTACTCCTAATTCCCCATAGGATTCATGCTCATATTCATCTCATTTATCTAGGTTCAGATCTCATGTCTCATAATTCATTCCTCATCCATATACAGGCAACTTGTGTTTTCATAATTCAATTCTCAATAACATGCAACTTGTGGTTTCACAGGAAATTTATCATTTACATATAGGCAGCTCGTATTTTAACATACATCTCGTAATTATATTAAAGGCATTTGCTATCAATTTATCTTAACCATGCATTCAAGTAAACAATACAGCTCAAATAGGCTCATTCATTTCTACCCTAGGGTTCATTCCATATCTTAGAGTTCAATCCGACTATTCCAACCAAGTACATTCTTATTTAAATATTAACAACTAGGTTAAACCATTCTACCGGGTATCACGGGAGGAATGGGGGCCTGTGCCGCAGATCTCGTCTTCTCCACAGGCTCCGAACATGCCACTGGCTGGTAACCTGTACCAGCGACAAATATACATTAGACGAGCTTAAAACTGTAGATACTCAACACGAACACGTAGAGGAACTCAAGTAGAAAATAACGGTACTTTGTTTGCAGAAATCTGATTCCGTTTGGGCCTTAAATAGGCCAAAAATGTTGTTACTGATCAAAATCAGATGTCTGGGACTAATCCTAGATGTATTAAAAGGCATCAAAAACTCACCTTGAGTTTCCTGCAGCTGATCAGACGTCCAGACTCCCTCTGCGACCGTCTGAGGACAGTTCCAGACATCAGACAAGGTCTCTAGTCGTCTGGAAGCACCTCCGGACGTCTGGTGTTGTGATTAGACGTCCAAAAGTGCTTAGGAAAGCGTACCCCATGCCTTCCCAAAGCTTGCCCTGTGTACGAAAATGCAGGCACAGTTTTAGCCCAACAACTCCTACACTGAGATCTTCTACATGGCGGAAATTAGCGCAAGAACGTATGTACCTCACGCAATACGTGCTCTCAGACGTCCAGCCTTAGCTCCAGACGTCCAGGTGCCTCGCCAGTTGTCTGGACTTCACTCCAGACGTCTAATACTGGAAAACTTCCAATATCAGAACCTTCTCACAGCTCGCTCCGCTCGCAGCTCCACCCGCAGCAACAGCTCCAGTCGCTGCAAGAGCTTGAGCAGCTCCTCGCCAACATCCTCTCCTCTCCTACAAGCTCCTCCTTGAGCTCCACCGAGTTCTTGCGGTTGTCTTCCTCCTCCCCTGCTCTCACTCCCTCGCACTCTCTCGCTCTCGCTCCTCCCTGCTCTCCCCTCGCCGGTGGCTCTCCTTCCTTGCCATGGCTATAGCAGAGGCGGAGAGAAAGGTGGTTGTCGCAGGAGAAGGTGGAGGTGGCGGTGGCTGTGGTGTGAGGAGGAGAGGAGAGGAGAAGGGAGGGGGTATTGTTGAACGTTGAGTTGCTACGCTAACGTGTTTGGTTTTGAAAACCTGTCGTCGTAGTATGAAAGCCAAGAACTCGTGTTCAACAAATAAAATTTATACCGAAATGGAAATTCTGGGTCGAACACGGGGAGGCGGACGTTTGATTTAAAAACTACGCGTTTGCTTTATTTTTCACGAAGTAAATTAATTGATTAGAACTATCTAACTATTTACAATAAATCGAAGAGAGAGAGAGAATATTACAAATAAAAATCAAAACGAGATATAGAATAAACATGGAATTTCATCATCAGAACGATTGTTCATTACACTAGAAAGCGGGAAAATGATTACACTAGAAAGCAGTAAATCTACTTTAGAAAGCAGTAAATCTACTCTAGAAGGCATTAAAAGAATGGAGAGAAATATCCTCCTCGACGGTCGCTTGGAGAACAAGCCGGACGGGACGATGCTTGGATGAAGGAGAACGAAGCAGGATGAAGGAGGACGAAGCGGGAAGAACGGGAACGGGGCAGCACGTCATCGCCGTCGCGGGATCCACTTCTGAAAGGGGGACGAAAAATTGACTTTAACTCGTGAGAAGCATTCCGGGTGTGGGACAAGCTTCTCTTGAGCCATGGAGAGGGAGAGAAGAGAAGGAAGGGATCAGAATTTCGTATGGAGGGGGTCTCCTTTTATAGTTGCAAGGAGTGGGGGCAATTTGGTCATTACAACTCTTAAAACATTAATTCAGGACCTTTAGTGAGGGATAAAACCGTTGCTAAAGGTCTGAACGTGGGTGTAGTGGGTGGCGTCCGCGCGCCCACTCGCTTGCCCGAGCGTTCAATGCTCGCGCACATCCAGCTGATCTCAGCTGTCCGATCGCGAGATCGGACAGCTTAGATTGCGCCTCCGCCCACCTGCGCTACGCGCCCCATCGCGTGCGATGCCGCATCTTCACCGCGCGTGCAATAGCGCGTGAGCGCTATCGGGTGATCTGGGTCGCCCACAGCCGATCGGGCGGTCACCTTTAATCGCGCGCACGCCATAGATCGCAAGTCAAACTCGCGTCCTGTGAACGCGCAATGCCTCACGACCGCTGCGCTGTGCGGTGGAAAGTGTTGCGCGGATGTTTTAAGGCGCGCACGTCCACAGCCGTTGGATCAAGATCCAACGGTGGAGAAGCGACGCTCTGATTGAAGAAGAGAAGGTGTGGCGGTGCTTTGGCCGGTTGGGCGGCTGAGATGGTGCCACGTGGCGCCATCTGAGCCGTCCATCTTTTGGATGATGTCAATGGTGCCACGGTTGTCGGATTGAGTCGATTTTCATGTCGTTAGGCTGCGATCGTCGATCTGAATCCATCCATGCAGTCGGATTTATCGTTTGAAGTGTGGATTCGCACCATCTTGGCCCTTGATCTTCTAAGGTTCCCTGATCACTATTTGATGCTACAAATGCCTGATTAGAGCAATCTTGGAGTCGTTGAACTCCAATTATCACCCTGATCACATCTGTACGGTTGAATCTTTGATCTGAGGCCCCGATAAAAAGTTTGCCCTGTCCATGAGCATAAAAGGAGACAATTAACCTCCATTTTATTCAAACTACTCTAAATGCAAGATGATGCATGTTATGCAATATTTATAGCATGCAATGCAATTCTATGCTTAAGAACATGCATAAATAGACATCTTAAGTAGTGTAAATGTGTTTACATCAAACCCCCATGCCTATCTTTTGCTAGTACATAGCAAAAACTATATGTTATTTATAAAAGAATCAGGTAGATTATTTAGGCTTGAGTTTATTTTCAGTCATTAAGAAAATGTCTACTTAGGATATGAACTTACAAAGACAAAATAGTGCCCGGGTATCTGCCAAAATGCAGACTGCCTCAAGCCCTCGCCTTATTCAAAGAAAATTTTATTTTTCTCTTTTTCTTCTTTTCTAATTTTTTTGGATTTTTCAAGTTTTAGGGTTTAAGAGTGGCTTTCTACGGCCATTCAACTCACCCAAGATTTGATAAAAACCCTAAGTTCTAAGCATATTATTGTGAATGTGATAGACTCGTTGACCGACAGTTAAAATGGGCTTCGGATTTCTACTCCTCTAGGTGACCTAAAAAAAAAAAATTCTGCCAAAAGGTGTATCTTTACAACCGGTAGCTTTCTCCCTACTTTTATTTTTTACGGGGTCAACACAAGGGTGAATCCAGTGTATATCTCCCCGATTTATTCTACTTCTCCGCTTCTTCCTAAGTGTTTTGGGAATTTTCAGTGCATTTATTGAGTTGGATTTTGGACAACCAGTCGATGAGCTATTACCACCGACAACTTGCCAGCCATACTCGTGCGGTGAAGTGTGGTTTATTTCTTTTTTTCTTTTCTCCTTTTCTTTTTGATTTTTTTTTTAAGTAGGTGGCTTCCCTGGTCTAAGATTTACCTAAAGGCAGCAAAAAGAGAAAGATCCAGTGACTGGGCTCTGGACAACCTACCTATGGGCTGTTACCCACGATAACTTGCTAGCCATATTACCTTAGAAGGTTCATTAGCTACCCAATTTTCGTTAAAATCGTCAAATAACGAGTCAGTGCAAATAAAGTGTGTAGATGCTAGAAACTCAAAGTTCCCTTAAATCAGAGGGCTGGTTGATAAGTCGTGTACTTATCACCCAAACTTATTTACTCCAATAACGAAAGAATTAAGATGGCGAGGACTCGAAAGATAAATCCACATTTTAGTGGATACACAGGCTGATTAAGTCCAAAGACTTGAAGGGTCTTTGTGTTCAAATCATAATGTAGTATTTCCTAAGATTGAAAATTTTCTTAAACCCAAGTTCTCTTTCCTAATTCCATTTTTTTTTTAATAAAAGAAAATAAAACAAATCTACAGAGCTGACGAATAAATTTAGAGATGAATATCCACCCCCCCATGCCTATCTAATGTAATGTCCTCATTTTATTAAAAAGACATAAAACAGAGTGGAATAGCGTAGAAAGCACCTGAATTGCATGAATGTCATGTCTGCTCCGAGATGAAAACTAAAAAGAACTGTATACGTGCTGAATTTAGTGCCTTCAGCTAGTCACATTACACAGAGAAGAGAAATGAAGAATTCACAGGTGTAGGTCAGAATCAGAATAAAAAGATGAAACCTCGGACCTGCCAGCAGATGTCCACAAATGTGGACCAGATTGTGATGTAAACCCATACCCCATAATCAAGAATATCTCAGGTTCTGGATAAAAATTACCCAAAACCTAAAATCAATATGCAAGCGGGGTAGGGCCTGCGATTTATGAGGATGCAACCCAAGACCAAAAAGTCGGGTTACAGAGAATTCAAGCTCTAAAGGATAATCAATGAATGTGTGCTTGGGTTGGACATCCTCAAAACAGATGTTGTAAGGGTTCTGGTTTGATGGTTTCAGATGAATTGGAACCCTTAGATTTAATCTTCTATTTCATCCAAAGTTAGCTTCCCAAATTAGAACTTCCCAACTCCTATCCTCCTCAATCAGAATGTTAAATTTTGGAACCTCTTGCATGTTAATCACCCCGTCTGAAATTTCGAAGTCTAAATGATGTGGCTGAATCAAAATTGACTTGGGTTTAATTATCTCAGAAATAGAATCATCGATAAGCTCATTAGGGTGTAACTGACAATCAGGGCATTGAATTGAATCCTCCAGAAAATGCGATTCTGGATCCGTAATGTGTGCCCTAATAAGATCAGTTTCCTTAGTTCTTGGGCTATCAAATGATCTATTAAATTCCTCAGGTCCAATCATTTCACAGAAATCGTATTCTGTAAATTCGTGTGAGACTTCACAACTTGAATCTTCACCATCAAAATCAAAGAAATCAAGATCCGTATTAATGTATGTCCCAAAATCATCTGTCACTTTCTGTTCCAAGGAGACATACGTTTCCTTGTACCCCGGGTCAGGGATCTCAGGTGAAGAAATCAGATCTTCCTTAATTGGTTGCTCTAATTCAATCTGGTCAGCCTCGTAACACGTGTCCCCTCCAACAGGTGCCTGAACAGGTTCTGAAATTGGCTCTCCTGAAGAGGGTTCATCCTGGGAATCATCCCACGACTAAACTAAAGCAACCACAAATCTCATCCTCAATTTCGCTAATTTCCCAAGTAGAAACTCACCCGGGTTCTTATCCTTAACATCCTGGAGCCAATCTAACAAAGACTTGTTTAAATCATCAATCATTTCAATTAGGGGCTCCAATCTCTCAATGCAAGGTATTGGCTGAACTTCTAAAGTTTGTATGATATTCCTCAAGTTAGCCAGAACCTTATCTTGAACCTGGTTACCCTGAACCAAATGAGTTTGTTCAGGGTTGGGTGGGTTTGGGGTCAAAGTAGGGGAATTAACGAATTGAGATTCGTTATACCCTTCCTGATAATAGGTCATTTCAGATTGTTCAAAAGGTGATGATGACCTAAAGGAAGTGTAATCAGAGGATGGGTAAGGATCAGTGTATCCTTCTTGATTGTAGATCGTATTAGGTTGTTCATGAAAGGTTGACGATCTATAATTGATGTGGCTCTGAGAAGGATAGAAATCACAATCATAGTGTTCAGGGTTAGACCCTAAACATGGAGGTTTGGAACTGTATCCCCAATCCGAGTTATCCCAGCTAACTGATGGTTGATTACAATATGAGTTGGGATAATCGTCATGTTGAGGATAATTCAAAACAAGAGGGAAAGAGCAGGAATGCGTGTAATATGTGGAAGGATTCATGAGAGACGAGAGGAAGAAAGGCACCCTGTAATACAAGCAATTAAACCTGTCCTTAAGTGGGATAGCCTAAAGACCTACAGACTCCCAAAACCCGTCTTGAGATAGAGAAACGATTTGATCTACTTCTGTCTATTCAAGCCATCCAGTTAGAAGGAGGGACTGGGGAGAAGGTTCTTCCTTCGGCTTGCACCTTTGGTTCCTAGTGTACCCCCCAGTCGCGATAGTTTGATTCTGCTCCCCTAGCTAGACATCAGATTAAACAGTAGAAACAGACTAATCGAAAATAATCTCGTTCTGGGCTCTAAAGAGTGAGTCGAATCCTTAAGGCCAACGTCTACTCTGTTTTATTTACGGTTAGGTTTGAATGTTCTTTGAAATGTGATGGGCCCTTAATGATTAATTGATTTGTATGTGCGTGCACAACCAGTGATTTTCAAGCAAGATTACTTTTGATGTGGTGAATTTTAGAGTTCAAATCTTGCTTAGTAGCTTTTAGGATTTAACTTTAGGTGTTTTCAAACAAGTTTTGTTGGCACACCAGGTTTTGAAAGAACAGGTGGAGATGTTTTCCTTTAAAACTTAAAAGAATGTGGAGTGTCTGGTAAATCCCTAAGAGTTGAACCTATGTGGCAGCTACTTGATGAGTTGATTTTAATTGAAGTGGTGCGGCCCAATCAACTCAAACAATTGGCCTGTTCCACCACTTAATTAGGCACACAAGTGATTACCTAATCTGATTTCTACTCAATTATGTGTTTGAATGTGTACTGGCTCCAAAGGTTGGTTTACAGGTTGAGTTTAAAAATCAGATGAGGTTGTGTACCTCTGTGAGATTTTTTTTAATTTTTCTTTCTTTAATGTGGGGTTGGGGTGGGTGTGGGTGTCAAACAACAAACAATCTAACCTTAGAGTTTATAAGAACACCTAAGTTGATTAATGTTTGTGTTATTATGTGGTGAAATGAAATCTAATGGGTAGGAGGTAGGGGATAACTTACAGAACCTTCCACAGCACTTTACTCCGATCTACTACTTTTGCTCCTCTCAAAAGAGTACCTGCAATCACAATAAGAAAGGAGAGAAGTGAGGTAAATGATTTGTAAGTTAGAAAATGCGAAGAAAAAAAAATCAAAGAGCGTCGCCTCCCCGGCAACAGCGCCAAAATGTTGAACGTTGAGTTGCTACGCTAACGTGTTTGGTTTTGAAAACCTGTCGTTGTAGTATGAAAGCGAAGAACTCGTGTTCAACAAATAAAATTTATACCGAAATGGAAATTCTGGGTCGAACACAGGGAGGCGGACGTTTGATTTAAAAACTACGCGTTTGCTTTATTTTTCACGAAGTAAATTAATTGATTAGAACTATCTAACTATTTACAATAAATCGAAGAGAGAGAGAGAGAATATTACAAACAAAAACCAAAACGAGATGTAGAATAAACATGGAATTTCATCATCAGAATGATTGTTCATTACACTAGAAAGCGGGAAAATGATTACACTAGAAAGCAGTAAATCTACTTTAGAAAGCAGTAAATCTACTCTAGAAAGCATTAAAAGAATGTAGAGAAATATCCTCCTCGACGGTCGCTTGGAGAATGAGCCGGACGGGATGATGCTTGGATGAAGGAGAACGAAGCAGGACGAAGGAGGACAAAGCAGGAAGAATGGGAACGGGGCAGCACGTCATCGCCGTCGCGGGATCCACTTCTGAAAGGGGGACGAAAAATTGACTTTATCTCGCGAGAAGCATCCCAGGTGTGGGACAAGCTTCTCTTGAGCTTTGGAGAGGGAGAGAAGAGAAGGAAGGGATCAGAATTTCGTATGGAGGGGGTCTCCTTTTATAGTTGCAAGGAGTGGGGGCAATTTTGTCATTACAACTCTTAAAACATTAATTCAAGACCTTTAGTGACAGATAAAACCGTTGCTAAAGGTCTGAACGTGGGCGTAGTGGGCGGCGCGCGCGCTCCCACTCGCTTTCCCGCACATTCAATGCTCGCGCATGTCCAGCCGATCTCAGCCGTTCGATTGCGAGATTGGACGACTTAGATCACGCCTCTGCCCGCCTACGCTGCGCGCCCCATTGCGTGCGATGCTTCATCTTTGCCGCGCGTGCAATAGCACGAGCGCTATCGGGTGATCTGGGCTGCCCACAGCCTATCAGGCGATCTCCTTTAATCGTGCGCGCGCTGTAGATTGCGAGTCGAACTCGTGTCCTGTGAACGTGCAACGCCTCGCGACCGCTGCGCTGTGCGGTGGAAAGTGTCACGCGGATGTTTTAAGGCATGCGCGTCCACAGCCGTTGGATCTTGATCCAACGGTGGAGAAGAGACACTCTGAATGAAGAAGAGAAGGTGCAGCAATGCTTTGGCCGATTGGGCGGCTGATATGGCACCACGTGGCGCCATCTGAGCCGTCCATCTTCTGGATGATGTAGATGGTGCCACGGTTGTCGGATTGAGTCGATTTTCGCGTCGTTAGGCTGCGATCATCGATTCGAATCCATCCGTGCGGTCGGATTTGTCATTTAAGGTGCAGATTCACACCATCTTGGCCCTTGATCTTCTAAGGTTCCCCGGTCACTATCTGATGCTATAAATGTCTGATTAGGGCGATCTTGGAGTCGTTGAACTCCAATTGTCGCCTTGATCACATCTATACGATTAGATCTTCAATCCAAGGCCCTGATAAAAGTTTTCCCTATCCATGACCATAAAAGGAGACAATTAACCTCCATTTTATTCAAACTACTCTAAATGCAAGATGATGCATGTTATGCAATATTTATAGCATACAATGCAATTCTATGCTTAAGAACATGCATAAATAGACATCTTAAGTAGTGTAAACGTGTTTACATCATACCCCCATGCTTATCTTTTGCTAGTCCCTAGCAAAAACTATATGATATTTATAAAAGAATCGAGTAGATTATTTGGGCTTGAGTTTATTTTCAGTCATTAAGAAAATGTCTACCTAAGATCTGAACTTACAAAGACACAATAGTGCCCGAGTATCTGCCAAAATGCAGACCGCCTCAAGCCCTCGCCTTATTCAAAGAAAAAATTATTTTTCTCTTTTTCTTCTTTTCTAATTTTTTTGGATTTTTCAAGTTTTAGGGTTTAAGAGTGGCTTTCTATGGCCATTCAACTCACCTAAGATTTTATAAGAACCCTAAGTTCTAAGCATCTTATTATGAATGTGATAGACTCGTTGACCGGTAGTTAAAACGGACTTCGCATTTCTACACCTCTAGGTGACCTAAAAAAAGAAAAAATTTTGCCTAAAGGTGTATCTTTACAACCGGTAGCTTTCTCCTTACTTTTATTTTTTACGGGGTCAACACAAGGGTGAATCCAATGTATATCTCCCCGGTTTATTCTAGTTCTCCGCTTCTTCCTAAGTGTTTTGGGAATTTTCAGTGCATTTATTGAGTTGGGTTCTGGACAACCGGTAGATGAGCTATTACCACTGACAACTTGCCAGCCATACTCATGCGGCGAAGTGTGGTTTATTTCTTTTTTTCTTTTCTCCTTTTCTTTTGATTTTTTTTTTTTTAAGTAGGTGGCTTCCCTGGTCTAAGATTTACCTAAAGGCAGCAAAAAAAGAAAGATCCAGTGACTGGGCTCTGGACAACCTACCTATGGGTTGTTAACCACGATAACTTGCCAGCCATATCACCCTAGAAGGTTCATTAGTTACCCAATTTTCGTTAAAATCGTCGAACGAGTTAGTGCAAAGAAAGTGTGTAGATGCTAGAAACTCAAAGTTCCCTCAAATCAGATGGTGGGTTGATAAGTCATGTACTTATCACCCAAACTTATTTACTCCAATTACGATAGAATTAAGATGGCGAAAACTCGAAAGACAAATCCACATTTTAGTGGATACACAGGCTGATTAAGTCCAAAGACTTGAAGGGTCTTTGTGTTCAAATCATAATATAGTATTTCCTAAGATTGAAAATTTTCTTAAACCTAAGTTCTCTTTCCTAATTCCAATTTTTTTTTAATAAAAGAAAATAAAACATATCTATAGAGCTGACGAATAAATTCAAAGATGAATATCCACTAAGAGAAGGTGCGGTGGTGCTTTGGCCGGTTGGGTGGTTGAGATGGCGCCACGTGGCACCATTTGAGTCGTCCATCTTCTGAATGATGTAGATGGTGCCACGGTTGTCGGATTGAGTCGATTTTCACGTCGTTAGGCTGCGATCGTTGATCCGAATTCATCCATGCAGTTGGATTTATCGTTTGAAGTGTGGATTCGCACCATCTTGGCCCTTGATCTTCTAAGGTTCCCCGATCACTATTTGATGCTATAAATGTCTGATTAGAGCAATCTTGGAGTCGTTGAACTCCAATTATTGCCCTGATCACATCTGTACTATTGGATCTTCGATCCGAGGCCCCAATAAAAAGTTTTCCTTGTCCATGAGCATAACAGGAGACAATTAACCTCCATTTTATTCAAACTACTCTAAATGCAAGATGATGCATGTTATGCAATATTTATAGCATGCAATGCAATTCTATGCTTAAGAACATGCATAAATAGACATCTTAAGTAGTGTAAATGTGTTTACATCAGGTATATATAGGAGAGGGGTTAGGGTTTGGGTGAAGGGTAAAGGAGAGAAAGTCTTTGCGTGCCGCCTACGTGCAGAGCGCACTACGCAATACAAAAAACTTACTTTCAGACGTCCGGAAACGTGTCCAGACATTTGGACAGACGTCTGACTGAAACTCCAGACATCTTAAATGGCTAAAATGGTAATGGTTCATTACATCGTCCATAATCTTAGGATGGATTCTGAGAGTCTGTAGACCTTTAGGCTGTCCAACCTAAGGTCAGGCTTGTATTTTTATATTGTAGGACTCCTTTCTCTTCTGATTTCCCTCCTTACTTCACCATGTACCCTTCCACATCTTACACACATTTCCAATCCTATCCTCCTACCACCACATATCCCGAAGATGATTACTATTCCGACTTGACTTGTAATTACCCATCCACTAGTCGGGATGACTTTGATTGGGGATATGAATATGGACCTCAGTGTCCAGGGCCTAACCCTGGATAACAAGACTACGATTACTATCCTTCCCAGAGCTACATTGATTATAGATCTTCATCCTTTGATCACCAAACCAACCCAATCTACAATCAGGAAGGATATAATGATTATAACACCTACCCTCCCCATTATTCCACTGAATATAGGTCACCACCATCCTTTAAACAACCTGAAACGACCTACTATCAGGGAGGGACCCGAGAACCTCAATATCTTGACTCCCCTAGATTTAACCCAAGCCCACCCAACCCTGAACTGAACCAGTCAATTCAGGTGAACCAGATCTGGGATAGAGTGTTGGCTAATTTGAGGAACACTATACAATCTTTAGAAGCTTAGCCAACATCATGCACTGAAGCATTGGAGCCTATGATCAAAATGATTGATGAACTTAATAGTTCTTTATTGGATTTACTCTAAAATGTTAGGGATAGGGACCTGGGTGAGTTTCTTCTTGGAAAATTATCGAGGTTGAGGATGAAATTCATGGTTGCCTTAGTCCAATCTTGGGATTATTCCCAGGATGAACCCTCTTCAGGTGATCCAATGTCCAAACCCACTCAGGTGCCTGTCAGGGGGGATACATATTTTGAGATTGGAGATGACCAGATTGGTCTAGAGCAACCCTTTGAGGATGAACCGATTGATTCACCCAAGATCCCCGAGCCAGGGAGTGAGGAAAAATATGTCTCTTTGAACCAGGAAATGACAATCGATTTTGAGACATATATAAATGAGGATCATGAATTCTTTGACTCTAAGGGTGAAGAATCTTTTGGTGAAGTCTCACTTGAACTTAAGGGAAAGGATTTTAGTGA
Organism: Thalassia testudinum; assembly: GCA_037157565.1. Classification (NCBI taxonomy): domain Eukaryota; kingdom Viridiplantae; phylum Streptophyta; class Magnoliopsida; order Alismatales; family Hydrocharitaceae; genus Thalassia; species Thalassia testudinum. The sequence continues at coordinate 111,504,162 of JAZHRO010000036.1, read as the reverse complement.
GACAAATGGGCTAGAGGAATCTGACGAACCATTTGATAGCCTATTCATTGAAGATTTTGATTCGGTTGGGGCTAACTTGGAGGATTTGAATCCTCATTTACTAGAAGATTCAATCAGTAGCCCTATCCCTCAACCATACCCCGAAGGGATTGATTTTGATTTAGAAATCATTATGCATAAGTCAATCCTGATTCAGCCACAATTATTGGACTTAGGTACTTTAGATGAGGTGTACAACGATTTGGAGGTCTCGGAAACATTGATTTTGGAGGATAGGAAGTTGGAATTAAAAATCTGGGAAGCTAATTCTGAGGGAACTTTGATTTTGGATCTAAGGGTACCTATTGACCTGAAAGCACCTACTTTTTACCAGGACCCTTATGATATCTTTCATGTGCAACCCAAGCTCAAAATAACTGATTTTCTTTCTGAGCTGAACGTTAAGTGGACATCTGCACCTATTGAACCATCTTTACTCGTTGTCCGACACTTTGGTCTTGGGTTGCACACCATAAAATCGCAGGCTCGGTCCCGCAAGTTTAACAACCTTCGGTTCAAGGTGATTTTCATCTAGAACCTTAGAACCACTTGACCCTGGGGCATGGGTCTGCATCATAACTTGGTCCACGTCTGTGGACATCTTCTGCTAACGGGTTTCAAGATCAACCTTTTGATTTTGATTCTGACTCGCACTTGTGAATTCTCAACTTCTTCTTTGTATGTATATTATGCTTAGCTGAAGGCATTAAACTTAGCGCATGTGTATACTCTCTTCTCTCTGCAAAGCTAATCGGGTTGTCACGAAATTCAGGTGATATTCTGTTTACTCCGCCTTTTTCATGTCTTTATTTTTACAATGAAGACATTGCATCATTTAGGCATGGGGGGTGGATACTTTATCTTGAAATTATTTTGTTAACTCCGTAGAATTTCTTTTAGCTTCTTTAAAAAAAAAATCAAAAAGACAAAAAGAAAAGAAAATAGAATTAAGAGAAGAGAACTTAGGCTTTTAGGCGTTATTAACTTTAGGAAATGATACGAGAGGACCTAAACACTTAGACTCTTTAGGTTGTCAAGCTTAATTAGCCCGGGTGTCCACTCGAATGTGGACTTAGTCTTGAGTCCTCGCCAAGTAACTTTACTTTAAATTGGTCAATGATGTAGACACATCCATTTATGTTAAAATGCCTATTTATGCATGTTTCTAGGCTTAGATTTGCATTCCATATTATAAATATTACATAGCATGCATCATTTTGCATTTAGAGTAGTTGTATATATTTTAGGTTAATTAGGTTCTTTTTATGGCCAGGAGGGAAGGAGATTTATTTTAGGGCCTCGGATGGATGATCTGACTGTATGGATCTAATCAGGACGACGATCGAAGTCTAACACCTCCGAGATCATCTAGATCGGAGTCTCGTAGTACCTTATGCAGTCAAAGGAAGATCAACGGCCAGGAGGGCAATGCGACATCCTTACGGGCTTCGGATGAAAAATCCAACTGTACGGATGGATTCGGAGCAACTATCGTAATCCGACAGCTTGGGAATCATCTTGATCTGAGCACCGTGGCACCCTCTACAATAGAATGAAGATGGACGGCCTAGATGGCACCACGTGGCACCATCTAAACCGCCCTTGGGCATCCGCAGAACTTCTTCTTCCTCTGAGCGAGCGATCTCCACTGTTGGATTTGCATCCAATGGTTGAAGCGGTTAAGCCTCAAAACGTAGCCGCGACCATTTGACTCCTGTAGTGCATTGGTGAAGTGCTAACCGCTCAACCAGCTGCCCGGGATCAAGTCCCACTGAAGCTCCCAATCCATCAATTGACGCAAACCCACTGCAGTGCACGCTCGCACACAAGATGTGCACACAGCCTCAGCTGCGGGCAACAGCAGCGCATGCATGCGACACAGCACGAGGAGCATGGGCCCGTGATGTACGCAGCGCCAGCGGGGCGTGCCAGTGGGGGAGGGCGGATCTTCAATGACGCGGGCCTTTAGTTACTCTTGCAGCTGTCACTGAATAGCCTGCACAGTGCGTGTGCCAGCCAAGGCATTAAAGAGGCACGGATCTTTTGGCGACAGCTTGAGCGGCCTTTAGTGACGCTTGTAGCTATTGCTGAATGCCTATGCGCGGGATGCTCTTCTTCCCATCCACTATATAAAGGCCTACACACCCCCTTTACCAAACCATCTCTACCTACTCTACTCCCACCTACTCCTAAGCTCTAGCAAGCCTACCAATGCTTTGTTAGAGCTTACTCCCAAGCTCCCAAGGCACCTATTAGTGTAACGAAACTCTGCCCCACCAAATATTTCTCCATCTTCCCATCCCCATTCATAGGTCACCTTGGAGCCATTCTCCTACATCCATTCCGGTAGTAGATCATCCCCGCTTTCTCACCTCCATTCCGGAGCCACGCTGAAGCTTTCCTCCACCCGACGTCCTCCTGCATCTCACCTCCGTCGTCTAGCTCCTCACCTCCTTCATTTGAGCTTCTGCCAGGCACCGTCATCTCGTCGAATAACCGATTTGGGAGATTTCTTCTCACCTCCCTCTCTTTTTAAGCTTTCGTAGATTATTGTAATGGACATTCATGCAATATATCATATTTGATTCCATCTCTCTCTTATGATTGCTTGTCTTTTTATTTCAAAAATAAAAAAAATAACAAAACCACGATACACCAAAAAGAAACAAATCGAAGCACAATTTTCATACAAAGTAAATGTCGCCTCCCTATGTTTGACCCAAGACTCCCTTGGAGTTTCGGTATAAATTATATTTGATTACGAGTTTTGCAACTACGACAACGGGTTACTCGTAACCTTGATTTTCAAACACATGAAACTCGTGCGATCAGTCAATAAATTGGGGTGATAAGTATACGACTTATCAACCCGCCCTTTGATTTGAGGGGACTTTAAGCCTAAGCATTTACACACTTTTTGCACCGGCTCACTTTTTGGCAGTTTCTTAGGAAATTGGGTAGCTAATGAACTATCTAGGGTGGTATGGCCGGCAAGTTGTCGGTGGTAACAACTCATCTGCCGGTTGTCTAGAGCCCAGCCATAAGACCATTTTCTTTGTACTGCCTTTAGGTAAATCTTAGATTAGGGAAGCCACCTACTTAGAAAAAAGAGAAAAAAAGAAACACCCAAAAAGAAAAAAAATAGAAAAAGGAAAAAGTAAAAAAAGAAAATAATAAAGCCATACTTCACTACACGAGTATGGTTGGCAAGTGGTCATGGGTAACAGCCCATTGGCCAGTTGTCCAGAGCCCAACTCACAAAAATGCATAATAATTCCCCAAACACATAGGGAAGAAGTGGGGAAGTAGTATAAATCGGGGAGATATACACTGGGTTAACCCTTGTGTTGAGTAGAGAGAAAGCTACTATTCGAAAAGATAAAGCTCTAGGCAAGGTCACCTAGGGTCGTAGAAACCCGAAGTCCGTTTTAACGGTCGCCTAGTGAGTCTTTCACTATTTCACTAGATGGTTAGCACTTAGAGTCCTTTTCGAGTCTTGGGCGGGTCGGGTAGCCGTAAAAAGTTATCTCGAAACTCTCAAACTCCAAAAGTACAAAAAATATATATCTTCCCTTTTCAAATAAGGCGAGGACTTGGGCGGTCTGCATTCTGGTAGACACCCAGTACTGTTGAGTCTTCATAGTTTAGGACCTTAGTTGAAATTTTCTATTGTTAATAAACAACTTAAATCTAAACGATCGAGTCCTAATTCTATTTTTATACATAGCATGTAATTTAATTTTGCTAGGGACTAGCAAAAGATAGGCATGGGGGTATGATATAGACAATTATTGAGGGTAAAATGCCTATTCATGTATGTTCTTAGGCTTAGATTTGCATTTCATTTTATAAATATTGCATAGCATGCATCATTTTGCATTTAGAGTAGTTGTATATAATTTAGGTTAATTGCATCCTTTTTATGGTCAGGAGAGAAGGATATTTATTTTGGAGCCTCAGATTGACGATCCAACCGTACGGATCTGATTAAGACGATGATTGGAGTCCAACGCCTCCAAAATTGCCTCGATCGGAGTCCCGTAGCATCATATGCAATCCAAGGAAGATCAATGACAGAGGGACTAGGTGACGCAATCCAGAGTGTCAAACGACAAATACAACTACATTGATGGATTTGGGTCGATGATCGTAGCCCAACGGTGTGAAAATCGACTCAATCTGACCTTCGTAGCATCCCATACAAAGGAAAGAAGATGGAAGGCCCAGATTGCACCATGTGGCGCAACCCAGGCCGCCCATGGCACGCATGCACCACCGAACATGCACAGTAGCGTGGATGCGCTGAGGCATGCACGTGCAAGCATAGCAAGCATGAGGAGGCAGCGGCAGTAGCGGTGCGTATCGCGCGTGCACGCACGATAAGGGCGTGTACAGCGTGCGTCGGCGGTGTGGTAGCAGGGTTGCGTGAGTGAGATCTTCAGTGACATTTACGGTGGATCTTTAATGACGTTTATGACCGTAACTAAATGTCCTATATACAAATTTGATTCTTTCCTCCACTATAAAAGAATCCCTACCCCTCCCATTTTTCTTCATCTCTTCCTTTCTTCCTCTTACCACCTCCAAGGCTCTAGAGAGAGCTTGTCCCAAGCCCAGGATGCTCCTCTAGAGTAGAAAATCAAATATTTTTCCCTCCCTTCGTCCCCATTCGTGGAGCATCCCGTGGCCGTCTTCTCACCTCCCTTTGGAAAGAAGATCTTCACCACGATGCTGTCTTGCCCCATCCTCCATCCTCTGGCTACATCCTCCTTCGTCCCGTTCCTCACCACCTTCCCCCAGGAAATGTCAGAGCGAGTCATCCTCTAAGCAACCATTGAGGGGGATTTCTCTCACCTCTTTCTATCTTTTTCGCTTTCGTAGTATAGATCTTTTCACTTTCGTAGTTGTAACAAACACTTGCTTATGAATAGATGATTGTTTCTCTATCTCTCTCTTTCTCCCTCTCTCTCTTATATTTTTGCAAGTAGGTTAGCTAGATAAGCAATTGTTGATCTGATCTCTTGCCCTATTAAAATACCAAAAAAATTAGAAAAGATAAAAACAACAAAAAGAAATAAAGTGAAGCGCAGAATTTTATAAAACCAAACGTTCGCCTCCCCGTGTTTGACCTGGGACTCACTTTTCGAGTTTCGGTTATAAATTTTATTTGATAGATGCATTTTGCGATCTACGACGACGGGTCCTCTAAACCCCTATTTTAATTCGCGAAGCACGCCTCCATCATAGGCTCATTGGATGTGGATGGGAATTTTGGAGGTAATTGACGTGGTGGAGGGTGTGTTGTGTTTTGGAAGGTGGGGATGTTATTTAGGTAGGTATGAGAAATGAGTTTTTAAATAGGTTAAGATTAAGGTTTAATTTGGTTGCGGTGTAGGTAAGTAAGTGATTTAATCTCTGTGTAATTTAACTCGATTCAGCTTCTTTTCCCTGTTATGTTTTAATTAGATTTATATTTGATACCTGCACATGTATAAACAATAACATCAAGGTATCAGATATAAGTAGTAATAAAATTACAACTAAACCCCTAAATATGCATTATTTATAAAATAATGCCAAGTGACTATTCTAACCTAATATGATGCAATGAGACCTAATTGACCTTTAAATTAATAATAGTTAGGCATAAATTATGTAAATAAATATGGATATATCACACCTCCATGGCTATCTTTTGCTAGTTCTCGAGCAAATGGAAGAGTGAAAAATGAATGCAAAATGTATGATCCATGCTATTTACAACTCGACCCCCAAAGAACCAATTCTTATTTTTATCAAGGGATTGACAAAAGACTTCTTATCCTTTTCCAAAAATTTAGAGATCCAGACAACATGAAAATGATGTGATAGTAGCTTAAGCAATGGATCAAAGTGAAAAGCCAACATATACTTAAAGTTCGAACTTGACACTCAATAAAAATTCTATCAGGATAGGCAAACTTCTTTCCTCGGGAATAACATAGCAAGTAATCTATGATTTGACCCCAGATTTTTGGCTCAGTTAGAAGATATCTGTGTCAAATGGTTTTAGATTTTGTGGCTCACACTCATCTAGTGCTATACGTAGACTAATACTGCAGACTCTAAATCTCTAGACTATTAAACAAATCAACCAGAGAGAGGCTAAAAAACTATGCTCTCTTTTAGTTCCTTTGTACTCGCTCTCTTTTTTTCTTTTCTTTTTCTTTTTGAGCACACAACTCACCAGAGTTTGTAAATGTATTAAATATTTGGTGGCCTCACATGGCATTAATACTTCAATTAAAGTTCTGATAACCCTATAACTAAGTCAGAATTCCTCAGCCAGTATTCGGCTAGTTAGAAATACTGAAAAAGTAGGTACAGTTCATATTTGGTGCACGAATGGGTATTTTTACCTCAATAAAATTAACACACAAACATAATTATAAACTTGAACACTTTTTTTTCAGAAATTTTCTTTTTTTTCTCTATATATATTTTTCTCTTTTTTTTTCTTTTTCTTCTTTTTTTTTCTTTTCATATCTATCAACGCAACACACACAATATATACTTTTATTTACGAGGCATTATTAGAGAATGATGATGTTCATGAGGATATTGTGTGAGTTATTTGGTGAAAGTGCCTACTCTCGACATCGGAAAGGGATGGATAGGACAAGCGTACTTCTGACCTTTGACACTAGTACCCTCCTTTAGCTGAAGATTCTATGAGGAACGAATGTAACCATCTACCATAGTCATAATTTTATTAGAACTCAATCTTTGCGTATTTGCCTTATTTAGTTGCTCTCAGGAATTCACACATAGTGTTCGCACACAGGAACTTAGGGCAAAAAGTATGCCTAACTTTGAGGTATCATCATCCAATTATCCAGAACTTAAGAATCATCGTACTAAACTTAAAACACTAGTAGACACTCTACTCTTACCTCACAAATGTTTGGTGAATCTAATGAAAAATAGTTTGCCTAACTCCCTAACTAACTGTCCAAGAGTTCAGGAAAAGAAGCAATGCTTCTCCTCGACAAACTAAAAATGTGTATTGATTTTTATAAATAATCCATTACAAAGTTTACGTGCAAGTGAAATAAATATACTGGATTCTAAACTAAGAGGTAATTCAAGAAGATTTTTAATAAAACCTCCTTGATAAATTTTTTTTTTAATAAATGCATGAATATAATATGTATAAATGATTTTTTTTTTTAAATTGTTATTTATAAGTTTTGACAGAATTAGCTGACACAAAAATAAGACATGCAATGTTCACCCCTACATGTCTATTCATTACAATGTCCTCATTAAAATGTATACAAGAAAATCAAAATGTAATAAGTAAGAAGAGGGGATATCACCTAACTGAACTTGTTGTTCCAGGTCAGCTTGCACAAAAGAAAGAATGATACCTATACAGAATACTAGGTTGCCTCTTAGCCAGCACTAAGTTTAACGTTATTTGCCGAACCTAAACCCAAAAGAAATATGCACTTCAATATTATGGTTTGAGAGAAGGAGTAATAATTGTTGCTGAGCGATTCAGGATTAATATGAAGATATTATATGTGGTCCAAGAATTAGTGATCCACAAATGTGAACCAACTGATGATGTTGCCCCACTCCAAAGGGTTTTTCTGATCCGAGATACAAATTGGAGAATGAAAGATGGAGATGGCAAAAATAAGGTTCATGGCCCTGCTCATTGATCCAATTCCAAAGTTTAAGAAGAGGTGGTGGAGGATTTGTATTGAAGTCATGATTAAAATTTAAATCTAGTTCATAATTTAAATCATAAGGATCCTTTAATGGTGATTGATATCAAAAATCATGAATTCTCTAGGCTCCGGGTCATATGAGGATAAAGGTAGAGTTACGTTGAATTCCTCAAAATCCTCATTAGAAATTACCTCTTACTCATCAGAAATCATTTCATCCTTTTCCTCGTAGATTGAATCATGGTTCATGTCCTTTGGTTGTCTAATTTCTCGAACCTCCTCAAAATCCAACAATTCTTAAATTTTAGGGTGGATATACTGAGGATTCTTTATATTATTAGCTAATTCATCATAAGATATTCTCAATAGTTCCTCGATCTCACAAATGTCTTCTTCATGGGAGGATATCTCAATTTGATTATTTATGGGAGGCAGCAAATCAAAATCATCCTCAGTTAATTTGTTCTTCACATCACATCCTTGCTGCTCGTATTGATCTTAAGACTTGGCAGAATTTAGATTATCCTGAGTGTGAATTGGCAAAACCTCCTCAATTGTTCCCACACCTCAATAGAACCAAAATTCAATTTATTATTTTGGGAAACCTTAAAGATATTAAGTTGATAAGTTTTCCTTCCAGAAGTGATTCGCATATTCCCCATCTCACAGTTAATCAGAGCTTTGGCTATGGCCAAGAAAGGTCTTCCTAAGATTATTGGGGTGTGGTTCAAGTTTTCTAATGCCTCCATTTCTAAGACAAAAAAGTCCACATGCTACTAAAAGTCCCGCACTTTTATAATCACATTTTGTAAGAGTCCCTTTGGAATCTTGGTTGACCTATTAGCAAGCTGAAGGGTAACATCAGTGTGTTGCAAGGGACCTAAATCCAACTCTTCATATAATTCCGTGGGGATTAAATTGATGGAGGTACCAAGGCCCAGTAAGGCTTGCTCCAAGATAAAACCATCTATCTTATATGAAATTAAGGGGGCCCCCGAATCTTTCTTTTTAGGAGGGAACTTATTTAAGATGATAGAACTAGCTTGCTCAGAAATCACAACCCTCCTGGTATCCTTAGCTTGGTGCCTGTGGGTAGCATACACTGGGATCTTCTTATTCCTAGGTCTATTGAAGGCTTCAGGAAAAGGCACTTCAGTTAAATCAAGGATAATTAGGTCTTGAGCCTTATTTCTATTGTTACCTAGGTCATCTCGATCCCCTGGTTTAAAATCAGACTCAAGAGGTTGGTGGGAATTAGATGTGAAAGGTCCTCCTTAAAATAATAATATTGGAAATGGTAGTATAATTAGGGGTTGATCCTCGACGTGGGCTATAGAATATAGGTGGGGCTTGGTTAACCTGAGTGGGGATTTGAGGGAATCCAAGGGGAGTAGGGGAGCAAGGCTAATCATATGAGCTTGATGTTGTGGCTCCCTAATGTAGTTTGGGTTCATAGGATAGTTCCTAGGGTTATGGACTGGTTGGGATGGTAGCATCCCGTGTTATCAAAAATCTACCAATTGATCCATTCATCCCATCAATTCGATCCTCAACTGATTCATTTCCTCTTTATGTTTCAAATTCATTTCCCACATTTCTTTGAGGACTTGACTCAGATCAAATGGGTGGGTTTCCTAAGTAGGTTGTAGCTGGTATGTGATGAGAGGCTCATCATGGCTCCTAATTATCATTAATTAGCTATTTTTCCTAGCTAATTAACTAAAAATATACTAAATACATGGTTAATTATAATATAGGGGTTAAATAGCAAGGACCTACAAAATAAGTTAAAAATACAAAATTAAAGATCAATTAATCTAAATAATAATTTAATTAATAATTAGGACTCAATTCATAATCATTTAGCTATATATTAAGTATTTAATTTAATTTAATTAATTTTAAGACCTAAGTATATCATTTAAATAAATATAGCTAAAAAGGGAAAAAATGTAATTTCAAAGCATAAATATGTTATTTACATTATTTATGATCATATATAAAAAGTTGAAAAATAAATGAATTAAAATAAGCCTCAAAACTCTCTATTTATGTTTCAATCACTAACTTTCATTTCAAGTGAGTCCTTCCTATTTCAATCAGGTCATTTTTATTACAAAAATGTCCCTATGAACACATCGTCTTCTACATCTCTTCTTCAGTCGTGAACGGTCCATGATGTCCGGTGCGCACACCCTCTGATCACTGCCCATCTAGCGTCGTCAACCCATCGTCATTGCCGTCTAGTCTCCACACACCTCCCTCTCCACATTCGACGGACCGAATCACCTCCTAATCCTATTTAGACTAAGCATTTAACCTTACTGGCATCGGAGATGACACCAGTGGTTAGGTTAAATCTAGCCTATTTCCCATCCAAGTTTAGCCCCCTTCACCTTTAGCTCCGCCTATAAATACCCCTTAGGACTGTCGATCTCGATTAGCAACTCCCTAGCCCTCTTCCCTAAATTGAGTTGCCTAGGTTATTCATCCCCTTTCTCCGACAACTTCTATCCCCTTCCTCCAATCTTCTCCGAGGAGATTAACCTCCTCCCTACCTCCATTGTCCTCCATCGCATCTTTGGACAAGGCTACATTGTCAACCACCTCTTCTACATGCCATATTTGTCTCCACCAAAGCTCTTCCTCTTCACTTCTGATTTTGTCCACCGTTAAGCACCTTCGACGGAGATTCCTAGCCTCTTTAGTTAAGGTAATCGTAGAATTAGGTTCCTAGAATAGCATAGCTTAGTTTAGAGTAGTTAGATTAGTAGTTTAGCTTAGTTTACATGCTATTTTGATTCCATCTTGCCTGACTCTAGCGACCTCCTTGAGCTTGCCTGGAGCTCTATTTCATCTTTTGAACACATCAATCACCTTCTACATCTTCCATGATCACTTCTATGCCATTAATTCACTGAATCTATCACCTATTCGCCTAGACCCCACTTCACCTTAATCGGGCATCACCGCTGTCTATGGTGGAGGTCTCTAGCCATTCCCACACCCAATTAGGGCCTTCCATCTCCTTGTAACATCACAAAGGCCCTGATCTTACTTCTAATTGATCAATAATCACCTATACACGAAATGCGTAATTTCATTTCAACCTTCTGATCTCGATGTCAATGGCGACTCAGATGGAGTGATTTCACCTAATTCCCTACACACACACCAATGCCCAACCCTCATAAACATTTCCCCTCACTTAATTGAGTGAGAGGACAGTTCTTGAGTTCAGACGAACTCAAGATACGTCCTGAGTTTCTTGTATAAATCATGTTCATAATCTCTAATTAACTCCATTGATTCGATTTTGAGGTTTCTTATAACCTCAGGAATCGTTCAAGACTATTCTTGAAGAATTCCATGAAGAGTTTTAGTCCAGCGTGTTAAATCGGCTTTCACCGGAGCTCCGATGAGCTCCGGAGAATCAAAATGTTCAACTTAGCCTTTAGAACTCTACGAGAAGCTCCAAACTTTTTTACTTTGATTAGAGAATTTGATTCCACTTGTTAGATGTGTTTTAATGTTGATTCCTCTCTATTAATCATCATCTTCTCCGGAGAGTCATGTCTGTTGAGGCTTAAACTTTGGAAATAGATCCTGAAGCATGTGCAGACCTTAAAGATTCTAAGAATGCATTTAATTAGGCCTGATGACACCTGGATCGATTTGTCGAACACATACCCTTTTGATCTCAGGCGGCGAAGCCTGAGAGCACTATAAGAGAGTTCAAAACTTGATTTTGATATGCTGAATAAATTCTCAGGATTGATTAAGTCTGATTAGACCTTTAATTTGATTTGGAACTCTCTAATTTAGAAAGTCAACTTTTGAGCTTTAAAGGTCAACTCTCAACCGATTCTGGTGATTAAGAGGTTGAATCTCAGATTTGTTGGGTTAGTTGAATTCATGTAAGTTGAATCATTTGAAAGTGATTTAAATGAGTTTTATTGAGATTTATTATCGATTCTAATTTCTGACTGTGCTGGATAGTTTCTGGAACTCAGTGGAGTGACTATGCTGGATAGTTTCTGGAACTTAGTGGAGTAACTATGCTGGATAGTTTCTGGAACTCAGTGGAGTTCAATATCTTGTCAAGATTTGAACCAACTTTCTACCTAGATCAATTGATTTCCATCCTCTGAATCAATTCAGATGTATTCTACACACTTTAATCTATCGATTGGATAAATTGAATCTTGATTTCATATTTGATGCTTTGAGTTTGAAGCTAAGAAGCTTCTGAAGCTCTTTTAAAGCTCTACAGACATCATTCTCTATCCTAATCGATGCGGAATGATCACTCAAACTCTTATGGACTCTCAAATGAGAGTATGTTTGTCTTTTGCAAGTCATTAGACCTGAGAACATAACTCTGAAGCATGTTCCAGGTGTAAGAACAGTGTCATGTTCTTCCTGCTATTGCACGGATCAATTGTGATCCAAACATCCAATTGGCTTTGCAAGTGAGAAGTTGAGATCTAGAGCTTTCGATTGAACTCTGGATCAAGTTGAATGTGGATCAAGTTGAATGGTCTAGTGAGTCTCTAGCAATCATCATCTGAAGATCCGGTCGGACAGTGATGTGCTGATGAAGCAGCTGGAGATTGACCCACATCGAAAAGTGAAGAAGCGCTGCCTTGGTATAAAAGTGATATGTGAACCCAGCGCTTTAGTAGTCTAGCGCTGGGCACACATATCCCCTTCTGAGCATTATCTAACCATTGAGTACATGCATGTGCATGTGTGTGTGCGTGCGGCACATGTGGGTGCACATGAGCTCGGGTAGGTGTGAGATTTGGTGGACCTGATATGGCTCAATACTGTGCAAACTTAAAAGGCTAAAATCCACAATTAATAAACTAGGAACCGGATCAAGTAGGGTTCGATCTGATCAAGAAATGGATTGTTGATCCTTGAAAGAACCAGGTCTGCCCACTAGACCATTTTTGGTTTAAGTGTAAAGAGAGTGGGATTTGGGTCTGAAAAATGGCTAAGTGTGGAACAAATGCACAATGAGGATTAAAGAGGTAAGAACCTAAAGAGAGAGAATGGGTTAGAAATGATTAAGTATTTGAGATTAAAGAGAGAAGGAGTTGAATTAAAGAGAGAGAAGAAGAAATGAGAGTGAAGGCTAAAATCAACTGAGAGTTGGAGAAGAGTTGAGCTAAATGAGAGAGAGAAATAATTGGAGAGTAAATAAAGTAAAAAAAATTAAAAGAGATTTAAGAAGTCTAAAGAGTTTAAGAGACGTCTGAAAGAGAAGAGAGAATGTTGAGAGTTGATAGAGTAATGATAAACGCTAGTTTATCATCATTCTTATACCCTAAAATAGATCTAGCTCTTAGGATTTTAACTCCGCAAACGGATTTTCGGGTTGCATTTAGGCATTTACCTAGGATAGGCATGCATTGCATTTTAGTATTTTTGATGTGTTTACTCAAGTGTCAGGGATAAATAGAAAGTCAGATCCTGTATACCTTGGCACTCGGAAGGCAGAAGATGAAGAAGCTCATTTCAGCTGGATCCCAGCTAATTCTAGCTAGATCAACTTATCTTTAGCTCCATTTAGCTCATCTCAACTGAATGGTAGCTCTCGCTAGTTCACCTTAGCTCCATTCAGCTCACCTTAGCTGGATGGTAGCTCAAAGTAGCTCAAGATAGTTGATCCTAGCTCCATTCCAACTCCTCCAACCTAGAACAGTTCACTGGAATCTCAACTTGACTAGGACTAGCTACTAGCTAGACCTGGTCAGCTGAAGATGACCTCAACCAGCTCAAGTGAGCTCATGTCCAGCTTTCGGAGGCTCAACTCAGTTCAACTTAGTTGAGCTGAGCTACTTGACCTAAGCTAGCTACTCTAGCTAGCTAGGTAATCTTCGAGAAGACCAAACCCAACTCACCTCAACACTTTTCAGCAGAAGCCAACTCATCTTAGCTTGGCTTAGCAGCTAGCAAAGAACTAGCAAGCTAAGCCAGCTAAGGTAACTCCTTGCAGTTCTTTTCAGCAACCACCAACTCTAGTGCAGCTCTTTCCAGCTACTTCTAGCTCCTTTAACTCAAAACCCTAGCTCCCTTACCTCAAAACCCTAGCTCCCTCTACTTTCTACCCTACTCATACTAGCTAACCTAGATTAGCTTAGCTAAGTCCACCTCCTTGGCCACCAAAACCTAATCCTAAAACCCATTTAACCAGGTCCACCAACTAACCTTACCTAAGTCCACCTAAGTTACCACCACTCCACTTCAACCTTGCTGCCAACCCTACACATCCCTTCAGCCCTCTCTACCACTAAAAGACACCACCAAATTCCCTCCAAAACCACCTAGAAATGGCACCAACTTTTTCCCTCCAAAACCCTTGAAATCCAACCCTACACCTACCCTTTCAAGCCATCACCATCCACCTAACCCTCCTTCTAAAAGCCCCCTTGTTGGCGCCAACTAGTGGTGTCTCTCTACCACCAAGAGTCACCAACACCAACATAACCACCATTGTACATGACTTTTGAGTTGACACCAACAATCCTAGGCCATAGTATCCACAACCACCCTTCAAAAGCTAATCCTAACCCTCCATCTCATTCACGCCAACCACTCCTTCTCCACTCCTATATCTACCCCCCATAACCACCACCACACCAGAATCTTCTCCCTTTGTATATTCCACCATTACACCGCCTACACCTAAGGCCAAGGAAGAAGAAGAAGAGAAGATCAAGGGGGCAACCTACCCGCCCCCTTGGTGCCTTCTTCCTCATTCTTCTTCTCCCTTGTGCCATGCCAAGGAAGAAGCTTTCATCTAGGAGGACAACCAGGCAAGAGGAGGAACAAGGGTGGTGGACGTCCAACCTTGGAGGAGGCTTGGAGGAGGACCATTTGAAGGAAGAAGCCAAAGAGAAGTTCTTTTCAACTATGGGAGCAGCCGCAGTTGGACCAAGGGTTTCTTGAAGCTTCTACTGGAGGATACCTCTCTTCTTCTATCTTTCATTTTATCTTTTGTATTAGGTAGTAGTTTATTGTTTTGCAAGAAGCATTCCTCTACATGCACTTCACTTTCTAACAATACAAGTTCATATTTTGCCTTCCAAGTTCATGTTTCAATTTTAGTGTGTTTTTCTTGCTTTTAAGTAGCTTAGTGCACCACACCCCTTCACTTCTAATTACCCTAGGCGCACTTGCCTATGGTGAGCTTAGAGGAGAAGGCTTAATTATTGTCACTTAGGATTAGTTGATAGGTGTAATATAATCATCATCTCATATGCTATTGCCTGATTGTTTGAAAAATTATAAAAATAATAAAAAAATCAAAATCACAGAAAATAGCGGATTTGAGAGGCGAGAAAGAGAACCAACTTTGTGACTAACAAATTAGCCTCCTTGGACGACCCCATATACTCCGCTATCTAGGTTTTATAAATTTTAAAAGTTGATTGCAAAGATACGTGTTACAACGACATCAAAACCTGCTTTTAACAAAACACGTATTTCCCATATCACTTTTTAGCGCCGTTGTCAGGGAGGCATAGCTTAATCACATCATTTATCTATCTCTTGCTTGCTTGATCTTCATGAAATTTTGTTTGTTTTGATTTCAAGTGTGAATCAGGAGAGGGAGTGGGATTTGGAGCAATTAGAGTAGAAGCTTCAAGTTTCTTTTCTTCCCGCATACTTCACGTTAGTACCCCAGTCCTTTTCTAATAAAAAAATCTCTAAAAAATATTTAAATTATAAAAAAATTCAAAAATAAGAAATTTTGAGGGAGGTGGAACCCTAAAATTCATTGTGTTGCTTGTTTGCCTCACTTTTCCACCATCCTTGCTGTATTGATGTCTGATTTTTGCAAATCCAGACTTATGCCTTGATTTTCAAAAATCAGGTTTAGGTATTTAGGAGATTCCTAAAATCACCAAACTTCATCCAGGGAAGCCCCTTCGAGTCAGGAACCTTGAGTCCAATTTCAAGTAAGTTTGCTAAAAATAAAAAATTAAAGAAATCACGTATTGAATAGGGGTCAGCCTTGTTTCTTTACTATTTTCTTACAGTCTGTGAATTTTATAAATTTTTCTACTCATCAGATTTGGGTAAATTTTATATTACTTGAAACCTTGAGAAATTATCTACAATTTATAAAATTATCAAAAAATTTTGAGGCCATTTGAGGTTTTTACAAAATTAATTCCCTAAATCTATCAATTTTGACTCCTGACACCAGTAAGAAGAAAAATTATAAAAAATATCAAACAATTTTATAAAATCTCAAAAAAATCATTTTTGGAATCCTTGTTTAATTTTACATCAAGTGGTGGTGTTTCTTTCTTGTTTGGATCACTACTTTTTAAAGATGTTGAAAACAGCGATTCATTTCTAGGAGTTGCATACATAGGATTTTGATTTTCTCTCTAGTACCACATTAACTATAAAGGAATTAATTGCCATCAACAACAACTTGTTTGATATATTGTGTGGAACTTCAAAACCTTGTTTGAATCCTTAACAAGAGAGAACATTAAAATCCACATTATCTTAATCAAAACCCTAAAATCCTTCAACAAAAATCCTTGTTTGCAAAATCCTTTTAATTTGGCTTGGGCACCACTTCCCGCCTAATTCGCACAAAGAAAGAAGAAATAATCGACCATTATCCTAATCAACACTTATCACATTCCTTGTGCACTTTAAGCTCCTAGACCTAATTAAAATTTTGTAGTAAGTTGACCCTTAAGGTTTCATCAACTTAAGCTTGCTATTTAGGTTTTAAGTTTTGTTTAGTTAGTATCAATTCCTTCATCTATATCTGGTGCCAGGTTGAGGGGTTGTGTCAAATGACCAGGTGCGAGTTTATACAAGCCCCCAATGATTTTCTTGGGACATGCTTGAGCTCAACCCTCCCCTTATTCAGGCTAACCAGATTTATTGAGGGAACGATTATCCATTATTGATTTCTTATTACTTAGGTAGACCAAGTCTTAGGTCATTTTAGGGAGTCACCCTTAAGGATTAGATCTAGAATTTTGTTGCTTGGTTGCACACTTCTCTCATCTCCCCCTCCCCTCCTCCCCGTTTCTTCCATTATTTGCACGAGCAACAGTCCCAAACTTCACACTTGGAGGGACCACTTGATTTTGCCTCTCCACACAAAAAGACCTTTCCTGCATTCTTCCTCTGCTTTGCAATTTAAAAAAATGGAAAAACAAAATAGGTCCCGTAACCCATCTCAATCCGCCTTTAACCCATAATCTAACCCACATGCTGATTTTTCCATACATCATCTACCTGCCCTGGAGCTACCTAATCAAGCCCCCTTGCCTAATCTCTACTCTATGATAGCTAAGTAGATGGCTCAGCTACAAGCTAATCAACAACAGTTGACTAGGGCTATAATAAACCTAGCTAACCAAGGGAGACTTGCCAAACCTACCCAAGCTCCACAAACTCCACATCTAACCCCATCTAATATCCCAAGGAGAGAAAATTTGCATAATCTAAATACTATCCGTGTTGAGTATAATCAATATCCTGAGTCTCTTTATGGTTCACCAGGGAATTACATATATCCAAATCATAGCCCCACTAAAAATATCTCCACCCTCCAGGAGCAATTTAAAAATTCCTCTAATTGGAAGAATTACCCAACTCACTCCTGGAACAATCCAATTCCTTATCAACAATAGAACCCATTTGGAGGATGTGGTTCAAATTAGACTTTCTATCAACTTGGGCCATCCGAAGAAGACATTAATGCCTAGATGGTGAAAACCCTACAGGGAATGCAAAGCAAGATGATGGAAGTAACCCATGTTATTAATGATGGGAACACCATCATTATCCATAACTAGCTAAATTTGGTCTGATAAAGTCAATAAAAGCTCCTACATATCAGTCAGAAGGTCTCTTGGGCAGGTTGAGTTATTTTGAGAAGAAAAGAAGAATTTTGTTTTACTAGTAATCCACAAATATAGAAGAACCATGGGGTATTTCAGGGGTTTATTAAATGTCATTTGGTCATTAATGTCTAATAAGTGGGTCCATGCAGACAGAAATGGGTTTTCACACATTTCAAGAATTAATGGACATCTGAAACCCTAAAAACATACCTGCTTAATTAACTGAGGTTTTGGTCAGGATAATATTTATCTAAACCCTCTAAAAATCATATAAAAATATTCCTTAGGGTTTGGCATCCTTTATTTGACCATCTGAACCCATTTTGACCTAAAATAGAGTCTCAAATATACACTTGCCCTAATTTGGGTTTTTGTGAAATTTACCCAGTCAAACTTGGTCAAAACCTATATCTGACTTCACCATCTGATTCCTTGGGTCTAAATTAGGTTTTTCAAAAAATTTGGCCCAATCAGAGATCACCTTGACCTAGTTTGCATTCTAGTCCAGACAGACTCTTTTTATCAGACAATGGCTCTTAACTTTTTGAATTCTTCACAAATAGGTCCTTAACCTTTTCACATATTCACATTTAGGTCCCTACCACCATTAGTGTGAACACTCCAAGCTCTGATAAGATTCGAGCAAGGATTTCTCGCTCGATTCTCAATCAAACTCTCCCAAAATTGAAAGGGAGATTCCTTGAGGAATTCCCTTCCAATTAAACCTGACCATAAATCCTGATTCATTCCTAATCTTCCATGAGAATGCATGGAAGATGTGGGTATCAAGTCTGAGTGAACTTTTCAAGCTTCACAAGCTTGTTTCCAAGCTTAGAGCTCTTCTTTTTTGGCCTATAAAAGGATCAGGGGCAAGAACCCTTGCTCGTTAGCAAATTTTGGCTAGAGAAAACCTTCTCTCTTCCCTCTTCAACCACCTCTGCAATTTTCTCCAGCGACCTCTCTCCGACCTGCTCCTCCGCACCTCTAACCATCAAATTGGAGGTGCCACCGTCTTCCTCTCTTCCTCGTGCACCTCTCTGGTCAAAGGGAGGGCCTTGCCATTTCCATCTCCTTCTCTAGCTCCGGTCATGCCACTACCGGAGCTCTCTAGCATTCTTCCTCATTCCTAAGTCCCTCTACCTTCTCCTCTACTCCCCGACATCATTTCCCCTTTACCTACACTTCAAATCAACCACGCTATCACCCACCACAGCATCATCTTCATTCGCTCCGACGATGCTCCGGCGAAGCCTTCTCGCCTCACCACTGCTTAAAACGCCACCACTCCACCCCCATTAGCACCGCCGTGTTCCAGAGAGCAAAAGCCCTCTGATTATTGAGGCTATTGGTCTCTCCTCAGTGCCACCGAACACCACCATCCACACACCACCTTCCCGAGGTCATTCAACCACCATAAGCACTTTCACTCCACAAAAACACCTCTACTGCACTCGTCGACGATTGGCGAAGCTTTTGAGCCAATTTAATTGGGCCACCAGGCCATGTTCATGCTTTTCAAGTTCGGCTGGAGCTCCGCCACCATTTTTGTCTTCCCTAGCCCTGCTCGCTCATCTCGAGCCCTCAACTCGCTTAGCTGCAGACCGCAATAGACACGGAACCATCAGTTGCAGTTGTCCAAGCCCTCAATTGAAGCCACCAGCTGCAGCTACTGCCCCAATTCCTCGATCCAACCAGAGCAGCTTCACGAGAAGGAAGTAGGAGAGGATAGTCCCACATCATGTGGGACAAAATTTTGACCGCGCATAAAATGAATTCTTGCCATCAGTTGCTTGCCTCAGCACGCACAGGGGGTGAGGTCCTCGCCCACACACGTGCATACGCACTCCCTCGCCCGCGGTTCATGCCACGTGGGTTTGTGCCTTGGTTCGTTTACCCGGTTACCCAGGTTTGGTCTGGTTTGCTTGATTCAAAAGAGAAGAGAAAAAGAGAAGGAAAAAGAGAGAGGGAGAGAAGGGGGTTTTTGTCTCGCTGCCTATCTCTTGACACTTAGCGAAATTCTAAAGAGGCCTTCGCCTCTATTGGTGTTGGTGCTGTGCTCTTCTGTGCCTCTCCCTGAGGCTTGAGAAAGAGAGGCCCTTGCCTCTGTGTGCTGGTTCTAAATCACTGTTGCACTTAAGTAGACATGGCATTTGGTTGATTGATACTATTGCATTATTTAAGTAGAATTGTAATAGGGTAATTTGGTGATTTAAATCACCATTTTTACCCTAATCTTTTTGCCACATTAACTCTTGAATCTATATTATATCATTTGTGTTTGAAATTGCTATTATATTGTTATATTCTTACTTATAATTGTGATCTTGAGATAAATTGCCATATTGCTCCCTATGTTCGACCTCGGACTTTTCTGAGTTGTAAATTTAAGTGTTGAATGCGATCTTGTCCTACATTATAATGCATTTCTTAAACATCGATGATTTTTTGTTAACATTTTGGTGCTGTTGCTGGGGAGCAACATGCAATTTGATCTCTTGATTACGATTCTTGACTTGATACTAACTTGATTTATCTCTTTTGATTGTGATTATGCAGGGAATTTAGCCAAGGAGCAAGATCAACCACACAACAAACATTCCAGGGGTAGGTAAACTCTATCCACTTTCTCCGAAGCCCCTGATTCTAAAAAAGCTAAAAGAAGAAAAAAATCAATTAGGGCTAACTTGCATTCTTTTTTTAGATTAATTATCACAAGTTGCCTAATTTGATACATTCTTTTAAGAAAACATCCCAAACCTGATTCTTGAACCTATTTAGGGATTTAAGACACCTAGGGCTACCACCTTCTTGATTGAGCCCTAGGTGCTAGATTTGGAATTAATTGATTGACCAATTAGAGCCAATTAGGGTTTCCATTCTAGGGTTTTCGAGACACACTTGCTTAAAATAAGAATTAATCTTCCCAAACTGTATGTGTCCTAAGCCTTGATTGAACTTACCTAAGAAGCAAACCCTAGGAATCAAGCTCTAAATCTCACTTGAATCCTAAAAGCAGGGACCTAATAATCAAGGACAAATCAGGTGAAGTTAACCCACCTTGCAGAGTCAACCAATCTTCAAATTAGGTCACCACTCACAAAAACATCTTAAAGTTCAAGTGAAATCCAAAGTACACACACTCTAAACTTAAAATTGGTAGACTTAAGAGGTCAAGTTATCCATTCTGGTCTACCTGGACCCTCAGTGACAAGGAAGGTCAGGTGGGGGAAACCCTATAACCCGTGGGGATGCTCTACCATGTAGGGGTCTTTGTAGGACTCTCCCTTCTTAGCTGCCCATGTAATTCTCAAGTGGACAACTTTCTGATCTAGGGGTATCATTCGCCCCGAACCTCTATAGTCATCTAAAGATATTTGGGTGTCATGATTGGGTCCATCACACCTTCTGTCCCTCGTCTTCTCCATCGGTGCCTCTTTGGGAGGAGGTCCCTAAGACCATGAGGCCTCAATTAGCTATTCACTCCTATAGAGGCCAAGCCTTGACTTCTCTGTTTGTGCAACCACCTGACCAGATCGACATATCTTTTGATTCATCTGAACCAAGATCTCCTTCATCCATACTCATGGAACAACCAACAGAAGAAGAAAACAATATCTAGAATCAGGTTTAGCACCTCAACGATCTATTCTAAGCCTTTATGAATCCACCGCAGCATAGTATGATGCAAGATCATTACAATCCCGTCGCAGTGGTGATCGAACCTCGAGTCCAAATCCCAGCTGGAGGTCCTGATAATGAACTCAAGTCCAACATGATTCATGCTATTCCTAAATTCCATGGGCTTAATTCCAAAGATCCCTTCCAGCATATCAAGCAACTCAAGCATCTGGCCTATACCTTCATGTCAGAAGCTCAAAATCAGGGTATCTTTCTCATGAAAATGTTCTTCTCTCTAATGGACAAGGCCGCTCATTGGTACCAAACCCTGACTCGTCCAATCAACACATGGGTTGAAATACAATCCGAGTTTCTGAAAAAGTTCTTCCCTATTGGTCAGACAAATGCTCTGTGGCACCTGATCACACATTTCAAGCAGCAAGCAGGAGAACCGCTTCATGAGGCATGGGATTGCTTTTTGGATCTCATGCAAAAGTGCACCCACCACGGAGCTCCTAAATGGAAACAAGTCCAGTCTTTTTACCAGGGACTCCATGAGGATATTCTATTGTTCGTCAATGCGACTTATGGAAAAAACATCATGGGTCAACACAAAGACACCGTGTAGGAGATTCTCGAGAACATGTGTTAGAACTCCATCAACAATGAATCCATGGGCATGTTCGATTGGATGACTCCCTGTGCATTGACGAATCTGCGGGGAGCACATGAGACGTAGGGCCTGCTCTCTTCTGTCGACTTGGAGTTAATGGCTAGTTGCCTAGACAAGGTCTCTATTGTTGAGAAGAAGGTGAATGAGCTGACTCGACATTTGCAGTGAGCTACTTCTATGCAAAACTCGTTCGCACAACCACCCTCTGGGAGGGAGGCTGTGCACAACATCTACCACTTATCTTCTCAGGGGATGGATCCATACCCACCCTTGTTTAATCTAGGGTTAGGAGGAAACTTCGGATCCGCCTACTCTAGTTGGGGAACTCTAAACCCTCGTCTTCTGATTTCTCCAAGGTTCCTTAGACCTGCGAGGACCTCAATGCCATCCAGAACGATCCTTTCTCAAACACCTACAACCTTGGATGGTGAAATCATCCTAATTTCATGTGGTCAGGGAACAAGCAAAATTAGAGACCTCAATATCAGCCCCGGCCATAAGTTTCTCATCCATATCAGCCGCTTCAGCCTCGTCCCAACCCAACTTACCAAACTAGGCCAACTTAAGAAGATCAAATGACTCTTATCCTTCAGACTCTGGCTGACATTCAGAAGACGAATGCGGCTATGCAAAAATAACACAAAGACGAAATCACAGAGGTTCACAATCAACTCACCCAGATTGCAAATCCTCACCAACCTGGTGCACTCCCTTTGCAACCTCTGCCCAATCTAAATAATGTATCGAACTAGAGGCGCGTTATGAACCCTACTCAGGGCCAGGCTCACTATGTCTATCAGGCCCCTTCTGCTCCATCACCCGATAGGATGGAGGCTTTGACATCATACGTAGGTTATCAGCAGCAACCACCTCTTTTGCCTACCCCAACCCAGAACCAGGCAGGACTGAATTCTGTTACCACCCATAGTGGCAAAACAACTCAGGACCCACCTTACCTGAGCCACTCTCAGCCTGGTAGTTCAAACCCAAATCCTAGGTTAGTCATCTAGGATACCCCTATCCTAAATCAAGAACCTAGACCAATTAGGAGCCCTGGTACCCCTCTGATTTCATACAAAATCAATGATTTAGAGTTCGACAGAGCCCTTTTAGACATAGGAGCTTCCATCAATTTGATCCCTACACCCCTACTAGATCATTTCAAGGAGACTGAGTTAAAATCGACTGATGTGACTTTACAGTTAGCTGATCGATCGATCAAGTCACCTAGAGGAGTTCTCAAGGGTGTTCTGGATCAAATCCACAATTTCTACTTTCCTATGGACTTCATTGTGTTGGATATGGAGACTCCTAAGAATCTGAAGAAAACACCAATTATATTAAGTAGACCACTCTTAGCAATAGCTAGGGCAAACATTAATTGTGAAGAGGGCTAGATTGAATTGAAATTCAGGAATAAGATGCTAAAAATTGATATATTTAAGGCCCAGAAAGGTATTAATTGCGGGGTAGTGGAACAAGTATGCAACATTAGTTCTGTGGTTGAGGACAATTTCCCAAGGATGACTCGATTATCCCTAATCCTCAGCCCCAAGCAGATCATACCCCACAGATAGAGGAGCATAGCACCAATCTAGACCCACACACAGCTCCCACCTTTTCTTCTGAGGCCCATCTCGACCTGCTTGCTGCTGCTGATAATCCCATTATGGAACTAAAGCCTCTTCCTGATCATCTGAAGTACATCTTTTTGGGTTCCGATCAGACATTTCCTGTGATTATCAATTCTCGCCTCACCTCTGATCAAGAAATACGTTTGATTTCTGTCCTCCAGTAGTATCGAAGAGCCATTGGTTGGACTCTCGATGATCTAACTAGCATTAGCCCTTCATATTACACACCGCATTTATACCGAAGAGGGTGCACAACCATCCCGTGAAATGCAGAGACGTTTGAATCCTAATCTGCAGAACATCATAAAAAGGAGATCATCAAATGGTTAGATGCAGGGATCATCTACCCGATCTCTGACAGTCGGTGGGTGAGTCCAATCCAGGTTGTGCCTAAGAAAGCAGGACTTACTATGATCATGACTGAATCAGAGAAACCATACCGACCCATATAGTGAACTCGTGGAGAGTCTGCATTGATTACAGAAGACTAAATGCCTCCACGAAGAAGGATCATTTCCTACTACCATTCATTGATCAGATCCTCAAGAAACTAGTGGGAAATTGATTCTTCTTTTTTGGCGGGTACTCCAGTTACAATCAGGTAGCAATCCATCCTGAGGACCAAGAGAGGACCACCTTCACCTGCCCCTATGGGACATACGCATTTCGTAGGATGCCTTTCGGTCTCTGCAATGCACCTGCTACCTTTCAACGGTGCATGCTTGCCATATTCTCAGATATGGTAGGTGAATACCTTGAAGTCTTCATGGATGACTTCTCAGTATTTGGGAAATCTTTTGATGATTGCCTCCTGCACTTGGTCCAAATCCTCAGGTGTTGCATCGATGTGAATTTGGTTCTTTCCTGGGAAAAGAGCCACTTCATTGTACCTGAGGGAATTGTCCTGGGTCAACTCATCTTTGAAAAAGGCATCTAGGTTGATCGAGCCAAGGTCAATTTATTTCCAAACTACCCATGCCTAGCTCGATTAAGCACATCCGATCTTTTCTGTGGCATGCCGATTTTTACAGTTGTTTCATTTTTGATTTCTCGAAAATCTTGCGCCTCCTGACTAATCTTCTCTTGAAGGATGTCCCTTTCGAGATCACCAATGAGTGCACTCACGCATTTGAGAGCCTACGTGATCGAGTTACTCAAGCACCAATCTTACAATCCCTTGACTGGTCTCTACCCTTTGAGATCATATGTGATGCATCTAACTATGCAGTGGGGGTGGTGCTTGGGCAGAAAGTTGATGGGAAACCTATGGTCATCTACTACGCCAGCAAGACGTTGGATGAGGCTCAGCATAACTACACGGTTACTAAGAAAGAGCTGTTGACAATAGTATTTGGCCTGAAGAAATTTAGATCTTATCTTCTAGGTTCCTGTGTCATCATTTACTCAGATCACACCGCTGTGAGGCACTTACGAAGAAGGATGAGAAACCTCAACTAATCCGTCGAATCTTGCTGTTGCAAGAATTTCATCTCGAGATTTGTGACAAGGTAGGAAAACAAAACGTGGTAGCTGACCATTTGTCCCGTATTCCTTCTTCAGTCATCAACTTGTCTGGTCCAATCATTGAGCATTTTCCAGATGAACATTTACTAGCCATTCACGGTCTCCCCTAGTTTGCTGATATAGTGAACTACTTGGTTATGGGGAAAGTCCTGTCAGATTGGGTGACTTCCAGGCAGGACAAGTTGATTTCCGAAGGCAAGTACTATATTTAGGAGGAACCGTATTTCTTCCATATGGGCAATGATCAGGTGATCCGAAGATGCATTCCTGACGACGAGGTCAATGACGTGATCTCATTCTGTTATGACCAGGCCTGCGATATCCATTTCTCTGGGCGTAAAACCACAATGAAAATCCTCCAATGTGGGTTCTTTTGGCCCACGATGTTCAAAAATGCACAAACATATTGTAGGGTATGCTCTTGTTGTCAGATCCTCAGCAACATGGGCCCGCGGGATATGATGCCCTTGAACCCGATAATTATGCGTGAAATCTTTGACATATGGGGAATCGATTTCATGGGAATTTTTCCCAGATCTAGCAGCTTCGAATACATCTTGCTCGCTGTTGATTACGTCTCTAAGTGGATCAAAGCTGTCCCCACAAGAACTTGCGATCATAAATTTATTCTTCGATTCATCCAGGAGAACATCTTTTCCAGATTTGGGGTTCCTAAGGCCATCATTAGCGATGGCAGGTCTCATTTCAATAGTGTGCACTTCCAGTCCCTGATGAAAAAGTATGGGGTGTCACATCGTATCTCGACTCCTTACCACCCCCAGACTAATGGACTGGCTGAACTATCAAATCGAGAGATCAAGAAGATCCTTCAGGTCACTATTCGGCATAATAGGAAGGACTGGTCTACTCGCCTTCCGGAAGCTTTGTGGGCCTATAGGACTGCCCACAAGACCTAATTAGGAATATCTCCCTTCAGATTAGTGTACGGAATGGCATGTCACCTTCCCGTAGAGATGGAGCATAAGGCCTATTGGGCAGTACAAAGGTGCAATCTGGATCTGAGGAAGGCTGGAATACACCGTTGGTTGCAATTGAGCGAGATCAAGGAACTATGCAATGACGTGTATGAGAACTCGCGTATCTACAAAGAGCGGGTCAAGGCCTTCCATGACAATAACATTGTGCGAAAATCTTTCCACCCTGGTCAGAAAGTCTTACTTTTTGATTCCAAGCTCAAACTCTTCCTAGGCAAACTCAGATCTAAGTGGATTGGACCTTTCTTGGTAAGAAAAATATTTGGAAATGGAGCCATTGAAATCAGTGAACCTAGCCTTGATTCCGAACCTTTCATTGTGAATGGCCAATGACTCAAGCCATTCATTGAACTCACTAATACAAACTTGTCTGAGGTATCTTTTGATCTGCATTCTCCCTGAGCTAATTGCGCCCGGCTGATGGCGTTAAACTTAGCGCTTAACGGGAAGCAACCCGTTATCTCTTCAAAAAATCCAAAATCCTTTTGACATATCTCTTCACTGAAATCATATTACACTTTAGGGTTCTTCCATTAGAATAGTTGACCCACCTCTGGTACGTGTATCAAAGCTTGAAATCGACTACAACAGTCACCGCGACCCGACCACCCACCCTTTTAAACATGTTCTAATGTATGATCTAAGCTAAATTTGAACCCACCTAATTTACACTGAGGACATTGCAAATCGTAGGCATGGCGGGGTACTAAAGTGCAAAACGCTGTGAAAATCAACTCTCACGAAAAGATTTCACAAAGAAAAAAAGGAGGATTAAGGAAAGAGAAGGTCCATTTAAAAGAAAAATGAGAAAAAGGAGGGAGGAAAAATTAAAAATAAAAGAAAGGAGCAAAAAGATAAAGAAAAATGGAGTCCCTTCAAAATAATATAGAACTTACCTAACTTCTAGTTGGATCAAATGATGAATTAAGACCTGGAAGGCTAAAACTTAAGGGATTAATGGCGAATATTGACCTTAGTCCTCTTAGATTTAAACACTCATGTGCTTGTCAAGATCCGGATTAGTCCTCAAGTGGTTGGGAAAAATGCAAAGCTTTTGTATTAGGTCTAAGGTTTTTGTAGTATTTGGCCCCGTTAACTGACCTCTGGTTTGCGGGACTCGGTAACTTAAGCACCCAAAAATCACACACAGTTTGGTTCAGTGCACTTAAATATGAAATTATGCCAAAAGCATTTATGTTGTTCTAAAAATGGTCCTAAGATCTAGATTAGGAGCGGCTCGAAAACACAAGTTGATTTGGACGAGTTCCCAGTGCAAAGAGGTGGGAAATTTCCCTCGAAGATGCGTAATAATATACTGTCTCCTCAATGCTTGTCTCCTAGGATATTTAAATATCCTACTAGGGGCATGTAAGCCTCTTATGCTGGTTCAGATGCCATGGGCGCCATTATCACGAAATATCGATTGCCAGGGTCAGGATTTAGCTTTAGAAGGCCATGGGCGACACTATCACGAAGTATCGAAAGTCAGGGTTCTAGGGGTTGCCGTGGGCGGTGTTATCTTGAAGCATCGATTGCCAGGGACCCTGCGAGGATTGATGGTGGGGACTAGGAATCCAATACAAAATGTGTTTAGAGCTAATCCAAGGATGGATCTAAGGAAAAATATAATGGAAAGAAAAAGAGGGAGAAATGCTCTCCACAAATGAAAATTCTTCCATCTCTCTTACAAAAATACATTGGCAAACTGAACCTAGACTAACCATGTTACAAGCACGGGTGCTTTAACCGTTAGGTCCAATGAACCATAGATTAGTTCCTGCGGGCCTTAGAAACCTTCGTGGTACACTAAGGCGAAAGTGGGTCAGGTCTGGATCTGGGCTAGTACTTGAGTACTTCTAGGCTTATTGTTGGTATTAAGATCTGATTTCTAGAGATGCAGCTTAGTAGGGCATCCTAATGGTTACATCCGACCTAGATAACTGGTTTGATCCATAAAGTTTTGCTAAGGGACTAGTAAAAGTTAGGCATGGGGGTATGATGGGAACACCATCATGAGCCATAACTAGCTCAATTTGGTCTGATAAAGTCAATAAAAGCTCCTACATATCAGTCATAAGGTCTCTTGGCAAGTTGAGTTGTTTTAAGAGGAAAAGAAGAATGAAAGGTTATTTATGCAATTTTACCAGTAATCCACAAATACAGAAGAACCATGGGGTATTTCAGGGGTTTATTAAAGGTCATTTGCTCATTAATGTCTATTAAGTGGGTCCATGCAAACAGAAATGGATTTTCACGCATTTCAAGAATTAATGGCCATCTAAAATCCGAAAAATAGACCCACTTAATTAATTGAGGTTCTGGTTAGGATAATATTCATCTAAAACCTCTAAAAATCATATAAAAATATTTCCTAGGGTTTAGCATCCTTGATTTGACCATCGGAACCCATTTTGACCTAAAATAGTCTTAAATAGATAGTTGCCTTGATTTAGGTTTCTGTGCAATTTACCCAATCAAACTTGGTCAAAACCTATATTTGAATTCACCATTCGATTTCTTGGATCCAAATTAGGTTTGTCAAAAAATTTAGGCCCAATCAGAGATCACCTTGACCTAGTTTGCATTCCAGTCCAAACAGACTCTTTTTATCACATAATGGCCCTTAACTTTTTGAATTCTTGACAAATAGGTCCCTAACCTTTTCATCATATTCACATTTAGGTTCCTACTGCCATTATTGTGAACACTCCAAGCTCCGATAAGATTCGAGCAAGGATTTCTCGCTCGATTCTCAATCAAACTCTCCCAAAATTGAAAGGGAGATTCCCAAAATGGCCATGAATCCTGATTCATTCCTAATCTTCCATGAGAATGCATGGAAGATGTGGATATTAAGTCTACGCAAACTTTTCAAGCTTCGCAAGCTTGTTTCCAAGCTTAGAGCTCCTCTTTTTTGGCCTATAAAAGGATCAAGGTCAAGAACCCTTGCTCGTTAGCAAATTTTGGCCAGAGAAAACCTTCTCTCTTCCCTCTCCGGCCACCTCCGCAATTTTCTCTGGTGACCTCTCTCCGACTTGCTCCTCTGCATCTCCAAGCATCAAATTGGAGGTGCCACCGTCTTCCTCTCTTCCTCGTGCACCTCTTTGGTCAAAGGGAGGGCGTTCCTCTGCCTCAATCGTTGTCGCCGCCTTGCCATTTCCATCTCCTTCTCTGGTTCCTTCACTTAGCAAAATTCTAAAGAGGCCTTCGCCTTTATTGGTGTTGGTGCTGTGCTCTGCTATGCCTCTCCTTGAGGCTTGAGAAAGAGAGGCCTTTGCCTCTATGTGTTGGTTCTGAATCACTATTGCACTTAAGTAGATGTGGCATTTGGTTGATTGATACTATTGCATTATTTAAGTAGAATTGTAATAGGGTAATTTAGTGATTCAAATCACCATTTTTACCCTAATCTTTTTGGCACATTGACTCTTGAATCTATATTTATATCATTTGTGTTTGAAATTGCTATTATATTGCTAAATTCTTGCTTATAATTGTGATCTTGAGATAAATTGCCATATTGCTCCTTACGTTTGACCTCAAACTTTTCTGAGTTATAAATTTAAGTGTTGAATACTATCTTGTCCTATACTATAACAAATTTCTTAAACATCCACGATTTCACGTTAACAATTAACAATCTCCATAATCAGACGATTTTGTGTTAACAATTAACAATCTCCATAATCAAGTTGTGGTTACTTTGACCCAGAGACTGGCAAGACATTTACTATCCTAGCCCATACCCAACCCTGTCAATCAAAGGAACCAATATTCGGGTGGAAATCAAAATCAAAACCACACTAATAAACCTCCCATTAACTCGATACCTCAGCACCAACCCGGTTTCTATCAACAACAGGCCCCCCAACCTCCTCCCAGCGATAACCAAATTGCACATGTAGTTACATTGAGGAGTGGACAAACCATCACTGATTTAGGGCCTTCACATCAAATTGATGAAACCCACTCTCAACCTATGCAAATTGACTCTCCTAACCTCAATCAGGAAGAAGAAAAAGACACACCAGAAACACAAGATTCAAATCTTATTCTTTACCCTCAAGCACTGCAATCCAATCTTTCTAAGAAAAAGAAATCAGAGTCCTCTCACGAAGATTTTTTGGACTTATTTGGGCAAGTCGAGACTAACATCCCTATCCTAGATGACATCCCTACCTATGCTCAATTTTTGAAAGCAATGTATACTCCAAAGCGATAGGCCCAGAATCTTGGAAGGGTCATCCTTTCTGAGATAGTGAGTTCAGTTGTACAGAGCAAGCTACCTCTCACAAAAAAGGACTCGGGTGCACCACTCATTTCGGTTGTCATAAATGACACCACCTTTTATCGTGCCCCTCTCAACTTAGGTGCCTCTATTAATCTCATTCACCCAATCTTATTCGAGGAATTTCGATTCAGTGAATTGAAACCTATTAAGGCTCAATTTCAATTAGCAGATCGATCTATCATTCAACCATGGGGAGTTCTTGAGGATATTATTGTCAAGATCGAAAATTGTCTACTTTCGGTTGACTTTCTGGTCCTTGACATAGAGGTGCCTGAGGCACTCACAAATGCCATGTTATCCTTGGAAGATGTTATGGTGGAGAATCGTCACAAAAAGAGTTGAGTTTGGAAAACCCGTCGTTGCAGTGTAATTTGCGAGAAAAATCCGTCAATAGATAAATTTAACACAAACTCAAAAGGAATTTCGAGTCAAACACAGGGAGGCGGACGTTTGATTAAAAACGGCGTTTGTTTGTTGTTGAAGCAAATTAGTTGGTCAAATTAAATCTAAACTAGCTATCTACTTAAAGAACAATTAATAGAAGAGAGAGAGAATAATACAAATAAAGACAAAATAGAAATAGAATAAACATGTATTTCATAACCACAAAGTAATGTTCATTACAACTAATCACTGCACTAGAAAGCTACAAATATTATAACTAGAAAGCGGTAAATCTACTCTAGAAAGTAGTAAAGAGAAGGGAGGTGATAAATTATCCTCCTCGACAGCTGCTTGGAGGACGAGCCGAGTTGACGGAGTTCCTGGAAGAATGTGGTGAGATGTGGGACGAAGGAGAACGATGACAGACAACAAAGAATGGGATAAGGCGACGTCGCAATGGGATCTGCTTCTCGAACAGTAGTGAGAAGACAACAGCGGGATGCTCCACGAAGGAGGTGAGAAGGTGGAAAATTTCTAATTTTAACTCTAATGGAGCATCCCATGTTTGGGACAAGCTCGTAAAGCCTTTGAGGGGGTGAGAGAAGAGAGGAGAAGATGAAGAATTTGAGTGGTAGGGGTTTCCTTTTATAGTTGTAGGGATTGAGGGAAATTTGGTCATTTTATCTTTTAAAACATTAATTCAGGGTCTTTAGCGATGGATTTAAGTGTCCCTAAAGGCCCCAAACGTAGAATTAGTGCACACGCCTCCTCTTGTCCCAGCGCGCTCAACGCACACGCACGTTTATACGATATCAGCAGTCCGATCAAGAGATTGGACGGCTTAAATGCCATCGTGCCTCATCGCACGCCTACGTGCGATCAAGCGTTCAAATGCACATCCAATTGAGTGTAAGTGATCCGCGTGCTCTGGTGATGCCACGTAGCTCTCCATCTAACCATCGCGCAGTTGATTTGAGGCGAGCGGGGTCGAACCTGCGCCCTCCCCTAGTGCGTGAAGCACTCAATCGTTGCATTGTAAAGCCACTTGAGTTGTGCGGAGGTTTTTGAGTTCAGCCATTCGTGGCCATTGGATCTTCATCCAACAGTCACGATCCTTCATCCCTTGAGCCTTCAGAAGACGCGTGGAGGGGTGCGGGCGGGTCTAGATGGTTATGTGGCACCATCCTGGCGGTCCATATTCTTTGTGTTGTATATGGTGCCATGAATGTCAGATTGGACCAATTTTTGCATTGCTGGGCTGCGATCGTCGATTCAAACCCATCCGTGCGGTTGGATTTGTCATCTAAAGTACTGATTTGCACCACCAGGCCCCTTGACCTCTGATCTTTCTTGGATTGCATCTGATGCTACGAAAGTCCGATCGATGCGATCTTGGAGTCGTTGAACTCCAATCGTCACCCTGATCAAATCTGTATAGTTAGATCTTCAATCCGAGGCATGACCATAAAAAAGAAGAAATTAACCTAAAATTTATACAACCTAATATAAATGCATGATGATGTATGTTATGCAATATTTATAATGTATGATGCAACTATATGCCTAAGAATGTGCATAAATAGATGGTTCATGTGATATGAACATGTTTACATTACACCCCCATGCCTATCTTTTGCTAGTCCCTAGCAAAACTACATGCTATTTATAAGAGAATTATAATCAGATTTCTTGGGCAAAAGTTATTTTTCAACTCTTAGGAATTTCAACTAAGACCTGAACTATAGAGACACAACAGCACCCGGGTGTCTACCAAAATGCAGACTGCCTCAAGCCTTCGCCTTATTCAAAGAAGGATCTTTTTCTTCTTTTCTAATTTTTTTGGATTTTTGAGCTTAAGCTTTCAGAGCACCTTTCTACTACCACTTGACCCACCCAAGACTCGATGAGAACTCTAAGTTCTAAGCATCTTTTTGTGTGAAGTGCTAGACTCATTGATCTACAATCAGAATGGACTTTGGGTTTCTACGCCCCTAGGTGACCTTAAAAAGAATTTTGCTTAAAGGTGTATCTATCTGACCGATAGCTTTCTCCCTACTTTTATTTTTATGGGGTCAACACAAGGGCGAACCTAGTGTATATCTCCCTGGTTTATTCTACCTCTCCGCTTCTTCCTAAGTGTTTAGGAATTATACATGCATTTCTTGAGCTGGGATCTGGACAATCGACCAATGGGCTGTTACCCACGATAACTTGCCAACCATACTCGTGCAGTGAAGTGTGGCTTATTTCTTTTTTTTCTTTTTTTTTCTTTTCTTCTTTTCTATTTTTCTTTCTCTTTTCTTTTTGGATATTTTTCTATTTTTTTCTTTTTTTCTAAGTAGGTGGCTTCCCTGATTTAAGATTTACCTAAAGGTAGTAGGAAAAGAATGGTCATGTGGCTGGGCTCCGGACAACCGACCAAGTGGATGTTACCCACGATAACTTGCTAGCCACACCACCCTAGAAGGTTTATTAGCTACTCAATTTCCGTAAAAATTATCGAAAAGCGAGTCAGGGCAAATAGTGTGTTGATGATTAGACTTAAAGTCCCCTCAAATTAGAGGGCGGGTTGATAAGTCATGATCGGGCATGTTTCTCATGGAGGTTAAGAGAAAAACACGGGGAGGGAAAACTATTTGTTTCTCGAAAAGTGAGTCCCAGGTCAAACACGGGGAGGCGAACGTTTGGTTTTATAAAAATCTGCACTTTGCTTTTATTTCTTTTTGTTATTTTTATCTTTTCTAATTTTTTTGGTATTTTTTATCTAAGCAAGAGATTAGGTTGATGAAAACTTTATCAACTTGCAAAAAGATAAGAGAGAGAGGGAGAAAGAGAGAGAGAGAAGCAATCATCTATTCATGAACAACTGTTTGTTACAACTATGAAAGCAGGAAAATCTACATTACGAAAGCGAAGGAAAGATAGAAAGAGGTGAGAGAAATCCCCCTCGATGGTTGCTTAGAGGACGACTCGCTCTGACGTCGCCTAAAGGAAGGTGGTCAGGAGCGGGATGAACTAGGATGGAGCCGGAGGATGGAGGGCATGACAAGACAATGTCGCGGCGAGGATCTTCTTCCCAAAGGGCGGTGAGAGGACGACCACGGGATGCTCCACAAATGGGGATGAGGGGAGGGAAAACTATTTGATTTTCTACTCTAGAGGAACATCCCGGGCTTAGGACAAGCTCTCTTTAAAGCCTTGGAGGTGGTGAGAGAGAAAGGAAGAGATGAAGAAA
The DNA here is from genome assembly GCA_037157565.1 of Thalassia testudinum. Classification (NCBI taxonomy): domain Eukaryota; kingdom Viridiplantae; phylum Streptophyta; class Magnoliopsida; order Alismatales; family Hydrocharitaceae; genus Thalassia; species Thalassia testudinum. The sequence goes on along the minus strand of JAZHRO010000036.1, from coordinate 111,470,161 downwards.
AATGGGAGGGGTAAGGGTCCTTTATAGTGGAGGAAAGAATCAAATTCGTATATAGGACATTTAGTGACGGTCATAAATGTCGCTGAAGATCCACCGCAAACATCGCTGAAGATAGCCCACACGCTTACGCTACCGCTGTGCTGGCGCGCGCTCCAAGCACCGTGTCGCGTGCCTCCGCGTGCTACGCACCTGTGTGCGCTGCTGCTACATGCGTGCACGTACCTGTGCTGCTGTGCACGTGCGGTGGCGCATGAGTGTGAATGGTGGCCTGGGTTGCGTCACGTGGCGCAATCTAGGCCATCCATCTTCTTTTCATTGTAGGGGCTGCTATAGAGGTCAGATTGAGTCAATTTTCGTGCTGTTGGGCTGTGATCGTCGACCCAAATCCATCGGCATGGTCAGATTTTTCATTTGAAGATTTGAATTGTGTCACCTAGTCTCTTGGCCTTTGATCTTCCTTAGACTGTATATGGTGCTACGGGACTTCGATCAAGGCGATTTCGGAGGCATTGGACTTCGATCGTCGTCTTGATTAGATCCATACGGTCAGATCGTCAATCCGAGGCTTTGAAATACATATCCTTCTCTCCTGACCACAAAAAGGATGCAATTAACCTAAATTATATACAACTACTCTAAATTTAAAATGATGCATGCTATGCAATATTTATAACATGAAATGCAAATCTAAGCCTAGGAACATGCATGAATAGGCATTTATCCTCAATAATTGTGTCTAGATCCCGAATTCATCTGCACGGTCGATTTTTCATTTGAAGCTCCGAATTATGTCACCTAGTCCCTTGGCTGTTGATCTTCCTTAAACTGCATATGGTGCTACGGGACTCCGATCAAGGCGATTTTGGAGGCATTAGACTTTAATCGTTATCTTGATCAGATCTGTACGGTCGGATCATCAATCCAAGGCTCTGAAATAAATATCCTTCTCTCCTGATCACAAAAAGGACGCAATTAACCTAAATTATATACAACTACTTTAAATGCAGAATGATGCATGCTATGTAATATTTATAACATGAAATGCAAATCTAAGACTAGGAACATACATGAATAGGCATTTTACCCTTAATAATTATGTCTACATCAAGTCGTGTACTTATCACCCCAACTTATTTAACCAAATTAAAACAAATTTTCAAATGGCGAGGACACGATAAACAAATCCACATTTTAGTGGACACCTAGGTTGATTAAGCCCTAAGATCTAAAGGGTTTAAATATTCAGGCCATATTGTATCATTTCTATGGTTGACAAATTTCTAGAACCCAAGTTCTCTTTTCCTAATTCAATTTTTTTAAATAAAGAGAAAATAAAAAGAATCTACAGAGCTAACAAGATGATTTAGATAATGATATCCACCCCTCCATGCCTATCTAATGCATTGTCCTCATTGTATCAAAAAGACATAAAACAAAGTGGAGTAGAGAAGAAAACACCTGAATTTCATGATTAACATGTTGGCTTTAAGATGAAAAAGAAACTGTATATGTGCTAAATTTAGTGCCTTCAGCTAGGCACCCTATACAAAGAAGAAATAAAGAATTTACAGGTGCAAGTCAGAATCAAGATAAAAAGATTCACCTCAAGACCTGCCAGCAGATGTGCACAGATGTGGACTAGATTGTGGTGCAGATCCATACCCCACGGTCGAGTATATCTAAGGTTCTAGATAAAAATTAGCTAGAACCTGAGATCAGTATGCAAGTAGGGTCAGGCCTGCGATTTGTGAAGATACAACCTAAGTCCAAAAAGTTGGATAACAAAGAAATCAAGCTCAAAAGGATAATCAATGAATTTATGCTTGGGTTGGACATCCTCTGAGTCAAAAATGTCATAAGGGTCTTGGTAGAAGGTTGGTGGTTTCAGACAAATAGGCACCCTTAGACTCAATCTTTTGCTTCCTCTGGAATTGGCTTCCCAAATCTTCATTTCCCAACTCCTATCTTCCACAATTTGGACTTCAGATTCTGGAACCTGTTGCATGATAATCACCCCATTTAAAATTTTCAAGTCCAAGATTGATGGCTGAATCAAAATTGACTTGGGTCTAGTGATCTCAAAATCAAAATCATCAATATGCTCAATAGGGTGTGATTGGGGAATGGGGCTTTGAATTGAATCCTTAATAACAGGATCTGAATCCACCATGCAAGCTCCAACATAATCAAGTTCCTCAATTTTAGGGCCATCAAATGATTCATCGAATTCCTCAGGCCCAGTCGTCTCACTGAAATCGTGTGCTGTAAACTTAGGTGAGACTTCGCATAATGATTCTTCACCTTTAGAATCAAAGAATTCTGAATCTGCATTAATGTATGTCTCAAAATCTCCAATCACTTTTTGTTCCATGGAGACATGTTTCCTCGTACCTCGGCTCAGGGATCTCAGGTGAAGAAATCAGTTCATCCTTATTTGATTGCTTTAGAACAACCCTGGTCTCATAAAACGTGTCCCCCCTACAAGTGCCTGAGCGGATTCTGACATCGTCTCTCCTATCATGGATTCATCTTGGGAATCCTCCCAAGATTGGACTAGAGAAATCACAAATCTCATCCTCAATTTTGATAACTTCCTAAGTAAAAACTTACCCAGGTCCTTATCCTTAACATCCTGGAGCCAATCCAACAAATTCTTGTTAAGATCGTCAATCATTTTAATCAGAGGCTCCAATTCTTTAGTGTAGGATGTTGGTTGAGCTTCTGAAGATTGAATGGTATTCCTTAAGTTAGCCAACACCCTATCTTGGACCTGGCTCACCTGAACCAAATGGTTTGGTCAGGGTTGGGTGGGTTTGGGTTCAATCTGGGGGAGTCAAGGAATTGAGGTTCTTGGTACCCTCCCTGATAATAGGTTATTTTGAGTTGTCCATAAAGAGGTGATGACCTATATGCAATGTAATCTGGGGGAGAGTTGTAATCGGGATATCCTTTTTGATTGTAGATCATATTAGGTTGTCCAAATGAGGGTAGTGATCTATAATCAATGTATCTTAGAGAAGGATAAGAATCAAGATCATAGTGTCCAGGGTTAGACTCTGAACACGGAGGTTTGAAACTATATCCCGAATCAGGATTATCCCAATTAGAAGATGGATGCGAATAAGTCTGGTTGGAATAATAATCATTTTGGGAATAAGTAGTGGTAGGAGGGTAGGAGTGGAAGTACGAATAGGATGTGGAAGGATCCATGACAGAAGGAGAGGAAGAAAGGTGCCCTGCAACACAAACAATCAAACTTGTCCTTAAGTGGGCTAGCCTAAAGACCTACAGACTCCCAGAACCTGTCTTGAGATGAAGAAACAATTTGATCTACTTCTTTCCAGTCAATCCAACCATTTATAGGGAGGGGCTGGGGAGAAGGGTCTTCACTTAGCTTTCGCCTCAGGTTCCTTTGATAACCCCCAACTGCGATCGTTTGATTCTGCTCCCCTAGCTAGACATTAGATTAAATGGTAGAGGTAGACTAATTGAAAATAATCTCGATCTGGGCTTCGAAGAGCGAGTCCAATCCTTAAGGCCAACTTCTACTTTGTTTAATTAGGGTTAGGTTTGAATGTGCTTTGGAATGTGATGGGCTCTTTATCTGGGTTGTGCCCTTAATGATTGATTGATATGTGTGTGTGTGCACAACCAGTGATTTTCAAGCAAGATTATTTTTGGATGCGGTGAATTTTAGTGTTTAAATCTTTCTTAGTAGATTTTAGGATTCAACTTTAGGTATATTCAATCAAGTTCAGTTGGCACACCAGGTTTTGAAAGCACAGATGAAGATGTCTTTTGTTAAAACTTAAAAGAATGTGGATTGCCTGGTAAATCCCTAAAAGTTGAACCTATTTGGTAGCTACTTGATGAGTTATTTTTAGTTGAAGTGGTGTGGCCCAAACAACTCAAATAATTAGCCTGATGCACTGCTTAATTAGGCACACAAGTGATTGCATAATCTGATTTCTACTCAATTATGTGTTGATGAGTGTTCTGGTCCCAAAGATCGGGTTACCGGTTGAGCATGAAGAATCAAAAGAGGTTGTGTACCTCTGTGAGATTTTTTCTAAATTTTTCTTTTATATGGGGAGGGTGAGGCGAGTGGAAGTGTCAAACAAACAATCAAAACTAATCTTACAATTTATGTAAGCTCCTAGGTTAATTAGGGTTTTTGTTATTAGGTGGTGGAATGAAATCTAGTGGCCGGGGAGGTGGGATTACTTACAGACCCTTCAACAGTACTTTACTCCAATCTACCGCTTTTGCCTGCCTCGTGAGAGTACCTACAATCACAATAAGAAAGGAGAGAAGTGACGTAAACAATCAGTAAGTCAGAAAATGCGAAAAATCAAAGAGCGTCACCTACCCAGCAACGACGCCAAAATGTTATGGTGGAGAATCATCGCAAAAAGAGTTGAGTTTGGAAAACCCATTGTAGAGTAATTTGCGAGAAAAATCCATCAACAGATAATTTTAACCAAAACTCAAAAGGAATTCCGGGTTGAACACAGGGAGGTGGACGTTTGATTAAAAACTGCATTTGATTTATTGTTGAAGTAGATTAGCTGGTCGAATTAAATCTAAACTAGCTACCTACTTAAAGAATAATTAATAGAAGAGAGAGAGAGAGAATAATACAAATAAAGACAAAGTAGAAATAGAATAAACATGGATTTCATAACCACAAAGTAATGTTCATTACAACTAATCATTACACTAGAAAGCTGGAAATATTACAACTAGAAAGTGGTAAATCTACTTTAGAAAGCAGTAAAGAGAAGGGATGTGAGAAATTATCCTCCTTGACGGCTGCTTGGAGGACGAACCACGTTGACAGAGCGCTCGGATGAATGTGATGAGATGTGGGATGAAGGAGAATGATGACGGACAACGGAGAACAATACAGGGCGACGTCTCAGCAGGATCCGATTCCTGAATAGCGGTGAGAAGACAACCGTGGGATGCTCCATGAAGGAGGTGAGAAGGTGAAAATTTTCTAATTTTAACTCTAATGGAGCATCTCATGTTTGAGACAAGCTTGTAGAGCCTTTGAGGGGGTGAGTGAAGAAAGTAAGGGATGAAGAATTCGAGTGGTAGGGGTCTCCTTTTGTAGTTGTAGGGATTGAGGGCAATTTGGTCATTTTATGTTTTAAAACATTAATTCAGGATCTTTACTGACTGATTTAAGCGTCAGTGAAGACCCTAAACGTTGGCTTAGTGCGCGCACTCTCCGCGCCTCCTCCTCTCCCCCCACGCTTAACACACACACATGTTCACACGATATCAGTCATTTGATTAAGAGATCAGACGGCTTAAATGCCATTGCACCTCATCGTGCGGCTGTGTGCGATCAGGCATTCAAATGCGCGTTCGATTGAATGCCAACAGCCACACGTCGTACTCTGATGATGCCACGTCGTACTCCATCTAACCATCCGCTCACCATCCAACTACTCAATTGCGCCTAGATGATCCTCGCGCGACTAATTTGAGGCCAGCGGGGTTGAACCCGTGCCCTCCACTCGCACGTGAAGCGCTCAGTCGCTGCACTACAAAGCGACTTGAGTCGTGCGGAGGTTTTTTGAGTTCAACCATTTGTGGCCATTGGATCTTCATACAACAACCACGATCCTTTGTCTCTTGAGCCTTTAGAAGACATGTAGAGGGGTGCGGGCGAGTCTGGATGGTTGGCATGGTGCCACGTGGCACCATCCTAGCTGTCCATCCTTTTTGTGATGTAGATGGTGCCACGAATGTTGGATTGGACTGATTTTTGCGTTGTTGGGCTGCGATCGTCGATCTAAATCCATCTGTGTAGTTGGATTTATCATTTGAAGTACTAATTTGCACCACTAGGCCCCTTGACCTTTTATCTTTCTCGAACTGCATCTGATGTTACGAAAGTCCGATCGGGGCGATTTTGGAGAAGTTGAACTCCAATCATCGCCTTGATCAGATCCATACGGTTGGATTTTCAATCTGAGGCCTCAATTAAATGTCATTTTGTCACCTGACCATAAAAAGGAGATTAACCTAAAATTTATACAACCTAATATAAATGCATGATGATGCATGTTATGCAATATTTATAGAGTATGATGCAACTATATGCTTAAGAATGTGCATAAATAGACAGTTTATGTGATATGAACATGTTTACATAAGAAGACCTTTTCTAATTACCGCACAAGCTAATATTAATTATCATTCCAGAAAAATGGATATAAGTTACGGTAACTAGATTATCTTATTAGATATTTTCCAAGCTTCCAAGGGGTCCATTGATTATGAATTTTTTGAGGAATCTGATAATAAAATGAATGTAGTAATTGAGAAATATATGTTGATCAATTCCTACTCTGCTTTGACCACCATTGATCTAGATTTTATTGATTCATATTCTGAAAATGATTATGTGGTCCAAGACAATTCAGATCAATTAAGGTTTGACCTTTATTCTTCAAATCTTCTTGATTTTCCACCCGACCCATCCTCACTAACTTCACCCACTTTGCATCACATTGACTTCTCTCCCTTTCTCTTTCCATTGGACCTACCACCCGACCCACCCGAGTTTGGCTTTCAACATGAACTCAAACCTTGGCCAGACTCTGGTCATTCTTCCATTTTTCCATTTCATTGTTATCCCTATATTTTTACCAATCGTCTTCTAAGGGATCTTGAGGAAGACATATTTCTTGAGGACATTCAAGTGTCCAATTATTTACATGACTGTCCGTCCTCCGTGCATTCTTCACACCTGGCTGAATGGTGTAAAAGATAGCACTGGATGGGAGGTAACCCATCATTTTTCCTACTTTCCTTTTCTCTTTCTTTTTCTAGGTTTTGACCATCCTAAACCCGATCGCTTTTCATAAGGTGATCTTTCTTCCCTCCTAATGTATGAGGACATTGCATATCATAAGCATGGGGGGGTATTTTTAAATTTTGATGATCGATTCACTATTTTCAAAACCTAAAAATATGCAATTTTTCTTTTGTATGCATCTCATTAAAGGAAATCATAAAACTCTTTGAGGAAAATTTTTGAAAATTGGGACTAAGGTTGAAAGATTCATTCTAAGGCACAATGGGATTTAATCTTTAACAAACTAGGGATAAGGATACAGACTTGATTGTTAGAATCTCTGGATCTATTTTTAGAGTAGGTCAAGTGTTGAACGAGTTTTGCGAATCTCTACGCTTACGTGTTTGGTTTCGGAAAACCTGTCATTGTAGTTCGAAAGCGAAGAATTCGTGTTCAATAAATAAAAATTTATACCGAAAAGAATTCCGGGTCGAACACAGGGAGGCTACGTTGATCTATTTTCGCAATTATATTTTTTAGGATTTTCTTTATAAGCAAGGCGATATAATTACAATGGAGCTATCAGACTAAGAGAGAGAGAGAGAGAGAATATGCATTCAATATTTCAATTGTTTATAAAAGTTACACTAGAAAGCGGAAAATCAATTACACTATAAAGCAGGAAAATTCTACACTAAAAAAGCTGTAAATAAGAATGGGAGAGAGAAGTTATCCTCCTCGACGATTGCTTGGAGGACGAGCCGGACGAGACGACGCATGGACGAAGGAGAATGAAGCAGGACGAAGCAGAAGAACGGGAACGGAGCAGCATGCCGTCGTCGTCGCAGGATCCACTTTCGAAGGGGAACGAAAATTGGACTTTATCTAGCAAGAAGCATCCCGGTGTGGGACAAGCTTCTTTTGAGCTTTGGAGGGGTAGAGAGGAGAAAGAAGGGATGAGAATTTCGTATAGAGGGGGTCTCCTTTTATAGTTGCAAGGAGTGGGGGCAAAATGGACATTACAACTTCAAAACAATAAATAAGGGTTCTTTAGTGACGGATAAATCCGTCACTAAAGCCTCGACGTGGGCGTCGCCTCCGTGCCCAAGCGTGCCTCCTCGGCTGCCCGCTCCTCAACGTCCACGCACGTCCAGCGCTTTTCAGCCGTCTGATCGCGAGATCAGACGGCTTAAAATGCGTCTGCGCCCGCTGCGTTGCGCGCCCCCCGCGCGTCTGATTACGCGTTCGATTGCGCGTCCAATCTCGCGTCGACGCTATCGGGCACGTGCGGCCGTCCGATCTCCATCTGACGCTCCATGCGCCTCAATTGATCGCACCCTCCAGCCCCTCGTCGCGGATCGAACCTGCGCCCCGCGCTCGCGATAGCGCGCTCGACCACTGCGCTATGGGGCGCGGATGGTCGAGCGGGTGCTTTTAAATGCGAGCGCCCATAGCCGTTGGATTAAGATCCAACGGCGGAGAGCGATCGGGCGCAGAGCCTTCACAAGATGAAGCGGTCGTTTGGGCAGTTGAGGTGGCACCACGTGGCGCTATCTTGGCCGTCCATCTTCTGGAAGTTGTAGATGGTGCCACGGATGTCGGATTGACTCGATTTTTGTGTTATTGGGCTGCGATCGTCGATCCGAATTCATCCGTGTAGTCGGATTTATCATCTAAAGTGTGAATTTACACCATCCTGGCCCTTGATCTTCTAGGGTTCCCGGGTGACTATCTGATGCTACGGATGCTTAATTAGGGAGATCTTGGAGTCGTTGAACTCCAATTGTCACCCTGATCACATCCATATGGTTGGATCTTTGATCCGAGGCCCTGATAAAATATTTTCCCTGTCTAAGCACAAAAGGAGACAGTTAACCTCCATTTTATTCAAACTATTCTAAATGCAAGATGATGCATGTAATGCAATATTTATATCATGAAATGCAATCCTATACTTAAGAACATGCATAAATAGACATCTTAAGTAGTGTAAATGTATTTACATCATACCCCCATGCCTATCTTTTGCTAGTCCCTAGCAAAAACTATATGCTATTTATAAAAGAATTAGGTTAGATTACTTGGACTTGAGTTATTTTTCAATCATTAAGAAATTGTCTACTTAGGAATTGAACTTTCAAAGACACAACAGTGCCCGGGTATCAGCCAAAATGCAGACCGCTTCAAGCCCTAGCCTTATTAAAAGAAAAATTTCTTTTTCTCTTTTTCTCTTTTCTATTTTGTTTTTTTTTTTTATTTTCAAATTTTCGGGTTTAAGAGTGGCTTTCTACAGCCATTCAACTCACCCAAAATTTGATGAGAACCCTAAGCTTTAAGCATCTTATTGTGATTGTGATAGACTCGTTGACCGGCAGTTAGAACGAACTTCAGATTTCTACGCCTCTAGGTGACCTAACCAGAGTTCTACCTAAAAGTGTATCTTTACAACTGGTAGCTTTCTCCCTACTTTTATTTTTTTTTTACGGGGTCAACACAAGGGTGAATCCAGTGTATATCTCCCCGGTTTATTCTACTTCTCCGCTTCTTCCTAAGTGTTTTGGGAATTTTTAGTGCATTTCTGAGCTGGGTTCTGGACAACCGGTCGATGAGCTATTACCATCGACAACTTGCCAGCCATACTCGTGCGGCGAAGTGTGGCTTATTTCTTTTTGTTCTTTTCTCCTTTTTTTTTTTTCAAAGTAGGTGGCTTCCCTGGTCTAAGATTTACCTAAAGGCAGCAAACTAAGAAAGGTCCAGTGACTGGGCTCTGGACAACCTACCTATGGGCTATTACCCACGATAACTTGCCAGCCATATCACATTAGAAGGTTCATTAGCTACCCAATTTCTGTTAAAATCGTCGAACAACGAGTCAGTGCAAAGAAAGTGTGTAGATGGTTAAGACTTAAAATTCCCTCAAATCAGAGGGCGGGTTGATAAGTCGTGTACTTATCACCCAAACTTATTTACTCCAATTACGAAAGAATTAAGATGGCAAGGACTCAAAAACAAATTCACATTTTAGTGGATACACAGGCTAATTAAGTCCAAAGACTTGAGGGGTCTTTGTATTCAGATCGTAATGTAAAATTTCTTAGGATTGAAAAGTCCTAATGTCCAACTAATCCTTCCTAAATTTTTTTTTTTAATTTTTTTTAAATAAGAAGAGAGACAATTTACATGGATTTCACAAGGCTGACCAAATAATTCAAGAATGAATCCACCCCCTCATGCCTAGCTGATGCAATGTCCTCATTGAAAAAGAGACATGAAAGAAAGGGTAGAATATGAAAGATGTCACCTGGATATGAAGCTCGTATCAGCCTTGTGTCATATGTACAACTGCTGAGTTTAATGCCGTCAGCTAGGCGAAGTCCAGCCAAAGAAGTCACAGAATGGCTAGAGCAACAGAGTCTGAGACGGGTTCTGGAAGATTACGGTCAACAACAGGCTTCAAACGTTGACCGTTGACTTTAAAGGTGTTACCCGTCTTTGGGTCAGAAATCTGAACGGCACCATTAGGAAAAATCTGATCAATTATGAATGGGCCATTCCATTTAGATCTAAGTTTACCAGGAAAGAGCTTAAGTTTAGAATCAAATAACCAGACCTTCTGGTTTGGCTCAAAGCTCTTGCTGGAAATCAATTGATCATGTAGAGCTTTGGTCCAAGCCTTGTAGATCTTGGCATTCTTAAGCATCATTTCTAAGCTCCTCCAACTCAGATAGTTGGAGTTTCCTGGTCTTTCCAGCTAGATTCAAATCTAAATTACATTGATTGATTACCCAGAATGTCTTGTGTTCAATCTCTACGGGTAGATGGCATGCCTTTCCATACACCAAACGGAATGGAGACATGCCGATGGGCGTTTTATATGCCGTACGGTAGGCCCAAAGAGCGTCCTCAAGCTTTTGAGTCCAATCCTTACGATCAGGCCTAATCATTTTTTGCAGAATGTTCTTGATCTCTCGATTGGAGATCTCGGCTTGTCCATTCGTTTGGGGATGGTAAGGTGTGGAAATTCGATGATTAACCCCATATTTGGCCAATAAATTTCTGAATTGGGCATTAGTAAAATGAGTGCCACCATCACTGATGATAGCCCTCGGAATCCTGAACCTACTGAAGATATTTTTCTTGACAAAATTAATGACCACCTTGTGGTCATTGGTTCGGGTGGGAATTGCCTCAATCCATTTGGACACATAATCAACAGCAACAAGAATGTACTGATGTCCAAATGAAGGGATAAAGGGTCCCATGAAATCGATGCCCCAAACATTGAAAATTTCTACAGGAAGAATAGGGTTTAGGGGCATCATATCTCTCTTAGCTATGTTCCCGAGTGACTGACATCAAGAACATGACCTTGAGAAGTCCTGGGCATCCTTGAATAAAGACGGCCAATAGAAGCCAGATTGTAAGATTTTTGCAGCCGTCTTTCTCCCGGAGAAATTTCCACCACACCCAGATGCATGGCAGAACTCGAGTATACTGTTGAATTCATTCTCCGGTATGCATCGGTGAATAATCTGATCAGAGCCGATGCGATACAGTTCAGGGTCCTCCCAAAAGTAGTATTTGGCCTCAGATTTGAGTCTATCTCGTTGTTGCTTGGTCCAATCCTGGGGGATTTGACCAACGGCCAAATAGTTAACAATATCAGCAAACCATGGGGTGTGGACACCTAAAACTGTAAGAATGGTTTCGTCCGGAAAAGTGTCAGCAATCAGAATGTCCGGACAAGAAGAATCACCTAGGAGTCTCGACAAATGATCCGCTACCACATTTTGTACCCCGGCTTTATCCTTGATTTCAAGATCAAATTCTTGAAGAAGAAGAATCCAACGAATAAGCTGGGGTTTAGCATCCTTTTTAGCCAAGAGATGTCTCAAGGCCGAGTGGTCGGTATAAACAATAACATGAGACCCCAAGAGATAAGCCCTGAATTTTTCCAAAGCAAATACTACAGCTAGTAATTCCTTTTCAGTAACAGTGAATTCCTCTGGGCTTCATCCAGAGTTTTACTAGCATAGTAAATGACAGAGGGCTTTCGGTCAATTTTCTGACCCAGGACAGCCCCGACCGCGTAATCAGAAGCGTCGGTCATGATCTCAAATGGGGCTGTCCAAATTGGTGCTTGCCAAATTGGAGCACAGGTGACTGCCGTTTTCAGAAAATCAAATGCCTTTCGGCATGATTCGTCAAAAACAAACGGCGTTTCTTTGGCAAGAAGATTGCTCAAAGGACGAGCAACCTTCGAGAAATCCTTGATGAATCTTCGATAAAATCCCACATGACCAAGAAATGATCAGATTTGTTCAATAGATGTGGGATGAGGAAGTTTAGCGATAGCATCAACCTTAGCTTTGTCCACTTCAATTCCCCGTTCAGAGATTACATGACCCAAAATAATGCCTTCTTGGGTCATGAAATGACTCTTTTCCTAGCTAAGGACCAGTCGTGTCTTGATACATCGCTTAATAATCATTTCTAAATTAGCCAAACAAGAGTCAAATGATTCTCTGAAAATAGAGAAATCATCCATGAAGACTTCCATAAACTCTCCCACCATGTTGGAAAATATGGCTAGCATACACCTTTGAAAAGTCGCAGGTGCATTGCATAACCCAAAAGGCATCCTACGAAAAGCAAAGGTTCCGTAGGGACAAGAGAAAGTAGTTTTTTCCTGATCCTCGAAATGGATAGGAACTTGGTTATATCCCGAGTAGCCATCAAGAAAACAGAAGTACTTCTGTCCAGCTACTTTTTCCAAGATTTGATCAATGAAGGGCAGGGGAAAATGATCCTTTTTAGTGGCTGTGTTTAGCTTCCTGTAATCAATACAAACTCTCCAAGAGGAAGCTGAATGAGTTGTGACAGATTCACCTCTCTCATTAGTCACAACAGTAATCCTGGCTTTCTTTGGAACAATCTGAATGGGACTTACCCAGGGACTGTCAGAGATTGGATAAATAATTCCTGCATTAAGGCACTTGATGATTTCCTTTTTGACCACTTCTCGCATATTTGGATTCAATCTCCTCTGCATCTGGCGAGAAGGGCGGGATCCATCTTCCAAAAATATTCTATGATTACAGTAAGATGGCTCAATCCCCCTAAGGTCTTGAATGGTCCAACCAATTGCCTCCTTATGATCCTTTAGGACCTTAATCAATTTAATCTCTTGCTCCTTTGTCAATTTAGCACTAATAATCACAGGGAGCGTATTCTGCAGTCCTAAAAATTGATATTTTAAATTCTCAGGCAATGGCTTCAATTCAAGCTGGGGTGGGGTAATGATTGATGGTAGGGTAGATGCTGAAGATTCAACAAGAGGAAGAGGTTTTGAGTGAAAAAAATCAGTAACCTCTTCCGAAGATGTCAGGTCAGAGGGTTGCAGGTCAAATTCATCAACCAAAGAGGAACTTTCAATTGAAGAAACTGTCAAACAAGTTTCAATATTAACATTATCCTCATCAAGTTCCTCAATAAATCCACAATCCTCAAATTTGTTTATCGCCTTAAAAATATCCAATTTCATTCGTTGGTCCCCAAAGGCGATTTCCATGCTACTGCTTTCACAATTAATGTTGGCCTTTGTGGTAGCCAGGAACTGACGCCCCAGAATGATGGGCGTGTTCCTCAGATTATCTGGTACATCCATGTCAAGGACAAGGAAATCTACAGGAAAATAGAAATCCTTGACCTTAACTATAACATCTTCAATAACGCCTCGCAGGTTTGTGACCGAACGGTCCGCTAACTGTAGCGTTACTGAAGTTGGCCGAAGTTCACCTAACCCAAACTTCTCATAAAGAGAAGTCGGAATTAGGTTGATGGATGCACCGAGATCCAAAAGTGCTCTATCAAATGTGTAATCTCCGATAACGCAAGAAATCAAAGGAGCACCAGGATCTCTCTTTTTCTGAGGGAGGTAGTGCAGGATAATAGAGCTAGCCTGCTCGGAGAGTACCACCTTCCTCGGAACAGATTCTCTCGACTTACGCTTTTGTGTACATAATTCCTTTAAAAATTTTGCATAAGCCGGTATGTGCTTGATAGCATCAAGGAGCGGAATATTGATCTCAACATTCTTAAATAAATTCAGAAGCTCCTCATTGCTATCAACAAACTTCTTCTTCTTTGCTTTGGCTAAGGCTTCAGGAAAAGGAACATGAGTCAGATCTTTGGAATCAGGTTCCTGAACCTTGATTTCTCCTCTAGAATTCTCCTCTCTCTCCTCAGATTCTTCAGGATTCAAAAGATCAGAATAGTGTGGTTGTGGATCCTGAGTCTTCTTACCACTCCTCAAAGTGACAGAATTTGCAGAAGCGTAAGAATTTGGGTATTAGGGAGGGTTAGGAAAGATTGGCGGGGCTTGATTGACCATGAATTGTTGATTAGCAGAAGAAGAAGACGAGGAACCCTGCTCAACCACCTGAGCATGTGCGTGCGGGTCCCTCTGATTTTCGTACCCTTGGGCTTGATTGCCCGAATTTATAATGTTTCGCGGGTTGGGTACTGGTTGGGATGGTAGAGATCTGGGTTGACGAGAGTTAGCAATGAGCCCGGATTGCAAGTTGTCTAGCGAGTTTTTCATTTGCTGCATAAGCTGGAGCATAGATCCTTGCAACTCTACCATTTGACGGTTCAAATCAGCCTGCCCTGTGGGTTGACGGGCATTCCAAGCTGGCTGATTGACCTGATTTGGAGGCAACTGAGTATATACTTGACCCTGACCCATTGGACGTTGCGGAGCATAGTTGCTGGGTCGGAATTGGGTCTGTTGCCCCAGATTTTTCCAAGAGAAGTTAGGGTGGTTTCTCCAACCTGGATTATAGGCATTCGAGTAGGGGTTGGATCTAACATTCTCTTGTTCAGCACAGACATCCTCATAGGGTGAGGATGGAGAGAAAGAAAGGGAAGGATCAGAAAAACTGGGATCAAAGGTCCCAGTTGGGAACCCATGGGGTTCCGAGAAATGCTGACTCATAGATTGAGTCGCATCGAGTTGATTCACGAACTCCCGTCCAGAAGGAGCTCGTGAGGAATGGAATCCCAAATTTTGGGATTGAGTAGATTGAGAGTTGTTCATAGAATTGCCAGCCATCCACTCTTCCATTCTTTTAGCAACCAATTCCACCTTATCAAGTTTATTACAAATCAATTCCATATCAAATGAATGAGAGTCATGGACTTCATTGACATTTGATCTGGGTTGCTGGGACCGGTTAAAAGTATCCATGGAGGCATGATTAATTGAATTCTCACTCATTTCCTCAAATAAATCATGTGCACTATCTGCATCTTTATTGAGGAAATTGCCTCCGCAAGAAGCATCCACATGGTTTCTGAGTTGCTCATTTAACCCATGATAGAAGATCTACACAAGTTGCCATTTAGGCACCTCGTGGTGTGGACACCTCCGCAATAAGTCCTGGAATCGCTCCCAGGCCACATGAAACTGCTCTCCTGGCCGCTGGGTAAAGGTAGTGATTGCCCGTCTCAAAGCATTGGTACGACCAACTGGGAAGAATTTCTTCAGAAAGGCCGATTTCAACTCATTCCAAGTTGTAATTGGTCTTCCTATTGTCCTATACCAATGCGCGGCTTTATCCCTAAGAGAGTGGGGGAAGAGCCTCATGATCATTTGCTCCTCGTTAACGTTTCGAGCCTTGGTGTTTTGGACCAAAGTGGTCAAATCTTCCAAGTGCTGAAACGGATCTTCAGAGCCAAGCCCATGATAATGTTTAATCATGCTTAACACCTGGGGCTTGATTTCTATGTCACCGGCTGGAATCTGGAAGCTGGGACGTTCCCCGTAATTCGAAGGATCATAAAAATCCTTCAAGGGCTGAGCGCCTTGCATTCTCTGGAACCATTCCTGCATTCTCTGCATTTGTTCCAACTGCCTTCGAAATTCTTCCTGTGGATTTTCAAGCTGAGGAGGCTATTGTTCGGCCATGGGATCAAATTGACTAAAATCTAACTTGCGCCTCCTAGAATGTTCTAACGGTCCTTCCAATCGGGGATTCAATGACCGTCTTCCCAGCATAAACTAGGAGAAGGTTGGAAGGACTGGGGATAGGGACCCTGTAGCACAACAAAACAAGGCTGTCCTTAAGTGGGGTAGCCTAAGGATCTATTGACTCCCAAAACCAGCCTTAAGACTGTATGTGATTTACTCTACTTGTGTCTGTTTAATCCAACTAATTAGAAGGAGGGACTGGGTAGAAGGTTCTTCCTTTGGCTTTCGCCTCCGGTTCCTAGTGTACCCCCCAGCCACGATCATTTGACTCTGCTCCCCTAGCTAGACATCAGATTAATCAGTACAATTAGGTTAATCAAAAATAATCTCAGACTAGGCCCTGAAGAGCGAATCAAACCTTAAGGCCAATGTCTACTCAATTTTATTAAGGCTTGGGATTGTGGTGCTTATGGAATGTGATGGGCCCTTACAATGGGTTGTGCCCTTAATGATTGATTGAGATTTGTGTAAGTGCGTGCACAACCAGGGTTTTCAAGCAAGATTATTGATAATGTGTAAATTTTAATGTTCAAATCTTGCTTAAGTAGTTGTTAGGGTTTTAAATTACGTGAATTGCAATCAAGTTTCTAGGCAAACCAAGTTGTAAAACACAGGTGAAGATTGTTTTCCTTTAAAATCAGAAAGAAAGTGGAGTGCCTGGAATATACCTAGATTGAAAACCCTAAGGAGGAGCTACTTGATGAGTTGGTTTTAAAATAAAGTGGTGCGGCCCAAACAACTCAAACAACTGGCCACAAATGCACCACTAAGTTTGGCACTCAAAGATGATTAACCTAGAATGATTTCTACTCTGTTATGTGTTGCTTTGTGTGTACCAGTTCCACAGATCAGAACCCGGTTGAGTAGAAAACAATCAAGTTGATCAAGTGCCTTGAATGTGGGTGTGTGTTGTGTGTTTGTTGAAAATTACCCCACAAGATTATCTTTTTGTTATTTTTTTTTTTTATGGATGAGGGTGGAATGAATGTGAGTGAAAATCGAAACAACCAAACTATTCCTAGGATTTATGCAAACACCTAGGTTAATTGGGATTTGGATTTAATGTGGCGAATGAAATCTATGGAGGGGGAAAGAATGGGGGAGCACTTACAGTTGTCTTCAACTGCACTTTACTCCATTCTACCGCTTATTGATTCCTTGATGGAGGTCTCTGCAAAATAATAGACACAAGAGAAAGCTAGTTAGAAAACAAATAAAGTGCAAGAAATGCGAAGAAAAGATTGGAAATCGTTGCCTCCCCGGCAACGGCGCCAAAATGTTGAACGGGTTTTGCGAATCGCTACGCTTACGTGTTTGGTTTTGGAAAACCTGTCATTGTAGTTCGAAAGCAAAGAATTCGTGTTCAACAACTAAAAATTTATATCGAAAAGAATTCCGGGTCAAACACAGGGAGGCTACGTTGATCTATTTTCGCAATTATATTTTTTAGGATTTTCTTTATAAGCAAGGCGATATAATTACAATGGAGCTATCAGACTAAGAGAGAGAGAGAGAGAATATACATTCAATATTTCAATTGTTTATAAAAGTTATACTAGAAAGCGGAAAATCAATTACACTATAAAGCAGGAAAATTCTACACTAAAAAAGCTGTAAATAAGAATGGGAGAGAGAAGTTATCCTCCTCGACGATTGCTTGGAGGACGAGCCGGACGAGACGACGCATGGACGAAGGAGAATGAAGCAGGACGAAGCAGAAGAACGGGAACGGAGCAGCATGCCGTCGTCGTCGCAGGATCCACTTTCGAAGGGGAACGAAAATTGGACTTTATCTAGCAAGAAGCATCCCGGGTGTGGGACAAGCTTCTTTTGAGCTTTGGAGGGGTAGAGAGGAGAAAGAAGGGATGAGAATTTCGTATAGAGGGGGTCTCCTTTTATAGTTGCAAGGAGTGGGGGCAAAATGGACATTACAACTTCAAAACAATAAATAAGGGTTCTTTAGTGACGGATAAATCCGTCACTAAAGCCTCGACGTGGGCGTCGCCTCCGCGCCCAAGCGCGCCTCCTCGGCTGCCCGCTCCTCAACGTCCACGCACGTCCAGCTCTTTTCAGCCGTTTGATCGTGAGATCGGACGGCTTAAAATGAGTCCGCGCCTGCAGCGTTGCCCGCCCCCCGCGCGTCTGATTGCGCATCCGATTGCGCGTCCAATCTCGCGTCGACGCTATCGGGCGCGCGTGGTCGTCCGATCTCCATCTGACGCTCCACGCGCCTCAATTGATCACGCCCTCCAGCCCCTCGCCGCGGATCGAACTTGCGCCCCGCGCTCGCGATAACGCGCTCGACCACTGCGCTATGGGGTGCGGATGGTCGAGCGGGCGCTTTTAAATGCGAGCGCCCACAGCCGTTGGATTAAGATCCAACGGCGGAGAGCGATCGGGCGTGGAGCCTTCACAAGATGAAGTGACCGTTTGGGTGACTGAGATGGCACCACGTGGCGCTATCTTGGCCGTCCATCTTCTGGAAGTTGTAGATGGTGCCACGGATGTCGGATTGACTCGATTTTTGTGTCGTTGGGCTGCGATCGTCGATCCAAATTCATCCGTGCGGTTGGATTTATCATCTGAAGTGCGAATTTACACCATCCTGGCCCTTGATCTTCTAGGGTTCCCGGGTCACTATCTGATGCTACAGATGCCTGATTAGGGCGATCTTGGAGTCGTTGAACTCCAATCGTCGCCCTGATCACTTCCATACGGTTGGATCTTTGATCCGAGGCCCTGATAAAATATTTTCCCTGTCCAAGCGCATAAAAGGAGACAATTAACCTCCATTTTATTCAAACTATTCTAAATGCAAGATGATGCATGTAATGCAATATTTATATCATGAAATGCAATCCTATGCTTAAGAACATGCATAAATAGACATCTTAAGTAGTGTAAATGTGTTTACATCTTGGTTTTGACCATCCTAAACCCGATCGCTTTTCACTAAGGTGATCTTTCTTCCCTCCTAATGCATGAGGACATTGCATATCATAAGCATGGGGGGGGGTATTTTTAAATTTTGATGATCGATTCACTATTTTCAAAACCTAAAAATATGCAATTTTTCTTTCGCATGCATCTCATTAAAGGAAATCATAAAACTCTTTGAGGAAAATTTTTGAAAATTGGGACTAAGGTTGAAAGATTCATTCTAAGGCACAATGGGATTTAATCTTTAACAAACTAGGGATAAGGATACAGATTTGATTGTTAGAATCTCTGGATCTATTTTTAGAGTAGGTCAAGTATCCTCCTCTTAATTCCATTTGAACTCATGATTATTCAGGTGACTTGATCTCTTTTTGTGACTTGGAAATTACATGGCTTAGTTTCCGACCCAAAAACTTGCGTCTCTTGCAAAAATTCTTGTGTCAAAATTTACACACAGCCAACACTTGAAAAAAAATTAGAAAAATTAGAAAAGCCCCTTATTTAGTCTTAGTGAAGTCCAAAGCAAATCATTGGTTTGAGTTCCCACCATCGAGAAAGAGGAAAATGCCTCCTTTGAGGATGTGATATCAATATGTTACCACCTCAGCGTTGCTCTATATCTATAATTTATATCTTTAGACGGAGCATTAAGGTGAATTTTTGTGGCTCAATTGTCTTTGATGCTACTCTACCCATAGTGTTGGAGCAAGAGCTTGAGTTTGCTTGGAGTGCCTCTTTACACCGCATTGTGTTTTGGGGTTGTAAGCTCTAATAAACACACATGAATTCATGATAAAATGCTTATTTATGATAGTTCCTAGGCTTAGCATTGCATATCAAGTTATAAATACTGCATAACATCCATTGCATGGCATTTAGGATAGTTGTGTATTATGTACATTAATTCTTCCATTTATATGGCCAGGAGGTAGTGCAACATCTTTATGAGCTTCGGATGAAGAATCAAACCATACGGATGAATCCAGAGTGACGATCACAGTTCATCAGCACGAAAATCACCCTGATTAGAGTTCCGTAGCACCTTCTACAAGAAGAAGAAGATGGACGGTCCAAATGGCGCCACATGGTGCCATCCAGACTGCCCAACATGAACCACGGCCGCCTCAGCCTCACAAATGGAGAGATCTCAGCCATTGGATCTCAATCCAACTGTTGAGGGGCACTCTACATCACGTGATCGCACCACCCTCCACTCGACAAATTGCGGCTTTGACGCAATAGTGAAGACAAGCGCTCACAAACCGTGAGCGCGAGTTCGAGCCGCGGTGGGGGGAAGCGATCTTGCTATCATGGGCGCAATCGAACTGCGCCCATTGGATGGCCATCAAGCGACAGAGAGGGAGGTGATGTGGCGCAATCAGACCCACGTGATCTGCATGCATTCGATCACGCGCTGACTGACGCCCAATCTGACGTGCCAACGAGCACGTGATTTGATTCCACGATCCCCACGCCATCTCAATCGTCTGCCTTTGATCCAATGGCTGCCAATGGTTCATGCCTGATCTAGCCATAAGCATGCGTGAGTGTAAGCTGGAGGCAACAGTGACAGCTTGGGCTAACCTTTAGTGACGCTTACAGTCATCACTAATTGCTTGTAGGCTCAAGGCCAGCTGCGGGCGTGAGCGATGGGGGCGCGATCTTCAGCGACAGCTGCAAGGGTCTTTAGTGACTCTTGCAGCTGTCACTATAGCCCTCTACACAAATTTCTTCTTCTTGCCTCCACTATATAAACACCCGTACACTCCCATTCCTCTTCATCTCTACCTACTCTACTCCCAACTACTCCTAAGCTCTAGTATCCTCCACTAAGCTTACTCTCAAGCTCCAAAGGCCTCTTATTAGTGTAATGATCCTTTGCCCCACCAAACATTCGTCCTTCATCCCACCACCTTCATAAGAAGCCTTGGAGCCGTCCTCCTACCTCCATTCCGGTAGAAGATCACCTCCATCTCCTCACCTCCATTCTAGAGCCTCGGCAAAGTATTCCTCTACCTGACGTCCTATTGCATCTCACCACCGTCGTCCTGCATCTCACCTCCTTCATCCAAGCTTCCGCCAGGCGCCGTCGTCTCACCGAAGAGTTGATTCGGGAGATTTCCTCTCACCCATATCTCTTTTATGCTCTCATAGATTATTGTAACAAACATTTGCATAATATATCATAGTTGTGCTCTATCTCATTTTGTGAACTTGTCATGCTTGTCTTTTTATTTCAAAAACACAAAAAAATAAGAAAACCTCAAAATACCAAAAAGAAACAAAATGAAGCATAGTTTTTAACCTAAGTAAACATTGCTTCCTTGTGTTCAACCTGGGACTCACCTGGAGTTTCGGATATAAATTGTATTTGATAGATGCGTTTTGCGAGCTACAACGATGGGTTCTCCAAACCCTAATTTTAATTCGCGAAACATGCCTCATCAAGCTCCTACAAAGTGTCTTGGACAATACTAACTCAAAGTGATGGCGCTAGAGCCCCCTTGAAGGTTGGTAACGGGAATGATGATGTCGACACATCTATTATAGGATTAAGCTAGGAATAAGCATAGGGGAAAAAAAATTCAAAAATATGACCTTATAAATATCCGTATAAATGTTGACTTTCACAAAGCACAAACACAAGGTTTTAAAGGATTATAAAAGTTGTGAATCAGATTCAAGAGCCAAGGAAATCTTAACTGCAAAATGGTTTTGGGTCATTTGAATTAACAATGAGTTAATTTGTAAATTTTTGAAGGATACATTGATCTCGATTCTTCTAATTTTCGGATCTAAAGATGAATCCTGATGTTTTATCTTTAATAAATCCCGTGCCTTTCATTTTTTAATCAACCAAAGTCTCGTAATCTTCTCCTCAAAAGTAAAAAAAATTAATTTTTCCAAAAATCTATTTTGCGAAAATAGTTTTGTTAGGACACTAGAAAAGGATAAGCATGGGGGTGTGAAAAATGCTAGTTTATCATCATTCTTATGCCCTAAAAAAGATGTAATTCTTAGGGTTTTAACTCCGCAAATGGGTTTTTGGGCTACATTTAGCCATGTATCTAAGATAGGCATGCACTGCATTTTAGTCGTATTTTTGATGTGTTTACTCCATCAGGGATAGATAGAAAGTCAGATCTCGCATACCTTGACACTTAGGAAGGCAGAAGATGAAGCTCATTTCAGCTCGATCCCAGCTAGATCCAGCTCATCCCAACTGGATCCCAGCTCATTCTAGCTAGATCAACTTATCCTTAGCTCCATTCAACTCATCTCAACTGAATGGTAGCTCTAGTTAGTTCACCTCAGCTCCATTCAGCTCACCTTAGTTGGATGGCATCTCAAACTAGCTCAAAATAGTTGATCCCAACTCCATTCCAGCTCCTTCGGCCCAGAACAGTTCACTAGAAGCTCAACCTGACTAGGAATAGCTACTAGCTAGACCTGGTCAGCTGAAGATGACCTCACCCAGCTCAGGCGAGCTCAAGTCTAGCTCTCGGAGGCTCAACTCAGCTCAACTTAGTTTAGCTGAGCTACTTAACCTAAGCTAGTTAGGTAAGCTCCGAGAAGACCAAACCTAGCTCACCTTAACTCTTTTCAGCAAAAGCCAGCTCATCTTAGCTTGGCTTAGCAACTAGCAAAGAACTAGCAAGCTAAGCAAGCTAAGGTAGCTCCTTACAGTTCTCTTTAGTAGCCACCAACTCTAGTGCAGCTCCTTCTAGCTACCTCCAGCTCCTCTACCTCAAAACCCTAGCTCCCTCTACCTCCTACCCTACTCATACTAGCTAAGCTAGCTTAACTTAGCTAAGTCCACCTCCTTGGTCCTAAGCTACCACAACTCCACCTTAATCTTGGTGCCAACCCTACACATCCCTTCACCCTCCTCTACCACTAAAAGACACCACCAAATTCCCTCCAGAACCACCTAGAAATGGCACCAACTTTTTCCCTCCAAAACCCTTGAAATCCAACCCTGCACCTACCCCTTCAAGCCATCTCCACCATCCACCTAACCCTCCTTCTAAAGCCCCCCTTGTTGGCGCTAACTAATGGTGTCTCTCCACCACCAAGAGTCACCAACACCATCATAACCACCACCCTACATGACCTTTGAGTTGGTGCCAACAATCCTACACCATAGGATCCACAACCACCCATCAAAAGCTAATCCTAACCCTCCATCTCATTCATGACAACATATAAGATGGTTTTCGCTTTCAAATAATGTATTAAGATGATTTATCATTGTAGGATCAAAGTGGAGGAAAAACGCTTAACAAAATAATTAAAATTAAAATTAAATCACTCACAGAAGAGCAGGTCAAGTCCACAGGGAGGCGATGATGCAATAAAATCATGAATATTTTTCTTGTATTTGTTCAATCAAGTGCGAAATCTTGAGTCAAATCTGACATGAAATGTAATGAAAAGAAGATACATAATAACTCAAAAATGTAAGGGTATATGTGCAATTTTTCCTCACTGAAATATTCAATAAATATGAGATGAATCTATGTAATTTCCAATTAACATGCATTAGAGAAAATTTGTGCACATTTTAATCCAAAACTAATGCCAAAAGATGTGAATAATAAAAGCCACGCAATTATAAGAAAAGATGAGCATGAAGTTTCAATTTCACTCAATATTTCAAATGTTAAAACAAAAATGAAAGTTTGGCAATGGCATTCAAATGTAATTATTAATTAGTGTAAAAGCAGAGGATTCTACCTCTCTCCTTACGATCGGGAGAGAGGCTCATTCGAGGAGCTACTCCTACAAGAGGTCGGCTGAAGCGAGGCCTTCGCGGTGGTGGTGGTGGTGCGTCGTGAGATGGCCGGAGCCGGCCTACTGGAAGAAAGAAGTGGCAGTGGTGGAGGAGGGTGCTGTTGGCCGCACTTGCTGCAAGCGCAAGGAAGGCAGCGTGCGGGCACTGCAGGTGGTGCAGACGCACGTGGAGCATGGGCATGTGGAGGTGCGGGCTCTACAGGGTACATAGGCGCACGCAAGCGTGCTGGTGGCACCGGCTACAGGTGCTGCAGGGAGGCGCTGGAGCACAGGCACGGGGGTGCTGGAGTGTTCTGAGTGGGGGTGCTGAGGGCGAAGGGGTGTGGGTGCGTGAGGTGAAGGTGCTGCTGGAGAGAACTCTGCAGGCCGCAAGGGGTGCGTGGGCGTGGGTGCTGGAGCGCGGGCTGCTGGCGCGTGGGCGTGAAGGCGCATGGAGGTTAAGGCACTGGGACTGCAGCGGGGTGAAGGCGAACATGCGTGGAGGTTCTGGTGAAGGCACGGACTGCTGGCGTGTGGGCGAGGTGGTGCAGGTGCTGGTGTGTGGGTTGGAGTTGCTGGTGAAGGCGAAGGCGCGGGCGTGTGTTGGCTGAGTTGAGGGTGCGGTGGGCTAG
The DNA here is from genome assembly GCA_037157565.1 of Thalassia testudinum. Lineage (NCBI taxonomy): Eukaryota > Viridiplantae > Streptophyta > Magnoliopsida > Alismatales > Hydrocharitaceae > Thalassia > Thalassia testudinum. Next base: position 111,445,974 of record JAZHRO010000036.1, on the reverse strand, counting down.
ATGAAGGTGGAGGCACAGTGAGCAGATGGTGCGTGCACTGAAGGTGGGTGAGCTGGAGGTTGGCGTGAGTTATTGGCTGAGGTGAAGAGTTGAGAGACTCTTGGAGGTGTGGGCTATCACCCCACATGCCTACTGTGGTGGAGTCGTTCTGTCGTGGTGAGGCCAGTGGTATGGAATGGAAGAGGGGCAAGGTCCTCTAAGCACAGTGAGGAACAAAGGGTGGTGGCCTCCTCCTTAATGGCAGCTCTTCCTTCTCCTTTTGTAGCCACGGCCACACTGATTTGAAAGTCAAAACGCCGTAGCATGAATGTGATGCGCAGGAGGAGGTGAAGCTGGAGGAGTTACCTGTGCAAAGGAGAAAAAGAATAAAATAATTAAGGTTATTTATAGATAACTCCTTAACTTCTATGTTAATAAAATAGTGCATCTAATTAATTAATTAATTAAATGTATGCAACCCTAGGTTAATTCTAAATGCATGAATTATGTACTTAAGCTAAAAATATGAATTAATTTAATGTCTAGACATTTAGATACTTAAATAACCCACGAATATGGGCTAATCAAATACCCCCATGCCTAGTTTTTGCTAGTCCCTAGCAAATCCAAGCAAAACTTAGCACTCCAAGTAGACTAGCCAACCCAATCGGTCTTCCTTTAGAAACATATTAAGTTCAAACTTTAGACCTAAGGTTCCCAAGTGGTTGCTAAGTTACAGACTAGGTCGGCTAAAGACGAATTGCAAGCACAGGTTTCCCTAATTTTTGACTCTACCCTAAGGTTTATTGATCCCTGAGATTAAAGCATCCATGCATGTACGTTTGTCTGAGTTATTTGAGTTAAAGGAAAAAGGATTTTTTTTTGAATAATATATATTTATATATATTTTTGTTTGATTCCTCTAAGTCTAACCTTGGATCAGCTATCAACATGGTCTGTGTCGGATTCATTGTCCCCATCTTCGTATCTCGAAGGGTGCCTGGCTTTCGATGCTTCGAGATAGCACTACCCAAAGCGACCCCAAGAACTCCTGGCAATCGTCACTTTGAGATAGTATCGCCCATGGATTTCTTAAGCGAATGCAGACCTGTGGCAATCGGCACTTCGAGATAGGGCCGCCTATGGTACCTGAACCGCACAATGCACTTACATGCCCCCAGTAGGATGGATATCCTAAGAGACAAGCACCGAGGAGGTAATATATTATCATCGCATCCTCAAGGAGAGTATATACTACACCTCTCCTGCGGTAGGAACTCTTCCAATCAAATTGTGTTTTCAAGACTCTTCTAAGTCAAGACTAAGCGAACCAAATTTCTTTTAAGAAATGAATTAAGGTGATTACTTACTTACGCAAGACCAAGTGTGTGAAATTTGGATGCTTGGGTTACAAGGACCTGTAAGCCAAAAGGTAGAACAAGACTCTATGTACTACCCCACCTTTTAACTCAATCCCGAGCTTTCCTTCCTCAACCTCTTGAGGAATGATCCGCAACTTAACTCCTACTTAAGTTTTTTAAGTCCACAAAGGACCCTAAAGGTCTAAAGCTAGTAGCTCACTTAGTGCTGGTGATGCCTGTTTCATCTTCAAGGTTATTATAGTGATTGTGGTATATGACAAAACAGTTACCAGTTTAATACAATTTTTTTTACTCGGAATGACAAGTTTCCCGAGGTCGAACTCAGGGAGCAACTATAATTCTAGAAACATAAATTCACAATATAAGGGTTTACAAAAATTAAGAGAGAGAGAGAGAGAAGAGAGAGAGCAAAAATTCTCTTTTTTGTTGGCTTCTTCTTCTTCTCTCTTCCTCTTCTCTTTTCTTCTTCTCTTGCAGCTGATTCTTCTCTTTCTTCAATCTGCCTTCTTCTCTCTTCTTTTTTCTACTGCGACTGTGGTGACCCTTTCTCTTTCTCCTTTCTTCCTTTCTGATTTTCTTCTTTCTTTCCTTGCGCCTGCAGAGGCTTCTGCCTTCTCTTTCTTTCAACTGCTAAGTCTCCTTTTTTCTTCCTTCTTTTCTTCTTCTTCTTCTTTTTCTTCTGCTCTAGCCGTTCCTCCTCTTTCTTTCTTTCTCCTTCCTGTCTTCTTCTTCTTCTTTGCGTCTTCTTTCTTTCTTCTTCAGCCTGCCTTCTTCTACTCTAGCTGCTGCCCTTCCGTCGTCTGACTCGGTGCTCAGACGACTTAACTATGCATTTGCTACAGTGCGGCTCTTCTTCTTTTCTTCAGCTCCTCTCCTTCCTTTCTTCAGTAGCTGCTCAATGCGGCTAAGTCTTCAACCGCTCCTCTTCTTCTCTTTTCTTCCTTCGCCTGCTTCTTCCTTCTTTTTCCTTCTTCCCTGCACGCACAGACAACTATCAGTGCAAAACCTACCCCTACCCCTTCCCCGTGTCTCTCTTTCTCTCTGAATCTCTCTTTAGGAAAGCTCTCCTAGAGCCAGGTAATCGGGTTCGGGTTGTGCGCCCGGGACCAGGCCCATCGGTGTGCGGTGGTGGGAGAGGAGTGCTTGGTCGGGTAGTCGGATTCGGCCCAGACCCACGGGGTGTGAGAGCGGGCGAGGGCGGGTGCAAGCGCGTGGTGCGCGGCGTGTGGGTGAGGAACCTAACCCTTGTGTATCGCAGGCGAACAACTTAATTCACTTTTTCAATTTAAGTGTGGGCGCGAGGCCACACACTTATGAGGTGGGACTAAAGTCCCACCTCCAATTTGCACGCCCGCAGGTGAGAAGGCACTGCCAATTGGGGCAGCAGCGAGCATTCGCGACCCCAATCGCAAACCTGAGCGTGCTCGCGGAATCACCCCGCGCTGCCTGGGGCTCACACCTGGGCTGGAGGCATCCTGGAGCTGCTTGCGAAGGAGCTTCAGCAGCTCGTTAATGGCGGCGAGGAGGCGGAGACCTGAAATTACAAGGACAGCCTCACGGCCACATCAGACAACACAAGGAGCCTCGTCGGAGTGTGGCGAAGGCAGTGCGAGGGTCGGAGAGGCGCGAGAGCGCCTGTGGAGGTGCTCCTAAGGCAGACTGTGTGTGCAGAAATGGGTGTGTTCGGGGGGTGGTCGGGCAGTGAAGGGCTGTGAATGGAGTGGGGGAAACATTTGAGTGGAGTGAGGGGGAGCTTCTAGGCTTGTCGGCGAGGGGTGAAATGGTCTGTGGAGGTGGAGCGACCTCGCTGGAGATGGTGACTGGAGATGGAGCAAATGGGGGTGGAAGTGGCGGTCGGTGAGTCAAAATGGTAAATTAAGAAGGGAAAATGTAAGGGAGAGAGAGGGGAAGATTCCTACCTACTTAGTCGATGAAGGGGGAGAGGAAGGAGTCTGGCTCGTGCCTGCCGGAGCTGGGGAGGAAGATGCCCAGGAGGGGGTTATCGACGACGAGGAGGAGGTCTGAGGACACCAGCTGGTGCGGCCTGGCATGGGACGACGGAGCAGAGTAGGCTCTGCTGCAGGTATGGCAGCAGAGCGACGAGGAGGAGGAGGGAGGATCGCCGGAAGCTCGGGCTGCCTGACCGGAGAGGGGAGAGACGAAATCTAGGGTTTCTCTCGGCCAGAACTAGCTTGAAGGAGACGGCAGGCCCTGCCACTCCTTATATAGGCACTGGCGGGGAGAGGGAATCGAGGAGGCAACGTGTCGTGCTTGCCGGAGATGGCCAAAAATGGACACCCATGCCTTTCGTGCGTTCGCACGAGAGGCATGGTCGATTGCAAAGGTCAGGGGAGGGTCCCTGCGACAGAGGACGACGCAGGGAACCCCCCGCTCGTTCTTGAGGACGGGCACCTTGCTTTACGCGGCGCCATCCTCTGTGCAAGGTCGCCGGAGGTATGGTGCTGCACAGAAATGGCAAGGAGGACTGTTCTGCAAAGAACGACGAGAAAGTTAGGGGGCCTTTTGCAAGGGTTTCGAAAGATGAGGGTCAAAAAGTAAATTAAGAGGACCAATTTGTAAAGTTGGTCAAGATGGTTTCTTCCTAGACCCAAATTTTCATACCAGCCTAATTTGAACCTAAGGATTTTAATGGTGAAATTTGATTTTAGGTTGGACCATGTTTGACTAGTCAATTTGCGCAAAAATCCAAATTAAGTTATAAATTAGGCATGGTTCTCATTTTAGGTCAAAATAGGTTGCAAAGGCCAAATTGAAGGTTCTAAACCCTAGGGAATATTTTTCCATGAATTTTAGAGGGTTTAGTTGATTTTTATTCTGCCTCAAACCTCGTGAATTAAAGTGGATTTGTTTTAGGGTTACAAAATGTCATTTAATTCCTAGAAGTTGTTATAACCCTTTTCAGATCAGATCATCCCACTTCCCTCCTTATTGAGCTCATTTGACCTTCATTTAGACCCTTAATTACCCTACTTGTGCACTGCATTGGTGAAATTGTAGTTTTACCCCTTATGATTTGTCTTATTCTTTAACTCAGAATTCTCTGAGTTAAGACTCTCTTTAGGTCTTGTAGGAGCTTTTTCACACTCATTTGGATTAAATTGTGCTAGTTAGGGTTAATGATGAGGTTCTCATCACTTAGCTTCTAAAGTTCGACCTTAGAACCAACTTAGTCTCACCTAGAGTTCTGATTTACTTAAGAATGCAGGACCTAACCAGTTAAGCTCAAAACTTTTTTTTATTTATTTTTAATTTAATTAATTAATTAATTAATTAATTTTTTAAAAATGAAATATGCATGAATGATTGCAAAATGTAGACATGCTATAAATAAAATGCCTTAGGTCCTCTCCCCCATGCCTAGTTTAAACAATGTCCTCATTGGAAACAAAAATAATTAAAGAAAGATATTACGTGAGGCGGAGAATGGTAGGAGCTAAGGTTCCTCAAGAGTGACCTCGTCAATGAGATGGCTGTCCAAAGTAATGTACGGTTTTAACCGTTGACCGTTGACGATAAAAGGAGTTACTGAAGAGGAAGGGCTTTTAATCTCCACAGCTCCATGTGGAAACACATTAGTGATTATGTAAGGCCCATCCCAACGAGATTTTAACTTCCTAGGAAAAAGCTTAAGTCTAATTGAAACGCCAGACTTGTTGGTTGGGCTCAAAGGTCTTTCGAAATATATACTTATCATGCAAGACCTTAGTTCTTTCTTTATAAGCTTGAGAGGTGTCATAAGCATCATTCCTCAGCTCCTCAAGCTCACTTAATTCCAGAAGTCGTGCCTTACCCACCTTCTCTAAATCCATGTTAACACTTCGAATAACCCAAAGTGCCCTATGTTCCAACTCAACAGGTAAATGGCATACTTTCCTATACACAATCTGAAAGGGAGAAGTACCCAAAGGGGTATTATAGGCCGTTCAATATGCCCACAAAGCATCATCGAGCTTTTGGGACCAATCTTTCCTATCAGGTCTAATGGTCTTTTCCAAAATATTTTTTATCTACCTATTCGACACTTTAACCTGGCCACTCGTCTGAGGATGGTAAGGGGTAGCAACCTTGTGAGCCACTCCTAGACTCCTAATTAGCCGATTGAAGTGGTGGTTTCGGAAATGAGGTCCCCCATCACTTATAATGGTCTTGGGGCAGCCAAAACGATATATGATATTGGCCTTCACAAATTTCAACACACAGAGTGGTCATTTGTGTGAGTAGGAATGGCCTCTATCCATTTAGAGACATAATCAACTACCACCAAGATATATTCATAACCATGGGATGATGGGAAGGGGCCCATAAAGTTAATTTCCCAGACATCAAAAATTTCAACAGATTAAATAGGGTGTTGATGCATTTCATTCCTCTTCCCAATCGTTCCAGTCCGTTGACATCTAATACAGGCCTTAACAAAATTATGAGAATCCTTAAATAAGGAAGGCCACGAAAAATTGAACTGGAGAACCTTAAAAGTAGTTTTCTTAGCACCAAAGTGTCCTCCACAATGAAGTTCATGGCAAAAACTCAGCACACTTTATTGTTCCTCTTCAGGTACACAACGTCTCAATACTTGGTCTTGTCCAATTCTAAATAATTCAGGCTCTTCCCAATGAAAATATCTTGCTTGGGAAATGAATCTCTTTCTTTTCTGCTCATCCCAAGAGCCAGGAGTTTGTCCAGTGACCAAGTAATTTACGGTATCTGCATACCAAGGTAAAGTTGGTGTTATCGCCATCAGAGTTTCATCGGGAAATGTCTCGCGGATGTCTCCAGAAAGAGAGTCATTAAGTGGAAGGTGAAATAGGTGGTCAGCCACAACATTTTCTACTCCTTTCTTTTCACGTATCTCCAAGTCAAATTCTTGAAGGAGTAGGATCCACCTAATCAGATGTAGGTTAGAATCTTTCTTAGCAATGAGATGTTTCACTGCCGCATGATCAGTAAAAATAACCACCTTAGACCCAAGCAGATAAGACCTAAACTTCTCCAGAGTAAAAACTACAGTAAGTAATTCTTTTTCAGTGACGATGTAGTTTTGCTGAGGTTCGATTAAAGTCTTGCTGGCATAATGCAGCACATGAGGTCTTCCCTCAACCCTTTGTCCAAGGATTGCTCCCACTGCATAATCCGAAGCATCACACATTAGCTCAAATGGGAGTGTCCAATCAGGAGCTTGGAGAATAGGCGTAGAGATCAAGGCCTCCTTCAGAGTTTGAAAGGCCTCGGCACACTTTGAATCAAAATTGGAGGAAGATTCCTTCACCAACAAGTCACAATGTGGCCTAGAAATTTTACTAAAATTTTTAATAAAGCGCCTATAAAAGCCGGCATGACCCAGAAAGGATCTAATCTGTTTGACGTTCATGGGAAATGGGAGTTTGGAAATAGAATCAATCTTGGCTTCATCTACTTCCAAACCTCACTCGGATACAACATGCCCAAGTACAATTCCTTTCTGTACCATGAAATGACTTTTCTCCCAGTTGAGGACTAAACCAGTCTCCTTACATCGCTTCAACACATTCTCCAGGTGCAGGAGACACTGGTCGAAAGACGAGCCATAAATGGAGAAGTCATCCATAAACACTTCAACACACTCGTCAATCATGTCCGAAAAAATAGACATCATACACCGCTGGAAGGGGCATTACATAATCCAAACGGCATACGCCTGAATGCAAAAGTACCGTAAGGACTCATGAATGTCGTCTTCTCCTGGTCATCAGGGAAGACTGCAACCTGGTTGTACCTAGAATATCCATCGAGAAAGCAATAGTACTTATTCCCTGCCAATTTCTTGAGAATTTGATCAATGAAAGGCAAGGGAAAGTGATCCTTCTGGGTAGCAGTGTTCAGCTTGCGGTAATCAATACAGACCCTCCATCCAGTTGAGGGTCTAGTGACAACTTGTTCACCTTGGTCGTTGAATTCCACAATAAAGCCTACCTTCTTTTGCACCACATGAATAGGACTTACCCATTTACTATCTGCAATGGGATATATGATCCCGGCGTCCAACCACTTCAGGATTTCCTTTTTAACCACCTTCCTCATATTAGGGTTCAGACGTCTCTGCATGTCCCTAAATGGCTTGATGGAATCATCAGTATAAATGTGGTGCATGCAGAGTGTAGAGTCTATACCCTTAATGTTAGCAATGCTCCAAGCAATAGCTTCCTTGTGCCTAGACAAGCATTCAATCAGGGCTCCCTCATGTGCCTCAGATAGAACAACTGAAATGATAACGGGGAGCGTATCATTGTCACCTAGGAAGACGTACTTGAGCGTGTCAGGGAGGGGTTTCAACTCAAGGTCAGGGGCTTGTATGGTTGAGGGTTTCATAATAGATGTCCCCATCTTCGGTAGCAGATCTACCTTAGGCAGAGATGATGGAGGAAGAGACTCAGCAGAAACACCCAACAATTCCTCAAGTTCTAGTATATCCCCTTCACATTCCTCCATGAGATGGGAATGCTCATTTAGCATGACATGCTGAAGGGGGTCATCACATAACATTGCAGGGGTTGCCTCTTCAATCAGGTCATCTATCACCTCAACTTGAGAACAATCCTCAAGTCCGGCTTGTTTGTAAGCATCAAACACATTAAGTCGGATTTTCCTGTTCCCAAAGCCCACTTTCAATGCCCCAGTATTGCAATTGATTGAAGCATGCAAAGTTGCCAGGAAGGGGCGGCCCAAAATGATGGAGGGTTTGGTTGGCTTGTTGGTAGGGTCAGTGTCTAAAACTAAGAAGTCAATGGGAAAGAAGAAATCCTCCACTCTTACGAGGACATCTTCGAAAATTCCCTGTGGTGTCTTAAGTGATTGACCTGCAACTTGAAGGATTACAAGGCTAGGCTTCAGATTGCCTCCTCCAAGTTGTTCATACACGTAGCTCGGAAGGATGTTCACCCCCGCACCCAGATCAAGTAGAGCCTCATCAATCTATAAGTCACCAATAACTACTGAGATGTATGGGGCTCCTGGGTCCTTAAGTTTCGGGGGTGTGCCATGTTGAACAATTGAGCTAACAGAATCAGGCAGGGCAACTTTTGATTGGACCTATTTCCTAGATTGCTGCTTTTTCGTGCACAGGTCCTTTAAGAAGCGGGCATAAGACGGAATCTGCCTGATAGCTTCAAGCAAAGGCAGGTTAATTTGCACTTGCTTGAAAGTTTCCATGATCTCATCCGTCTTATCTTTGGCTCTAGATAAGCTAGCAGAAGTCTGCCCAGAGGTGGATAAGTGCTCTGGAAAGGGCACTCTCGATCTCTGGGTGGAAGGGTTGTCATGTCAAGTAAGGGGTGGAACGGGGTCAACTTCTTCCGATGAGGTGATTTCAAGCGGGGAAGATTTGGGCACGTCTTCTCCGGTGGGGGTGAAAGTAGGGGTGGATGGTTTTTTAGGGAGTGAAACTATAGGAGCATCGGGTTTGGAAATTTCTTTCCCACTCCTCAGAATAGTTACCGCCTGAGCATGCTCCCTAAAGACAATCCCTTTTCCTTTAGGATTCTCCTCAGTAGCACTAGGGAGCTTCCCAGTTTCCCTCTATCTAACGGCCTCAACAAGGTGTCCTATTTGTGATTTCATCTCATGTATAGCCTTGTCATGAGATTGGATGATGGCACTTTGACTTTCTTGCATAGTTTTCAACATTGCCTTCAATTCATCCATCTTAGAGGTCTTAGGTTGGGCAAAGGTCTGAGGTTGGTTCATTTGATGGTTTTGAAAGGATTGTGGTTTATAATTCTCTGAATTTGAGACATTTCCTTGGCTCCATGAAAAGTTTGGATGGTTCCTCCATCCCTCATTATGAGTGTTGGAAAAAGGGTCATTACGAGGTCTAGGATGGAACCCTTGAGCGGCATTCAAATCAGCTTGTACAAGCTCAGGGAATTGGGAGGCCAAGTGGCAATCCATAGTGGCATGTGTATTGCCTTGGAAAATTGAGCATTCGGAAGCTTGGGATGTGGAGGTGTTAGATACGAATGGACTCGGGTTCGACATAAGCCTTTCCATGTTTTGATTCAATAATTGAATCTGATAGGCTAAATTCTAGGCGTCCCTTGCCTTATTCGCCTCCAACTTTCTTTGCATGAGAGTGGGCTTTCTATCCATGTAGCTAGAATTCAAGTGAATAGAATTCTCACTCAAGGTATCGAAAAGGTTCCAAGCTTCATCCTTAGTCTTAGATAGAAAGGTTCCTACACAGGCACCATCCACAGTTTGCCTATGCGAATCATTAAGTCCGATGTAGAACCTTTCAACCAATTGCCATTTAGGCACCTAGTGATGTGGGCAAACTCTCAGCAAGTCATTAAAGCGCTCCTACACATCATGAAAAGCTTCCCCATCCTTTTGAACAAAACTCATAATTTCCCTCCTAAAGTGATTGGTTTTGCTCATGGGGAAGTACTTCTTCAAAAACTCCTTCTTCAGGACATCCCAAGTGTTAATATCATCAAGGTTGTGATACCAATACTTGGCTTTGTACTTAAGGGAGAAGGGAAAGAGGGTCCGCATTTGAGCGTCATCAGTAATGCCCTGCAGCTTCATCGTGGAATAGACCTCGGTGAATTCCTCTATATGCCTGTAAAGGTCTTCCCTAGCAGTACCATAAAAGGAGGGCAGCAAGGATATGGTACTGCTTTTGATCTCATAAGGATTGTCCCCTCTAGGTCTACATAGTGCAGGGCCAGCTTGATTGGTTGGAATGAAATATTCCTTAAGGCTCCTTTGATCGACCATTTCTACCCTTGGAAGGTTTCTTCTTAAGATTCTTTCAGGTTCAGGATCAAACACAAGTTGTCTCCTAAGAGAACACCTACCAAGCATGCACTACAAACACAATTCAAAAGGACTTGTTCGATCTTTACAAATTTAGGCTTTTGACTTTAGTTCAAATTGTAGGTGACAAAGCAAGTTGCCCAATCAATTACGCACCTATTGTCAACCTTCAAAATGCCTAAAAAGACCTAGTTGGAGCTTAGGTGTTCTTCCCTAAATCTCAAATGGTAGAGTGAATCCAAAGACGGAAGATCGAGGGATGCAAGTAGGCCTAAGCCTTGCTTTGAAGCTGTGCTTTCGCGGTGCTTCTCAACTACCCCCAAAAATCTGTGACAGGGTACCCCCTCTTTGGATTTACAAAACCTTTGATCTCAAGTTTCGAACACTTCAGAATCTAATGGTAGGAGGGCTCTTGTCCTAGTCGTTCCAAGACTTAGGAGTGTCTAAATGTGTGCCGTGGTGCAAAAGATATAAGTGTGCATACACCGCAAAAAGATTTTGAATTTTGAATCGCACACCACGTTTGAAAATCAAGTCTTTGATTTTGAAATGTCCCTCCTTTAATTAGTCCTTTTCAAGAATATATGTGACCACTTGTTAGATCGCTTCAAGACAGATTATGTGGTCTAAAAATTAATTCAAATACATTTGCATGGCAGGTAGAAATGCAAAATTAGAAATGCATACCTGATTCCAGCATTCTTCATGCAATATGCAAGACAAGAATTAGATTTAGATGCTGCTCATTCAGTCCTAAATGATTCGACCTAAAGGCAGGCAGCTTCTAGTAGGTAGCTTATTTCTTTTTAGCTACTTATGCACAAACAAATTAAGGATAAACAACCACAAAGTAAAATAAAAGCCTAGATCTAAAGAAAAGGGAACAGGCTCCCAAAAAATCTGCCCCAATTACTACAAGGGCGAGAAAACAAAAATAAAACTTATGAAACGGAGAATCTCCTATAGAGGCGGACTCCAGGTCTCCTTCATCTTCCCCCCGTGTAAGCGTCGCTCAAGGTTGACGTCTTGTCCCCGATGTGCCTGTCACCTCTCTCAAATTCCTCGCACAGAAAACAATAATAAATGGTCAGATCACTGTGTAATGAGAAATAATCAGAAATGAAATCAGGTGAAATTATTGCATCTGTTGCCTCCCCAGCAACAGTGCCATTTGATAAGATTGTTTTCTATTTCAAATAATGTATTAAGATGATTTATCGTTGTAGGATCAAAGTGGTGGAAAAATGATTAACAAAATAATTAAAATTAAAATTAAACCACTCACAGAAGAGTAGGTCGTGTCCACAGGGAGACAATGATGCAATAAAATCACAAATATTTTTCTCGTATTTGTTCAATCAAGTGCGAAATCTCGAGTCAAATCTAACATGAAATGCAATGAAAAGAAGATACACAATAACTCAAAAATGTAAGGGTATATGTGCAATTTTTCCTCATTGAAATATTCAATAAATATGAGATGAATCTATGTAATTTCCAATTGACATGCATTAGAGAAAATTTGTGCACATTTTAATCCAAAACCAATTCCAAAAGATGTGAATAACAAAAGCCACGCAATTATAAGAAAAGATAAGCATGAAGTTGCAATTTCACTCAATATTTCAAATATTAAAACAAAAATGAAAGTTTGGAAATGGCATTCAAATGTAATTATTAATTAGAGTAAAAGCAGAGGATTCTACCTCTCTCCTCCTCGCGATCGGGAGAGAGGCTCATTTGAGGAGCTACTCCTACAAGAGGTTGGCTGAAGCGAGGCGTTCACAGTGGTGGCGGTGGTGCGTCATGAGATGGCCGAAGCCGGCCTACCGGAAGAAAGAAGTGGCGGCAGTGGAGGAGGGTGCTGCTGGCCACGCTTGCTACAGGTGCAAGGAAGGCAGCGCGCGGGCACTGCAGGTGCTGTAGACGCATGCAAAGCGTGGGCCTGTGGAGGCGCAGGCTCTGTAGGGCGCAAAGGTGCGCATGGGCTTGCTGGTGGCACCGACTGCAGGTGCTGTTGGGAGGTGATGGAGTGCAGGTGCGGGGGCGCTGGAGTGTTCTGAGCGGGGGTGCTGAGGGCGAAGGGGCGTGGGCGCGTGAGGTGAAGGCACTACTGGAGAGCGCTCTGCAGGCTGCAAGGGGTGCGCGGGCATGGGTGCTGGAGCGCGGGCTGCTGGCGTTCGGGCGTGAAGGCGGGTGGAGGTTAAGCTGCTAGGACTGCAGCGGGGTGAAGGTGAACAGGCGTGGAGGTTTTGGTGAAGGCACGCGGGCTGCTGGCGCACGGACGAGGTGGTGCAGGTGCTGGTGTGTGGGTTGGAGCTGCTAGTGAAGGCGAAGGCGCAGGCATGTGCTGGCTGAGTTGAGGGCACGGTGGGCTGGATGAAGGTGAAGGCACGGTGGGAAGATGGCACGTGGGCTGAAGGTGGTTGCGTTGGAGGTTGGCGTGAGTTATTGGCTGAGGTGAAGTGTTGCAGAGACTCTTGGCGGTGTGGGCTGTCACCCCACACGCCCACGGTGGTGGAGTCGTTCTGCCGCGGTGAGGCTGGTGGTATGGAATGGAAGAGGAGCAAGGTCCTCTAAGCATAGCGAGGAACAAAGGGTGGTGGCCTCCTCCTCAACGGCAGCTCTTCCTTCTCCTTTTGTAGCCATGGCCACACTGATTTGAAATTCAAAATGCCGTAGCATGAATGTGATGCGCAGGAGGAGGCGGAGCCAGAGGAGTTACCTGTGCAAAGGAGAAAAATAATAAAAGAATAAAATAATTACGGTTATTTATATATAACTCCTTAACTTCTATGTTAATTAAAATAGTGCATCTAATTAATTAACTAATTAAATGTATGCAACCCTAGGTTAATTCTAAATGCATGAATTATGTACTTAAGCTAAAAATATGAATTAATTTATTTACATCCTTATGTTTGCTACCTACCTGTTAAAATTAATTTAATATCTAGACATTTAGATACTTAAATAGCCCACGAATATGGGCAAATTACCAACCACCCCTTCTCCACTCCTATATCTAACCCCCATAACCACCACCACACCAGGATCTTCTCCCTTTATATATTTGATGCGAAGAAAAGTATGATTTGTAATTAGGGTTTTTAAATTGTTGTAACATGCTAATTCGCAATCGCTTTTAAAATTTATAAAACCTAAATAGTGGTGTATCTAGGGTCGTCCAAGGAGGCAAGTTTGCAAAATTCAACTCTCTTACTTGAAAATGGGGAAATCAACTTTCTTTTTGAATTTTTTTTTTGAATATAAGATTTTTTTGGTTTTGAAATAATGGGAAACTATGAAATTGAGAGTGGGAAAGAGACTACACCTAACTTGTTGAAATTAAAACCTAAGTGATAAGCAATTCTACTCTCTAAACTCACCCTAGGTATGTGAAGGCCTAGGGTAATTAGAGAGAGAGTGTGAGTTCACTATAGTAAAAGCAATAATTAAAATAAAACAAGAATTTCAGAAGAGGCAACTTTATATATGGAGAAAAGTGTCTACAAAAATATGAGTCGAGGAATGATTCTACTACTAGAATTCATAATACAAAAATTTGAAAAAGGAAACACTAATCCTCCTGGTGATATTGGTGATGAAGAGAGGCTTCTTGCTCCAAGCTTAGCTGCTCTTGGGCTTGAAAAGAAGTTCTCCTTTTCCTTCCTTAAAAAGCTCCTCCAAGTTGGTGTCCTCCTCGGCAAGCCCTAGGTGGGCGTGCCCTTGCACCTCCAAGGGTGGAAGGTCTCCACCCACAAGACTCCTCCTAGGGTGGCCTGTACCACCCTCAAGACCTCCTCCTAGGTTAGGCGTGTACCCTAGGTCTTCTCCTCTGCCTGGCCATCCTCTTGGTGATGTTGCTCCTTGGCTTGGACCAAGGAAGAAGGGAAGAAGAAGAAGGCACCAAGGAGGCAAGGGATAGCCTCCTTAATCTTCTTCTCTCCTCTCCTTCCTATGGCCGAATATAGGTGTATCTAAATGGAAAATTAATGTAGCCAAGGATGAAGGAGATGGTGGTGCTTATAGGTCTTTTTATAGAGTGGACGGGGTAGAGGTTGGTATTAACTAGAGTTAAGGGAAGAGTGGTGTTGTGGATGGCTAGGATATGGAAGTTGGTGGATGGATGGTGGATTAGGGTTGGTGTGGAGGTAGAAGGATGCATTAGGTGGTAGTTATGGAGGGTGGAGTAGAGTTGGCGCCAACTCTATGTGGGTTAGAGTTAAGGGGTTGGTTGATGTGTTGTATGGCTAGGATTAGGTTATAGGGTGGTGGTTAGGAGATGAAAGGTGGATGTTAAGTGGCGTCACCTGAGAGGGTGTAGGGTAGGTGGGTTTATGTGAAGTTGGCACCACTTTTTATGTGGTTGGGGTTAAGGTGGCGTGGAGGGTAGGTGTAAGGGTAGGATGGTGTTTTAAGTGGTGGTTATGGGATCCTAGGGTGTAGGATAAGTGGCGCCAACCTAAGGGGTGCTAGAGGAGGTGGTTATGGTGGTTAAGGATTGGTGCCAACCTTGAAAGATGCCTTGGTTTGTCGCCATCCTAAGGGTGTTCTAGAAGGGGGGTAGGTGTAAGGCCATGATGGATTTATGGAGTAGGTGTAATGCTAGGATGTGAGGGCGTTTTGCTGCCAAAAGAGAGGGCTTCTAGAAGGGTTAGTTGGTGCCAAAACAAGGTGACTTTTGGTGGTGGTTGAGGGGCCAAGGGTTGCATGTTGGTTGGTGCCAACATAAGTAGGAGTAGGTGGAGCTAGGTGGACTTATGTAGGGTTGAAGTGGAGGCTTATGTAGGTGGAGTTTAGGGTTGGTCATGGTGGATGGTGGATGGCCATGGAGTGGAGAGCTTAGCTAAGCTATCTAAGCTAGCTTAGCTAGTAGGTGAGTAGAGGAGGAGTAGGCTGGAGGTAGGGTTTAGGGAAGAGGAGTTGAGGAAGGAATGTCTGGAACTAAATTGGAGCTGGTAGATGCTGAAGGGAATTACAGGGAGCTACTTTAGCTGGCTTAGCTTGCTAGTTCTTTGCTAGCTGTTAAGCTAAGCTAAAATGAGCTGGCTTCTGCTAAATTGTGCTAAGGTGAGTGTTCGAGGCGTAGATCGCGTAGAAGATTAGCGCATTATCGTATAGCACGAAATACGTCTCGAGAAAATAAATTAACGGAACTGTGATTCTAGGTCGATCACAGGGAGGTAGGAAGCAATTTTGATTTCATGCGTTTATTCCGAATATAATTAATAAATAGTATAGACACAATATCATATTATATATATCAATCAAAGAGTTTGAACATGAATTGCATACATCTAACTAAACAAATTCTAACATAAACATAAACTACTTATGTAATAGAACAAGGGCACCACGGGTGGTTTGTGGTGGCCTTCTGGAGAGGTTGGGAAGAGCAGCAACGATCTGTCGGGGTGGCACAACAGATGCTTCAGACGGAGATGTAGAGACAGAGGCAGAGAAGATGGGAAGAAGAAGAAGGGAGAGGAGTTGTAGGAGGAAGAAGAAGAAACTAAGGAATGCCTTTCAAAGGGGGCCCTTAGGTCTCTTTTTATAGCTTTTGTGAAGGGCATTTAGGGCATTTGAGCCCTTAATTCCGTGCAAAGGCTTCAAATTAATCAGATCCATTGATCGGGAGATCAACGGTCCTGATTAAGCCTTCCAAATCCTTCTTCCATCCACGGTTTGATCTGGTGCTGACACATGGCGCACTGTGTGCCATTGGATCTAAATCTGACATCCTCGCTCGCCTGTTGCTCGCCACTGCCGTCCACACGCCCGCCACTAGCCCTCAATCATGCCTCAACTCCTAAGGCTTCTCAGCCATTCGATCTCTTGATCGAACGGCTTAGAAGTCGTGCACTACGCTCGACCGACTCCTAAGGCATGCGTCATCACGCGTGTCTTCATCTGATGCTCCTGCGCCCGCCACGCGTTCGCCACTCCACTACCCAATGAAGATCCTGCGGTTGAATTTCATCCGTGCGTGGCCGATTCCCCATCGCCCTTCTAACCCGCGTCACGCATTGGATGTTAAGCGCACTCTTCGTTGTGCTACGCATGTGGATTGTTGCGGTTTCCAAATCCTGTGTAGCCACCCTCGGCCGTTGGATGGAAATCCAATGCTCGAGATCTCGCCCTGGCTTGATGAAGCGACTGGAGGTGGGCAACGTGGTTGCATCACGGCCATTGGATGATGATCCAATGGCCCACAGCTTTCCTTCCCAGATTGGGGCATGGTGAGGGGCGGCTGCGATGGTGCCATGTGGTGCCATCGTGGTCGTCCATCTTCTTCTCCTTGTATCTGATGATGTAGGCCTCCGATTGAGTTGATTTCTATGCCGTTGGATTGTGAACATCAATCCGGATCCATTCATGTGGTTGGATTTGTCATTTGAGCTCTGGATATTCTTCAATTTGCCCCTTGGCTCCTACTTCTTCTGCGGACTCCATAGGGTGCTACAGGAGTCTGATTGATGAGCTCTTGGAAGTGTTGGACTCCCGTCGTCATTCCAAACAAATCCATAAGGTTGGATCGGTCATCTGCTACCCTGGATTAATTGCATTTATTAATACCTCTCAAATAGCATATTATTATGTATAAAACATATAAATCACCTAGGATGTAAAGTACTATGTGTATGCATGCAAAATGCCCATATTAAGCTAGGTTCTACCTTAATTCATGCGAATTAGGGCCTATGATTGCTGCGCAATCATACCCCCATGCCTAAATCTTGTTAGTTCCTAGCAAGTGCAAGACTAAATGAATTTTATTAATAGTTTAACTAAAGGTTTATTTCTTTTTGTTTCATCCAAAAATTCAGAATCCAGATAACCACGAATATATAATGTTGTAGCTTCTGCAACGGATCCAAGCAAAGAGTCGATATACATTTAAAGATTGTACTTGACTCCTAGTAAAATTCTATTGGGATAGGCAAACCTCTTCTCTCGGGGATATAAACTATTCTCTGATTTTAGCCTCGGCTTTTGGCTTAGGTAGAAGATGTTTGAGTTAATTGGATTTGTATTTGGTGGCTCACTCTCTCCTGGTGCTACCGAGAGACTAGTATTTCAAAATCTAGATTTCTAGATTATTGAATAAATTAACTTAGAGAAAGACTGGAAAACTGTGCGCTCTTTAATCTTTTGTACTTTTTCTTTTCTCTCTTTCTCTATTTTTTTTTCTTTTCTTTTTCTTTTTCTTCCTGAGCTCACATCTCACTAGATTTACAACTGTATTTGGTGGTCTTGCATGGCATCACACTTTAATTAGGTTCTAATAACCCTACGACTAAGTCAAATCCCTCAGCCCGTATTCAGGTGATCAGAAATACAGAAAAAATAGGTTAAGGCTGTATTTGGTGGTTTGGGGGATGGTAGGTGTTTTTGCCTCAAAACAATTTGATTTACATAACTCAAACTTCTTAACATAACACTTTTCTTTTTTCAAACAAATAACTCTTTTGTATGCTTTTTTTTTTTAGACAATCTATTGGCACAATGTTGTTACCAACATAACATAACGCAACATGACATACATACTTTTATTCATGAGGCATAATTTGGGATTTTTGGGGATGACCAAGAGGATCTCAGGTGGTTTATTTTATGGAAGTTCCTACTCTTGGCACCAGGTAGGGAATAGATAGGATAACATATTTCTGACCTTGACATCAGTACCCTCTTTCAGCCGAGGATTCCGTAGAGGACGGTCGTGACCATCCACCTCAGTCCTAGTTTTATCAGAACCCACTCTCTATGTTTTAGCCTTATTTGGTGGCCCTAGTATGAAATTTCTCACAAAATTAATACACAAGAACTGAGAATGAAAACTATGCCCATCTCCAAGTGTCATTATTCAATTATTCAAAATTATAGATTCCTTACACTAGCCTTAGAGCACTAGTAGACTCTCTACTCTCATCTCACACATGTTGTGGTGGATCTACTAGAAGATGGTTCACCTGACTCCCTGATTGCTGTCCAAGGGTTCAGGGGAAGAAGCAATGCTTCTTCTCGACAAACTAGAGATGTCTATCGGTTTTCACAGTAGATCCATTGCAAATTCTACATGCAGGTGTGAGGTTATATTGGATTCTAAGCTTAGGATTCTGCTAAAGAATAAATCTTTAATAAAACCTCTTGATAAAATGTTCTAATCCCCCACTTGTTGGCAGAAAATTCTCAGTTTTTATGGACTACCGCCCCCATGCCTAAGTGTTTGCATGTCCTCATGCATGAATAAACGAAATTGGAATAAGGCAGGGTGTATGTAGATAGAGATCACCTAGAACTGCTTCTGAGTTGTCGTTCAGCTCATGCCATCACTGCAATGCCATACACAATATGCAAAACAATATGCAAAACAATATGCGAAAATGAAATATGCTATGTATATATGGTATGTATATATGTATATGTGCTTAGTTTAATGCCTCCAGCTGGGCAACTCATCAGTCATACGCCCTTGAGAAGATGTATCGTTTCGTCAGCAGCAGGAGGTTCCTGGGCAAAGAATGGTTTGAGGTGCTGGCCATTAATCGTAAAAACATGCCTAGATTTCGGGTCTCTAATTTGGATCGCCTTGTTAGGATACGGGTGGACTACCAGAAATGGCCTAGTCCACTTGGACTTGAGCTTTTCCGCAAAGAATTTGAATCGGGAGTCAAACAACCAAACCTGCTAGTTAGGTGCGAACTCCTTCCTCCAGATGTGTCGATCATGGAAAGCCTTTGTCTTTTCTTTGTATATTTTTGCATTCTTGTAAGCTTCTCGCCTATTCTCCTTTAACTCATTGAGCTGGAGCTTCCTTTCATAACCTCCAGCCTCGAGGTTAAAATTACACTTCCACATTGCCCAAAAGGCATGATGCTCCAACTCCACGGGAAGGTGACAGGCCTTTCCATACACCATGTGGTATGGCAACATTCCAAGTAGATCCTTGTACGCGGTCCGATATGCCCATAGTGCATCAATCAACCGATCGAACCAATCCTTCCTATTAGGTCTAACCGTCTTTTGAAGGATAAGCTTGATCTGACGATTTGATACTTCAGCCTACCCATTGGTCTGTGGGGGATACGGGGTAGCAATGCAGTGCTGCACCCCGTATTTCTTCAATAATGACTGGAAATGGGCATGGATGAAGTGACTACCCCCATCGCTTATCAGGGCGCAAGGAACTCTAAATCTTGTAAAAATGAATTCCCGAATGAAGGATATAATAGTCTTATGATAAGCTCGTCTTGCCGGGATAGCTTCTACCCACTTTGTGACATAGTCTACTGCGAGGAGTATGTACTCAAAGCTATGTGAGTTCGGGAAGGGCCCATAAAGTTGATGCCCTAGATGTCGAACACTTCTACGACAAGAATAGATTGGAGAGGCATCATGTCTCTCCCGGTCATAGAATTGACTACCCAGCATCGCTTATAGTACTTGGCAAACTTGTGTGTATCTCTGAAAATAGTTGGCTAGAAAAATCCCGACTGCAAAATCTTTGCAGCGGTCTTTCAACCCGAGAAATGACCCCACAAGCATTGCTGTGGCAAAAGGATAGTGATAAACACGCATAAATTCATCATAAAATGCTTATTTACGATAGTTCCTAGGCCTAGCATTGCATATCATGATATAAATATTGCACGAACATCCATTGCATTGCATTTAGGATAGTTGTATATTATGTACATTAATTCCATCATTTTACATGGCCAGGAGGTAGTGTGACATCTTTACAAGCTTTGGATGAAGAATCCGACCATACGGATGGATTCAGAGCGACGATCATAATCCGTCAACACGAGAATCACCCCGATTAGAGCTCTGTAGTACCCTCCACAAGAAGAAGATGAACGACCCAGATGGCACCACGTGCTGCCATCTAGGCTACCCCACCTGAGCCAATACGTCCCCAAGCCCACTGCAAGATGAGATCCCAGCCGTTGGATCTTAATCTAATGGTTGAGATGTACGCTTCACGACTGAACTCCTCACCCGACCTCAAGCAGTTGAAGGAAGGCCTCCTCTCGACTGTTGGATCTTCATCCAACGGTCGAGATGCGTGAATGCATAGCACTCCACCTGACAATCCATCTCCTTGGCCAAACGGTGGAGTGGCGACTTCGCAAAGGAAGGGTGCGTGTTCGACTCTCCCAAGCGCCACCAATTAGCTGCAGAAGAGAAGCGCCTCAAATTCGATTGCTCGATTGCGCATGAGCGGTCACGACGAAGCTGCGTGGATGCACAGCCGAGCGTGGATGCTGCACGCGGCCGTCGACACTCCTCGAGAACTCGCCATCTCACGTGCGATCAAGAGGTGCGATCTCCGCGCCATCTCAGCCATTCACCTTTGAATCCAACGGCTTTGGCGCATCCACCCTCAGCATCAGCTGCGGGCGTGAGCGGTGGGTGCGGGATTTGCAGCGACAAAAGAGCGAGCCTTTAGTGACACTTGCAGGTGTCACTAAATGGCCTACGCAGTGCATACACCAGCAAAGGCAATGAAGAGGTGTGTATCTTTTGGTGACAACTTGAGAACCTTTAGTGACGCTTGTAGCTGTCACTGAATGTTTGTGCGCAGGATGCTCTTCCTTTCATCACTATATAAACACCCCTACACCACCCATTCCTCTACATCTCTACCTACGCTACTCCCACCTACTCTTAAGCTCTAGCAAGCCTACCAACGCTCCGTTAGAGCTCACTCTCAAGCTCCCAAGGCTCCTACTACTGTAACAAACCTCTACTCCACCAAATATTCCTCCCTTTTCCCATCACCATTCATAGGTTGCCTTGGAGCTGTCCGCTCACCTCTATTCTGGTAACAGATCATCTCCACCTCCTTACCTCCATTCTGGAGCCACACGGAAGCTTTCCTCTACTTGACATCCTCCTGCATCTCACCTCCGTCATCCCGCTCCTCACCTCCTTCGTCCAAGCTTCCACTAGGCACCGTCATCTCGCCGAATAGCCGATTCAGGAGATTCCTTCTCACATCTTTCTCTTTTATGCTTTCAAAGATCATTGTAATTGACATTGGAGTGATATACATCATATTTGTTCCATCTCCCTTGTGAATTTATTCTGCTTGTCTTCTTATTTCAAAAACACAAAAAAAAATAAAAACTAAAACACCAAAAACAAAGAAAACGAAGCACAATTTTCGAATTAAGTAAACGTTGCCTCCCTGTGTTCGACCCGGGACTCCCATGGTGTTTTGATAAAATTTTATTTGATAAACGAGTTTTGCGACTACAATGACGGGTTACTCTTAACCTCGATTTCAAACACGCGAAAAATGTGCATCATTTTGGTGTTGTTGCCAGGGAGGCAAAGGAATTTACTTTATTGTTTTCTGTGGTTCTTTGCATTCACATAGCACTAACCCTGCTTATCTATGATCTATTGTCTTGCAGGTACCTTAGCATGGAGATCCAAGTGCGGTAGACCGGAGTAAAGTGCAGGTAGAGTACTTTGTAAGTGTCCCCCACATCCCCCCAACTAGTTTCATTTCGCCATACCCATAACCAAGACTTAATCTACTTAGGTGTTTGCATAAACCCTAGGATAGACTTTGTGTGTCTTGTTTACCACCTTCATCCATTTCACCCGTGCATTTTATATAAAAAAAATAAAAAGATACTTTCTGTAGGACAAATCAATTTACACACTTTATACACCCACATCGGAGGCACATAACCTAACTTGATTTTCATCTACTCAACCAGGATTTTGACCTGTGGACCAGGTACACTAATTCAACACATAAAAGAGTAGAAATCATATTAGGTTAATCACCTTTCTGTGTGCCTTAATCGGTGATGCATTTGAGCCAATTGATTAAATTGTTTGGGCCGCACCACCTAATTTAAAAGAAATTTATTTTGTAGCTGCCCCATAGGATTCAATATTTAGGTCAAGCTAGGCACTCCATACTCTTTTGATTTATAAAGGAAAAACACTTGAACTCATGCTTTCAAAACTTGGTTTGCCTCATAAAACTTTGCTGAATACACCTAATATTTGAATCCTAAAAGCTACTAAGCAACATTCAAACCCTAAAACTCACCTCATCATTAATAATCTTGCTTAAAAACTTCTTGGTTGTGCACATTCACACATTCTCAAACAAATCATTAAGGGCCCATCACATTCCTGAAGCACCATTGTCCCAAGCCTAACTAAAATTGATTAGACGTTGGCCTTAAGGACGGGTTCGCTCGTCAGGATCCAGATTGAGATTGTCCACAGTTAACTTGCTTATACTAGTCAATCAAATGTCTAGCTAGGGGAGTAGCATCAAACGATCGCGGCTGGGGGGTTTACTAGGAACTGGAGGCGCAAGACAAAGGAAGAACCTTCTCCCCAGTCCCTCCTCTTAACTAGTCAGATTGCCTGGATATAAGTAGAGTAAATCATCCATAATCTTAGGACGAATTCTAAAAGTCTGTAGACCCTTAGCTACCCCACCTAAGGATAGGCTTGTATTTTTGTGCTGTAGGGTTCCCTCTCTTCTCAGTCCTTCCGACTTCATTCCAGTGTATGCTTGGAAGGAGGTCATTGAACCCTAGATTGGAAGGACCTTTAAACCATTCTCGGAGGCGGAGGTTGAGCTATAGCCAAGAAAATCCCATGGCTGATCAACAACCACCTCCCCCGCCCTCGAACTAGTAGGAGCTAATTCAGAGGTAGTTGGAAGAATTGCAGCAAATGCGAAATCTCGTTTGACCACACCACAATTTGACATCTTCTCACCAAGAAGGACATGAAATCTCGTCTGATTAGATGGGTCCTGCTTCTGCAAGAATTTGATTTAGAGATTCGTGACAAGGCTGGGAAGCAGAATGTGGTAGCTGACCACTTATCCCGCCTTCCTTCAGAAGTGATTTCTCCTTCACTTCCTATTTTTGACCACTTCCCTAATGAGCAATTGCTAGTCATCCATTCTGATCTTCCCTAGTATGCTGACATTGTCAACTACTTGGCTTCTGGAATCGTTCCCTCTGATTGGGTTTGACATCAAAAAGACAGACTTAGATCCGAGGCCAAGCACTTTTTCTGCGAAGAACCATGGCTTTTCAAACACTGCAAAGACCAGATTCTTAGGAAGTGTGTCCTTAATAAGGAGATAGAGAGCATTCTGTCATTCTGCCATGATTAGGCGTGTGGCGGTCACTTCTCTGGCAAAAAGATTGCTGCAAAAATTTTGCAGAGCTGTTTTTATTGGCCCACAATTTTCAAAGATGCACACGAATATAGTAGGGCATGTCCACGCTGTCAGTCTCTCGGCAGTATTGGCCGCCGAGACATGATGCCCTTGAATCTGATCATAATGTGCGAAATCTTTGATATATGGGGCATTGACTTCATGGGACCTTTTCCAAATTCTCATGGCTTCGAGTATATCTTATTAGCAGTTGAGTATGTTTCCAAATGGATTGAAGCCATCCCCATGAGGATTAATGATCATAGAGTTGTGACACAATTTGTCCAAGACTTTATCTTCTCTAGATTTGGGGTACCAAAAGCCATCATTAGTGATGGAGGGTCTCACTTTAGAAACACACATTTTCAGCCCCTACTTCAAAAGAGTGGAGTGTCACATAGGATTGCTACACCATATCACCCTCAAACCAATGGACTAACTGAATTGCCCAACCGAGAGATCAAGAAGATTTTACAGACTACCATCCGACCTGATAGAAAGGATTGGTCTTCCCGCCTTTTTGATGCATTATGGGCATATAGGACAGCTCACAAAGCCCCTTTAGGCATGTCTCCTTTTAGACTTGTGTACGGGAAACACTGTCATCTTCCCGTTGAACTTGAGCACAAAGCCTATTGGGCCATCAGAAAGTGTAACTTGGACCTTGAGATGGCCAGCAATCATAGAAGATTACAAATTTCCAAGCTAGATGAATTAAGGAATGAATCTTATGAGAGCTCGAGGATTTATAAGTATAAACTTAAGGCCTTCCATGACCGTCACATTCGTAGGAAATCATTTCACCTTGGTCAAAAAGTCTTTTTCGACTCTAGACTTAAACTCTTCCTAGGGAAACTAAAATCCAAATGGACTGAACCTTTCAAGATCTTGAGAATCTTTGACAATGGAGCTGTTGAAATCACTAAGATTGACAAATTTGAACCTTTCACTTTCAATGGACAAAGATTAAAACCCTTTATTGAGCCACATGATCTCAGACTTGTCCATTCTACCATTTCACTCCTACATTTTGAATTACCTACTGGGTTTACGCCTAGCTGAAAGTGTTAAACTTAGCAAAGCCTATCCTTGTATATAACTGTTTTCAGCTTTCTTATTTTCACCGTTCTTGCATTAGGTGTCTCCCCTTGCATTTCAAGCATACATTCATTATCACATATGTCATGCATTTCTCTTCCTAGCCTGACTTTCTACTCTGATCTTGTATCAGACTTGAAATCATCCTCATAGAGATTTTTATCTCCTCATTCCGACTTCCTTCCGTCACCCAGTCTAGGATAGTGAAAAGTAGAGCATGCATATTCATTCAATGAGGACATTGCATCAATTAAGTATGGGGGGGTGTAAATGGTGAACTATGTAACTAAAATGCAATTGTAGACACACCTACACTATATATAGAATAGTATTATCAAAAATACCAAAAAAAAAGAAAAATTTTTGAAAAATTTTGAAAAAATTACAAAGCTAAAAATACAAAAAATGATAAAACACAAAAATTCCAAAAATATAATAAGGGACTTGAACTTTATTGTTGAGGGAGAACTCCATTTTGAGGAGAGAAAAGAATTTGAAAGAAAAATAAGTGTTTAACTATGATCTTCTAACTGAAAACAAAAATAGAATAAGTGTTTATGGACATTCAACCTTTGCTAGTCTGACTTTCCGGGCGACTGTAGCCTGATTTGTTCAGGCTTTGGCTTAATACACTTTGAGCTTTGACAAGATAGACCACAATCTCTCCTAACTTTAGGATGTATTCTTGTGCCTGAGTCACCGGTATAGGATTCGCTGGTTTGCTTTGACTTAAGAGTCTATGTAACTTTGGTTTACACGACACAGTGTCGGGAAAAGCCTTGCGAATTTGAAATTCAACCCTAGTGTTTATTAAGGAAGGTGGAGTCCTTACTTGTGCATGCAGGTAGACTCTTTGTCCTAGTCTTTAGTCTTGTGTTTAGGAGAAGCTCTTTCCACCAAAGAACTCACCCACCAAATAAGGTGCGCTCTACCAAATATTGTCAAAGACATATTGACAAAAAAAGAAAAAGAAAAGTTCAAAAAGAAAAATTCTTTAGAATAAGTCAAGTATGTTCTCCAAGTTATGTAAATACAAAAATTCCACCAAAAATGTTTTCAGGGTTCAGTACAAACATCCTATTCCACCAAATATTATTTGAGCCACAAAACGCAATAAGAGTTGGGCTTGAGTACTCATTTCTTGAGATTTGATCCGAAAACACGAGCTGAAGCTAGGACCAACCTAGACTTAAAAAGAAGTGAAACCCCAGGATTGAGTCTTAAAATTCACCTGGTTAGTTTGACTTATCACAAAGCACAGCCATAACTTCTTAGCATTCTGAGTCTGTATAAAACCCCCTGAGTCCTGGAATTCGACTGAAAGGTTTAAATATCAAGAGTCCTTGTTAGTAAAGAGATGGTCTATGTCATATCAGTCTTGAGTTCTGGTTAGTCGTCCTAAGCAAAAGTGGTTCTCACAATGTCCAGACATAAACACAGTTGGATTATCAGAAAATCTTTCAGCTTAAAGATCATCTTGAAACACTTAACTTTGTGAGAAAAAGTAAGAAGTAAAGATATCTCATCACACTTACCTTGCTGATACTTAAATTGCTAAGCACTTTAATGAGTTGTTTGCTAAGGGACTAGCAAAATCTAAGTATGAGGGTATGATAAGCTGCGACTCATCGTAGCTAAATAGCCTAAGTTAAGCTAGAAACTAGGTTAAATAATTTCAAATTAACACATAAAAAGGGTTAAGTTTGGGAATCAAAGAAAAATACCTAGAACATTAATTATGCGTTAAAATTGCATGATTAAGTCATAAAACGAGATATTCTTGAGAAAAAGGTCAAATGGTGACCTAAGTGTAAATTGAACACACAAACAAGTTTAAAAGTTCAAATCAAAAGTATAATTAACTTCTTAAATGATCAATTAAGCTTAGATAAAAACTTGAATGCATTTAGACATCATTAAGGCCTTGATATCAAAGATTTACATTCAGGTCCTTCATGCATCACATTTCCTTCATTAGAAAACTTCCTAGGACCTATTTGTAACCTACAGGGACCTCTTTGTAAGCCCTTAAGGACCACTCCGTAACCATTCTCTGTCACTTATGGGTCTGCTTGCAATTGTTCTACCCCTTCACTGAGGGGTGACGAGGAGCGATTCTCACGCATGTTTTGAAAATAGAGATCTCTTCGTAGTATAGTGCGCGAAAATGCTCGTCAAAAATAATTTATAAAGATAACTAGACTTGAGTTCCAGTCGTTTATCTCTGGGAGGCATTTATGGAAATGCAGATTTGAAATCGATCTTGCTTGCTGTACTTGCTTAAAATCGCACGTCGGTTTCTACTAAGTTCGTATTGATGCAAGACATGCTATTGCCAGAATATCAGAAATTGAAAACATATAACTTTAATCACACCAAAAGATGATAATCAGGCACATGGTGATTTTCAACATATATATATATATATACATATAAAGATGATGATAACATAGTTGCAGAGCACCAGTAGAGGAATGCTTGTACAGGGAATGTTAAAACTAACAGCTATCAGAAAATGACTGCATACATGAATCTACGGGGGATTATGCATGCATCATTGGGGGAGAAGGAGCTACACTACTAAGCAGTAATAAAACCAATATATCTACGAAGAACTATAGTCTAATCTATTAGAACTATGGGCATTCAGAGGTGGGCTCCGATGGCCTTTGACTTGGTTGAGAGGAGAAGGAGGGGCAGCCAATGGTGCTTAGGCTGGCCCTTGGAGAGAGGTTGAGGAGGTGATCCAACATCTTGGCGAGGAGATGGTAGTGGCCATGGTGAAGCTACTCGTGAAGGTGGAGTGGAGGTGGAATGAAGCTAAGCTAAAATGGAGCCAAGAGTGAATGGGTCCAAAGTGCCACCCCGTAGGTCTTTTTATAGATCTAAGGGAAGCTCTCTAGAGAATTATGGAATTGTATAGAGAGGCCTATGGTGGGAGCTCATTGGAGAGTGAGAGAGAGGATGGATGGTGGTTTTTAGATCCACCAAATGTGCATCTAAAAATTGAATGGCTCTTTGTTGCTAATTTTAGCAACCAAGGCAACAACACAGGGTAGAGAGTTCTAGAGAACTCTAGGCTAGGTATTTTCGTGTGGATGGTGTGTGTGGGTGTGTGTGGGTCGAAACTTAGGTGGCTAGGTTGATTATGTAAGGTTCTAGTGGGTTTAGGTCAAGGTAGGTCACAAATTAGGGCTGTAAACCCTAATTCACTAAGGTAAAGTGCAATTAAACGTAATACAAGTTTAATTGGGTGATTGGAAACCTAATTGAGAGTAAAATAACTCAATTAAGTTAGGTCTAGGTCAGTTGGACTCTCACTGAGTTCAATTGGGTAGTGTGTGCTGAGATCAGGGCTCAATTGGACTCACTGAGTCCAATTGAATAGACTGAAGAGATTGACCATGATCCAAGTCAATTAGGTTTAGTGAGGACCTAATTTGGTCCTTAGGGAGGTCTAGAGGTGATGTACTAGGGTCAGGGCACCTTAATTTAGGTTCCTAAGGGATTAAAATTGGGTTTAGGGAGCTAGAGATCCAAGATCAAGGCTTGAATCTCAAAACAGGATCTGGAGGGCAGTTCTGGATGTCCAATAAAAGTGTCAGAGTCTTATAGTGAAAAATCAAAAGTCCAGACTTCAATTCTGGATGTCTAATCAGAGTCAGGAAGGTTTCTAGGTTCTGTCTTGGGTATTCTGCAGAAATTAGACGTCTGACCAAGTGTCTGGACATCCAATAACACTGCAGAAGTGGGTTTAAGGTGTGCAGGAATTGGCTAAGGGTTTTGGATATCTTATAACTCATCTGGAAGTCTAGATAGAGGCTATAATTAGGGTTTTAAGGTTTCCTAGGGTGCGGTGACCTAATCTAAGGGTGGCTAAGGCTTGGGGAAGCTTCTAGGCTGTCCTAGGGCTAGGATGGACCTAAGTTCTTCACAATTTATTGCTTTATTCCTACTTAATAGAATAGCATACCTTAACTCCATTACATTATTATCTACTACATCTAATCTAGGTCTTTCGCTCCAGCTCTGCTGCAACACCAATTATTCTTTATTCTTCAGATCCAGCTTTAGATCCAGCTTCAGATCTAGCTTCTGATCAGCTTATTACCAGCAATTGACATAATGCACCTAATCAGTACATTATAGCATTATTTTATACATAGCTAAAAGAGAGCAGTAAAGGTGCTAGTAATGCTTATGCATGCATGAATCACCCTAACTTATGCTAAGTCCTACCCTAATTTAGGTCAATTAAGACCTATGATTGCTACGCAATCAAGGGGTGTGCCCTGCAATTTCACCAACACAAGCCTTCACCTCGCGTGTACTGTTCACGCGATGAACTAGGGCCATCGTGGCCATCCATTCCCTTGATCGCTTGATCTGTGGCTCGATTTGAATCAAACCTTCATGCAATTCGGTGCGTACGATCACCTTTTCACCCAGATCCCATCCAATGGTCGCTTTTTGACTTGCCAGCGCGTGCGCTCTCTCCTCTCATCCTCACCGTCGGTGCCCTCGTCGCTTAACCTCCTTCGTGTGGTGCCTTGATTTACTTTGCTGGCTACTTAAACACCTCAGTGGTCATATGCACAAGGGATCGCTCCCTCCTACATTCTTAGCAATCTTTCATCCTCTCCAGTTTCTTCTCCCCACATTTCCCCATTTTCACGGTCACCGGCTGTGAATTCTTCATCTTCTTCGACTCTCCTCGCCGCTAAGGACCATAGAGCACCTGAGGGTGACTTGAAGCTTCACTAGAGAGCTTTTCAAATCCACTGGAGATTCTCCCTCCGTCACTGCAACCACCATCTGCAGATCTTCTCAACAGGTCCCATTCTTCCATTTAGACTAGGTTTAATGCTTTTGAGATTAGCTGTATATTACTTAGAGTAGTTAGCAGTAGAAATTAGAGTTAGAGTAGTTCTGATCTGTGAGTGATTGTAGTGTAGCTTAGGAGTAGAGTTAGTATAGAGATTCACCTTGTCACCTCCTTTGATCACTTCAGATCAGAGGAGATGAATTCCCCCATTCATTGATCACTATTTTCTCCCCCTACACATTTCTATTTCGCTTTCTAATTTCCTCATGTTTTAATCCGTAATCCACCCATCCATTTGGAGTCAAATCCCCATCCCATTGCATTCAAGCTTTGAGATGAGGATTTGCGCTCAAATTCACCTAGGGGTCGCTTCACTCACTTCAGTTTTGTTCACAAAGACCCCTGATCTGATTTGAAAGGAATTGATTTACTTGATCTGATTTTAATTTGGTTTTCAATGCAAAATCGTAAGATTTTGATTAAATTGGGCTTTAAAGAGTTGTTGATCAAGTGAATCGATATGTTTTTGAATAGATCAATCCGTGGTTGTGAATCTAAGATGACTTTGTTGGCAAACTTTTCCTTAGATGAGCCATGGTGGAATTGGGCATGAATTGAGTCTTTCTATGATTTTCAAGGTGTGGGAGTGCCAAGGAGAATCAACTTTGTTGATTTGAGGTACTCACATGTATTTGTTTGTAAATTGTTATGTTTGAATTTGGATTTCTTACCTAAGGGATTCTCAATACCCCTTAAGGTTTAAACATTTGGGATTCAGGTCAAACAGATTTAATGGGCTGAGTTGAACTCTCCCTTCATGCTGTCTATAGCATAAGGAAGAGATCATATCGGTGTTCTCTCTTTGATTTGATATGGAAATCAAGGTTAGAATGTTCTTGAGTAAGGACACAATATTTTCAACTGATTTCTAAGCTAATTCAAGTTCTATCATTTTTTTGTGAGTTGGTCATTGTGTGTTTTGAATCCCAATTTCATATATTAAAATGTTGTATAGCAGCGACATTTTTGTTGAATTGATTTTCAATCTAATCCCATGATCTTTGTTGTCTATGATAGAGATTATGGATTAGATTTGTCATCTGAGCAGCTACTGAAATTTCCATTTCAGAATTGCTGAAAATGAGTTTTTCTTACTCGAATCCCCAACTCTGATTTACTTTAATTGAGTGTTGGCTGGACAGCAACCTTAGAAGTCAATTTAAGGTATCTAAGCAACTCATTGAGAGCTACTGTGAGTTGCTACTGCTACTGTCTGCAGCTGTTGCTGGTAGCTGCTGTTGGGCTGAATCAGTAGGATAGTGAGCTAGGAATTAATTTCGTTGTAGGGCTGACATGTTCTGTAATGCAGAATTTTTCATGTATAAGCCTCCATGTACTGTTTTATGATTTTAGATTTCATCTGGATTGCTTGTAACCTTGTTAAATCCTTCTTTGTCAGCTAACTATGTATGCTTAACTGTCCACAATGAGTAATATATGGAAATGGAGTTAAAAAGCCTAATTATATGATTTCACACCCTTTAATTAGTGTTTAGAGCTTATCTGTGGCAGTCCACTGCCATTTCAGCCATCCATTTGAGATTTAGGGTCGTAGGTTCTTTTGAAAACACTTAAAAGACCCTAAAATGAGATGCACTTGTAAATAAATAAAAAAATTATAAAAAAATTCAAAAAAATAAAATAAACCTGTCTTGGTGAAGAACATGTATACTTTTAAGTTCATAACAAGTTTCATGATATTTTGAACCCCCAGCTTAGAACATAGTAGCTGACGGTGCAGTATACCATTGAATTTAATAAAAAGAACTTAACTATAAAAACACCAAAAACACTCCCTCTTTCTCATCTATTTTTTTTCTCTCACCTCCTATCTCCACAAAATATATAAAACCCATAAAAAGAAAAAAACCTTAAAAATACCTAAAAATCCATTGTATACTATGTAAATACTTGTAGATATAAGGTATATAGTAAGCTATATTTGTAAATATTGTAAAATAAATGTATATAGGGTATATAAAACTTATGCATATATTAGATAATATAACTTAAGTATTTAAGTTAGATTAAACTGAACATAGCTTATTTATATAACTATTTATCAATTGTACTCATTTATATGTACTAGTAAGCTATATAAATTAATAAACCCTGTAATTAAATAGATTTAGTATTGAAATTGTACATACGTATTTATATGTATACTATTTACATTAGGAACCCTATACCATAATTTAATTATATATACAGAATAAATAATTAATTTATTAAGTTACTAGCTAAGTTAATAGATTAAATTAAAATAAATTAGTAATTTAAGTTAAAACTAAAATAACTTATATTTTATATTTGTACTAATGTACTTTAATTAAATTAAGCTAATTTAATTGAATTTATAATGTATTATATTAGTTGTATCTAATTTATATAAAAAATAGTTAAAAAAGAAGCTATTTAATTGTCAATAAAATAGAAATAAAACCTGTAAAATACAATAAAAATCTTTATTAAATACTTTAATATATATACTAACTCTGTATAAGGTCAACTAGACCATATATTAATTAATTTATACGTAACTAAGGAATAAAACATAAAATTAGTTATGTATAATTTGTATACTTTACCGAATTAATTTATATAGTAAATATAATTAAAATTCTAAATTAACTGTACAATTGTATAGTACTATGTAAATACTTTATTATCATATAATTTTATTTTATTTTATAATAAAATATGGCCCTCGAATTGAGGGCCAAAATTCCAAAATTAGCACAGTTGCGTTGGATTTCAGCATTGAAGGGTGGCCAACATGGTGCCACATCGTGCAGCACGAAGAATGCTGAGGCGCTTACATTGATTTTGTTCTCTTAGCCTCTCAGTCGTCATGCTCTCGGTGCACAACCAAAACCATTTCCTCTGAACATCTGATTGAGCGTGTATTGTGATGATTTGTGGTGTGCAGTGTGTGGCTAGGAGCCATACACTGTGCAAAGGGCTTCATTAAGCCCAATACTGAGCTCAAATCGAGATTAAAGAGGCTTAATAATGAATTAGGGTGGCCCTAGTAGAGGTCTGGCCCACCCGTTAAGGGTGCTGTGTATCCCTTGAAAAGGCTGCCCACCAACCTTAAAACCTAATTTTTGAACTAATGAAGGGTTAAGGAAGAGAAATTAAGAGAAGAACAGAGAGGAAGAAGAAGTGGCCAAGTTAACCTACGAAATTAAGAAGAGAGAACTAAGAAGAATAAGAATGAGTTATGTACGTATGTATATTTGTAATACATATATGTAGATAGTATCAATATAACATGGATATAAGTGTATATTGTAAATACTTAGTATAAGTATAATGCGTATACATAGTATAGATGTGTTTGAGCTATATATGTACATAAATAACCATATAGCTTTATTGATAGAATAAACCTTTACTATAGATAGAATAAGTGTCGCTACAGATCCCAGTTTCTACCTTAAATTTTGTACATAGTTTTTTTTAGGTGTAGTGATATTATATATGTTACTGTATATGTTACTATGTTAAGTTAGGATAAGTATAGTATATAGTTTTACTTATTATTGTATATATATGTAAGTATTAGTATTATAAGTTAAAAATAGATAGTATATAATACTTAATTATAATGTTTGATGCTTGTTTGTACATACCTATTTGCAAGCATTTTTTGTTCATTTTATTGTACATAATTGAGTTATTATGTCATTCATTGATCATTCATTCATTTAAAATTGTACATAAATTGATCTTTTTGGGATTAAAGAATAATGTTGGACTTAGAGAGTGATGTGTATCAATAGCTGCCTCCCAGTGTACGACCTGGAATAAACCAGTAAAAATTATGTAAATAAATAAAATTGACGTGATAACGATTTGTATTTGTGACATATACAACAACGATGACTTTTTTATACAAACAGTGGTCAATCGCTTCACCCAGCAGCCAAGGGAACCGTTTCATGGTGCCTGGGAGCGATTCCAAGAACTTTTGAGGAAGTGTCCACACCACGAGGTGCCGAAATGGCAACTCATGCAGATTTTCTATCATGGGTTGGTTGGATAATTCCGTAATCACGTGGATGCCTCCTACGGAGGCAATTTCCTCAACAGGGATGCAGATAGTGCATACGATCTATTTGAGGAAATGAGGAGAACTCAATTAATCATGCCTCCATGGAGGCATTCAACCAGTCCCAACAACCCAAGTCAAATGCTAATGAGATACAGGATTCTCATTCATTTGACATGGAATTGATTTGTAATAAGCTTGATAAAATGGACTTGGTTGCCCAAAGAATGGAAGAATGGATGTCTGGGAATTCAGGAAACACTTCTACACCTACTCAATCCCAAAATTTAGGATTCCATTCCTTACGAGCTCCCACAGGGTGGGAGTTCATGAACCAACTTGAATCGGCTCAAATTGTGAGCCAGGATTTCTCGGAACCTTATGTGTTCCAAACTGGGGCCTTTGATCCCAGTTTTTCTGATCCTTCCTGTTGAACGGTATTTTTCGAATCGCTACGCTTACGAGATTGGTTTTGGAAAACCTGTCGTTGTAGTTCAAAAAGCGAAGAATCCGTGTTCAACAAATAAAATTTATACCGAAAATAATTCCGGGTCGAACACAGGGAGGCTACGTTGATCTATATTCACAATTATATTTTTTTTTTAGGATTTTTGTTAAGCAAGGCGATAGAATTACAATGGAGCTATCAGACTAAAAAGAGAGAGAGAGAGAAAGAGAGAGAGAGAGAAAGAAAGAGAGAGAGAGAGAGAAAGAGAACATTCATTCAATATTTCGACTGTTTATAAAAGTTACACTAGAATGCGGAAAATCAATTACACTATAAAGCAGGAAAATTTTACACTAGAAAAGCTGTAAATAAGAATGGGAGAGAGAAATTATCCTCCTCGACGATTGCTTGGAGGACGAGCCGGACGGGACGACGCTTGGATGAAGGAGAACGAAGCAGGATGAAGGAGGATGAAGCAGAAGAACGGGAACGGAGCGGCACGCCGTCATCGTCGCGGGATCCACTTCCGAAGGGGAACGAAAATTGGACTTTATCTCGCAAGAAGCATCCCGGGTGTGGGACAAGCTTCTTTTGAGCTTTGGAGGGGTAGAGAGGAGAAAGAAGAGATAAGAATTTCATATGGAGGGGGTCTCCTTTTATAGTTGCAAGGAATGGGGGCAAAATGGACATTACAACTTCAAAATAATAAAAGAGGGGTCTTTATTGACGGATAAATCCGTCACTAAAGCCCCGACGTGGCCGTTGCCTCCGCACCCACGCGCGCCTCCTCGGCTGCCCGCTCCTCAACGCCCGCGCACATCCAGCGTTTTCCAGCCGTTCGATCGCGAGATCGGACGGCTTAAGATGAGTTCGCGCCCGCGCGCTGCGCGCCCCCCGCACGTCTGATTGCGAGTCCGATTGCGCGTCTAATCGCGCGTCGCGCTATCGGGTGTGCGCGGCCGTCCGATGTCCATCCGACGCTCCAATTGCTCGCGCCCGCCGCTCCTCACCACGGTTCGAACCCGCGCCCCGCGCTCGCGATAGTGCGCTCGATCGCTGCGCTATGGGGCGCGGATGGTCGAGCGGGCGTTTTTAAATGCAAGCGCCCACACCTGTTGGATTAAGATCCAACGGCGGAGAGCGATTGGGCACGGGGCTTTCACAAGATGCAAGCGACTGTTTGGGCGGCTGAGATGACGCCACGTGGCGCTATCTTTGCCATCCATCTTCTAGAAGTTGTAGATGGTGCCACGGATGTCGGATTGACTCGATTTTTGTGTCGTTGGGTTGCGATCGTCGATCTGAATTCATCCGTGTGGTTGGATTTATCATCTGAAGTGTGAATTTACACCATCCTGGCCCTTGATCTTCTAGGGTTCCCGGGTCACTATCTGATGCTACGGATGCCTGATTAGGGCGATCTTGGGGTCATTGAACTCCAATCGTCACCCTGATCACATCCATACGGTTGGATCTTTGATCCGAGGCCCTGATAAAATATTTTCCCTGTCCAAGCACATATAAGGAGACAATTAACCTCCATTTTATTCAAACTATTCTAAATGCAAGATGATGCATGTAATGCAATACTATGCTTAAGAACATGCATAAATAGACATCTTAAGTAGTGTAAATGTGTTTACATCATACCCCCATGCCTATCTTTTGCTAGTCCCTAACAAAAACTATATGCTATTTATAAATGAATTAGGTTAGATTATTTGGACTTGAATTATTTTTCAATCATTAAGAAATTGTCTACTTAGGAACTGAACCTTCAAAGACACAATAGTGCCCGGGTATCAGCCAAAATGCAGACCGCTTCAAGCCCTCGCCTTATTAAAAGAAAAATTTCTTTTTCACTTTTTCTCTTTTCTAATTTTTTTTATTTTCAAATTTTTGGGTTTAAGAGTGGCTTTCTACGGCCATTCAACTCACCCAAAATTTGATGAGAACCCTAAGCTTTAAGCATCTTATTGTGATTGTGATAGACTCGTTGATCGGCAGTTAGAACGGATTTCGGATTTCTACACCTCTAGGTGACCTCAAAAGGAATTCTGCCTAAAGGTGTATCTTTACAACCGGTAGCTTTCTCCCTAGTTTTATTTTTTTATGGGGTCAACACAAGGGTGAATCCAGTGTATATCTCCCCAGTTTATTCTACTTCGCTTCTTCCTAAGTGTTTTGGAAATTTTTAGTGCATTTTCTGAGCTGGGTTCTGGACAACCGGTCGATGAGCTGTTACCACCGACAACTTGCCAGCCATACTCGTGTGGTGAAGTGTGGCTTATTTCTTTTTTTCTTTTCTCCTTTTCTTTTTGATTTTTTTTTTTTAAGTAGGTGGCTTCCATGGTCTAAGATTTACCTAAAGGCAGCAAAAAGAGAAAGGTCCAGTGACTGGGCTCTGGAAAACCTACCTATGGGCTGTTACCCATGATAACTTGCCAGCCATATCACCCTAGAAGGTTCATTAGCTATCCAAATTCCGTAAAAATCGCCGAACAATGAGTCAGTGCAAAGAAAGCGTGTAGATGCTTAAGACTCAAAATTCTCTCAAATCAGAGGGCGAGTTGATAAGTAGTGTACTTATCACCCAAACTTATTTATTCCAATTATGAAAGAATTAAGATGGCAAGGACTCGAAAGACAAATCCACATTTTAGTGGATACACAGGCTGATTAAGTCCAAAGACCTGAAGGGTCTTTGTGTTCAAATCATAATGTAGTATTTCCTAAGCTTGGAAATTTTCTTAAACCCAAATTCTCTTTCCTAATTCCAAATTTTTTTTTATAAAAGAAAATAAACAAATCTACGGAGCTGACGAATGAATTCAGAGATGAATATCCACCCCCCCATGCCTATCTAATGCAATGACCTCATTGTATTAAAAAAGACATAAAACAGAGTGGTAAAGCATAGAAAGCACCTGAATTGCGTGAATATCAGGTCCGCTCCAAGATGAAAACGAAAAAGAACTGTATAAGTGCTGAGTTTAGTGCCTTCAGCTAGGCACACTATACAAAGAAAAGAAATGAAGAAATCACAAGTGCAGGTCAGAATCAGAATGAACAGAAGAATCCTCTAACCTGTCAGCAAAGGTCCACAGATGTGGACCAGATTGTGGTGTAGACCCACACCCCATAATCGAGAATATCTTAGGTTCTGGATAAAAATTATCCAAAACCTAAAATCAGAATGCAAGCGGGGTCGGCCCTGCAATTTATGAGGATGCAACCTAAGACCAAAAAGTCGGGTTACAGAGAATTGAAGCTCAAAAGGATAATCGTTGAATGTGTGCTTGGGTTTGACATCCTCGAAACAAATGTCGTAAGGGTTCTGATTTAATAGTTTCAGCTTAAAAGGAACCCTTCGACTCAATCTACCATTTCCTCCAAAATTAATTTCCCAAATCAACACTTCCCAGCTCCTATCCTCCTCATTCAGCATATCAAATTCCAGGACCTCTTGTATATTCATCACCCCGTCTTAAATCTCCAAGTCTAAATGATGTGGCAAAATCAAAATTGACTTGGGTCTAATTATCTCAGAATTAGAATCATCAATAAGCTCAACAGGGTGTAACTGATAATCAGGGCATTGAATTGATTCCTCCAGAAAATGCGATTCTGGATCCGTAATGTGTGCCCTAATAAGATCAGTTTCCTTAGTTATTGAGCTATTAAATGATCTATCAGATTCCTCAGGCCCAATTGTCTCACAGAAATCGTGTTCAGAAAACTCGCGTGAGACTTCGCAACTTGAATCTTCACCATCAGGATCCGTATCAATGTATGTCCCAAAATCAGTTGTCACTTTCTGTTCCAAGGAGACATACGTTTCCTCGTAACTCGGCTCAGGGATCTCAGGTGAAGAAATCAAATCATCCTTAATTGGTTGCTTTAATTCAATCTGGTCAGCCTCATAACACTTGTCCCCCCCAACAGGTGCCTGAGCGGGTTCTATCATTAGCTTTCCTGAAGAGGGTTCATCCTGGGAATTATTCCAAGATTGAATCAAAGCAACCACGAATCTCATCCTCAATTTTGCTAATTTCCCAAGTAGAAACTCACCCGGGTTCTTATCCTTAACATCCTGGAGCCAATTCGACAAAGACTTGTTTAAATCATCAATCATTTCAATCAGGGGCTCCAATCTCTCAATGCAAGGTATTGGCTGAACTTCTAAAGATTGAATGATATTCCTTAAGTTAGCCAGAACCTTATCTTGAACTTGGTCAACCTGAACCAAATGAGTTGGTTCAGGGTTGGGTGGGTTTGGGCTCAGTGCAGGGGTATTAACGAATTGAGATTCGTTATGCCTTTCCTGATAATAGGTCATTTCAGATTGTTGAAAAGATGGTGATGACCTAAAGGCAGTGAAATCAGAGGATGGGTAAGGATTGGTGTATCCTTCTTGATTGTAGATCGTATTATGCTGTTCATGAAAGGAAGACGATCTATAATCGATGTAGCTCTGAGAAGGATAAAAATCAGAATCAAAGTGTTCGGAGTTAGACCCTAAACACGGGGGTCCGGAATTGTATCCCCAATCCAAATTATCCCAACTAACTGATGGTCGATTATAATACGAGTTGGGACAATCGTCATGTTGAGGATAATTTACAACAGGAGGGAAAGAGCGGGAATGCGTGAAATATGTGGAAGGATTCATGATACACGGGAGGAAGAAAGGTGCCCTACAATACAAACAATCAAACCTGTCCTTAAATAGGTTATCCTAAAGACCTACAGACTCTCAAAACCCATCTTGAGATAAGGAAATGATTTGATCTACTTCCGTCTGTTCAATCCAACCAGTTAAAAGGAGGGACTGGGGAGAAGGTTCTTCCTTCGGCTTGCACCTTCGGTTCCTAGTGTACCCCCCAGCCGTGATCGTTTGACTCTACTCCCCTAGCTAGACATCAGATTGAACAGTAGAAACAGACTAATCGAAAATAATCTCGTTCTGGGTTCTGAAGAGCGAGTCCAACCTTAAGGCCAACGTCTACTCTGTTTTATTTAGGGCTAGGTTTGAATGTGCTTTGGAATGTGATGGGCCCTTTAAATGGGTTGTGCCCTTAATGATTGATTGATTCTTGTGTGAGTGCACAACCAGTGGTTTTCAAGCAAGATTGTTTTTGATGTGGTGAATTTTAAGATTCAAATCTTGCTTAGTAGCTTTTAGGATTCAACTTTAGGTGTTTTCAATCAAGTTTCGTTGGCACACCAAGTTTTACAAGCACAGGTGAAGATGTTTTCCTTTAAAGCTTAAAAAAATGTGGAGTGCCTGGTAAATCCCTAAGAGTTGAACCTAATTGGCAGCTACTTGATGAGTTGATTTTATTTGAAGTGGTGCGGCCCAAACAACTCAAACAACTGGCCACAAATGCACCACTAAGTTAGGCACACAAAGATGGTTAACCTAGAATGATTTCTACTCTTTTATGTGTTGCTTTATGTGTACCGGTTCCACAGATCAGAACCCGGTTGAGTAGAAACAAATCAATTCGGTTAAGTGCCTTTAAATGTGGGTGTACATTGTGTATTTGTTGAAAATTGCCCGACAAAATTATCTTTTTATTTTTTTTATATAAATGAAGGTGGAATGAATGTGAGTGAGAATCCAAACAACCAAACTATTCCTAGGATTTATGCAAACACCTAGGTTAATTGGAATTTGGATTCAATGTGGCGAATGAAATCTATGGAGGGGGAAAGAATGGGGGATAACTTACAAAACCTTCCACAGCACTTTACTCCAATCTACCGCTTTTTCTTGCCTCAAAAGAGTACCTGCAATTACAATAAGAAAGGAGAAAAGTGAGGTAAATGATTTGTAAGTTACAAAATGCGAAGAGAAATCAAAGATCGTTGCCTCAACGGCAACGGCGGCAAAATGTTGAATGGTATTTTTCGAATCGCTACGCTTACGAGATTGATTTTGGAAAACCTGTCGTTGTAGTTCAAAAAGAGAAGAATTCGTGTTCAACAAATAAAATTTATACCGAAAATAATTCCGGGTCGAACACAGGGAGGCTACGTTGATCTATATTCGCAATTATATTTTTTTTAGGATTTTTGTTAAGCAAGGCGATATAATTACAATGGAGCTATCAGACTAAAAAGAGAGAGAGAGAGAGAGAGAAAGAGAGAGAGAGAGAGAAAGAAAGTGAGAGAGAGAGAGAAAGAGAACATTCATTCAATATTTCAACTGTTTATAAAAGTTACACTAGAATGCGGAAAATCAATTACACTATAAAGCAGGAAAATTTTACACTAGAAAAGCTGTAAATAAGAATGGGAGAGAGAAATTATCCTCCTCGATGATTGCTTGGAGGACGAGCCGGACGGGACGATGCCTGGATGAAGGAGAACGAAGCAGGACGAAGGAGGACGAAGCAGAAGAACGGGAACGGAGCAGCACGCCGTCGTCGTCGTGGGATCCACTTCCGAAGGGGAACGAAAATTGGACTTTATCTCGCAAGAAGCATCCCGGGTGTGGGACAAGCTTCTTTTGAGCTTTGGAGGGGTAGAGAGGAGAAAGAAGGGATGAGAATTTGGTATGGAGGGGTCTCCTTTTATAGTTGCAAAGAGTGGGGGCAAAATGGACATTACAACTTCAAAATAATAAAAGAGGGGTCTTTAGTGACGGATAAATCCGTCACTAAAGCCCCGACGTGGCCGTCGCCTCCGCGCCCACATGCGCCTCCTCGGCTGCCCGCTCCTCAATGCCCGCGCACGTCCAGCGTTTTCCAGCCATCCGATCGCGAGATCAGACGACTTAAGATGCATCCGCACCCGCGCGCTGCGCGCCCCTCGCGCGTTTGATTGCGCGTCCGATTGCACGTCCAATCGCGCGTCGGCGCTATCGGGCGCGTGCAGCCATCCGATGTCCATCCGACGCTCCAATTGCTCGCGCCTGCCGCTCCTCGCCACGGCTCGAACTCGCGCCCCACGATCGCGATGGTGCGCTCGGCCGCTGCGCTATGGGGCGCGGATGGTCGAGCGGGCGTTTTTAAATGCGAGCGCCCACAGCCGTTGGATTAAGATCCAACAGCGGAGAGAGATTGGGCACGGGGCTTCACAAGACGCAAGCGGCCGTTTGGGCGGCTGAGATGACGCCACGTGGCGCTATCTTGGCCGTCCATCTTCTAGAAGTTGTAGATGGTGCCACGGATGTCGGATTGACTCGATTTTTGTGTCGTTGGGCTGAGATCGTCGATCCGAATTCATCTGTGTGGTTGGATTTATCATCTGAAGTGCGGATTTACACCATCCTGGCCCTTGATCTTCTAGGGTTCCCGGGTCACTATCTGATGCTACGGATGCCTGATTAGGGCGATCTTGGAGTCGTTGAACTCCAATCGTCGCCCTGATCACATCCATACGGTTGGATCTTTGATCTGAGGCCCTGATAAAATATTTGCCCTGTCCAAGCACATAAAAGGAGACAATTAACCTCCATTTTATTCAAACTATTCTAAATGCAAGATGATGCATGTAATGCAATATTTATATCATGAAATGCAATCCTATGCTTAAGAACATGCATAAATAGACATCTTAAGTAGT
This sequence comes from Thalassia testudinum, assembly GCA_037157565.1. Lineage (NCBI taxonomy): Eukaryota > Viridiplantae > Streptophyta > Magnoliopsida > Alismatales > Hydrocharitaceae > Thalassia > Thalassia testudinum. The sequence continues at coordinate 111,404,529 of JAZHRO010000036.1, read as the reverse complement.
GTAAATGTGTTTACATCACTTCCTTCTCTCTATCCTCGTCCTATGAGGATGCATATGCAATGTAGGAGAATGTTAGGTCCAACTCGTATTCCAACACTTATAACTTGGGTTGGAGGAACCACCCTAACTTCTCCTGGAAAAGTCAGGGGCAACAAACCCAAACTCGACCCAGCAACTATGCATCTCAATGACCTATGGGTCAGGGTCAAGTATACACCTAGTTGCCCCCAGACTGGTTACTCAGTCATCTTGGAATTCCCAACAATCTGCAGGGTAGGTTGATTTAAACTGGCAGATGGTGGAAATGCAAGGGTCCATGCTTCAGCTTATGCAGCAAATGAAGACATCATTGGATAACTTGCAATTCGGGTTAATTGCTAACACTCGACAACCCAGATCTCCTCCATCCCAACCCGTACCCAACCAGCACAATGTACAAAATCAAGGCAATAGAGCCCAAGGGTATGGGAATCAAAGGGACCCACACGCACATGCTTAGGTGGTTGAGCAGGGTCCCTCCTCTTCTCCTTCTGGTTACATGACCAATCAGGGCCCTCCATCTTCACTAACCCACCTCAAGACCCGAACCCATATGACTTTGCAAACTCCGTCACCTTGAGAAGTGGGAAGCAGACCCAGAACCCTGAATTACCTTCTATAAGCCAAAACCCTGGGGAGCTTGAGAGAGAGAAGGAGGAAATTGAAGAAGACAATAAGGCCTAGGAACTGGAAATTGAAAATACCACCCACCTCCCGTTCCCTGAGGCCCTATTGAAAACCAAGAAGAAGAAAACTGTAGATAGCAATGAGGAGCTCCTAAATTTATTCAAGAGCATAGAGATCAATATTCCGCTCCTCGATGCTATTAAGCACATCCCAACTTATGCTAAATTTCTGAAGGAACTATGTACCTAAAAGCGTAAGCCAAGAGAACCCACTCCGAGGAAGGTGATTCTCTTTGAGCAGGCAAGTTTTGTGATCCTACGTCACCTTCCTCAAAAGAAGCAAGATCTAGGTGCCCCCTTAATCTCATGCATTATTGGGGAATACACTTTTGATAGGGCATTGTTGGATATAGGTGCATCCATCAACCTGATTCTGACTTCTCTTTATAAGAGGTTTGGATTAGGTGAACTTAGGCCAACCTCAGTAGCACTACAATTAGTGGACCGTTTGGTCACTACACCGAGGGGCGTTATTGAGGATGTAATCGTCAAGGTCAAGGATTTCTATTTTTCCGTAGCTTTCCTCATCCGTGTCATGGATGTACCTAATGATTTGAGGAACACGCCCATCATTCTGGGGCATCCGTTCCTAGCTACCACCAAGGCCAACATGAACTGTGAAAGCGGTAGTATGGAGATCGCCTTTGCAGATAAGAAGCTAACTTTGGATATTTTTAAGGTGATAAGAGGAATTGAGGATTGTGGATTCATTGAGGAGCTTGAGGATCAAGATCTTGAGACTTGTATGACAATTAGTGCACTCGAGGACTCCACCAGCTTTAGCGAACCCAACCCACAACCCTCCGTGGTAGACCTGCCACATCCTGAAGTGGCTGTTGATTTTGTTCATTCCCAGCTGATGGAGGGATTTTTGCTTATTTATGATAGCAATAGAATGATATGTCATGTTTTATGTGGTGGAAAATCTCTCAATCAAAACTAAATATCAAATTTAACCATAATAAAGATGTCACATCCACAGGGAGGAATTGACCAATAAATTCATGAGTAGAGGAATATACTGTTTACAAACACTTTCGTGACTTTAATGCGAGGAATATGCTATTTTAAATGGAGCTTGCAATTTCCTTAAAAGTTTAGGATTATTTATGCAATTTTCACATCAGGAATTAAGCTCCAAAAATATGTATATGATGCACGTGTAATGGCATATCATGTAAATTCAACTTGCATGCAAATCTGATTTGAAATTCAAAGTTAAATGCTGCACATAACACAAGTGAAGTAATTTCAGGAAACTATAAGTGCATCAATGCAATGTGGCCTGAATAAAATATTAATATCTAAATGGCAATGGCATTCAGTGTAAATATTAATTGAGGAGAAAATAGAGGATTTCTCCTCTCTCTTCCTCGCTTGGACGGGTATGCACAATTGGTGGCGAGAGTTGACGGGGTGGTGCGCCTCGACGCGTGCTTCGCGATGGTGGTGACGCGGTGGCCGAACGGTGGAGAATAGCCACCGGCCTGTTGGCTCTGTTTGAGGAGGAGCACCGCGTGTGGAGAGGAGGAAGAGCGCTGCTGTAGCCCTCGCAGATGCCCGCTGGGCACGCGCGTAAGGGCGTGCTAGGGCGTGCCTATGGGCGGTTGCTGGCGTGGGTTGCCTGCGGGCGGTTGCGGCCTACGGGCATGGCTTGCTGCTTGCGGGCGGTAGCGAGGATGCGCCTGCAGGGCTAGCTGGTGGTGTGAGCGCCTGCGGGAGGGGCTTGCAGGGCACGGTGACAGGTGCTTGCAGTGAGAGCGCTGGAGCAGTGCGCAGTGGGGGCTGGTGCTTGCAGGTGCAGTAGGGGCTGGTGCAGCACCTGTTGGGGCACGCTTGTAAGGGCTGACAGTGAGTCTGGGTGCAACGCCTATAGGAAGCGCAAGGCAGGCGGTGGAGGGCGCGGCTGTGGCAGTAGCACGGGTGATGTATGCGGCTGTGGCGTGGGTGCAGTGCTTGTAGGGCACGCAAGGGCAGTGAGGCTTTGGTGCAGTGCCTGCAGGGCATGCAAGGCAGGCGGTGGAGGGCATGCAAGGGCACAAGGGTGGTGGGAGGTGAAGGTGCGGCTGTGGCAGTGCGGTGGAACTGGAGGCTGCTTGGCACGGTGAGGGGGGTAGTGCGATGAGCAAGTGGTGGAAGTTGTTGGTGTTTGCTTAGTTCCACAGTGCCCGCCCTCTCCACAGTGGGGAAGGTGGAGAAGAAGAGATATCCCCTTAGGGGGAAAGAAGGCCAAGCCCGCTCTCTCACGCCAGAACCTCTTTTATCTCTTCTCCCCACGTGAGTCAAGGGATTTTTAAATCCCTTACTAAATTTGGCCTTCGACTGTTGGGGAGATGTTGAGGCCGGCTGGAGGTTGAGGAAGGCTCAGTTGAGGCCAGCGGCTGTTGGGGGAGGGGAAAATTTAATTCACCCCCCTCGTCTCTTGCAATTTATTCCTACAATAATGAAACATAAAATAATTACATACTAAGTTATAGAATGAGATAGAATAGATAAAAACTCAAGTAATGATGCATGCACTTATTCTATAACCTAATGTAGTTATCAACAAACATAAAATGTAAAAATAAGGTTAACTTAGGCATAAAAATAGTCCATTAAAATGAACTCATCGCCAGCCTCTTCCACTAGATCGTCCTGATGAATCTTCATCAGCATCCTCCCAACCTTCTATTCTAAACCCACCTCAGCTTGAATTGAAACCATTGCCCAAAAATTTGAAATATGAGTTCTTAGGACCTGAAAACATGCTCCCTATGAATATTAGTGTTTATTTGACTAAGGAGAAAGAATTGAGGTTAATTAAGGTCCTTAAGAATAATAAGGAGGCAATTGGTTGGACTATCCATGACCTTAGGGGGATCGAGCCATCTTATTGTAATCATCGTATTTTCATGGAAGATGGATCTCGCCCTTCTCACGAGATGCAAAGGAGACTAAACCCAAATATGCGAGAAGTGGTCAAGAAGGAGATAATTAAGTGGCTCGATGCTAGAATTATATACCCAATCTCAGATAGTCCGTGGGTTAGGCCCGTTCAGATTGTACCCAAAAAGACAGGAATAACCATTTCGACTAATGAGAAAGAGGAAACCTTCACCACTCATTCAGCTTCTGCTTGGAGAGTCTGTATTGACTATAGGAAGCTGAACACAACCACTAAAAAGGATACTTTCCCTTGCCATTCATCGATCAAATCCTTAAAAGGTTAGCTGGGCAAAAATACTTTTTCTTCCGGGATGGTTATTCGAGATAAAACCAAGTCCCTATCCATCCTGAGGACAAGGAAAAGACAACCTTCACATGTCCCTATAGAACCTTTGCATTTTGTAGAATGCCATTCGGGCTTTGCATTGTGCCTACGACTTTTCAAAGGTGCATGTTGGCCATCTTTTCTGACATGGTGGGAGATTGTCTTGAGGTGTTCATGGATGATTTCTCCATTTTCAGAGATTCTTTTGAGTCTTGCTTAGCTAACTTGGAATTGATCCTCCATAGATGCATCAAAACACTACTGGTCCTTAGCTGGGAAAGGAGCCACTTTATGACTCAGGAAGGCATTGTCCTGGGTCATGTGGTCTCTAGTCGGGGTATTGAGGTTGATAAAGCTAAAGTGGACGCTATCTCTAGACTTCCTCCACCCACATCTGTAAAATAGATCCGCTCTTTCCTTGGGCATGTGGGTTTTAATAGAAGATTCATCAAGGACTTCTCGAAGGTTGCTCGACCCTTGAGTAACCTTCTGGCCAAAGACACGCCATTCAAGTTTGATGAATCATGCTGTAAGGCATTTGATTTGTTAAAAACGGCAGTCACCTATGCCTCGGTGTTGCAACCACCGGTCTGGACAGCCCCATTTGAGATTATGGCTAACGCATCTGATTATGCCGTCAGAGCTGTCTTGGGTCAGAAGATCAAGAAAAAGCCCTCTGTGATTTACTACGCTAGTAAGACTCTGGACGAGGCCCAGAGGAACTACACCATTACTAAAAAGGAATTGTTAGCTGTAGTTTTTGCTTTAGAAAAATTTAGGGCTTATCTGTTAGGTTCTTGTGTCATCATCTATACCGACCACTTGGCCTTGAAACATCTCTTGGCCAAAAAGGATGCCAAACCCCAGCTTATTCGCTGGATTCTACTGCTTCAAGAACTCGATCTTGAAATCATGGATAAAGCTGGGGCACAAAATGTAGTGGCGGATCACCTCTCGAGAATCCTAATTGATTCTCCTCATCTGGATGTCCTGATCATTGATATTTTTTCCAGATGAGACTATCCTTATAGTCTCGGGTATCCGAACACCTTGGTTTGCGGATATCGTCAATTATTTGGCCATTAGTCGAATCCCCTAGGATTGGACCAGACAACAATGGATAGACTTGTGTCTGAGGTCAAATATTATTTTTGGGACGATCCTGAACTGTATCGCATCGGTGTAGACCAGATTCTTCGTCGATGCATCCCGGAAATTGAGTTCCATAGCATACTTGAGTTATGCCACACATCTGCATGTGGTGGACACTTTTCCAGGAAAAAGACGGCAGCAAAAATCTTGCAATCTAGATTCTATTGGCTGTCATTATTTAAGGATGCCTAGGAATTCTCAAAGTCATGCACCCAATGCCAGACACTCAGGAACATGACTAAGAGAGATATGATGCCCTCGAACCCAATAATTTCCTTCAAAATTTTTGACATTGGGGGCATCGACTTTATGGGACCCTTCCCTTCTTCATTTGGACACCAGTATATTCTGGTCACTGTTGATTATGTGTCCAAATGGATTGAGGCAATTCCCACCTGGACCAATGACCACAAGATGGTCATCGATTTTGTGAAGAAAAATATCTTCAGTTGGTTCGGGGTTCCTCGGGAAATTATCAGTGATGGTGGCACACATTTCACTCATGACTAGTTTCATAATTTATTGGGGAAATACGAGGTGAATCATTGGATTTTCATACCTTACCACCCTCAGACAAACGGGTAGGCCGAGGTCTCTAATCGGGAGATCAAAAATATTTTGCAGAAAACATTAGGCTTGATAGGAAGGATTAGACCCAAAAGCTAGATGATGCTCTTTGGGCCTACCGTATGGCGTGCCTAACGGTATGTCTCCATTCCATCTGGTGTTTGGTAAGGCGTGTCACTTACCCGTAGAACTTGAACATCGGGCATTTTGGGACATCAGGAAATGTAATTTTGACCTAGAGTTGGCCGAGAAAACCAGGAAACTCCAACTATTTGAGTTGGAGGAGCTTCGAAATGATGCTTATGAAAATGCCAGAATCTATAAGGCAAGGAACAAACCTCTCCATGACTAGATGATTTTACGTAAGAGGTTTGAGCCAAACCAAAAGGTTTGGCTTTTCGATTCTTGATTAAAGCTTTTCCCTGGCAAACTCAGGTCTAAGTGGGACGGCCTATTATATTTTGAGTGGATTTTCCCTAACAGGGCTGTCGAAATCTCTGACCCAAAGACGGGTAATATCTTCAAGGTCAACAGATAGTGTCTCAAACCCTTTGTTGACCATATGCTCCCTGAACCCGTCTCAGACAAGGTTGCTCTTACCTTTCCTTAACCACCGCGAGCCGATCATCGCCTAGCTGAAGGCACTAAACTCAGCATGTGTAAAGATTGTTCTATGCTGACCAGAATCCCACAGAAGCCAGGCATTATTCTTCCACTTCTACTTTCCTGCATGCCAGCACTTTTAACAATGAGGACATTGCAATAGCTAAGCATAGGGGTTGGATATATCTTATAATCGTTTTGTCAGTTGTAATAGAAATTTCCTGTTATTTTAGTTTAAAAAAAAGAATTAGGAGATGAGAACTTAGGCATTAGGAGTTGCAAACTTTAGGAATTGATACTTTGAGACCTGAATACTTAGACTCGTCAGGTCTTTGGGCTTAATTAGCCCAGGTGTCCACTCAAATGTGGACCTAGTCTCGAGTCCTTGCCAAGTAATTCTATTTTAATTGGTCAATAAATTGGGTGATAAGTATACTACTAATGAGAGAATCATCATGATCTCTAATTACCCCTAATTAACTAGTCTTCTTAGTTAATTAGCTAAGGTTATGAATATATAAGGGTTAATTATAAAATAAGGGATATTTAGTAAAGGACCTTAAAATAGGTTAAAAATGATATTTTATCATTCAATTAACATTACTAATAATTTAATTAATAATTGGACTCGAAATCTTATTAATCATTTCCTTAATTAATAAGTTAAGTAACTTAAGCATAAGTATATAATAACTTAAGTAACTTTACTTAATCTAATAAATTAACTTAAAAAGGTCAAAAATGTAAATTCAAGGTGAAAACATAATAATTACCTTATTTACTAACATATATAAAAAGTTGAAAAAGATCTAAGTTAAAATAAACCTTTAAAACCTGTGTTTACATTTTGGTGCTTAAAATTCATTGCAATCGGGTCCTTAATTTTCATATAGGTCTTTAGGTTTCACTGCACATAGGTCCCTATCCCTTTCTTCTTTTTCTTCTTCTTCAGCCAAGTAAACGACTGACGACGGAGAGTGACTCCACCGCGCGATCACCGCCTTACCGACAATATCCTTCCTTCTCCAAGCTCTTGGAGCTTGCGCTCACCACTCCATCTTCATCCATTGGTCTGGATTACTCAAAAATCCTAATTTTTGGTGGAAGTTAACCTCACCGTCGTTGGAGATGATGCTGGAGGTTAAGCTCCCCAAGCTTCTTCTTCCAGACTCCACTGTCTTCTTCATCGCCATCCGTTATAAATACCCCTCACCCCTTCGATCCCAAGTTGGCTCCCTTCCCTCTTCTTCACTACAGTCGACTTCGATAGGCTATTCGCTCCGCAACTCCGGCAACTCCCCATCTCATCTTCTGACTTCCTCCATCCATCCTAATCAGCTGAGGAGCTTCACCAAGGTCAGCCGCGTCTCTGGACAAAGGTGACAACCAAGGAGATCCTCTGCTCCATCCATTTTTTCCCGTCGGAGATCTTCTTCTTAAACCCTCTGATTTCGTGGTCCGCCATAAGCCTTCGGCGGAATCCTATTGACCCCTTCGTCCAGGTAATAGTAGATTAGGAGTAGTAGGAGTAATTTAGCAAGGTAGTTAGGTAGGTAGTTTAGTTGTAATGTCTGATTTCTCATATCGTCTTCTTCGACTCTGGCGAGCTCCTTGAGCTCACCCGAGCTTTGATTTTGTCTTTTTAACTCGCTGATCACATTCTATCAGTCACGATCATTTCTAATCCATTAAAACTCTAAATTGATCACTGTTTCGCCTAATTCACCTTCACCTTCACATCTACTGTCGTTGTCCATGGCGACAGCATCTGAGCTTAGATCCACCTCCATAGGGTCCTCCATCACTTATTCACAATCTAAGGATCCTAATTATCGCTTCAATTTGAATAATTACCACATATAACTTAAACTCTCAAATCTAATTAAGCTCTTGAGCTCGCTGTCAATGGCGGCTCAAGAGCAGTTAAAACTTTAAATTAAATGTATATTTATGATCGCAATCTCTTTTTGACTTGTTTTGACCACTCATCTGAGTAGGAGATCAAGTCTTGTGCCTTAACCAATTCAAATCTTATTCAAACTGAATTCACTGTTTAATCTTACATCTAATGAGAAAAAGAAGAATTTAATGTGATCCTGAGGTTCCTTTTGACCTCAAGAGCCTTTTCAAATAAAAAATGGCACGATTTATCTTTCTGTACATGGTTTTACCTTTTACTGGACTCACCAGAGCTCCGGTGAGCTCCGACGAGTCAAAACTAGTTCTTTAGCCTGTAGAACTGAGTGAGTAGCTCCAGATCAATGAAATGAGGATTACTGATTATGTTGAGGTTCTTTATTTGAGATTTAAGTGTCTGGAGTTGTTGTTAGGTCTTCATCTTCTCCAACTCCTGCAGAGTTGGAGAAGTCTGACAGTTAGGGTTAAGTTGCAATTAATAGGTCTAGAAGTGCCATTGCAATATCCTAAGTTCATTTTTGTGGTCCAACCAATGTAAGAACTTTTGATTCACTCTGACAAACAAACACCTTTTCAATCTCACGCGACGAGCTTGGAGCCCTAGGAACCTTAGTTGAAACACCTATTTAAGGGTTTGAATCTATTCTTGAGATTGAGGAGATGACGTTTTAGGTTTTCATTCCCTGTGAAATAGCTAAACTCAGAAAGTCAAAACTTGAGGCTTATTAGTCAAACCTAAGTCAGATTCTTGAGTTCTGGATTCAATTAGATGAATTGATGGATTCAAATTGCTTCTGAGATGATTGTGAAAGATTTAGATGAGTTTTGGATGAGCTTTGATGGACTTTGTTGTAGAATTTGATTTCTGACAGTTTGGGTTATTTTTGAACCCAAACTGACGACAGAGGCTTTTTGATGAGATTTGAATGCAAATTTTGCCCAGTTAGATTGGTAACAACCTCTAGAAGTTGTTTTAGTCGATGAAACAGGTCTTTAGCTATCTGTTAAGACTTTTCAGAGTCTGAATCAAGTTTTTGAAGCTTCTAGGAGCTTGAAACCTTAACCTGCAGCTGCGGAATAACCTGTAGAAACCATTCAGAGCATTAGATAAGAGCTTAAGTCTAGTCTGTGGACTTGTTAACCTGAATTTCATTTCCAAGCCATTAAATGCCGTAGAAAACCCATAATTTTTCCCTTAAAATCGACGAGGAAATCCTCCCCTTAGCATTAAATTGACCCTGTAATCCTGTAGAGCCACCTTAGAGCTCTCCATCAAGCTTTATTTTGCTTGATTTGGAGCTCTGAGTAGGGTGTAATTGTCGATTGAAGTTTGGTCTGGATGGGGGAACATTAGTCCCACATCGGCAAGTGATGAGTGGGCACCTTAGTATAAAATGTTTTTGTTAACTACGCTTCTCAGTCATCAGCGCTTGGCACATGGTTACCGAATAAATGAGCATATGCATGTGTGTGTGCAGGCGTGTGTGCCTGCGAGTGTGCGCCTGTGTGGGCGTGCGATGTGTGTGGCCCTGGGAGGGCGAGGCCTAGGAGGCGTGAGCTGGCCTGGCTCGAAACTCTAAACTGGAAATAAACCGAACCATAATCGAACCAGGTGAGGACCTAGTAGGGTCTGGTCCTACCTTGTAAAGGGTGCTGCGTATCCTCGAAAGGTCAGAGTCACAAATCAAAAACCAATATTTGGTTGAGAAGAAAAAAAAACCCAGTTTAGCTGATGGTTCAAAGGAAATGTTAAGTGCTAATGGCTAAGTGCTGAAGGAAAATCACTAAGGGAAGAAGGGTAAAGAAAGAAGGTTGAAGGCTAAGGAAGAAGAAAGGAAAAGAAGGAACTCGTAAAGAGGAAGAAAGAGAAGGAATAGGCAATAAGGAAGTTAAAGCTTAAGTGAAGGCTAAGGGAAGAAGAGAGGCAGAACAGAAGAGAAGAAAAAGAAAGGAAGCTCGAGAGAATAAGAGGGCAATAAAAGAAAAAGAGAAAAGATAAAGGATAAATAAAAGGAAAAGAGAGAAAGAAAGAAAGGAGAAGAAGAAAAGAGAGAGAGAGGCTGAAGAATAAAAAGAAAAGAATTAATTTTTCTTGCTATATGTTAAATTTATTTTGCTTTCAATTGTTGTAATAAGGCATGTTGTAATTAGAAAAACTCTTAGTTGCCTTACTTCTTTTGAAATAAAATAGAAAACTAACATGTTTACTTGCTAATAAAGTAGATCATTTGAGTAAATGTATTTTCATATGGGATTTTGCAATTCCTTAAGTTTAAATCATTTGGCAAAATTCATGTTCTTAAAATTAACTTAATTATACCTCCTAAGAATTATTTTAAATGGCCTGGTGAATTTTAAGTAATGTATACCTCCCAGCGAACAACCTGGACTCAACCAGGAAAAATCTAAAATGTTAGGTTAATTCGACCCTATAATACTAATCGACACAACTTCGAGTTAACCTAAGTGACTTTTCTCTACTCTTAATTAAGTAAAATTAACTTAATTATTGAGTTGAGGTAAAAAAGATACCATTTTAATGGTGCCGTTGCTGGGGAGGCAACCTTTTGATTCACTAAAACATTACTTGATTTAATTGTGTAAATAGGAGGTATTTGTAATTATAATTTTACTGTATTTAATGCTTTTTTTCTAATTAGTTTTGTTTTTGTTTTATTTTCTATCTTCTTTTTAGGTTTACCTTTGCTGGTAATCTCAGGAAGAAGGCGGGTTTTTGTTTCGTTGTTGCCATTATAAATACCATTGTAAGTATTTCTATTCTTAATCTTTAATGTAGTTTGAATTGTTGCATTTAGTTAGGAAAAAATAAAAAAATACAAAAATACATCTTTTTCTGATTAGTTGCAATATATCATAGGCATACACTCTTAGGAGTGCATTCTACCTGCTAGTAGATTTTGCGATCTGACTCAGGTATTTCTACTATTTTTCTTGCATCAGCGAGAAAACACGAAAAAATCTGCATAGATCCATGTCCATTGAGATTTAAAAAGACTATATTTTTGTTTGAAAAGACTTAAAAAGCGGCCATTGAATTTTCTTTTGATATATTTTTGTAAAAGATTAACTAAAAAGAGGAAGTTAAAAATTGTGACTAAATCTGATTGCAGAATGCATGTGGGTTTTATCGCTATCGCCTGCTGCATGCTATCGCGCACATAGCGCGATCACTAGAGTCACACGAGTCTATTTTTCTATCTCTCCTCTTTGCACCTCTTAGGGCTTTGGTTGAAGATCGACAAGCCTGTCCACTACTAGAGCCTCGGGGAGCCAGTAGTGACTGGTCTCGATCCTAGACCTTAGACCTTTGAGCCTTAAGGTTACGCACCTGCGTAGACACAGATTAGGACACGTATTTTGATACTGTTACTCTATTTGTTTGCGTCAAATTATTTTTGCGTATCCTAGGAATCTCTTCTTTCCTTTGAAAGAAGAGCAAAACCCCCGTCTTTGCGCTGTTTTGCGAGTTTTTGTGCTGCTGTTTTTCTGGTGGTGTGCGTGTGCCTTTGCACATTATTTTCCATTTTATGGATGGGAGGCAATCCTTTCATCTGCCTCTTGCACCATCGTTGACAGGTGATCGCAGGATGGTTGCAGATAAGCAACCAATGGTTTTCCCGTCTGATCCATCTACATCTATGGAACAAATGTAGAATCAAAATCCCGAGATCCCTTCCTCTTCTGGTCAGGGGGAGATGCTGCCTTTTGATGTTCATGAGGCGCTCCTGAACCAGAACCTTAGGATGCTTGAGCAGACTAGACAGATTAATCTATTAACGGTAGCCTTAAACAATTTGCAGACTCTTCAAACCTATCCTCCACCTCAACCTGAGGTGGGTTTTGAAATTCCTGATTTATCGATTCCTCGTCCAAGGCCTCTACTTAGAGATTACTACAACCCATCTAATGCTCAAGTAGAGCCTAATGTTAGGATACCTATTGGGGAGAATGATCCTGAATTGAAGCTGAACATCATAGGTCTAATCCCTCATTTTCATGGATTTGCATTTGAGGATCCATTTCAACATATTGAAGATCTAAAGAATCTATCCCAAACTCTTGGACCTCGAAATCAAAATAGGGAAATCCTACTTATGAAAATGTTCTCTTTTAGCCTTAAAGATAAAGCTGCTTATTGGTATAAAACTATTGCAAGACCAATCTCAACTTGGGCTGAACACGAATACGCATTTCTAAAGAAATTCTTTCCAATTGGTCGAACTAATGCTTTAAGGCGAGCTATTACTACTTTCAATCAAAACCAAGGAGAACCAATTCATGAAGCATGGGAACGTTTTCATGAATTGCAAAGGAAATGCCCACATCATGACATCCCTCGTTAGCAACTCATGCACATCTTTTATTATGGTTTACAAGAGGGCATTCGCAATCTAGCCGATGCCTATTGTGGAGGGAATTTCCTAAATCGTGACGTAGAATCCTCCTCAGAATTATTTGAAGGGATGGCAGAAAACTCGATCAATAATGCATCTATGTCGCAATTTATGCGGGGAGCAAACACGAATCATCAGAATCTGCACAAGGGCATTCACGATATCGGTAACCCATCTAGTTCAAAGGATTTAGAGATAATTGCAGAAAAACTGGACAAAGTCGATATCGTAGCAAAGCATCTTGACGAGGTCAGAAATATAATGAAGACTCCTACACCTTTACTTTCTAGAAATCCCGCGCATCTACCTGTTTCACAAATTCCCACGGGGAGGGAATTTGTGAATAATCTGGATTCTAGAGATCCATCTTCCTTGGGTTTTCTATCTACTCCTTCACCAACCCAAGGAGAGACCTTTGTCCCACAATCTTTCCCACCCTTTTCCCCACCCTTTCCTGTTGCAGAAAACACGCCTTATCCTCTTCACTTGAACGCCATTCAGAGATACACACCAAGATCAGCAACACAATGCGAGGCCATTTTACGTGGGTTCACAAAACCACATAGGGCCAAATAGAGATTCACAGCTAGACCAGATTTTGAGAGTTGTGACTGAGAGCCAGCGACAAAATGCTGAGGCTCTTGCTGAAGTCCAACGACAATGTTCGGTAGAATTGGATGATCTTAGGGGTCAAATCACACAGTTAGCTGAATCTTGTCAGCTAAGGACCCTTCCATCCCAGCCAATTCCAAACCCTAGGAATATTCAGCAAAGACAACACCCAGGAGTTCAAAATCTGAATCAGGGACATGTCCATCTTCTTAATCAATTACCCCTAAATCCAAATCTAAATCCAAATATGAATCCACCTATTTCTAATCTTGATTTTGAATATCCAAATCAACAGCAATCAATTGTGAATCAACCATTAATCAATAATCCATCTTTCCAAAGTTCACAAGCATCTTCTTCTTCATCAGCTGCTTCTTCTTCTCATGCGGGTATGAACTTTGTTACAACCCACCGTGGAACTTCCACTAGGGATCCAACTTTTCCAAGGAACCTATCCCAAGACCCTAGTACATCTAGATCAACCCCTGTTTCTACACCTGGAAGAGGTGCAGAATCGATCCCGCAATTCCCACTAATTTGTGAGATCAGGGAAATACCTCAGTAGAATAGGAAATCCACGTCCCATTCCCAGAAGCTTTGAAGAAGACGAGGAAATAGAAACAACCTGTTACATTAGATGAAGATTTGATTAAGATTTTTGAATAGGTACATATTAATATCCCACTCCTAGATGCTATCAAACACATCCCGACTTACGCAAGATTTCTTAAGGAATTGTGTACTCCTAAGCGTAAGTCGAAGAAAGGAAGCACTGTTGTACTTTCAGAGCATGTGAGCTCTATTATTTCAAGTACGCTTCCTTTGAAAAAGAAAGACCCAGGATCTCCATTTATTTCCTGTATAATTGGGGGTCAGTGTTTTGATAGAGTTCTCCTAGATTTAGGAGCTTCTATTAACCTCATTCCTTTCTCTTGGTAAAACACTTTAAAATAGAAAACCTTAAGTCTACCAATGTGACTTTACAATTAGCTAATAGATCTATTAAGTCACCTAAAGGAATGTTGGAGGATGTTATTGTGAGAGTTCGAGATTTTTACTTCCCTGTAGATTTTATTGTTCTTGATATGAAAGTACCCGAATACATTAGCCACACCCCAATTATCTTAGGGAGACCCCTTTTGGCTACTGCAAAAGCCAACATTGATTGTGAATTAGGAAAGATAGAATTGAAATTTGGGGAGAAGACAATTAAGTTAGATATATTTAGAGCTTCTAGTGGATTTGATTGTGAATGGATTGAGGAAATAAAATTAATAGAAGCTTTTGAGGATGACATTAGTTCTTTAGAACTAGAAAGCATATCTTTTGATATCTCATACCCTCAAAGCAATGAAATGATATTGGAATCTCTACTCAATCCTGAATCTGGCCTCGAATCTGAATCACTTTTCACAATTGAAAAACCCACCCCAAATCCTGCTGTTGATTATACTCCTATGCTTGAATTGAAACCATTGCCTGATAATCTTAAATATGTATATCTCGAATCTGATCAAACATATCCTGTAATAATCAATTCTCATCTATCTGAATCATAAGAATCTAAATTGATCAAAGTTCTTCGAGATCACAACAAGGTAATTGGGTGGACTTTACATGATCTCATCGGGATTAGCCCTAATTTTTGTACTCATCGCATCTATATTGAAGATGGGGCACGACCTTCAAGAGAAGCTCAAAGACGCCTAAACCCTAATTTAAAGGAGGTCATTAAGAGAAAAATAATCAAGTGGCTTGATGCTGATATCATCTATCCCATATCTGATAGCCCTTAGGTGAGTCCAATTCAAGTGGTACCCAAAAAGGCAGGACTCACCATAATCAAAACTGAATCTGGAGAAACCATTCCCACACGAATTGCGAATTCGTAGTGGGTCTATATTGATTATCGTAAGCAGAATACTGTTACAAAGAAGGACCATTTTCCTTTACCATTCATTGATCAGATCCTTGAGAGATTAGCTGGTAATAGGTTCTTCTGCTTTTTAGATGGTTACTCTGGAAATAATCAAGTTGCAATTTATCCCAAAGATCAAGAGAAAATGACTTTCACCTGCCCCTTTGGAACCTTTGCTTTCCGAAGAATGCCATTTGGGCTTTGCAACGCACCTGCGACTTTTCAGCGTTGCATGTTAGCCATTTTTACCGAAATGGTGGGTGAATATATGGAGGTGTTTAAGGATGATTTTTCAGTCTTCAGGGAGACATTTGATATTTGCTTGGATAATTTGTCGAAGGTTCTAAAAAGATGCATTGAGGTAAACCTTGTCCTTAGTTGGGAGAAGAGCCATTTTATGTTTCAAGAGGGCATAGTACTTGGTCATTTCGTATCTGAGCGGGGTATCCAAGTAGATTGAGACAAGATCAATCAAATTGCAAATCTTCCAATCCCTGACTTGATCAAAGGCATTAGATCATTTCTCGGGCATGTGGGATTTTATAGAAGATTCATCCTTGATTTTTCAAAAATTGCCCGACCACTCACAAAGGATGCGATTTTTGAGATGAATGACGAGTGTATTTTAGCATTTGAAACTTTGAGAGATGATTGCGCAGCAATCATAGGTCTTAATTGACCTAAATTAGGCTAGGACTTAGCATAAGATAGGGTTATTCATGCATGCCTACGCATTATCCATATCTTTACTGCTTTCCTTTAGCTATGCATAAAATAATGTTATAATGTGCTGATTAAGTGCATTATGTCGATTGTAGGGAATAAGCTGATCAAGAGCTGGATCTAAAGTTGGATCAGGAATAACAGGAGTTGGAGTAGAGCTGGAGCAGAAGGCTTAGTTTAGATGTAGGAATAATAATGTAAGGGGGTTAAAAGTTTTCTATTTTATTAAGTAGGAATAAAGCAGTAAAATGTGAAGAGCTTAGGTCCATCCTAGCCCTAGGATAGCCTAGAGACTTCCCCAAGCCTTAGCCACCCTTAGATTAGGTCACAACACCCTAGGAAGCCCTAAAACCATAGTTCCAACACTTCTCTGGACGTCCAGATAAGTTTCAAGACGTCCATGACCCTTAGCCAAATCCCGCACACTTCAAACCCACTTCTGCAGTATTATTGGACGTCCAGACACTTTGTCAGGCGTCTAATTTCTGCAGAATACCCAAAACAGAACCTAAAATGCTTCCTGACTCTGATTGGACATCCAGACAACAAGTCTGGACTTCTGATTTTTTAGTATAAGATGTCTGATTCTATTATTAGACATCTGATACTGCTCTCCAATTCCTGTTTTGAGATTTAAGCCTTGATCTTGGATCTCTAGGTCCCTAAACCCAATTCCAACCCCATAGGAACATAAATTAAGGTGCCTTAACCCTAGTACATCGCCTCTAGACCTCCCTAAAGACCTAATTAGGTCCTCACTAAACCTAATTGACTTGGATCCTAGTCAATTCCATCAGCCTATTCAATTGGACTCATTGAGTCAAATTGAGCCCTGATCTCGGCACACACTGTCCAATTGGACTCAGTGAGAGTCCAATTGACCTAGACCTGACTTAATTGAGTTGTTTTACTCTTAATTAAGTTGCCACACACCCAGTTAAACTTGTATTAAGTTTAATTGCACTTTACCTTAGTGAATTAGGATTTATAACCCTAATTTGAGACCTACCTTGACCTAAACCCACTAGAACCCAACCTAATCAACCTAGCCACCTAAGTTTCAACCCACACACGCCCACACACACCATCCACACTAAAATATCTAGCCTAGAGTTCTCTAGAACTCTACCATGTGTGGTTGCCTTGGTTGCCAAAAATAGCAACCAAGAGCCATTCAATTTTTAGATCCACATTTGGTGGATCTAAAAACCACCATCCACCCTCTCTCTCTCACTCTCCCACGAGCTCCCACCATAGGCCTCTCTAGAGAATTCCATAATTCTCTAGAGAGCTTCCCTTAGGTCTATAAAAAGACCCCTTGGGTGGCCATTTGCACCCATTCACTTCCTTGGCATCCATTCCACTTAGGCTAGCCACTTCCATCTCCACTCCACCTCCACGAGTTGAGCACCACCCTGGAGGCCACCATCTCCATGCTAGGAAGCTGGATCAGCTCCCCAACCTCTCTCCAAGGGCCGGCCTAAGTTCCATTGGCCGCCCCTCCTTCTCTCAACCACTCAAAGGCCATCGGGGACCACTCTTGAGTGCCCTTCCATTCTGCTAGATTTAGATTATGCTCTTCGTATATTTACTGCTTTTATTTACTGTTTAGTAGTGTAGTCTTATTTCTCCCCCAATGATGCATGCGAAATCCCCCCATCGATTCTTGTATGCGATCATTTTCTGGTAGCTAGATTTAATTTTCGAGCATTTATGTACAAGCTTCCCTCTACGTTTTATGTTGCAAACGACTCTCCCGCTGAATGAATGAAAAATGCTTATATATATATTTGTCTCTATATGTTTGAAATCACCATGAGCTTAATAATTGTCATTCTTTTTGTGTGATTCAAGTTGCCTGTTTCCGATTCCTAATATTCTTACAACTAAGCATGTCATACCTAAATACGTAATAATCACGAACTGGCATGCGATTCTAAACAAAGTAGAGCGGCAAAAAGATTGATTTCAAAAGTAAAAGCAACGCCTCTCAGAGACGAACGACCGGGACTCAAGTCTCGTTATCTTTAGAAATCAATTTTTGACGAACGTTTTTGCGCAGCTATACTACGATTTCTGACGACTATCAAAAGCGCGAAAATGGCTTTTTGTCAAATGGCACCGTTGCTGGGGAGGCAGCGTCATTTTCTATGATTTCGATCTTGAAACTATCACTGAAAAATCTCTCTCTGCTTTGTTTTTTGATGTGCAGGAAAAATGAAAAAGAACAGGATCTGCGCACACACCGAGCGTGGCAAAGAAAAATCAGGTGCACATCATCTCTCTTAGATTAGGTTCATTTTCTAAACCCTAGGATTAGATCTACTTTCTGCAGTCTCTTTTCAAAAAAAAAAAAAGGTTTTTTCTCATTTTCTTGAAAAAGAAAAAAAAAATTAAAAAGAAAAATTTTGAAAAAAAAATCTAGATTAGATTTCCTTTCGAGTTCATGTTAGTTTGAAAAAAAAAGGAAAAAAAAAATTTCTATGAATCTTTTGAAAAATATTTTTTGAAAAAAAAAACATGCAAAAGTTTTGAAAAAAAAAAACAACCTTTTTGGTGAAAAGCCTAGATTTGAATTCAAACCTCTTTAAAAGGCCTTTCCACCATCTTCTGATTTTCGGCCATATTTCAAATATAAATTAAAAATTCAATTGTCGAAAAATTAGTTAGCAAAAAATTTTGAAATTTGGGCTAAATCTTCATTTTCAAACCATCTTTCAATTGCCACTATTACTTTTAAAAAATTCCAAGTATAAAATTTTTAAAAATTCACGAAGTGCACGGGGGTTAGATTGACCTAGATTCAAAATTTTTCAAATTTCAAAAAGTAATTTCGAGAAATTAGAAAATCTGTTTTGATTGAAAATGATGGAGTTTGAAAGATGATCTCATTAGCTTTATTTTCCATATTTTTCCCAAATTTTTAAAGATCATTTGATACTGTTTCAAAGTGAAAAATTGACCAAGGGTCAAAATTCCAAATCTGACCCCCTATATTCAAAATTCCCTAAAAATTCGGTTGAAACGGTAAAAATTCCAAAAAAATATTATCTGAAAAAATGATTGAAAAAGGAATCTACTAGAAAAATTTCAAATTAATTTAATTCCAATTATTATCAGAGAATCAACATTATTTTGTGGTCTGCTGAAACAGAGAAAAACCCTCGAATTGCATGCAACTTAGGTTGAACCTTTAGGGTCACAACTAGAGATCACACATTGGGCTAACTTAGACTTAATCAAGCCTAGTTAGCCGGTGAACTTGGTCACCTTGTGGGCCACTCACCACAAACCCCACTGAGGAAAATGGGTTAAAATTAACTTTAAAATACGAAATCAACCCGAGTTCGTTGTCGTACTACTGGGTGAGTTTAATCTCTCTTGCCAAACCTGGTGACTAAGTCTGCGGGGTAGTGTCAAATGACCGCGGCTCGGGGGTCAACGGAACTGGAGGCGTAAGCCAAAGGAAAAACCTTCCCCTTAGTCCCCTCGTAACCAGACTGGCTGGGTTAGCTTGAGAGGTGGGATTCACTTTCAGTCGGTTGTACGATGAACTTATCTTCAGGAATTCAAATCCCTAACGAAAAATCTGGTCACCTGATCTATAAGGACCATTTGATTGACAGGGCCTTAGCCTTGTCCTGCGTGGCTACACTAACTTAGGGGTTGGGCGGTATATGCACTGAAGAAGGTCACTTTGACCTCACTTGGTTGGACCTTGGGAGTTGCTCCCAAGGAGGCGAGTCACTTCTTCTATCTGCTGAGTCACGATGGCTAACATTGGATCTGGACCTAATCAGGATCCAGAAGAGCTGGACCCACGAGCTTATCTGAGAGCTTGGGTCACTGAATCAGCTCAACCTTGGGATCAGAACCCAAGGTGGCGAAGATGACTTTTCGCTTCGCCTGATCCTTCTCCTCGGGTTACCAAAATGGTTAACCCATATCCTAACCCTGGATATTATGACCCATACCAGTCGGTCCCTCAAAGGATCGCATCTTATAACCCAGGATATGGATTTCATACTCCTACTTCTCACCCATGGAACATGGGTAGACCTGATTCACCCCCTAGAACCCCTGAAGAGATACCGGTGCATATGCGACCACATTATAGAATACAGAGAGCTATAGTGAGTGCTAAGGAAAAGGCCACATCCTATCTACGTGAAATCCAGGCTATCATTGAGCTGAACCAAAGACAAAGCCGGATTCCGCATCAACAAGCTGTGATGGAGCTCCTTCAGGAAACAGTAGAGATAACAAGGCGAATGGGACAAAATCGGGAAACTCAAGAACTATTGCTTTTGAGATATCAAGTGGAAAATAGCATTGAAGACCTCAAAGAATCTGAAATAACTACGCCGGAAGAACACACAGAAGATTCTCGGGAGCAGATGCCCGAAGATCACTCAGGGGAAAAAGAATCTAGCATGGATATAAGACAGGAGCAGGAAGTATGCCGAATGGGTTCATCTGAAATTGAGGAGGAAAGGACTGATATCTTCAGGACTGAGCCACAATCAGATTATCCTGAATCCTGGGAGACACCTATCGGGTTAGATGACCTAATCGAGACAAGGGAAGTAGATCCAATTGAGGATATGGATCTTGAGGCAAGCATTACATGCGACACTACTGATCAATCTAGGCCACTTCCCATTGAGGGTGAACCTGTGCTAGAGCTAACATCTTCTGATTTGCACTCTTCTTCTTTCACCTACATCGCTAATTCGGATATTAGAGATTCTGAGAGGACACTTTCTATCCCTGATCCAAACATCCGAAAACTAGAAGTAGCTATAGATGCTTTGACCGAAGAAATAAATATGCTACCTGAGGCAGGAATTATTGAGGAACCCAATGCATATGAGGGTAAAGCTTTGAGCAGAATGAGCTGGAGATGCACCTATCATCCTAGTCAATCTAACAGATGGCTCAACTCTGAGCCTGAAGAGTCAGCCTCTGATGAATCAGAGATGGGTACTGATGAGGACGAAGTAATTTCTGACGAGGATTTCAGTGACCTCCCCACAGATCTTCTACTTTCATGGATACCCCCATATGACCTAGAGCCTGGAGAGGGAATGATCTTTGATGTCAATTATCATTTTGAGGATCCCTATGACTCAGATTCTAGTTCTGAGATACATGTTGATCTACTCCCTCAGCAACTTCCTGCTGAATTATGGGACATGATAAATCAGCTAAATCAACATCATGATCCCACCTCTGATTATCCTCTATTTTCCACTGCCACTCCACACTTTCTTATAGCTAGACTTTTTGGAGTAGGAGTGCACAATCAGCTGGTTCACATCTCCGGACCACTGATTCTGGGAGCGTACGAGCATATCTTTCTCTTAATCTTAGCCGGCTCCTATGCTAGAAATGACACATCTGATTGAGTGCTCGCCCAGCTGGAGGCGTTAAACTCAGCACATATAGATACCATTCGCCCCACATTCCACCATCATTTATATATAACCATTTTTATACATAGTATATTTTTGTTTTAGCATATTTCCCTTTTATATTGCATATTAACAGGTTGGCCGGTGCTGAATATAATTTCAGGAGCAATTACAGGTGATTTCTACCCATTCTCTCCCTGCAGCATTTATTTTCTTTTACATTCATGCATGAGGACATGCAAGAACTTAGGCATGGGGGGGTAGATACAGAAAAACTGAAAAAGATTTTATGGCAACACTTAGGAAAGCCTCGGAGCTGCATGCAAAACGTACTTTAGGACCTTAAATAAAAGAACAACCGACTCCACCTCCAGTGCTCTCATTGGAGCTAGAAATCATTCGCAACAACCAATTCCGACTCACCTGCTCACCTTTTGTTCTAAATTTAGGGTCAAGCTGATTGTAACCCGATACGGGAAATTCACGAAGTACAAATTATATGAGGTTACAAGTTTATAGCATATATAGATATTGCATTCATGAATAAGAATTTTTATTAAGAGAATGCATTAGGGATTTTATCCTTTAGTTGATTCCTGTAATCTGGAATCCAGTACAACTTTCACACACACGTAGAATTTGCAATGGATTCACGGTGAAGGCTGATAAACGTCTTCAGTTTGTCAAGAAGAAGTAGTGCTTCTTTTCCTGAACCCTTGGACAGTGTTTTGGGAGTTAGGCTGATTTTCTTCCAAAAATCCACCAAATAGTGTAAGATGAGAGTAGAGTGTACTGGTGCTCTAAGATTAGTGCGAGGAATCTGGAATCCTAGATAATTAGGTGATGATGCTATGAGATGAGACATAGTTTTCACTCTCGGTTCTTGTGTATGCATTTTGTGCGAAATTTTGAGAGCCACCGAATAAGGCAAATATGCGGAGAGCGAGTTTTCATAAAACTAGGGCTAAGGTGGATGGTTACGACCATTCATTACGGAATCCTCGGCTGAAGGAGGGTATTGATGTCAAGGTCAGAAATACACCATCCTATCCGTCTCTCCCAGTGTCGTGAGTAGGCACTTCCATCAAATAAGCCACCCAATGTCTCTTGAGTATCACCAATCCCCAATAATGCATCCTTAATAAAGTTCATGGATGTATGCCAGTTGTGTTATGCTGAAAAAAAAAAATAAAAAAAATGAGAAAAAGAAAAAGAATGATGAGAAGAAAGAAAAACTGAAAAAAAAAATTAGAAAAAGAAGAAAAAGCAAAGAAAAGAATGAATATTTAGTGTTTATTTTATCGAGGCAATACCACCAAATAAAATTGAGCTCCACCAAATATGGCCTTAACCTATTTTTCTTGTGTTTCTGACCGCCTGAATAATGGCTGAGGAATTCCGACTTAGCGCTAGGGTTATGAGAACTCAATTAAAGTGTTAATGCCTAGTGAGACCACCAAATACAGAACATATGTGTGAATCTAGTGAGGTTGTGAGCTCTAAGAAAAAGAAAGAAAAAGAGTAAGAGAGAATGAATACAAAGGAATCAAAGAGAGCATAGTTTTTCTCGTCTTTCTCTAAATTAAGTTACTTAGTAATTCAGGAATCTGGATTCTGTAGTACTAGTCTCTATGTAGCACCAAGTGAGAATGAGCCACCAAATATATAATCCTTTCCCTCAAAGATTCTCTACCTAAGCCCAAAGTCGGGGTGAAATTCATAGAATATCTTGAATACCCCGAGGGAAGAAATCTGCCTATCCCGCTAGAATTTTTATTAGGGGTCAAGTACAGGCTTTAGAGGTGTATTAGTTTTCACTCAAATCCGTTGCAAAAGCTACATAGCTGCACCTTCACGATTGTCTGGATTTCTAGAGCATAGGATGAAAACAAAAGGGAGAAAAATCTCTATGCAAACACTTGATAAAATAACCAGTCCCTTAGGAACCCTTGCTGTAAATAATTTAGTCTTGCATTTGCTAGGGACTAGCAAGATTTAGGTATGGGGGTATGATTGCACAGCAATCATAGGTCTTAATTGACCTAAATTAGGCTAGGACTTAGCATAAGTTAGGGTTATTCATGCATGCATACGCATTATCTACATCTTTACTGCTTCCTTTAGCTATGCGTAAAATAATGTTATAATGTGCTGATTAAGTGCATTATGTCGATTGCAGGGAATAAGCTGATCAGGAGCTGGATCTGAAGTTGGATCAGGAATAACAGGAGTTGTAGCAGAGCTGGAACAGAAGGCCTAGTTTAGATGTAGGAATAATAATGTAAGGGGGTTAAAAGTTTGCTATTCTATTAAGTAGGAATAAAGCAGTAAAATGTGAAGAGCTTAGGTCCATCCTGGCCCTAGGATAGCCTAGAGACCTCCCCAAGCCTTAGCCACCCTTAGATTAGGTCACAACACCCTAGGAAGCCCTAAAACCATAGTTCCAACCCTTCTATGGACGTCCAGATAAGTTTCAAGACGTCCAGGACCTTAGCCAAATCCCGCACACTTCAAACCCACTTCTGCAGTGTTATTGGACGTCCAGACACTTTATCAGACGTCTAATTTCTGCAGAATACCCAAAACAGAACTCGAAATCCTTCCTGACTCTGATTTAACGTCCAGACAACAAGTCTGGACTTCTGATTTTTTAGTATAAGACGTCTGATTCTATTATTAGACGTCTGATACTGCTCTCCAATTCCTGTTTTGAGATTTAAGCCTTGATCTTGGATCTCTAGGTCCCTAAACCCAATTCCAACCCCATAGGAACATAAATTAAGGTGCCTTAACCCTA
Source organism: Thalassia testudinum (assembly GCA_037157565.1). Taxonomy (NCBI): domain Eukaryota; kingdom Viridiplantae; phylum Streptophyta; class Magnoliopsida; order Alismatales; family Hydrocharitaceae; genus Thalassia; species Thalassia testudinum. The sequence goes on along the minus strand of JAZHRO010000036.1, from coordinate 111,380,433 downwards.
GTACATCGCCTCTAGACCTCCCTAAAGACCTAATTAGGTCCTCACTAAACCTAATTGACTTGGATCCTAGTCAATTCCATCAGCCTATTCAATTGGACTCATTGAGTCAAATTGAGCCCTGATCTCGGCACACACTGTCCAATTGGACTCAGTGAGAGTCCAATTGACCTAGACCTGACTTAATTGAGTTGTTTTACTCTTAATTAAGTTGCCACACACCCAGTTAAACTTGTATTAAGTTTAATTGCACTTTACCTTAGTGAATTAGGATTTATAACCCTAATTTGAGACCTACCTTGACCTAAACCCACTAGAACCCAACCTAATCAACCTAGCCACCTAAGTTTCGACCCACACACACCCACACACACCATCCACACTAAAATATCTAGCCTAGAGTTCTCTAGAACTCTACCATGTGTGGTTGCCTTGGTTGCCAAAAATAGCAACCAAGAGCCATTCAATTTTTAGATCCACATTTGGTGGATCTAAAAACCACCATCCATCCTCTCTCTCTCACTCTCCCACGAGCTCCCACCATAGGCCTCTCTAGAGAATTCCATAATTCTCTAGAGAGCTTCCCTTAGGTCTATAAAAAGACCCCTTGGGTGGCCATTTGCACCCATTCACTTCCTTGGCATCCATTCCACTTAGGCTAGCCACTTCCATCTCCACTCCACCTCCACGAGTTCAGCACCACCATGGAGGCCACCATCTCCACGCTAGGAAGCTGGATCAGCTCCCCAACCTCTCTCCAAGGGTCGGCCTAAGTTCCATTGGCCGCCCCTCCTTCTCTCAACCACTCAAAGGCCATCGGGGACCACTCTTGAGTGCCCTTCCATTCTGCTAGATTTAGATTATGCTCTTCGTATATTTACTGCTTTTATTTACTGTTTAGTAGTGTAGTTTTATTTCTCCCCCAATGATGCATGCGAAATCCCCCCATCGATTCTTGTATGCGATCATTTTCTGGTAGCTAGATTTAATTTTCAAGCATTTATGTACAAGCTTCCCTCTACATTTTATGTTGCAAACGACTCTCCCGCTGAATGAATGAAAAATGCTTATGTATATATTTGTCCCTATATGTTTGAAATCGCCATGAGCTTAATAATTGTCATTCTTTTTGTGTGATTCAAGTTGCCTATTTCCGATTCCTAATATTCTTACAACTAAGCATGTAATACCTAAATACGTAATAATCATGAATTGGCATGCGATTCTAAACAAAGTGGAGCGGCAAAAAGATCAATTTCAAAAATAAAAGCAATGCCTCCTAGAGACGAACGACCGGGACTCAAGTCTCGTTATCTTTAGAAATCAATTTTTGACGAACGTTTTTGCACGACTATACTACGATTTCCGATGACTTTCAAATGCGTGAAAATGGGTATTTGTCAAGAGACAGAGTTACACAGGCTCCAATTTTGCAACCACCTAATTGGGATTTACCATTTGAAATCATGTGTGATGCATCAGATTATGCAATAGGAGCTGTTTTGGGACAGAAAATTGAGAAGAATCCGATGGTAATTTACTATGCTAGTAAAACATTGAATGAGATACAAAGGAATTATACAATTACAGAGAAAGAGTTACTAGCAATAGTATTTGGATTAGAAAAGTTTAGATCTTACATACTTGGATCTCATATCATAGTGTACTCTGATCACTCAGCTATTCGACACATTCTATCTAAGAAGGACACGAAACCTAGGTTGATCAGATGGATCTTGCTTTTGCAAGAATTTAACCTAGAAATTAGTGATAAGGTGGGTAGGCAAACAGTTGTTGCAGATCATCTTTCCCATCTTCCTTCTGATACAATCGAATCATCTCCACCAATCACTGAACACTTCCCTGATGAACATCTTTTGACTATATCCACAGATCTTCCTTGGCATGCAGATATTGTTAATTATTTGGTTACATATCAATTCCCGCTAGATTGGGATGGGAATCACAAATCACGACTTCAAGCAGAAGCCAAATACTATTTTTGGGAAGATCCATATCTTTTTAGACTCTATAATGATCAAATCATCAGGCATTGTGTCACCTCTTCTGAGATTGATTCTATCTTATCTTTTTGCATGACTAGGCCTGTGGTGGTCATTTTTCTAGTAGAAAGACCGCTGCAAAAGTTTTGCAATGCGAGTTTTATTGGCCCACGTTATTTGCCGATTCTCAGACTTATTGTAAGGCATGTAGTCGCTGCCAAACACTTGGTGGCATGTCTCAAAAAGGCATGATGCCTTCAAACCTGATTATAGTCTGTGAAATCTTTGACATTTGGGGCATAGATTTTATGGGTCTGTTTCCATCCTCTTTTAGCTTCCATTATATTTTACTTGCTGTAGATTATGTTTCTCGTTGGATTGAAGCCATACCCACATGCACAAACAACCATCGAGTTGTCATTCCTTTTATATGGAGACACATTTTCACTTGTTTTGGGGTAACTCGTACTATCATTTCTGACAGCGGTTCCCATTTTATTAACGCCCAGTTTAAACATTTACTTAGAAAATATGGGGTTACACATCGTATTTTTACACCTTATCATCCCCACACTAATGGGCAAACTGAGGTCTCTAATCAGGAGATCAAAAAGATCCTTCAAATGACAATCCGACCCGATAGGAAGGATTGGTCTTCCCATTTAGATGAGGCTTTGTAGGTTTATAGGACTGCTCACAAAACACCAATAGGCATGTCACCATATAGACTTGTTTACGGGAAACCCTGTCATCTTCCCGTAGAAATTGAACACAAGGCCTATTGGGCAATTAAAGTCAGTAATTTAGACCTCATGAAGGCTGGTGAAAATCGTAGGTTGCAGCTTAGCGAACTTGAGGAATTACGTCATGATTCTTATGAAAGTTCAAAGCTGTATAAGGAGAAACTTAAAGCCTTCCATGACAAATTCATTTCCCACAAATCCTTTGCACCTGGTCAGAAGGTGCTGTTATTTGATGCCCGTTTGAAACTCTTCCCTGGTAAACTTAGGTCTAAATGGCAAGGACCATTTGTTGTAGTTCGAGTCTTCGACAACGGAGCTGTCGAAATCATTGAACCCAACAAGGATCGACCCTTCAAAATCAATGGTCAACGTTTAAAACCTTTCTTGGAATCACATCCTTTGGGTCTTGTTGGAGAATGTTACATGCTCTACTAGGGTTTTTTCTATCCATCCACCATACTTGTACATAGCTGTTTCCTGTTTTTACTTTTTGATTTTCTTCTACACTTACTCTGAACTTTCACTTTATATTATATTGATTACCTTCATTTAGTTCGACTGACCACTTTGACCTTTGGTTAGACTTGAAATCGTCTGCATAGAGATTTTTAATTTGCTATATCCGACTCCTTCCATCACCCTATATTAAATGAAATGTAATATCTTCTTACCCTTCTTACAATGAGGACATTGTAAAATTTTGGCTTAGGGGTGTTGAAGTGAAATTTTCACTTTAAGTGTGGGTTAAAATTAAAAAAAACACATACAAATTAAATATCCATGAATTTTTTTTAAAAAATAGAAATTCCTAAAATGATAAAAAATTTTAAAAAAATAAAAAATTTCATAAAAATTTGAAAAATTTTTGAAAAAATTCATAAAAATTGGAAAACCTTATAAACAAAAAATAAAAATATATAAATACAAAAATTTGAAAATGAAAATTCATAAAAATAATAAGAGGGGTATATTCACTTTTAAAGAAGAAAAGAAGAAACAATATATATTTACTATAATTAACAGTTTAATTTTCTTTTAGGTCAAAAATTAAAATGTATATAGAATATATATAGAATATTTAAGACCATTCAATTCTTAATTAGATTTTTACTTAAACATTTTGTAAAAGCACACTTTTATTTTTAAAACAAAATTTTATTTGAATTAGGAATCTTTAAATCTTTTAAATATTTATTTTTCTATTCTTACCTTGAATTAAGAAACTAAGTGTATTAAGATTTAAAATTAAGTTTTGGAATTAAACTATAACTTTCTAATCAATTAGATTAAGTAATCCTTTTGCTTTTTGAAAATTTGATTTTATCATAAAGTTAAGTAAAAAGGCCAGATATTCAGAGTTAATTAAAAAGAGAGTTAGTAGAATTTTAGTTTACAAGACTTACAGGCTAAAGATAAATAACTAGACTTGGTAAATTTTGCCTTGACAGATCCTATAGGAGGAAACTAAGAATTTGAAGAACCTGAGAGTGAAGGGCTTCGTTTTCCAAGCTCTGGTTTGAGAGCTAAGTAATCTAAACATCTAAATTCACACACTTAGAATTGTCTTATTGGCATTTAAGACCGTGAAAACACAGAGGTTAAGAGATCAGTTCTGAATCCTCTTTAGTCCAAGGATTTCCGCAGAGCGATTCTTGAAAGGGTGAAGGATGTGCCACTCACCTAGAAAAAGGATTTGGAGAATAATGATAGTAAGAAAAATGAGAAGAGGGGAAAAGAAAAAGAAAAAAAATAAAATAAAATACCCTGCAGTTAAGTGCCTCGTTACAAATGGGTGCTTATGCAGTTTTTCCATAATAAATAAAGGCATCTCGTTATAAATGGATGCTACCCTTCCTTCCATCAAATAAAAATAACACCTCGCTACAAATGGGTGTTCTAACCTATAGAAAAAGTGAAAAAAAAATATGGAGATAAAAATATTAGAAATAAGAGACCCAATGGTCCACCGGGGAGATATACACAAAAAGTGTTGACCTCGGGATAGAAAACTGGTGAGGAGAAAGCAACCAAACTTGAGTAAGGCCAAGCCAAAGGCTTGAATTGGAATAATTGGGATTGGAAATTGATGTCTTAAGATTTGGATTTTTGCAACTTTGGATGCCTTTAAGACAAATCTCTTCACTAAGCACAGATGTTTTAAAATCATAGCTACTGAACCTTGGTATTGGGTAGTGAAGCCTAAGAAATCGGGTTTTGAAGATTTTAAGTTGAGACCTATAGGAGAAGAATTGACAGAATCCTAGGCCTAGAAATTATTTTTAGTGCTGTAGGCTAGTAAATTAGAGTTTTACTACTCTAAGTTTGATTAATAATGAGCATCTGGTTAATTTGCTTAAACTTATATTGATAAAAGTCAAATACCATAAACAAAGGATCAACTTAATTCTATTGAGTTTTTTGAGTTAAAATTTAATTCTCAATTCTTAAGTTTTGTTTTCTTAAAACACTCTACATTCTAATTTGAGTTAAGAATAGTTACAAACATTAAGAGATTTTTGAAGAATTCTAATTCTGAATAAAATTCTTGTTAACAAATTATTTTAAGTGTGTTTTGAAAATGTTATAAGTATAAATCTAAGTAAGAAAATTTTCACAAGTGCTCTATATATTAATCATTTATACTAAACTTAAAAATTTCTGACCTAAGCTTTCCTCTACATAGTTACTATTTATAATAATTTAAACCCAAGTGCTTTAAATCATCATAGTCTTAGTTAATTTTGCTAGGGACTAGCAAAACATTGGCTTGGGGGTATGATGAGAGACTCATCATGATCTCTAATTACCCTTAATTAACTAGTCTTCTTAGTTAATCAGCCAAGGTTATGAATATATAAGGGTTAATTATAAAATAAGGGATATTTAGTAAAGGACCTTAAAATAAGTTTAAAATGATGTTTTATCATTCAATTAACATTATTAATAATTTAATTAATAATTGAACTTGAAATCTTATTAATCATTTCCTTAATTAATAAGTTAAGTAACTTAAACATAAGTATATAATTACTTATGTAACTTTAATTAATCTAATAAATTAACTTAAAAAGGTCAAAAATGTAAATTCAAGGTGAAAACATAACAATTACCTTATTTACTAACATATATAAAAAGTTGAAAAAGATCTAAGTTAAAATAAACCTTTAAAACCTGGGTTAACATTTTGGTCCTTAAAATTCATTGCAATCGGGTCTTTAATTTTCATATAGGTCCTTATATTTCACTGCACATAGGTCCCTATCCCTTTCTTCTTTTTCTTCTTCTTCAGCCGAGTGAACGGCTGACGACGGAGAGTGACTCCATGATTGCATCGTAAAAATACACCTGCAATTGTGGCGTCTTGTGCTATTTCCTAGCATTACCAGTGCATATTAGGTATCCATAGTCGCATTTGTAAAAATACACGCATGCATGCATTTAGTTGAGAGGGGAGGAGAGTGGAATAATGGCCTTGCAATTAACATTTTTTCCTCAAGTGCTGCTTTGCAAAATTCACCATCTTTTTATTTTTAATTTTACTTGACTTTGAATTCTTCCCACATCTGCATGGCATGGCTGAACCTTCCTCCTCGCGCCATGCTCTGCAACAACTCTCCCTGCCAGCCGCATGCAAGCCTCTCCCTGTCAGCCATGCAGAGCCATGCACAGCCAGGGCATGGCTATGCATGCTTTCTTCTTCTTTAAACAGAGCACGGCTCTCTTCTTTGAGCCGAGCCTGGTCCCCACGAAAAAAAAACACACTGCAGCTGTTCTTCTCCAGGCCATCTCCTTCACCTTCTCCCTCCATACGCAGCCCCTCCTCCTCTGAGGAGACACTCTACGGGCAAGAGCACCTCACAGTGGTGCACAACCACAACTGTGAGTCCACCACCGCCCTGCTCATCAGAGAGCCGGTGGGCGTGGTGGTATTCTTTGTTTCGCCAATTCAGCCATTGGAGCAGGAGCTTCAAGCTTTGAAGCTCAAGCTCCGCACAATAGCAGTAGCAAGGCCCTTCAGCGCACGCCTGCAGGCCGCCCTCGCCTCCAGCGCACGCCTACAGGCAGCCCTCGCCTCCAGCACGTGCCTGCAGGCGCCCTCGCCTCCCGCTTCTTCGCGCTGCACTCGCCTTTCCGCCCGCAACTAGCCACCACACGCCCCTGCAGCGGCCGGCCAAGCTTCACCGCGCACGCCAGCCAACACCTGCAGGCCATCGCGCGCCCTGTCGCGCTCCTTCGCCCGCAACCCAGTCCTCTCCATGCACCCTGTTGCGAACCGCCTCTCCGCAAGCCAGCAGCCGGCGCCACTCTTTCGCGCGTGCGCCGAGCCGTCCATGCCCTCTGCACTCACAGCATCGGACGCAAGCGGTTGTGCGGCTTGCCCCGTCACTGTAGCCATTGTTCACGCGTTTCAGCAGAACACTGTGGCTATAGTGCGATGACCGGTAAGTTTCTCACTTATCCGGTCACCCGACGTGCCGCAATAACTGCTAGCCCACGCACGAGTCCCACCCCGCGTCCCGCTCGAGCACCCACCCGTGTGTCTGCTAGCGCCCGCACCCGCCCACGTATCCGCCCGCTTCAGCATCCACACCCGCGTGTTCACACTCTCCCAACGCCTGCGTTTGCCTGCTCCAGCCCCTTCGCGCAGCGTAGTGCGCTGCGGTCCTCTCTCCGTGCCCACTCCCTCCAGCACGCGCCTCTCTGCACGCATACGCGCCTACGCGTGCGCGTGAAGCCTCAGACAACACCTGGCGGCCTCAGATGACTTAACCCGTGCATCTTCACTCCAGCAGCGCAGTCTCTCTCTCTCTCTCTCACAGCACTCTCACTCTCTCTCTGCACACACATACACACACACACTCACATTCTCACACACACACACTCTCACCTATACACTATTATACACTTATATATATACATATATATATTTATATCTATATATATTTATATACATATACATACATATATATATATATATACTTATATCTATACATATAGTAGTACCTATACACCTAAGTATTAGTATACATATATACATATATATATATATATCTACATACTTATATATATATATATATATATATATACACATATATATTTACATATATACATATATTTATATACATATAAACATATATACATATATACATATATATCTATATATATATATATTATTATCTATATAACTAAGTATAAGTATAGATACATATATATACATATATACATATAAATACATATATTTATACATATATATATATACAAATATACATACATATATACATATACATATCTATCTACATATATCTATATACATATATTACTATACATATATATACATACATATATAACTACATATATACCTATATATTTATAACCATATATATATATAAATATAGATATATTTACATATATACATATATATATATATTCACATTACTTACCATACGTTGTATCGCGGGAATATTTGCACCAGTTGCTGATATTCCCCGATACACGCATACAGAAAGCGTGTTCGCACTCATCTTCCACCAATCCACCTTACACGCGGCACTTCGTCCTGTTGGTTGCATCTTCCTAGACGACGACCGACTCGACACCGTGCTACACTCCATCTCCGCCTCCGCCCCCACCCCTTTATACATATATAATATATACATATATATATACTATATTTACTTTATTTCTATTTCTCTTTCTTACCAATAAAAAGACAAAATATATATATATATATAAAAGAGAAAAGATAATCCTTGACTTGTAGGTACTCCGTCTTGCGAATAGCAAGACCCATTTTGGAACCCTAATTTGGCTCAAAGCCAAGAACCTAATTTTGAAGGTGTGTCTCAAGGACAAGAATTATCAGAAAAAAATATAACTAGAAAAACACCAAAAACACAATAAACGAACGGAAGAGATTTGTTATAGGAAAGGTGTAGAAACTTCACTTCTAACCCCACTTCCCTGAGTTCGACCCTGGGCCTAAAAGTGACCAAGATAAAATCAAGTAGACCAAGTTAAAAAAATTGGTAAAGAGATGGTTAGGCTTGATTTAGGTTAACCACTATACTCATTATAACGATAAAATCACCATATTAACACAACCTATTTGGGTTCGACCACTCCACCGTGCGATCATGGCCCTGCCGACATCATCCTTCCATCTCCAAGATCTTGGAGCTTGCGCTCACCACTCCATTTTCATCCATCGGTTTGGATTACTCGAAAATCCTAATTTTTGGTTGGAGTTAACCTCACCGTCGTCGGAGACGATGCCAGAGGTTAAGCTCCCCAAGCTTCTTCTTCATCCAGACTCCATAGTCTTCTTCGTCGCCATCCACTATAAATACCCCCTCACCCCTTCGATTTCTCTCAAGTCGACTTCGATAGGCTATTCTCTCCGCAACTCTGGCAACTCCCCATCTCATCTTTCGACTTCCTCCGTCCATCCTGATCAGCTGAGGAGCTTCGCCAAGGTCAGCTACGTCTCTGGACAAAGGTGACAACCAAGGAGATCCTCTGCTCCATCCATTTTCGCCCGTCGGAGATCTTCTTCTTAAACCCTCTGATTTCGTCGTCCGCCATAAGCCTTCGGCGGAATCCTATTGACCCCTTCGTCCAGGTAATAGTAGATTAGGAGTAGGAGTAGGAGTAATTTAGCTAGGTAGTTAGGTAGGTAGTTTAGTTGTAATGTCTGATTTCTCATATCGTCTTCTTTGACTCCGGCGAGCTCCTTGAGCTCGCCCGAGCTTTGATTTTGTCTTTTTAACTCGCTGATCACTTCTTCTATCAGTCATGATCATTTCTAATTCATTAAAACTCTAAATTGATCATTGTTTCGCCTAATTCACCTTCACCTTCACAGCTACTGTTACTGTCCATGGCGACAACATTTGAGCTTAGATCCACCTCCATAGGGTCCTCCATCACTTATTCACAATCTAAGGATCCTAATTATCACTTTAATTTGAATAATTACCATATATAACATAAACGCCCAAATCTAATTAAGCTCTTGAGCTCGCTGTCAATGGCGGTTCAAGAGTAGTTAAAACTTTAAATTAAATGTATATTTATGATCGCAATCTCTTTTTGACTTGTTTTGACCACTCATCTGAGTGGGAGATCAAGTCCTGTGCCTTAACCAATTCAAATCTTATTCAAACTGAATTCACTATTTAATCTTACATCTAATGAGAAAAAGAAGAATTTAATGCGATCCTGAGGTTCCTTGTGACCTCAAGAACCTTTTCAAATAAAAAATGGCACGATTTATCTTTATGTACATGGTTTTACCTTTTACTGGACTCACCAGAGCTCCGTCAAGCTCCGACGAGTCAAAACTAGTTCTTCAGCCTGTAGAATTGAGTGAGTAGCTCTAGATCAATGAAATGAGGATTACTAATTATGCTGAGGTTGTTTATTTGAGATTTAAGTGTCTGGAGTTGTTGTTAGGTCTTCATCTTCTCTAACTCCAGCAGAGTTGGAGAAGTCTGACAGTTAGGGTTAAGTTGCAATTAATAGGTCTGGAAGTACCATTGCTATATCCTAAGTTCATTTTTGTGATCCGGCCAATGTAACAACTTTTGACTCACTCTGACGAACAAACACCTTTTCAATCTCAGGCGACGAGCTTAGAGCCCTAGGAACCTTAGTTGAAACACCTATTTAAGGGTTTGAATCTATTCATGAGATTGAGGAGATGATGTTTTAGGTTTTAATTCCCTGTGAAATAGCCAAACTCAGAAAGTCAAAACTTGAGGCTTATTAGTCAAACCTAAGTCAGATTCTTGAGTTCTGGATTCAATTAGATGAATTGATGGATTCAAATTGCTTCTGAGATGATTGTGAAAGATTTAGATGAGTTTTGGATGAGCTTTGATGGACTTTGTTGTAGAATTTGATTTCTGACAGTTTGGGTTATTTTTGAACCCAAACTGACGACAGAGGCTTTTTGATGAGATTTGAATGCAAATTTTGCCCAATTAGATTGGTAACAACCTCTAGAAGTTATTTTAATTGATGAAACATGTCTTTAGCTATCTGTTAGGACTTTTCAGAGTTTGAATCAAAGTTTCTGAAGCTTTCAGAGAAGCTTCAACCTCCTTTACATTTCCTGAAGCTTCTAGGAGCTTGAAACCTTAACCTACAGCCACAGAATAACCTGTAGAAACCATTCAGGGCATTAGCTAAGAGCATAAGTCCAGTCTGTGGACTTGTTAACCTGAATTTCATTTCCAGGCCATTAAATACCGTAGAAAACCCATAATTTCTCCCTTAAAGTTGAAGAGGAAATCTTCCCCTTAGCATTAAATTGACCCTGTAATCCTGCAGAGCCACCTTAGAACTCTCCATCAAGCTTTATTTCACTTGATTTGGAGCTCTGAGTAGGGAGTAATCATCGATTGAAGTTTGGTCTGGAGGGGGGAACATTAGTCCGACATCGACAAGTGACGAGCGGGCGCCTTAGTATAAAACGTTTTTGTTAACTACGCTCCTCAGTATCAGCGCTCAGCGTATGGTTACCAAATAAATGAGCATATGCGTGTGTGTATGCGAGCGTGTGTTCCTGCGAGTGTGCGCTTGTTTGGGCGTGCGATGTGTGTGGCCCTGGGAGGGCGAGGCTTGGGAGGCGTGAGCCAACTTAGCTCGAAACTCTGAACCAGAAATAAATCAAATCATAATCGAACCAGGTGAGGACCTATTAGGGTCTGGTCCTACCTTGTAAAGGGTGCTGCGTATCCCCAAAAGGTTTGAGCCGCAAATCAAAAACCAATTTTTGGTTGAGAAGAAAAAAAAACCCGGTTCAGCTGATGGTTCAAAGGAAAGGTTAAGTGCTAATGGCTAAGTGATGAAGGAAAATCACTAAGGGAAGAAGGGTAAAGAAAGAAGGCTGAAGGCTAAGGAAGAAGAAAGGAAAAGAAGAAGGAACTCATGAAGAGGAAGAAAGAGAAGGAACAGGCAATAAGGAAGTTAAAGCTTAAGAGAAGGCTAAGGGAAGAAGAGAAGAAAAAGAAAGGAAGCTCGAGAGAATAAGAGTGTAATAAAAGAAAAAGAGAAAAGATAAAGGATAAATAAAAGGAAAAGAGAGAAAGAAAGAAAGAAAGAAGAAGAAAAGAGAGAGAGAGGCTAAAGAATAAAAAGAAAAGAATTAATTGTTCTTGCTATATGTTAAATTTCTTTTGCTTTCAATTGTTGTAATAAGGCATGTTGTAATTAGAAAAACTCAGTTGCCTTACTTCTTTTGAAATAAAATAGAAAACTAACATGTTTACTTGCTAATAAAGTAGATCATTTGAGTAAATGTGTTTTCATATGGGATTTTGCATATTCCTTAAGTTTAAATCATTTGGCAAAATTCATGTTCTTAAAATTAACTTAATTATACCTCCTAAGAATTGTTTTAAATAGCTTGGTGAATTTTAAGTAATGTATACCTCCCAGCGAACGACCTGGACTCAACCAGTAAAAATCTAAAATGTTAGGTTAATTCGGCCCTATACTACTAATTGACACAACTTTGAGTTAATGTAAGTGACTTTTCTCTACTCTTAATTAAGTAAAACTAACTTAATTACTGAGTTGAGGTAAGAAACATACCAACTACTTATCAACCCACCCTCTTATTTGAGGGGACTTTAAGCCTAAGCATCTACACACTTTTTGCACTGACTCACTCTTCGACAGTTTCTTTGGAAATTGGGTAGCTAATGAACTATCTAGGGTGGTATGGCTAGCAAGTTGTTAGTGGTAACAGCACATCAACCGGTTGTCTAGAGCCTAGCCACAAGACCATTTTTGTCGTGCTGTCTTTATGTAAATCTTAGATCAGGGAAGACACTTACTTGAAAAAAAAAGAAAAAGGAAAAAAAAATAAAACCACACTATACCGCACAAGTATGGTTGGCAAGTTGCCATGGGTAACAGCCCATTGGCCGGTTGTCCAAAGCCCAACTCACAAAAATGCACAATAGTTCCCAAAACACCTAGGGAAGAAGTGGGGAAGTAGAATAAACCGGGGAGATATACACTAGGTTCGCCCTTGTGTTGACCCCATAAATAAAAGTAGGGAGAAAGCTACCGTTTGAAAAGATAAACCTCTAGGCAAGGTCACCTAGGATCGTAGAAACCCGAAGTCCATTTTTATGGCCGCCTAATGAGTCTTTCACTCTTTTCACTAGATGCTTAGCACTTAGATTCCTTTTCGAGTCTTGGGAGGTTCGGATAGCTGTAAAAAGTTATCCCGGAACTCTCAAACTCCAAAAGTACAAAAAAAAATTAGAAAAGAAGAAAAGCAAAAAAAAATGTATCTTCCCTTTTCAAATGAGGCGAGGACTTGGGTGGTCTACATTCTGGCAGACACCCGGACACTGTTGAGTCTTTGTAGCCAGGTCTTGGGTTGAAAGTTCCTAAAATAACCAATAAATTATGTCTAAGAGATCGAATCCTAATTCTACTTTTATAAATAGCATCTAGGTTAATTTTTTTAGGGAGTAGCAAAAAGTAAGCATGGGGGTATGATAAACACGCATAAATTCATTGTAAAATGCTTATTTACGATAGTTCCTAGGCCTAGCATTGCATATCATGATATAAATATTTCACAAACATCTATTGCATTGCATTTAGGATAGTTGCATATTATGTACATTAATTCTATCATTTTACATGACCAAGAGGCAGTGCGACATCTTTACGGGCTTCAGATGAAGAATCTGACCATACGGATGGATTCAAAGCGACAATCGTAGTCCGTCAACATGAGAATCACCCTGATCAGAGCTCTGCAATACCCTCCACAAGAAGAAGAAGATGGATGGCTGAGATGGCACGGCGTGGCGCCATCCTGGTCACCCCACCTGAGCCAATACATCCCCAAGCCCACCACAAGATGAGATCCCAGTCGTTGGATCTCAATCCAACGGCTGAGATGTGCACTCCATGACTAAACTCCTCACCCGACCTCAGGCAACTCAAGGAAGGCCTCATCTCGACCATTGGATCTTCATCCAATGGTCGAGATGTGCAACCACATCGCACTCCACCCGACAATCCATCTCCTTGGCCGAACGGTGGAGTGGCTACTTCGCAAAGCAAGGGCGTAGGTTTGACTATCTCAAGCGCCACCAATTAGTTGCATAAGAGAAGCGCCTCAAATTCGATACCCTGATCGCGCATGAGTAGCCGAGATGAGGTTGCGTGGACTCACAGCTAAGCGCGGATGCTGCACATGATCGCCGACGCTCCTTGAGAATGCACCATCACACACACGATCAAGAGGCGCGATCTCCGCACCATGTCAACCGTTCACCTCTGAATCCAATGGCCGCAATGCATCCAACCTCAGCGACAGCTACGGGCGTAAGCGGTGGGCGTAGGATTTGCAGTGACAGAAGAGCAGGCCTTTAGTGACACTTGCAACTGTCACTAAATGGCCTACGCAATGCGTGTGCCAGCCAAGGCAATGAAGAGGCTCGGATCTTTTGGCGATAGCTTAAGCGACCTTTAGTGACGCCTGTAGCTATCGCTAAATATCTGTACGCGGGATGCTCACCCTCTCATCACTATATAAACACCCCTACACCCCCCATTCCTCTACATCTCTACCTACTCTACTCTTACCTACTCCCAAGCTCTAGCAAGCCTACCAATGCTCCGTTAGAGCTTACTCTCAAGCTCCCAAGGCTCCTATTAGTGTAACGAACCTCTGCCCCACCAAATATTCCTCCCTCTTCCCATCACCATTCATAGGTCGCCTTAGAGCCATCCTCTCACCTCCATTCCGGTGGCAGATCATCTCCACCTCCTCACCTCCATTCCGGAGCCACGCTGAAGCTTTCCTCTACCTGACGTCCTCCTACATCACACCTCTGTCGTCCCGCTCCTCACCTCCTTCGTCCAAGCTTCCGCCAGGCACCGTCATCTCACCGAACAACCGATTCAGGAGATTCCTTCTCACCATTTTCTCTTTTATGCTTTCATAGATCATTGTAATTGACCTTAGAGTGACATATATCATATTTGTTCCATCTCTCTTGTGAATTTATTCTGCTTGTCTTCTTATTTCAAAAACACAAAAAAAAAAAAACAAAAACTAATACACCAAAAACAAACAAAACAAAGCACGATTTTTGAATTAAGTAAACGTCGCCTCCTTATGTTCGACCTGGGACTCCCATGGAGATTAGGTAAAATTTTATTTGAAAATGAGTTTTGCGACTACAACAACGGGTTACTCTTAACCCCGATTTCAAACATGCGAAACACGTGCATCAGATTGCACACTAGAGATTTCCAAATTAGGGATGCGTCTACGGATGGTCTGATTAGCCCCAATGTGAAAGAGAGTGGGTCATCCTAAAAATAGATTTTAGCCTCTGATATAAATTTGAGTTTTTGATCCTTGGATAACCCCGCAAGTAACCTACCTGCGATGAGATAGTTTGCTATATCAGCGTATTAAGGAAACTCAACAGAGTTGATGGACAATAGAGACTCATCTGGAAATCGATCTGATATCGGCAGGGAGTACGGAATATAGTCTGGGTCTAGTCGAGACAAGTGATCCACCACAACATTATGTGCTTCAGCTTTGTCACGATCTTGACATCAAACTCTTGCAAAAGAAGGATCCATTTGATAAGGCGAGGTTTGGAGTCCTTATTTGCCAACAAATGCCAGAGGGCAGAATGGTCAGTGTAGATGATAACTTTGGACCAGAGTAAGTATGACCTAAATTTCTCCAACCCAAATACCATAGCTAGCAATTCTTTCTCAGTGATTGTATAGTTATGCTGAGCCTTGGTCAGCATTTTACTAGCGTAGTATATTACAAATGGTTGGCGCTCCCGATGCTGGCCAAGAATGGCTCTGACAGCAAAGTCGGAGACGTCACACATCATCTCGAATCAAGAGACCAGTCGGGAGGTTGGAGAATAAGTGCAGTTGAAACAGTGCTTCACAAGGTCTCGAAAGCATTAAGACACAAGAAGTCGAATTCAAAGGGCATGTCGGTTACCAGAAGATTCATTAATGGACGAGCAATTTTTGAGAAATCTCGAATGAATCTTTGATAAAATCTGACATGCCTTAAGAATGATCTGATTTGCCTGACCGAGCTAGGCGGAGGTAATCGAGAAATGATTTTAGACTTAGCTCGGTCGACCTCGAGTTCATTAGAGGAGATCCAGTGACCTAGTAGGATGCCTTCCCTCACCATAAAATGGCTTTCTTCCCATGAAAGTACTAGGTTAACCTCTATATATCTCCTCAGGATCTTTGTGAGGTTATCAACAAGATGAAAAATCATCTCCAAACATGGAGAAGTCATCCATGAATACTTCTACATAGTCCCCGATCATGTATGAAAAGATGGCCATCATGCATCGCTGAAAAGTAGTTGGTGCATTGCAGAGTCCAAAGGGCATCCACTTAAAAGCGAATGTTCCGAAGGGACACTTAAAAGTCATCTTGTCTTGATCGTTCGGGTTGATTGCTACTTGATTGTACCCGGAGTATCCATCCAAAAGGCAGAAAAAACTATGCCCGTACAGCCGTTCTAGAATCTGATCAATAATGGTAAAGAAAAATGATCCTTTTTGGTAGCCGAGTTTAGCTTCCTGTAATCAATGCAGACCCACCAAGAAGTCGTGGTGCAGGTCAAGATGGATTTTCCCAATTCATTTTTTATTATGGTGAGTGGTGGTGGTGGGTCGAGTATGTATTTTTATTTTTATTACTCGAAAATAGAAAATTTCTGAGGTCGAACTTAGGGAGCAACACTTGATTCTAGAAGCGTACAAAATCACAATTTACAATATAGATATATATTGCTTTACAAAAAATGATAAAAGAAAGGAAAATTTGTTCTTCATTTCTTCTCTCTTTCTTCTTCTTCTTCTGCCTCTTTCTTTCTCTCTTCAGACGTCTGACTCCAAGGGTCAGATAACTTAAACTCCACTTGCTACAGTGTTTTTCTTCTTCTACTGGTTCTTCTTCCTCTTGGCTTCTTCTTCTTTTCTTTTTCTTTGCTGCGCCAAGTCCTCTTCTTCTTCAATTTTTGCTTCTCTTTCTCTTCTTCCCCTCTCTGTGCGAGGCCTTCTCTGTCTTCGACTTCTTTCCTTCTCTTCTTCTTTTCTTCTTCTATGCTATTGCATAATCTCCTTCTTCTTCTTCAGCTCCTGCTCCTTCGTCTTCCCTTCCTTTCCTTTCTTCCTCTTCTTCTTCTTCTTCAGCTTCCCTGCACAGGTACCCGGTTAAGCAAAACCTACCCCTACCCTTCTCGTGTTTCTCTCTCTCTCCATTTCTCTCTTCGGTTCTCTCTCCCAGAGCCCTTCTCGGATATATGGGTCGGGTGTGCACGCCTAGGACCAGGCCCACCGGCGTGCGGTGGTGGGCGAGGTGTGCAAGGCTTAGGCAGGTAAATAGGTCAGGCCAGGTGAAAGGTCGACTTTTCACTTAGCGTTATAGTATTTAAGTGGTGGAAAAGTTGACTAATAAAAAATAATGAAAATAACCACTCGTAGAAGAGCGGGTCGTGTCCACAGGGAGGCAATGATGCAATCAATACTTAATTATTTAATGTTATTTCGGATAGTGTGAAATCCCTTTTCAAATCGGACTTAAAATGTGAAGGAAAGTAGATTTGCAATAACCTAAAAAGATAAGGGTATAAGTGCAGCTTTCCCTCATAGAAATCCTCAATAAATTCAGGATGAATTCATGTAGTTTTCACATGATGTGTACTAAAGACAATTAGTACTTAAGTTAAGCCCAAAATCAATCTTTAAATTAGTGAATATCAATACCATGCAATTATAAAGAACTATGAGTGTTTGAATGTAATTCTGCCATAATATAATAATAAAAAAATCAAATTGGTGGCAATGGCATTGAATGTAAATTTTAATTGAGAGGAAAACAGAGGATCTCTCCTCTCTCCTCCTCGCGTGTGAGGCCGCACACGGTTGGCCGCGAGAATCGGCAGGGAGGTGCAGCTCGACGAGAGCTTCGCAACGGTGGCAGCGGCGTGGCCGGAGGTGGCCACCGGCGGCCGGCGGAGGTGGCCGAAGCGTCAGTCTATTGGAGGAGACGGAGGCTGCGGCGCGCACCGACAGTTGCAGGTGGCAGTGTGCGCCTGCTGGTGGGGCACTCTGGTGGTGGAGCATGCAGGTGCACGCCTGGAGTGGAGAGGCGAGAAGGCGCGCTGCAGTTGGCGCCTGCAGGTGTGCTGGTGTGCAGGCGGTGCTGCAGATGGGTTGCGGGCGGCAGTGCGGGTGCGCCTACAAGGTGCGAATGCGGGAAGGCGCGCGGTTGCGCGCTACAGAGGCTGGCGCCTGTAGGTGCGCTGATGGGCAGGAAGGCGTGCTGAAGATGGCATGCGCGGCTTGGTGCGTGCAGGCAGAGAGCTTGCAGGCATGCGGGCATTGGTGAAGCGGTGTGTCTGCAGATGGCCGGGGCGAAAGGTAATGAGGGGCGCGGCCTGGTGTGCGCGGGCAGGCAGATGGTAGGGCGAGCTGATTTGGAGGCGTTGGTGCGGGCAGTTGGTGAGCACTTGTGGCAGGAAGCGGCCTGCAGTGGCTGGAGGTGGAGCGCACTGGTTTGGAGGCGTGCGCGCTGGTGAGGGCCCGCTAAACTGCAGGAAGGAGGAGGTGCGCAAGGAGGGTGCGAGTGCCTGCAGGCGCTGGAGAGGGGCACCTGAAGATAGGCACGGAAGGTGGAGTGGCTGTGGGTGGTGAGGCACTGTCACTGCACACACCGCGGAAGGGGAAAAATGACGGTGAAGCTTACTCAAGCCAAGGTGCACGCCAAATCCACACTGCATGCTGGAGTTGTTCCCCGCAAGGGGGAAGATGAAGGACCCGTCGATCCTGATCTTTTCTTTGCTCCCCTCCTCTTCCTTTTTAACTTCTCCCTTGCACGTGAGTTCAGGGATTTTCCCAAATCCCTGATGATAGTTGTTGAGAAAGGCGGCCGAAGAAGATTACCCCAATGTCCGGCAGGGGAGGGGGAAAGAGTTGCGGCTGTTTGGGGAAATTTGTCCCCCCACCCTTGCTCTTTGTGCATTTTATTACCTACACATAAAAAGAATAAAATCATTAAGTTATAGAATGTTGTAACTTAAATCATGAGGTGTACAATTCTTCTACAACTTAATTGTCATTATTAACATAAATAAATTGTACAATTAAAGATACTTAGGCTTCATATTAGTCCATTTTAATGGACTCATCAAATACCCCCATGCCTAAGATTTGCTAGTCCCTAGAAAAAATGAAAAATAATCAGAAGATTTCTTCTTTTCTTACTTCCAAACTTTAGAAATCCAGACAAATGTGAAGTGCTGATAGCCTAGGTAACAGATCCAAGTGAAAGAGCCGATTCGCATTGGGAGTTCATACATCACCCTTGGCAAAAATTTCTGTCGAGATAGGCAACTACTTCCCTCGGGGATAAAGCAGACGATAATCTGTAATTTGACCCCGGTGTTTGGCTTAGGTAGGAGATATCAAATTGAATGGATTTGTATTTGGTGGCACACACACTCAACTGGTGCTACATATAGTCTAGTACTGCAGACTCTAGCTCTCTAGACTATTAGATAAGTCAACTCTGAGAGAGGCTACACAACTGTGCTCTCCTGATGTTCCTGGGCACTCTCTTTTCTTTCTTTTTGAGATCACGAATCTCGCCAAATTTAGAAATTGTACTCACTATTTGGTGGCCTCACATGGCATCCACACTTTAATTCAAGTCCTAATAACTCTATAACTAAGTTATAGTTTTCAACCAGTATTCAGGCGATCAGAAATACTCGAAGGTAGGTATGGGTCATATTTGGTGGAACACGATAGGCGTTTTGCTGCCTCAAAAATAGTGTTACATCATACACTAGGACTTTTTTCTTCTTTTTTTTTTTGTGATATAACTTTTTTCTTCTTTTTCTTCTTTCTATTTCTTGTTTTTCTACTTCTTTTCTCTTTTCTTCTCTCCTTTTTTTTTTGTTTTTGTTTCTTTTTCAATCAACACAGCACAATACAGACTTTTATTTACGAGGCATTATTAGGGATGATGATGGTCAAGAGGAAGTTGTGTGGCTTATTGGGTGGAAGTGCCTATTCTTGGCACCGAAAAGGAATGGATAGGACAGGCGTATTTCTGACCTTTGACACTATTACCCTCCTTCAGCTGAGGACTCTATGAAGGATGGCCGTAACCATCCACCATAGTTATAGCTTTATTAAGACTCAATCTCTGTGTATCTGCCTTATTTGGTGACTCTCAGGAATTCACTCAAAGTACATACACAGGAACAGAGAGTGAAAACTACGCCTAACTCTGAAGTATCATTATCTAATTGTCCAAAACTTAAGAGTCCTTGCACTAGACTTAGCGCACCAGTAATCTCTCTACTTTCTTCTCACAAATATGAGGTAGATCTATTAGAAGATAGTATGCCTGACTCCCTATGAACTGTCCAAGGGTTCAGTAGACTTACAAATGCTCATTGGTTTTCCTCAAGGATCCATTACCAAATCTACGTGCACGTGAAATAAATGCACTGGATTCTAAACTTAAGAAATAATTTCAGAAGGAGAACCTCCAATAACAAAAGTATTTTGCTAGGGACTAACCCATTTAGCTCAAATTTTTTTTTTTAATACTAACCTAAATGCATAAATACTTCCTAAAATGCAAATGCACTCCCCCATGCCTTAATCCTACAATGTCCCCATTGTAAAATTAAAACAGGAGGAAAAAGGAAAAATATCACCTGACACGGCCTGCTGGGTTGCCTCCCAACAAGCGTTGCATTTTCTGTCAGCAGCCAGACTTATAAGGAACCTGTAAGTCAGGTTCCAAACAGAAAAGGTTAGGCCCTAAGAATATGCATAATAGTGCAGGCCTAGAAAATAGGTAACCACGGATGTTGGTGAGCTGATGATGCAATGTAATTCCAAATGCTCGTCAGAAGAAATGAAAATAGAAAATCTCGTTGGCTACCTTGGGAGGTCTAGGAATAAGAAACGAAATATGAAAAGAGGCCTCCCGAAATGGAATAAGTGGAGGATAACAAGGATCCTCCAAAGCAGGACGGGTTTTAAAAGATATACACATAATTGGTTCAAACCCTTGAATGGCGAGAGTAAAAGTACAAGCATTAATCCATACTCGCCATTCTACCCTAGGATGTATTGGCCTGATATAGTCTCCAGAAAGAGTGTACATGAGCAGAGATCTGAGCCAAGGATCGGTTAGGGAGTATAAGAGTTGTTTGTAGTGTTGGAAGGTAATGGTTAAGTCAAATGAGGGCTTAGTAGGTGTTAAGTTCAATTCCAACAATGATTCGAATTGTGTACACTCCCTAACAGTAGACAACTTCAAGTTATCCTGCCTAGCATTAATGATCGGAGTCATATTTGAATCAAGGGTAGACTCCAAATTACAACTTTTTGATGGAAGGGTCAAAATGTAAGAATCATTATCATTCAGCTCATCCCTAGATTCGTTTGGTTCACTGAAATATTTGTCGAGGTGTATATGTGATTCATTAGGAGTTGGATCAGTATCCTCAATTATTTCTAAAGGAGGATCAGTCTTAATATTTTGGAGGAAGCCTATATCATTGAATTCGTTATTCTTCTAGAGGTATAAATCCTGAATTGACGTGTTTTGTTCCCGAGAGTCCAATAGACTTCTCATTATTTTGTTTGTCCTCCCTTAATATCAACTCCTGTTTTGATGGAGGATGGCTCTCAAAAGAAAGGAGGAAGCTGGATTTAATCATATTATTTCTACCCTCAGGAGGTAAATCCTCAAATGATAAATAATTCTCCTGTGATTCACTCCAGATTTTTAGTCCAGGTTTCTCTATTGGGGCATCCTCATCCTCTGAATTAGACTCTTCATATCCCTGAGACCAGAATTGATCATCCTCTATTCCCTTAGGGTCAACTTCATTAGGTGCATTTGAATCCTCAGAATATTGAAGGGTAGGTGTTGATTCCCTAAGTGGAGGGTCAGGAGTAGGCTCACTAAGAGTAGAATGGGATTCCACCAAATAATCAAGAGGGGAAGTGATAGGAACAATATAACCTTGGCCCGGGTTGGTAGGGGTAAGGAAAATACCGTCATTGGGGTCAAGGTCCTCAAGAGATACCATCTTCCCTTGCTTTTGACTGCTATATAATTCAGGTGGATAATCACTATGATCATTATCCTCTAGTGGCCATGTCTCATTGGAAGAGTCTAAGTGATGGCTACCTAAAATTGGATCCCTATTGTCATTAGGTTCCTCAGAATTATTTTCATAATCATGGTTTATTGGGTAGGGATCAGGATTATTGGGAAGCGTGTAGCTAAGTTGTCTTATTTCTTCATTTAAGTGTTGATTATTCCTCAACATCTCTCCCATTGATTCCATTATTTCTTTTTGCTGTTTTTGCATTTCTATCATAAAAGAGGAGAGGCTACTATTATCAGGTTGGGGAGGATAGTCAATTTCAGGCTCTAGTTGCCTAGGGGTATCGGTCCAACCTCGATACGAAAAATCATGAAGGGTGGGAGGGTTGGGTGTTTGCATGGAAGTAGGGATTTCAGGATTGGAAAATCCCGCTCCTAGGCTCTGCTCAAAAGTGGGAGTTATCAAGCCAGTACTCCCAGGGTAAGAATGAGAATGATCCCATGAATTATCAATGTACCCATCAAAGGATGGATACGCTTGGTGCATGGGATCTTGATTAAAAGATGGGAAGTATTGACTCTGATAATATGAATGTTAGGAGTAAGAGTAATCCAGTTCTTTAAGCAAAACAATTCTAACTCTCTTAGTCTTTAGTAAAATTCAGAATATAAGCAGAAAACTTCCTAGAGAGTTCTATTGTCAAAGCAAATGCAAATTCAACGGGATCTGTTTTTAGTAGATTGTAGGTCTTAGAGTTATATGTTTTGTTAGTGGCCAAACAAGTTTTGCAAAAATTACACTTCCTAGGCCAACCTTCGCTGGTGCCTATAACCTACTCGCAAGGGATGGAAGTCTCGAATCGAGCCCACACACGAGGAACCGAAGTAACTTGGTGGATAGGCTTGTTGATTTCTGACTAACTTCCCTTGTGGTGCAAAAAAGGAGAGGTAGAAATTTATCTAGTGACCTTATGTGTGAGGTGCACAGTGTCTCAAGTGTGCAAGCATACGATCGTGTTTCGATTTTTTGAAATTCTTCAAACAGGATCCTTTTACACACAATTTTCAGTCACAGATTTTAAAATCCAACATCTTAATAGTCTCAATTTTTTTTTTAAAAGTGACCACTGAATTAATTTGATTCAAGCACTTTAGTGGTCTTAGATTTAGGTTCAATGCATATGCATGACAAGTAATTAATGCTCAAGAGAAGACGTACCTTACTCTAGCTTTCTTCGTGCAGTGTATGAATGCAATGCAATAAAAAATAAACTAGATGCTACTCATTCAGTCCTAGATGATCGTCCTATAGATATGCAGTTTCTAGCAGGCAGTTTGAATATATATATATATTTTTTTAATAATAACAACAAACAGACCTAATCTAACTAACTAACTGAAATGCAGTTCAAATAATCCTATAATCTAAATAAATGGGAACACGTTCCCAAAAATACCCAACAAGGGCCTAAAAGACTAATTTAAATTCTAATGTCTATCTAACTAAATCTAACTAAGATCGACTGCCTAAATCAGAAATAGGCTTCTCCGTAAGCCTATATGCATGGGATCAAGGCCCACGTGTTCCTGTTGTCGTCCTCCAGGTGGCATCAAGGTCCACCAAAAAGATCATCTCCGCCGTGCGTGTTGTTCATGTTCAAAGTCGTCGCATTGCTGTGCCTCGTCGTCGTGTCAGATTCCTCGCACAATAATAAAATGATTAGATAATTTCGCAACTCAAAAGATTTAAAAACAATAAAGTAAATCTATTGCATCTGTTACCTCCCCGGCAACGGCGCCAATTTGAAAGGTCGACTTTTCGCTTAGCGTTATAGTATTTAAGTGGTGGAAAAATCGACTAATCAAAAATAATGAAAACAACCACTCTCAAAAGAGCGGGTCGTGTCCACAGGGAGGCAATGATGCAATCAATACTTAATTATTTAATGTTATTTCAGACAGTGCAAAATCCCTTTTCAAATAGGACTTAAAATGTGAAGGAAAGTAGATTTGCAATAACCTAAAAAGATAAGGGTATAAGTGCTATTTTCCCTCACAGAAATCCCTAATAAATTCAGGACGAATTCATGCAGTTTTCACATGATGTGAACTAAAGACAATTAGTACTTAAGTTAAGCCCAAAATCAATCTTTAAACTAGTTAATATCAATACCATGCAATTATAAAGAACTATGAGTGTTTGAATGTAATTCTGCCACAATATATAATAATAAAAATCAAATTGGTGGCATTGGCATTGAATGTAAATTTTAATTGAGAGGAAAATAGAGGATCTCCCCTCTCTCCTCCTCACGTGTGTGGCCGCGCACGATTGGCTGCGAGAATCGATAGGGAGGTGCAGCTTGACGAGAACTCAGCAACGGTGGCAGCGGCGTGGCGGAGGTGGTCGCCGGCGGCGGGCGGACGTGGCCAGAGCGCCGGTCTGTTGGAGGAGATGGAGGCTATGGCGCGCACCAGCGGTTGTGGGTGGCAGTGTGCGCCTGCTGGTGGGGCGCTCTGGTGGTGGAGCTTGCAGGCGTGCGCCTGGCATGGAGAGGCGAGAAGGCTCACTGCAGTTGGCGCCTGCAGGTGCGCTGGGGGGCAGGCGGTGCTGCAGATGGGTTGCGGGCACTAGTGCGGGTGCGCCTGCAGGGTGCGAAGGCGGGAAGGCGCACAGTTGCGCGCTGTAGAGGCTAGCGCCTGCAGGTGTGCTGATGGGCAGGAAGGCGTGCCGAAGATGGCATGTGCGGCTTGGTGCGTGCGAGTAGAGAGCTTGCAGGCGTGCGGGCGTTGGTGAAGCAGTGCATTTGTAGATGGCTGGGGCGAAAGGTGATGAGGGGCGCGGCCTGGTGCGCACGAGCAGGCAGATGGTAGGGCACGCTGATTTGGAGGCGTTGGTGTGGGCAGTTGGTGAGCACTTCTGGCAGGAAGTGGCCTGCAGTGGCTGGAGGTGGAGCGTGCTGGTTTGGAGGCGTGCGCGCTGGTGAGGGCGCGCTGAACTGCAGGAAGGAAGAGGCGCGCAAGGAGGGTGCGAGTGCCTGCGGGTGCTGGAGAGGGGAGCCTGCAGATAGGCGCAGAAGGTGGAGCGGTTGTGGGCGGTGTGCGCATGCGCACTGTCACTGCACACACCGTGGCAAGGGAAAAATGATGGTGAAGCTTGCTCAAGCCATGGTGCACGCCGAATCCACACTGCACGCTGGAGTTGTTCCCCGCAAGGGGGAAGATGAAGGACCCGTCGATCCCGATCTTTTCTTTGCTCCCCTCCTCTTCCTTTTTAACTTCTCCCTTGCACGTGAGTTCAGGGATTTTCCCAAATCCCCGGTGATAGTTGTTGAGAAAGGCGGCCGAAGAAGAAGATTACCCCAATGTCCGGCGGGGGAGGGGGAAAGAGTTGCGGCTGTTTGGGGAAATTTATCCCCCCACCCTTGCTCTTTGTGCATTTTATTACCTACACATAAAAAGAATAAAATCATTAAGTTATAGAATGTTGTAACTTAAATCATGAGGTGTACAATTCTTTTACAACTTAATTGTCATTATTAACATACCTAAATTGTACAATTAAGGATACTTAGGCTTAATATTAGTCCATTTTAATGGACTCATCACCAGGTCCAAGGGGGGTGATCGCAGATGAGATTGGGTGAGCGGGTGAGAGGGACCTCACCCCATGTGACTGAGGCGATAAGCCTCAGTCACTTTTTCAATTTATGCGCTGTGGGGTTCTCACAAACTTACGAGGTGGGACTAAACGTCCCACCCTTTCTCGCGCGCTCACAGTAGGGAGTGTCTCTCCGATTGCAGCAAGACGCGAAGCTCACGTCTTCAATTGAGGACCTGGGACTGTGCACGAGGCTCTTCCGCGCAGCCTGGGACTTCAACCTGGGACTGCAAAGGCCTGGAGCTACTAGCAAGCTTGCTCCAAGCTCGGCAGCAATGGCGGAGAGCCTCTGAACCTAAAATCATGCAAACGGCCTCGTGGCCACGTTAGAATGTTCAAGAGGCTCCGCTAGAGCACAGCGGAGGTGCTACAGGGGTGGCGTGGTGTGATAGTGGTCGTGAGTGTGTGGCTAGGTCAAACTATGTGCGTGCTGGTGGGTGTGTTTGGGGGATAGTTTCAGTAGGTGGCAGGGTCGGTGGAAGGGCGAGAGGTGATCAGTGGGAAGTGGTGAAGCTCACGAACCGGTTGGCGAGGGGTGGAGCTGTCTGTGGAGGGGAAATGGCCTTGCCGAAGTTGGTGGTCGGAGGTGGAGATGGTGAGGGTGGACAGTGGAGTCGAGGGGTTGAAACAAAAAGTTAACAGGAGGAAAATAAAGGGGAGAGTAAGAGAAACTTATCTACGAGTCCAGAGTGAAGAGGGAGATGCAGAAATGACGAGCGGCCGGTGCTACTGTCACCGGAGATGAAGGTGCCAGGGGGGAGAACGATGACGAGGAAGAGGGGTTGGAGGGCACCCGCTAGTATGGCGTGGCGCGGTGGAAGACGGAGGAGTTAACCCTGCCACTGGTATGGTGGCAGGGCGACGAGAGAGGAGAGGGAATGTCACCGGATGCTCTGGTAGTTGGCCGAAGTTGGTGAGAGACGAATAGGATAGGAGATCTCAGGCCAAACGAAGCTTGAAGGAAGCAGCAGCCCCTGCCGTTCCTTAAATAGGCACTGGCTGGGAGTGAAACGCGAGGAGGTGACGTGGGCTCCTTGCCGGAGGCATGGTCAGAAAATGACCCATACCTCTCGTGCGTTCGCACGAGAGGTATGGTGGCCGGCAAGGCATGGGAACCGATCCATGCAGAAGAGGACAACGCAAGGGATCCTCCTTTCAAGTCTGGGGCCGGCTCCCATGCCTTGCCCAGTGCCATCCTCCGCGCAAAGTCGCTGGAGGTATGGCTTGCTGCTGCAGGTGGCAGAGGGACCGATTTGCAGAAAATGATGGGAAAGTTGAGGGGGTAAATTCAAGAGTTCAAAAAGTTAAGGGTCAGAAAGTAATTATTGAGGACCAATTTGTAAAGTGGGTCAAGACGACCTTCCCTTAGGTCCAAAGTTTGGCATAACCCTAATTTTGACCTAGGGAATCCAATGGTGAGGTTGGATTTTAGGTTTGACCATGTTTGACTGAACATTTTGCACAAAAACCCAAATTAGGTCAAAAATTGGGTATGGTTCTCAATCTAGGTCAAGATAGGTTCCAATGAACAAATTGAAGGTTCTAAACCTTAGGGGATGTTTTTTCATAAATTTTAGAGGGTTTAATTGATTTTTATCTTACCTGGAACTTCCTAAATTAAAGCGGGTTTGTTTTAAGGTTATAGAATGTCATTTAATTCCCAGATTTTGTCATAACCCTTTCCTGAACGAATCATCCCACTTTTTCTCTTATTAAGCTCATTTAACCTGTGTATAGACCCTTAGAAATCCCGTTTATGTACTGCATTGGTAAAATTGCAGTTTTACCCCTTGTGAATTATTTTATAGTCAAATTTGTAATTCCCTGATTTAGATCTTCCCTTAGGTTTTGTAGGAGCTTTTGTACACTTATGTAGGTCAAAATGTGCTAGTTAGGGTTCATGATGAGGTTCTCATCAGTGAGTCATGTCTTTTTAGGCGCAATCTAAATGGGACTCACCCATTGGTTATCGAAAATTGGATAGATAATGCCCGCGTCTAGCCATTTCATGATCTCCTTCTTGACAACCTCCAACATATTTGGATTTAGGCGTCTCTGAGGTTGTCTCGATGGTCTCACCCCTTCATCAATGTAGATATGGTGTATGCAATATGAGGGGCGAATCCCTTAGAGATCAGCAATGCCCCACCCGATAGCAGTCCTATGTGATTATAGAACGGAGCTCAACTGGTTTTCCTGGTCTAGAGTCAAGTGAGCATTGATAATCATGGGATACGTCTCACTTTCTCCCAGAAACATGTACTTGAGTGAATCAGGTAAGGGCTGTAACTCTAGTAGAGGAGGGTGGGGAGAGGGTTTATGCAGGGGAGGAGAGGAAGCAATAACAGAAATTTATTGATCCTGACTAATGGAGAATTCATCTGCAGTGGTCATGTAATTCTGTCTTAAGATATCAGTGGTAGATAGGATAGGATAGTCAGGACCAGGGGTGTTAGGAGCAGATGAACACCCATGACAACCAGATCCATGGGATGAAATGTGTATGACATTAGTCTCAGTCCCATGTGGATTGCGATCTAAGACACCTAATAGTGAAGATGAATGTGCCATTGGGCTGCTGTAGAGGAGCCCAATATTCCCACAGAAAGCTGAATCTTTGTCTTCACCATCCTCCTCGATTAAATCGTAATCAAAGTTCTTTGATGCCTTGAAAATGTCCAGTTTAAGCTTTTCGTTCCCTAGGGCAATCTCCATGCATCCTGATGCACAGTCGATGTTTGCACGGGCGGTTGCCAAAAATGCGTGACCTAGAATAATCGGTGCATCATGGAGATTAGGAGGAACCTTTATATCAAGAACAAAAAAGTATGTTGGAAAGCAGAATCCTTGGTCTTTTATGATAACATTTTCAACCACACCCCTCGGCATGGGGGCATGATTGCGCAACAATCATAGGTCTTAATTGACCTAAATTAGGCTAGGAATTAGCATAAGTTAGGGTAATTTATGCATGCATAAGCATTATTTGCATCTTTACTGCTTTCTTTTAGCTATGCATAAAATAATGCTATAGTGTGCTGATTAGGTACATTATGTCAATTACAGGTAATAAGCTGATCAGAAGCTAGATCTGAAGCTGAATATGAAGCTGATCTGAAGAATAAGGAATAATTGGTGTTGCAGCAGAGATGGAGAGGAAGACCTAGAATAAGATGTAGTAGAAAATAATGTAAGGGAGTTAAGGTATGCTATTCTATTAAGTAGGAATAAAGCAGTAAAATATGAAGAACTTAGGACCATCCTAGCCCTAGGATAGCCTAGAATCTTCCCTAAGCCTTAGCCACCCTCAGATCAGGTCACCACACCCTAAAAAACCTTAAAACCCTAATTCCAACCTCTATCTCGACGTCTAGATGAGTTATAGGACGTCTAGAACCCTTAGCGAACTCTTGCACACCTTAAACCCACTTCTGCAGTGTTATTGGATGTCCAGACACTTGGTCAGACGCCCAATTTCTGTAGAATACCCAAGACAGAACCTACAATCCCTCCTGACTCTGATTGGACGTCCAGAAAATAAGTCTGGACTTCTAATTTTGAGTATAAGTCATTTGATACTATTATTGGACGTCTGGAACTACTCTCCAGTTCTTGTTTTGAGATTCAAGCCTTGATCTTGGATCTCTAGCTCCCTAAACCCAATTCCAACCCCATAGAAACCTAAATTAAGGTACCCCAACCTTAGTACATCACCTCTAAACCTCCTTAAGGACCTAATTAGGTCCTCACTAAACCTAATTGACTTAGATCATAGTCAATTACCATTGCCTAGTCAATTGGACTCCAATTGAGCTCAGATCTCAACCCATACAAGTCCAATTGGACTCAATGAGAGTCCAATTGACCTAAGCTCAACCTAATTGAGTTATTTCACTCTCAATTAGGTTCACACCCATTCAATTAAACTTGTGTTAAGTTTAATTGCAATTCCTCCTTAGCAATTAGGGTTTGCAACCCTAATTTAAGACCTACACCAACCTAAACCCCTTAGGACCTAACCCATATCACTTAGACACATAGGGCACGACCACACACACACACACACATTCATGCACTCCCACACAACCTAGAGTATTCTTGGTTCTTCCAAAGGTGGCGCCACTCTTGGTTGTCAGAATTAGCAACCAAGAGCCATTCAATTGTTAGATCCACTTTTTGTGGATCTGAAAACCACCATGGCCAGCCACTCTTGGAGACCTCTCTAGAGTGTCTCCCTTAGGTTTATAAAAATACCTAAGGGGTGGCCATTTGCACCCATCCACTCTTGGCATTATTCACTTCCATTTAGGTTAGCTACATTCACTTCCACTCCACCTCCACGAGTTGCTCACCATGGCCACCACCATTTCCATGCTAGGATGCTAGATCACCTCTCCAACTTCTCTCCAAGGGCTGACCTAAGCACCATTGGCCGCCCCTCCTCCTCTCAACCACTCAAAGGCCATCGGAGACCACCTCCGAATGCCCTTATCTCTCCTAGATTAGTAGCTAGTTCTTCATAGTTTACATGCTTTTATTATTGCTTAGTAGTGTAGCTCTTTTTTCTCCCCCAATGATGCATGCAAAATCCTCCCATAGATTCATGTATGCGATCATTTTCTATTAGTTGGATTTATGTTTCCAAGCTTTCCTCTAGTTCCATGTTGCAAATACCATCCTGATTGAATGAAAGAAACTTATATATATATATATATCTGTGTTGAGAATCACCATGAGCTTATTGATTGCAATATATTTTGTGTGATCAAAGTTGTCTGTTTGTAATTATTATCTATTGCAACCAGCATGTTGGTACCAAAAATTATTGAGGATTTAACTATTAATTCATTTTCCGTAAACAACAACCACATAACTAGAATCATGCGTACTAAAACTCACACTTTCACTTTTGTCATCTATCTAACATATATGCACGTAATCAGGGTTCATAATGAAAGTGGCAAAACATTGATCCGATGATTAGAAACCGGCGTGCGATTCTAAACAAGTAGAGCGAAATGATCGATTTCAGATTTGCATAAACGCCTCCCAGAGATGAATGACTAGGACTCAAGTCTCGTTATTTTTACAAAATCATTTTTTTTACGAACATTTTAGCATGACTATACTACGATTTCCGACGACTTTAAAATGCGTGAAAATGGCTTCTCTCAAATGGCACCGTTGTTGGAAAGGTAACGTCATTTTTTTTTATTTCGATCTTTTGAGCTATCACTGACAAATCTTCCTATGATTGTCTTTGGATGTGCAAGAAAAATAGAAAGAAAAATGGGATCTGTGCACACAACAAGCGAAGAAAAAAAAATTTCCAGGTGCACATCACATCTGCCTTAGTTTAGGTTTTCTATCGAACTCTAGGTTAGATTTGCTTCCAGCAATTTCATTTGAAAAAAAAGGAAAAAAAGCTTATTCATTTTCGTGAAAAGAAAAAAAAATTGAAGAAAAAATCTAAGTAGTTAGATTAGGTTTCCTTTTGAATCCTAGGTTAATTTTTAAAAAGAAAAAAAAATGAAAATCCTTAGAAAAAAAATCCTTTGTGAAAAAAGAAATTTCAAAATTAAAAAAAAATTTGGTGGAAAGTTTGAATTTTAAACTCAAACACCTTTTAAAAGATTTTCCACCACCCTCTGATTTTCGACTAGATTTCAAAGTCCATTTTAAAAATTCAATTACCAAAAAATTAATAAACGAAAAATTTTGAAATTCAAGCTATACCTTCATTTTCAAACTATCTTTCAAACGGCATCATTCTTTTGAAAAAATTCCAAGAAAAATTTTTTTAAAAATTCACGAAGTGCAAGGAGGTCAGACTGACCCAGATTTGAGATTTTTCAAAATTCAAAAAGTAATTTTGAGTAATCCGTGAATCTGTTTTGACTAGAAACTATGGGGTTTGAAATTTGATCTCATTGGATTTAATTTTCATATTTTTCCTAAATTTTTGAAAGTCATTTGATACTGTTTCAATTTGAAAAACCAACCAGAGGTCAAAATTCCATATCTGACCCCTTGACATTTAAAAATCTCTATAAATTGGGTTGAAATAGTAAAAATTACAAAAAAATATTCTCTGAAAAGATAATTGAAAATGTAATCTACTTGTCAAATTTCAATTTAATTGGATTCCAATTTTGTTTAGAGAACTAGTTTTTTTCTTGTGGTCTGTTGAAGAAGAACAAAACAAAAGAAAAAAAAAACCCTAGAATTGCATGAACCCTAGGTTACATCTTTAGGGTTACAATCTAGAGACTACATTTAGGCTAGACTAGACTTAATCAAGTCTAGTGCTTAGCCGGTGAGCTTGGTTACCTTCTGGGCCACTCACCACAAACCCCAACTGAAGAAAAATGGGCTAAAAATCAATTCTAAAACGTGACATCAACCCGAATTCATTGTTGTACTACTGGATGCTTTCAACCTCTTGGCTGGGTTAGCTTGAGAGGCAGGAATTGCTTTCAGTTAGTTGTACGACGAATTTTTCTTCAGGAATTCGAACTTAGAATGAAAAATCTGGTAACCCGATCATAAGGACCATCTAATTGACAAGGGCTTAGCCTTGTCTGGCTTGGCTACACCAACCCAGGGTTTGGGTGGTGTATGCAAGGAAGGAGGTCACTTAGACCTCAACTGGTTGGACCTTAGGAGTCTCTCCCAAGGAGGCAAGTCACCTCGCCAGGACCATCTTCTCCCCCCACTTCCTCTACTCCCTCAGCCGCAATGGCTAATCCTGGACTTGGACCTAGACCAGGTTAGGATGCTAGTAATCTAGACCCGATGGCTCATCTGGAGGCTCGGGTTGTTGAATCTGAGGACTGGCATCAGCAGAGCATGGACTATATCTTGACGACGCTTGACAGAATGCAGCATCCATCACGAGGAGAACTTCGGGATTTCTATGATCCAGCCGCACCGATCGTCGCACCCTTAGTCAGGATTCCCGTAGGCGGAGACGTGTTTGAGCTCAAGCCCAATGTGATCGGTTTGATCAGCACTCACTTTTATGGAAACTCAAGTGAAGATCTGTTCCATCACTTAGAGGACCTAAGTCGACTCGCAGAAACGATTCGACCTAGGAATATTGATCTTGGGATTGTTCTGATGAAGCTTTTCCCATTTTCTCTGAGGGACAAAGCTTCATACTGGTTCAAGACCATTGGGAAGCCAATTAGAACCTGGCCAGAATTACGATGTGAATTCCTGCAAAAGTTCTTCCCAATCGGTCGAATGAACGTGATGAGGCACGCAATCATGACTTTCTCGCAAGGAGCTGGGGAGAAGTTGCATGATGCCTAGGACCGATTTCATGACCTTCTCTGGAAATGCCTGCACCATGGTATACCCAGATGGCACCTAGCTCAGATCTTTTACCATGGGCTGGATGAAACACATCGGTATATGACCGATGCATCTAGTGGTGAGAATTTCCTTGCGAAAGACGAGAATAACGCATTTGAGTTGTTCGAATCTTTGGCGGAGAACTCGATGAATGCCGCGTCCATGAACCAGTTCCAGCGGCCTAGTCAGCAGCGGGTTGGTGTCCATGAGGCTCACACCAAGTCTATTCGAGTCGACATGGATATCATCGTCAAGTAGCTAGATAGAATAAACTTGATCGAGAAAAAGATTGATCAAATTAGTCAGGGTCAATCTAACCTGAACTCTGCTACTCTATGACCCTCCTATGCACCCCGAGCCCCCTGCTCGAGTTAATCTACTCACTCAGAATGCATCTTCTCCTTAGTTACGAGATCCTGCATATCAGGATCCCGTAAACAATCTCGATTTGGGACCATATGACCAGGGTTAAGCACCACCTGTAGACTATAATACGTATCCCCTTGATGGATATACGTCTCAGACGCCTTCAGCCTACGAGGACGTCAGTGCTATTCAAGGATACGGGCGTAATAACTCGTATTCAGAGACGTATAACCTTGGTTGGCGCCAGCATCCGAACTTCTCTTGGTCTGGTAACTCATAGAGACCACATCAAGATCCACACTACCAAACCAGGCAATACAGGAATGTGCAAAACACATACCCTAGGTAGCAGCCATTCCCGTCTTAACAGCAGCAACCCCATTTTTTATACCAGCCGCTGCACCAAGCTGCCAGTCAACCTCTAAACCGGGTTGACCCTCTGGAGGCACTGAAGGAGGAGCTGCAAGAATTGATGAGGAAATCTACACAGGATAGCTTGCAGATAATGAAGGCGATGGCTGATCAGATACAGACTATACAGAACACGCAAAACCAGCTGTTGCAGGAGCATAGGACTCAGGAAGCCTTGCCCTCCCAACCTGTCCCAAACCCTCAATATGTGTAGAGCCAAGGTGCCCCACCTAGGTTTTAGGCACCACAGGCACAGGCACACGCCATATTACAGGTGCCTCCTGCACCACCTGGTTATGCTCAAGGCCAACCGCCTTTGATGCAGAACCCCGCATACTCTGCCCCTTCCGCTCCTCCATCACCTCATGGACAGCAAGCCGATGAAAAGGCTGTCTCATTGAGGAGTGCAAGGAAGACATTCGACCCACCACATAGGCAGGCGGGTCCTGATTTTTCTCACCCTTCACTGCAAGCGAGTTCGACTCCTTCTTCATCTCAGGAGCCACCTACGGTAGATAAGGGTAAGAGGCCACTTGACCCTGAGATTCCCGTCCCTTTTCCTGAGGCTCTAACGTGAAATGTAGTGTGGAAGAAGGACACACGGAATTTTGAGGATAAGGGTCAATGTTCCAGGAAGTACATATTCAGGTCCCCCTCCTCGAGGCAATTGATCACATTCCTGCTGTCGCTAGGTTCTTCAAGGACTATTGTACCCCGAAGCGACAGCCTAGAATTAGACGATAGGTGGTACTATCAAAAGAAGCTAGCGTCGTGATTCTAGCCGGCTTGCCGCCAAAAAAGAAAGACCCTGGTACCCCACTCATATCCTACTTCTTGCAGGATTCTCCAATTGATCGGGCCCTTCTAGATCTAGGTTTGTCCGTCAACCTAACTCCCACTGCCGTATTTGATTGATTTTGATTTGGGGAGTTAAAGCCTAACTCGATCATGATTCAGCTAGCTGATAGATCAGTAAAAACACCGAGGGGGGTGGTTGAGAATGTGATCATAAAAGTCCACGGATTCTGCTTTCCCACATATTTTTTCGTTCTCGATATGGGGGTTCCTCCTAATCTCCGAGATACACCAATTATTTTGGGTCGCCCATTTCTAGCGACAGTCTGAGCAAACATTGATTGTGCATCCGGGTGTATGGAGATAGCCCTAGGTAATGAACGACTTTGACTTGACATATGCAGGGCATCAAGGAATTTTGACTGTGATCGCATAGAGGAGGATGGTGAAGATGAAGATTCGGCATACTGTGGTAACATTGGGCTCCTTTGTGATGACCCAATGTCTCATTCGTCTGCACTATCAGGGTTCTTGGACCTCAATCCACATGGGACTGAGACCACTGCACTGCACATATCTTCCCGAGGATCCGATTGTTTAGGGTGTGTTTCTGATCGCAGCACCCCTGAATCTAGCTATCCTGATCTGCACACTATTGAATCGCCCCTGTTGTTGTAGGAAGACGTGACCACAGCTGACGGGTTTCCCGTTGACGCAGTCACAACCGACTATCTCACAGGTAGCGAATCAGCGGGAATTCACACTCATCTGGATCATCAGATTTCCACCTTCGAATCTACTCCTCCTATTCCCATCTCTGACTCTGACCCACCTGTGATTGAATTGAAGCCCTTACCTGACTCACTTAAGTATGTTTTCTTGGGCGAAAGTGAGACATACCCGGTCATTATTAGTGCCC
This sequence comes from Thalassia testudinum, assembly GCA_037157565.1. NCBI lineage: Eukaryota > Viridiplantae > Streptophyta > Magnoliopsida > Alismatales > Hydrocharitaceae > Thalassia > Thalassia testudinum. The sequence continues at coordinate 111,345,003 of JAZHRO010000036.1, read as the reverse complement.
ACTTAACCCAAGAACAGGAGCATCAATTGATTTCTATGCTACAAGACCATAGGGCTGCTATAGGGTAGAGCATTGTTGATCTTCGCAGTATTCGCCCCTCGTATTGCACTCATCACATTTACATGGATGAGGGGGTGAAACCCTCGAGACAACCTCAAAGAAGTCTAACCCCAAATATGCTAGAGGTTGTTAAGAAGGAGATCAACAAATGGCTCGATGCAGGTATTGTATACCCAATCTCTGATAGCCAACGGGTGAGTCTGATCCAAATAGTGCCAAAGAAAGTAGGACTCACAGTAGTGAAAAATAATAAAGGTGAATCCATCCTGACCCACACTGCGACATCTTGGTGGGTCTGCATCGACTATAGGAAACTGAACATGGCTACCCAAAAGGATCACTTTCCTTGGCCTTTCATTGATTAGGTCTTGGAATGGTTAGCCGGACACAGTTTCTTTTGCTTTCTGGATGGATACTCCAGGTATAATCAAGTAGCGATTAGCCTGGAAGATCAAGACAAGACCACATTCACATGCCCCTTTGGAACATTCTCTTTCAAGTGGATGCCCTTTAGCCTCTACAACGCACCAGCAACATTTCAGCGTTGTATGATGGCCATCTTCTCTGATATGATTGGGGACTATGTGGAGGTGTTCATGGATGACTTCTCCATTTTCGGAGATGATTTCGCATCTTGTCTTGATAACCTCACCAAAATTCTGAAATGGTGTATTGAGGTAAACCTAGTACTATCCTGGGAGAAAAGCCATTTCATGGTGAGGGATGGCATAGTACTAGGGCACAGGATCTCTAAAAATGGACTCAAGGTCGATCGAGCTAAATCTGAGATTATTTCCCACTTACCGCCACCTAGCTCGATCAAGCAGATCAGATCATTCTTGGGTCACGTCGGCTTCTATCAGAGATTTATACGTGATTTCTCGAAAATTGCATGACCTTTGACGAATATCCTTGTTGCCGATGCCCCATTTGAATTCGACACCTTGTGTCTCAATGCCTTTGAGACTTTACAAAGCGCTATCTGTGATTCCCCGATTCTCCAACCACTCGACTGGTCGCTTGATTTCGAGATGATGTGCGACGCTTCTGATTTTGCTGTCAGTGCTGTTTTAGGCCAACGTCGGGAAAAATAACCTTTTGTCATATACTATGCTAGCAAGATGCTGAATGAGGCTCAACGCAATTATACAGTCACCAAAGAAGAACTGCTAGCAATAGTATTCGGGTTGGAGAAATTCATACCGTATTTATTAGGGTCCCAAGTTATCATCTTCACTGACCACTCCGCCCTCTGGCATTTGTTGGCAAAGAAGGATGCCAAATCCTGGCTCATCTGATGGATCCTTCTATTGAAAGAATTTGATATTGAAATCCGCGACAAAGCCAGAAAGCAGAATGTTGTGGCGGATCACCTATCCATACTGGACCCAACCCACATTCCTTATTCCCTGCCTATCCATGACCAATTTCCAGATGAATCCCTTTTGGCAGTTCACTCTGTTGAGTTCCCCTGGTACGCGGATATCGCAAACTATCTTGCCGCAAGCAAGATTCCTGTGAACCTATCCAAGGACCAGAAACTCAAATTCACTACGGAGGCCAAATTCTACCTCTGGGATGACCCACTGCTCTTCCGCATTCGAGCGGATCAGATTATTCGAAGATGCATCCCAGATTCTGAAATCCCCAGTGTGTTATCTTTTTGCCACAATGATGCTTGTGGTGGTCATTTCTCGAGACGGAAAATCGTTGCAAAAATTTTGCAGTTAGGATTTTTCTGGCCAACTATTTTCAGAGATACACATGAATATGCCCAACATTGCAAACGATGCTAGTCGGTCGGTTCTATGACAAGGAGAGACATGATGCCACTCCAACCCATCATGGTTGTAGAAGTGTTCGACATTTGGGGCATCGATTTCATGGGCCCTTTTCAGAACTCGCATGGCTTCGAGTATATATCACTAGCCATTGACTATGTCTTAAAGTGGGTCGAGGCATCCCGGCGAGACGTGCTGATCATAAGATCGTCATTTCTTTCGTATGGAAATACATCGTCGCGAGATTCGGAATACCCCACACTCTGATTAGCGACGAGGGAAGCTACTTCATCCACGCCCACTTCAGGTCATTATTAAAGAAATACGGGGTACATCACCGTATAGCCACCTTGTATCACCCACAGACCAATGGGCAGGCTGAAGTGTCTAACCGTTAGATCAAGCTGATTCTCCAAAAGTCGGTTAGACCAGATAGGAAGGATTGGTCCGATAAATTAGTTGATGCACTTTAGGCATATCGGACCGTGTACAAGGCCCCACTCAGAATGTCACCATATTGTATGGTATATGGCAAGGCCTGTCACCTTCCTGTAGAGCTGGAACACCGTGCCTTTTGGGCGGTGCAAAAATGTAACCTTGACCTCGATGTAGGAGGTCAAGAATGGAAACTCCAGCTCAGCGAATAAGAAGAGATCTGGTGGGAGGCCTATGAGAACTCATTGATATACAAGGACAAGACTAAGGCCTTTCATGACCGCCACATCTGGAGGAAAGCATTTACCCCCAACCAGCAAGTTTGGTTGTTTGATTCGCAACTGAAATTCTTTTCAGGGAAGCTTAAGTCCAAGTGGACTGGCCCGTATGTTGTGATTCACCCATATCCTAATGGGGCGGCCCATATTAGGGACCCAAAATCTGGGCATATATCTACGGTAAATGGCCAGCGCCTCAAGCCATTTTTGGCCCAGGAACCTCCTCCAACTGATGAGACCATTCATCTTATTGAGGACGTGTGATTAAATTCTCCCCCAGCTAGAGGCGTTAAACTCAACACGTATAGATAGCATATCCCACATTCCACCATCATCTATAAATAACCATTTTTATATATAGCATATTTTTCTTTTAGCATATTTTCTTTCTACATATTACATACTGTTAGGTTGGCTGGTGCTGGACGTTAAAATTTCAGGAGCAATTACAGGTGATTTCCACCCATTTACTCCCTGCTGTATTTATTTTCTTTTATATTCATGCATGAGGACATGCAAGAACTTAGGCATGGGGGTAGATACAGTAAAACTGAAAAATTTTTATGCCAACATTTAGGAAAAACCTCGGAGCTACATGTTACACATACTTTAGGATCCTAAATAAAAGAACAACTGACTCCACCTCCAATGCTCGCATTGGAGCTAGAAATCGTCCGCAATAGCCATTTCTGACTCACCTGCTCACCTTTTGTTCTAAATTTAGGGTCAAGCTGAATGTAACCCGAAAGGGAAATTTCATGAAGTACAAATATACGAGGTTACTTGTTTCTAGCATATATACATATTGCATTCACGAATAAGATTATTTTATTAAGAGAATACATTAGAGATTTTATCCTCTAGTTGATTCCTATAATCTGGAATCCAGTACAACTTTTCACATACACGTAGAATTTGCAATGGATTCACGATGAAGGATGATAAATGTCTTTAGTATGTCGAGAAGAAGCAGTGCTTCTTTTCCTGAACCCCTGGACAGTGTTTTGGGAGTTAGGCATATTTTCCTCCAAAAATCCACCAAATAGTGTGAGATGAGAGTAGAGTGTACTGGTGCTCTAAGATTAATACAAGGAATCTAGAGTCCTGGATAATTAGGTGATGATATTCTGAGATTAGACATAGTTTTCGCTCTTGATTCCTGTGTATACATTTTGTGTGAAATTTTGAGAGCCACCAAATAAGGCAAATACGCAGAGAGGGAGTTTTCATAAAACTAGGGCTAAGGTGGTTGGTTACGACCATTCTTTATGGAATCCTCAGCCGAAGGAGGGTATTGATGTCAGGTTAGAAATACACCATTCTATCCATCTCTCCCGGTGCCATGAGTAGGCACTTCCACCAAATAAGCCACCCAATGTCTCTTGAATACCACCAATCCCTAATAATGCCTCCTCAATAAAGTTAATGGATATGTGCTAGTTGTGTTGTGTTGAAAGAAGAAAAAAAAGGAAAAAATAAAGAAAAATTGAAAATAAAGAAAAATTGAAAAAAAAATTAGAAAAAGAAGAAAAAGCAAAGAGAAAAGAGTAAATATTTAGTGTTTATTTCAGTTGCATTGTGGCAATACCATCAAATAAATTTGAGATCCACCAGATATGACCTTAACCTATTTCTCTGTGTTTCTGACCGCCTGAATACTGGCTGAGGAATTCTGACTTAGTGTTAGGGTTATGGAAACTCAATTAAAGCATTAATGCCAAGTGAGACCACCAAATACAAGTCATATATGTGAATATGATGAGATTGTGAGCTCTAAGAAAAAGAAAGAAAAGAAAAGAAAAAGAAAAAGAGAAAGAGAGAATGAATACAAAGGAACCAGAAGAGAGCATAGTTTTTCTCGTCTTTCTCTGAGTTGAGTTACATGATAATCCGGGAATCTAGATTCTGAAGTACTAATCTCTATGTAGCACCAACTGAGAGTGAGGCACCAAATAAACACCCGCATCCCTCAGACATCCTCTACCCAAGCTTAAAGCCGGGGTGGAATTCATAGAATATCTTGAATACCCTGAGGGAAGAAGTCCCCCTATCCCGCTAGAGTTTTTACTAGGGGTGAAGTACAGGCTTTAGAGGGAATTAGTTTTTCACTCGAATCCGTTGCAAAAGCTACATAGCTACACTTTCACGATTGTCTGAATTTCTAGAACATAGGATGAAAACAAAAGGGAGAAAAATCTCTAGGCATACACTTGATAAAATAATTATTCCCTTAGGGACCCTTCTGTGAATAATTTAGTCTTGGATTTGCTAGGGACTAGCAAGATTTAGGCATGGGGGTATGATTGCGCAGCAATCATAGGTCTTAATTGGCCTAAATTAGGCCAAGACTTAGCATAAGTTAGGGTAATACATGCATGCATAAGCATTATTTGCATCTTTACTACGTTCTTTTAGCTATGCATAAAATAATGCTATAGTGTGCCGATTAGGTACATTATGTTAATTACAGGTAATAAGCTGATCAAAAGCTAGATCTGAAGCTGGATCTGAAGAATAAGGAATAATTGGTGTTGCAGCAAAGCTGGAGTGGAAGACCTAGAATAAGATGTAGTAGACAATAATGTAAGGGAGTTAAGGTATGCTATTCTATTAAGTAGGAACAAAGCAGTAAAATATGAAGAACTTAGGACCATCCTAGCCCTAGGATAGCCTAGAAGCTTCCCCAAGCCTCAGCCACCCTTAGATTAGGTCACCACACCCTAGGAAACCTTAAAACCCTAATTCCAACCTCTATCTGGATGTCCAGATGAGTTATAGGACATCCAGAACCCATAGCCAACTCCCGCACACCTTAAACCCACTTCTGCAGTGTTATTGAACGTCCAGACACTTGGTCAGACGTCTAATTTCTACAAAATACCCAAGACAGAACCTACAATCCCTTCTGACTCTGATTGGACGTCTAGACAATAAGTCTGGACTTCTGATTTTTGAGTATAAGTCGTATGATACTATTATTGGATGTCTGGAACTGCTCTTTAGTTCTTGTTTTGAGATTAAAGCCTTGATCTTAGATCTCTAGCTCTCTAAACCCAATTCCAACCCCATAGGAACCTAAATTAAGGTACCCCAACCTTAGTACATCACCTCTAGACCTCCTTAAGAACCTAATTAGGTCCTCACTAAACTTAATTGACTTAGATCATAGTCAATTACCATTACCTAGTCAATTGGACTCATAGGGTCTAATTAAGCTCAGATCTCAACCCATACAAGTCCAATTGGACTCAATGAGAGTCCAATTGACCTAAGCCCAACCTAATTGAGTTATTTCACTCTCAATTAGGTTCACACCCATTCAATTAAACTTGTGTTAAGTTTAATTGCAATTCCCCCTTAGCAATTAGGGTTTGCAACCCTAATTTAAGGCCTACACCAACCTAAACCCCTTAGGACCTAACCTATATCACTTAGACAAATAGGGCATGACCACACACACACACACACACACACCCATTCACGCACTCCCACACAACCTAGAGTATTCTAGGTTCTTCCAAAGGTGGAGCCACTCTTGGTTGCCAAAATTAGCAACCAAGAGCCATTCAATTCTTAGATCCACTTTTTGTGGATCTAAAAACCACTATGGATGAGCACTCTTGGAGCCCTCTCTAGAGAGTCCCACACTTCTCTAGAGAGTCTCCCTTAGGCCTATAAAATGACCTAAGGGGTGGCCATTTGCACCCATCCACTCTTGGCATTATTCACTTCCATTTAGGTTAGCTACATTCACTTCCACTCCACCTCCACAAGTTGCTCTCACCATGGCCACCACCATCTCCATGCCAGGATGCTGGATCACCTCTCCATCCTCTCTCCAAGGGCCGACCTAAGCACCATTGGCTGCCCCTTCTTCTCCTCTCAACCACTCAAAGGCCATCGGAGACCACCTCCGAAGGCCCTTATTTCTGCTAGATTAGTAGCTAGTTCTTCATAGTTTACATGCTTTTATTACTGCTTAGTAGTGTAGCCCTTTATTCTCCCCCAATGATGCATGCAAAATCCCCCCATAGATTCATGTATGCGATCATTTTCTATTAGTTAGATTTATGTTTCCAAGATTTCCTCTATAAGCTTTCCTCTAGTTCCATGTTGCAAACACCATCCTGAATGAATGAAAGAAACTTTTTTATATATGTATATCTCTAAGTTGAGAATCACCATGATCTTATTGATTGCAATATATTTTGTGTGATCAAAGTTGCCTATTTTTAATTATTATCTATTGCAACCAGCATGTTGGTACCAGAAAATATTGAGGATTTAACTATTAATGCATTTTCCGTAAACAACCACCACATAACTAGAATCGTGCATACTGAAACTCACACTTTCACTTTTGTCATCTATCTAACACATGCGCACGTAATCAGGGTTCATAATGAAAGTGACAAAACATTGATCTGACGATTAGAAACCAGCATGCGATTCTAAGCAAGTAGAGCGAAACGATCGATTTCAGATTTGCATAAATGCCTCCCAGAGACGAACGATCGGGACTCAATTCTTGTTATTTTTACAAAATCTTTTATTTTTATGAACGTTTTAGCGCGACTACACTACGATTTCCAATGACTTTAAAATGTGCGAAAACAACTTCTGTCAGTGCAGTTAAGCAGAACAACGCTAAGGCCTTGTTAATCAGAGTGGTTTTGTAGATCAGATGACCAGATTTTTCATTTAAGTTTGTGTTATTAAAAAAACTTCGACGAGAGACCGACTGCAAGGAATTCTCACTTCTTAGGATAACCCGGCTAGTCAGGTTACGGGGGGACTACGAGGAAGGTTCTTCCTTTGGCTTTCACCTCTGGTTCCATTACCCTGCAGCCGCAGTCGATTGACACTACCCCGCAGGCTTAGACACAAGGTTTTGCAGGAGAGGTTGCAACTACTCAGTAGTTTCAAGCCAAATGCAGGTTATTTGATATATTTTCATGAATTTTTAACTTGTTTCTTCAATTTAGTAGATGGTGGGTGGTCCACAAGGTGACTTGCCTCACCGACTAATTCTTGAGCTCGTCAGAGTCCAAGTTAGTCTATGTGGTCCTATTGGCTCATGCATTTCTAAGTTCTTTTTCAAATTGAAGACCACAATTCAAATGTATACTCTCAAGTAAGACTGAATCCAAATGATTTGAAACTTGGTAAGAAGATTTCTTTTTCAATAAGCTTTTCAGAGAGTATTTTTATAAAATTTTTACTATTTCCAACAATTAGTTATGAATTTTTAACAAACCAGGGGTCAAATTTGGGATTTAGACCCTGTGTTGATTTTTTTATTGAAATATGCTCAAAAAATTTTGTATAAATATTATATTGAAATCTAATTTGATTATCTTTCAAACCCCATAATTCGTGAGTAAATCCAATTTGTATGTTGGTCAGAATTGATTTCTAATGCTCATAAAAGTTTCATTTTCAATCAATCTGACCAGTATGTACTCCACGAATTTTTAAAAATTCCACAAAAGAAATTTCTTTTTCAAAAAGGTGGCATTAGAAATATAATTTGAAGATCTAGTTCCAATCCAAATTTCAAGATTTTTGGAGCATCAAAGACACGGTTATTGAATTTTAAAGATGACACTTAATTTCTGGCCTAGTTTCTAAGAAGAATGTGTGCACTTGATTTTCGCAACACCTGCTTTGCCTCATTCGCCACTTCGTGTCATTGTACTTGCACATAAAAATATTATGTTAGAGATGAAATCAAAAGTCGCCGTGCCTTCCCGACAATGGCGCCAATTTGTTCGGGGCGTAGATCGCGTAGAAGATTCGCGTGTTGTAGTATAGCGTGAAATACGTCTCGAACAAATAAATTAACATAACTGGTGAGTCCCGATCGATCATAGGGAGGCAGGAAGTACTTTTGATTTCATTCATTTGTTCCCAATATAATTATTGAATAGTATATACACAATATCGTAGTATATATATCAATCAAAGAGTTTAAACATGAATTGCATACATTTAACTAAACAAATTCTAACATAAACATAAACTACTTATGTAACAGAACAAGGGCACCACCGGTGGTTCATGGTGGCCTTCTGGAGAGGTTCGAAAGAGCAGCAACGATCTGTCGGGGTGCCCCAACGGATACTTCAGACGGAGATGTAGAGATGGAGGTAGAGAAGATGGGAAGAAGGGAAAGGAGTTGTAGAAGGAGGAAGAAGAAACTAAGGAATGCCTTCCAAACGGGGCCCTTAGGTCTCTTTTTATAGCTTTTGTGAAGGGCATTTAGGGCATTTGAGCCCTTAATTCTGTGCAAAGGCTTTCGATTAATCAGATCCATTGGTCAGGAGATCAACACTCCTGATTAAGACTTCCAAATCCTTCTTCCATCCATGGTTTGATCTGGTGCTGACACGTGGTGCACTGTGTGCCCTTGGATCTAAATCTGACGGCCTTGCTTGCCCACCAGTCGTCATTGCCGTCCGTATGCCCGCCGCTCACCCTTAAGCAGCACCTCAACTCCTAAGGCTTCTCAACCGTCCGATCTCTTGATTGGGCGGCTTAAAAGTCATGCGCTATGCCCGGTTGACTCCTAAGGCATGCGTCATCATGCGCGTCTTTATCCGACGCTCCTACGCCCACCACGCATTCACCGCTCCACTACCCGATGAAGATCCTACGGTTGAATTTCAACCGCACGTGGTCGATTCCCATATTGCACTTCAAACCTACGTCGTGCATTGGCTGTTAAGCGCACTCTTCACTGTGCTACGCATGTGGATTGTTGCGGTTTCCAAATCCTGTGCAGCCGCCCTCAACTGTTGGACCATTGGATGGAAATCCAAATATCGAGATCTCGCCCTCGCTTGATGAAGCGGTTGGAGGCAGGTGATGTGGCTACATCGCGGTCGTTGGATGATGATCCAACGACCCATGGCTTTCCTTCCTATATTGGGGCATGGTGAAGGGCGGCTGCAATGGTGCCACATGGTGCCATCATGGCCGCTCATCTTCTTCTCCTTGTATCTGATGATGTACGCCTCCGATTGAGTTGATTTCTATGCTGTTGGACTGTGAACATCGATTCGGAGCCATCCGTGCAGTTGGATTTGTCATCTGAGGTCTGGATATTCTTCAATTTGTCCCTTGGCTCCTGCTTCTTCTAGGAATCCCTAGGGTGCTACGAGAGTTTGATTGGTGTGCTCTTGGAAGTGTTGGACTCCTGTCATCATTCTAAACAAATCCATAAGGTTGGATAGGTCATCTGTAGCCTTGGATTACCTGTAATTATTAATACCTCTCAAATAGCACATTATTATTTATAAAACATATAAATCATCTAGGATGCAAAGTGCTATGTGTATGCATGCAGAATGCCCATGTTATGCTAGGTTCTACCTCACTTCAAGTGAATTAGGGCCTATGATTGCTACGTAATTAGTGAGTTGGGTCTGATTTTCCTGGGGACGACCTAGCTAGCTAGAGTAGCTATGATAGCTTAGCTCAACTAGGTTGAGCTAAGTGGAGTCCCCGGGAGTTGGACTTGAGTTGGCCTGAGCTATTTGAAGTCATCTTTAGCTAACTTGAGTTGAGCAGAGCTGGAAGTAGTTAGACCTGAGCTAAGGTGGACTCTTATCAACTTTGTTGAGCTAGCTATATCTCCTAGTGAATTGATTGGAGCTAAGGTGAGCTAGACTCAACTAAGTTGAGCAGGGTCTGAGCTAACTAGAGCTAGGGTGAGCTAAGATGAGCTAAATGGAGCTTAATGGAGCTTAATGGAGCTAACCCTAACCCAAGTGAGCTGGTATCCAGTTATGATGAGTTGGATCTGGCTGAGTTCCAGCTGGATTGAGCTTCCTCTTCACTAGTTGCCTTCTTGAGTGCTAAGGTTTTGGAAATCTGATTATCTATTCATCCCTAACACTCAAATAAACATGTCAAAAACACAACAAATTATGCAATGCATACTTAACCTAATTGATGCCTAAATGCAGCCCAAAAACTCATTTACGGAGTTAAAATCCTAAGAGATAGGTTTGCTTTAGGGCATAAGAATGATGCTAAACTAGCATTTATGGTGCTAACTAGTGGTGTCTCTCCACCACCAAGAGTCACCAACACCACCATAACCACCACCCTACATGACTTTTGAGTTGGCGCCAACAATCCTACACCATAAGATCCACAACCACCCATCAAAAGCTAATCCTAACCCTCCATCTCATTCATGCCAACCACCCCTTTGCCACTCCTATATCTACCCCCCCATAACCACCACCACACTAGGATCTTCTCCCTTGATATATTCCACCATTACACCACCTACACCTAAGGCCAAAGAAGAAGAAGAGAAGAAGATCAAGGGGGCAACCTACCCCCCCCGGTGCCTTCTTCCTCATTCTTCTTCTCCCTTATGCCATGATAAGGAAGAAGACTTGATCTAGGGGGACGGCCAGGCAAGAGGAGTGGTGGACATCCAGCTTTGGAGGAGGCTTGGAGGAGGATCATTTGAAGGAAGAAGCCAAAGAGAAGTTCTTTTCAACTACGGGAGCAGCCGCAGTTGGACCAAGGGTTTCTTGAAGCTTCTACTGGAGGATACCTCTCTTCTTCTATCTTCCATTTTATCTTTTGTATTAGGTAGTAGTTTGTTGTTTTGCAGGTAGCATTCCTCTACATGCACTTCACTTTCTAGCAATACAAGTTCATGCTTCAATTTTAGTGTGTTTTCCTTGCTTTTATGTAGCTTAGTGCACCACACCCCTTCTCTTCTAATTACCCTAGGTGCACTTGCCTAGGGTGAGCTTAGAGGAGAAGGCTTCATTATTGTCACTTAGGGTTAGTTGATAGGTGTAATTTAATTATCATCTTGTATTCTTTTGCCCAATTGTTTTAAAACTTATAAAAATAAGAAAAAAATCAAAATCACAAAAAGAAAGTGTGGATTTGAAAGGTGAGAGAAAGAACCAACTTTGTGACTAACAAATTGGCCTCCTTGGATGACCTTAGATACTCCACTATCTAGGATTTATAAATTGTAAAAGTTAATTGCAAAGATGCGCACTACAACGACATCAAAACCCGCTTTTAACAAAATGCATATTTCCCATATCAAGTAATTAGTGTTTGAGCTCCATTGTAACAAGGCATTTATTTTGTTTTGTAATTTCTTTTATGCCTTACTTTGTAAACATTTATTGTAAAACATTTTCTTGCTATTCATTGTAAATCTTTTATGTACATTTTCTTTATAATGGAATGATTGCCATATTTCAAGTTTAATTTTGTATGCAATTATTCAAGAGTTTAACATATCATAATTATTGATCTCATTATTAAAGTTATTAGTTGATTATTAACTTAAAATAAAATGGTGAATTGATTAAGTTTATGCCTCTTAGTGAATGACCTGGACTCAACCAGTTAAAATAAATAAAATCTAAATTGTAGGTTAGCTTGAACCTATACTGCAATCAATGATAACAATTTAACAAATCAAGTTAACCTAAGTCTATTCTTTATGCAATTAATTAAGACTAATAACTTTAGTTAACTGTGTTAAGAATTGAACCATCAGTATGTGCGTGGCTATTTGTACCTACTGGGTTGCTAATAAGTAGTAGGCTTAGTTAAGTAAGCATCCTACGTGGGTTTCTGACTCGACCGAGCAAAATTAGGATGGTTACGCCACCTAGGGTTTAAAGGGTTTGAATATGGGTCATTCCTATTGTAACCTTGAATAGCATTAGCATCTTCAGAATAATTAGGTATTCGGATGCCTAATTTAGAATTTGAGGGCATCAAGGTCCCTCTTTGGTACCCAGAAAGAGAAGGGTTCAAGTACAGTTGGCTTATAGGAGGAGCCATAGGTAGGTCATTAATGTTGTGTACTAGTTCTTGACCTAGGGAATTGGGGAGTTAGGTGCAGGTTAACATAGAAATTCCTTGGGTAGGCATAGGGTTTACTCTGGAATGTGTACCTAAGGAATTCCTGTCCTTCAAAAGGTTATCTAATTTCTTATCCAAATTTTCAACATTTTTTCTAACAAGTTCCACCTTATCCAATCATTATGCAATCAATTCTAAATCAACCGAATTCGAATTATCTTAATCGCATAGACTCCGCTCTTTGGTTGATTTGATTTGTTGAGAAAATTTTCACTCATATTCTCAAATAATTTAAAATCTCCCTCTGCATCTTTTCTTAGGAAATTGCCCCCACATGCTGCATTAATAAAATTCTTTAAGTTGTCACTTAACCCATAATAGAAAATATCGGCCAAGTGCTACTTGGGAATCCCATGATGAGGGCATTTCCTAGTTAAGTCGTTAAATCTCTCCCAACTCTCATGTAATTGTTCCCCTGGGATCTGCTTAAAGGTTGTAATGGCACATCTAAGGGCACTTGTTTTTCATATGAGAAAGAATTTCTTCAAAAAAGTGCTTCTCGAATCTTCCCAAGTTAGGATTGGTCTACAATTGTTCTCAACCACTAAGCAACTTTATCTTTTAAGGAAAATGGGAACATTTTCATCATCAGGGTATCCTCATTCATGTTTCTAGGGCTAAAGGTCCTTCCTATGTGTAGAAGTTCTTTAAGGTGGTGTAAGGGGTCATCAGAATTGTGGCCATGGAAGTGAGGAATCAGATTAATGATTTGTGGTTTAAGCTCAAAATCATCCCCATCTCGAGGTACCCTAACAAGAGGTTCAGGTTAGGCATCAGGAGGGTTGTAAAAGTCTCTGAGAGGGCGGTTAGCTCTCCCATTTTGGAGTCAGGTCATGGCATGTATTATAGTTTGTATCTATCTGTCATGATGCTGGCCCTGACTATCAATTTGCCTTCGTAAAAGAGCAATTGGATCCAGATTTTGTTTTTCCCCTTCAACATCATCTCCCTTATGGTGACTAGCCATTGAAGAAGATTCAAATTTAGATTTTGGAAAATTAGGTCTTATCTTAGGATTTCTCTCTAAAGGTGGTAGCAAATCAGGTTTTAGAGATCGTCTCCCTTGCATAAACCAGAAGAAACTCTATAGATGAGAGAGAAAAGACAAATGAGAGAATCCCCAAACAAGCAAACAAACTAAGCCTTAAAGTGTGAACCCTAATTAGACCTAATCCTGGCTCCCCAAAATATGACTAGGTTAGACCAACCCTTGAATTACTTGGTTGGCTAGAAGGGTGAAATCCCCTAGGACACCTCGCACGACGGGACACCACTAAGGGTTAACATGGTTACCGTATGGACCTTTCCTGTCACTAGTGGGTCCAAATAGACAAGGCATTGACCTTAGCCCAATCTAACTTCAAGTTACCAAGAAGATTAGTCCTACCTAGGGCATGTCTACTCAATTTTAGACTTAGGCTTGAAGTGCTTTTGGAATATGATGGGTGTTAGGGGGATGTTGCCCTTAAAATTGATTTCAAAAGTGAAGTGCACAATCAAGGGGTTCACAATATAAGCTTAGTTGATGTGGTTTCTTCTAAGGTTCAAGTGCTTGTATTAGTGAATTTTAGGGTTCACTTGGTTAAATATATTCAAATAATGGTTCTGATGAGGCACGTAAGAGATTTTTCAAGTTCCAGTTATTTGATAAATTTCCTTTAAGTATGGAAATGTAAGTGTGCTCTACATTAATGTGGAACCCTAAGAGCAAATAGTGTTATATGATGCGTTTTAGCCCAAAGAATCAAAAGTGGTGCAACCTAATCAAAGAAATCAATGGTGCTATTGCACCACCAACTAAGGCACTCAGAAAATTTATTTTTAGATTTTTTAATGCAATTTATGTAATTTTTCCATATTTAAAATGTACTGGGGGTTATGTAGTATGTTTTGACCCCCAATTAGTGATCAAATATTCTGTGTAATCAAACATGCACCAAATATTTTTTCCATATTTTTCTAGGATTTTATATTATCAAAGGAATCTAACGCAACAAATTTCAGATAAATTGGATTATATAAAAATTCCCATGATTTTTTGAAGTCTGAAAAATCAAGAACAACAATAGACTTGATAGCAGTTCAGTTCATGAATTTTTAAACTTTTTGTATAAATTAGAATTGTGTGAAGTTTGGATATGTTGTTTTTGACTTTAGTACCCACATCCAGGAGAAATTTCAGAATTTTTGGACGTGTAATTTTTTAGGAATTGAATTTTGAAAATCAAAGTTTGTTGCAGGCCGAAAATGTAGAAGGTGATTTTGTTGATTTTCAAAAGATAATAACCACCAACAAGAGTTTCTTTTTATTGTTTTTTTTTATTATGCAAACAACTCAAACAAATAACCTAAGGATCAAAATAAACACCTAATTTGAATGGACAACTGAGATTTTTTTTATGCAAAGATTCTGATGCAACCTAGGATTCAAAAATAAACCTAAACTGAGATGCAAGGACTAGTCAAGTCCTATATCTTTTCTGATGCCAAGTATTACTTCTGGGAAGACCTATATCTTTTCCGCATCGGTGCGGATTAAATCATTTGACGATGTGTCTCGAAATCGAAATTCAGGGCATCTTGTCCTTTTGCCATGACCAGGCATGCGGTGGATTCTTCTCTGGTCATAAAACCGCAGCTAAAGTCCTCCAGTGCGGCTTCTATTGGCCCACGATTTTCAAAGACAAATACAATCACTGTAAGGCATGCACTCGTTGTCAGACCTTAGGCAACATGAGCCACCGTGATATGATGCCCTTATAGTCGATTCTCTTATGCGAAATCTTCGACGTCTGGGAGATTGATTTTATGAGACCTGTTCATATTTCGAATGACTTCGAGTACATTCTACTCGCTGTTGACTACATGTCCAAATGGATCGAAGCCATTCCGATCCAAACCAATGATCGTAAGGTGCTATCAAATTCATTCATTGGAACTTCTCTCGATTCAGGATTCCATGTGCTATAATCTCTGATGGAGGGACCCATTTCACTAATGCTCAATTCAGGTCACTGATGACCAAGTACGGGGTGTCACACAGAATCTCTACTCCTTATCACCCCCAAACTAATGGTCTAGCTGAGCTATCAAATCGGGAGATAAAGAAAGTCCTCCAGGTCACTATTCGACCTGATAGGAAAGACTGGGCATCTCGACTTTTGGAAGCTTTGTGAGCTTATAGGACCGCCCACAAAACCTAATTAGGTATGTCTCCCTTTAGATTGGTGTACGGGAAGGCATGTCACCTCCCCGTTGAATTGGAGCACAAGGCCTATTGGGCAGTACAGAATTGCAATCTAGATCTTTCTAAGGTAGGAACCCACAGAAAGCTTCAAATGAGCGAGATCGATGAATTACGCCATGACGTGTATGAGAACTCGTGAATTTACAAAGAGCGGGTTAAGGCCTTTCACGACCAGCACATATCCTGAAAGATCTTTTACCCTGGTCAAAAAGTCCTACTCTTTGATGCCAAACTCAAACTATTCCCAGGAAAACTAAGATCAAAATGGATCGGACCTTACCTTGTCCGATGAACCTTTGGAAATGGAGTTGTCAAGATCGGTCAACTCAGCCACGATTCATAACCTTTCATCATGAACGGTCAAATTCTCAAACTGTTTATTGAACTTATCGATACAGATTTGGCTGAAACATCCTTTACCCTCCATTCTCCCTGAGCTCATTGCGCCCAGCCGATGATGTAAAACTCAGCACTT
The DNA here is from genome assembly GCA_037157565.1 of Thalassia testudinum. Taxonomy (NCBI): domain Eukaryota; kingdom Viridiplantae; phylum Streptophyta; class Magnoliopsida; order Alismatales; family Hydrocharitaceae; genus Thalassia; species Thalassia testudinum. The sequence goes on along the minus strand of JAZHRO010000036.1, from coordinate 111,328,806 downwards.
AACTGGAGGCAACCCGTCATTTTGAAAAACCTGAAACCTTTCTTGACACATCCTATGCTGAATTCATATTGCACTTTAGGGTTCATCCATTAGAGCAGCCGACTCCACCTCTAGTACATGTACCCAAGCTTGAAATTGTTCGCAACAGTAATCTTGACCCATTCACCCACCCAAAACCTATTCTAATGAATGATCTAAGCTGAACTTGAACCCACCCAATTTACAATGAGGACATTACGAATCATAGGCATGGGGGGTATGAAAGTGCAAAATGCCATGAAAATCATCTAACAAGAAAAGGTTTCATAAAAAAAATAACATATCCCAAAAATACCAAAAAAATGAAACACTTCTTGAAAAATAAAAAGAAATGGGAGGAGAGAAAATTTTGAGGGCATATCAATTTTGGGGAGAAAAAGGGGAGAAGTTAAAAATGACAAAACAGAGCACAAGTTGAAAAGAAAAGAAAAGAGATAGTCATTAGTAAGAAATTAAGGAATTAACTTAGTTCTAGACAATATCAAAAGAAAAAGAAAATGAAAGGAGAAAAAAGTGCTAATGAAACACAAAAGAGAATAGTAGAAACGCTAATTTTAGGCCTCTTGGGTTGTGATCCTAGGCTTAAAAATTTAAGTACCCGCTAAGATCTGGATAGTCCTCAAGAGGTTGGGGAAAATGCGAAGCCTAAGTATTAGGTCTAAAGCTTAAGGAGTATTCGACCTCATTAACTGACCTCTGGTTTATAGGACTCAATAACCTAAGCACCCCAATCCAAACACAGTCTGGTTCAGTGCGCATAAGTATCAAAATCAGGCAAATGCATTTAAATCGTTATGAAAAAGTCACCTAGATTAGGAGCGGCTGATCAACACAAGTTGATTTGTATGAGTTCCCAACACGAAGAGGCAAGAAATTTCCCTCGAAGATGCACAATAACATATCCTCTCCTTGGTGCTTGTCTCCTAGGATATTTACATATCCTACCAGGGGCATGTAAGCACCCTGTGTTGGTTCGGATGCCATGGGCAGCATTATCCCGAAATGTCGATTGCTAGGGTTTGGATTTAGCTACAAAACGGCATGGGTGGGATTATCTCGAAATCTCGAAAGCCAGGGTTCTGGGGGTTGCCATGGGTGGTGCTATCTCGAAGCATCGATTGCTAGGGACCCTTCGAGGATTGATGATGGGGACTAGGAATCCGATACAGACCGTGTTGTCAAGCCAATCCAAAGCTAGAAATAAAAAGAAAAGAGAGAAAACTCTCCAAACGAAGAAATTCCCCTGTCTCTCTCTTATAAAAATGCACTGCAAACTGAATCAAGGCTAAAATATGTTACAAGCACGGGTGCTTTAACCGCGAAGTTCAACGAACCTTAAGATAGTTCTTGTGGGCCTTAAAAACCTTCGCGGCAAATTGAGGCTAGAGTTGGTCAGGTCTGGATCTTCGTTGGTACTTGAGTACCTTTAAGCCTACTGTCAGCATTCTAACCTAATCTACAGATGAACGCACACATCACAGTTTTCTGAGCATCAAAAGATTACATGGTTTAGAATTAAAGTTAAAACCTTAAAATTTTGCTAAGGGACTAGCAAAAAGCTAGGCATGGGGGTATGATGGGAACACCATCATGAGTCCTAACTAGCTCATTTTGACCCAATGAAGTGAATAAATGCTCCTACATAACCTACTGAAGGTAGTAATTCACTGCACAACAATTCTGAGAATGAAACTAGAAACAAGGGGTAAAACTGCAATTTTACCAATGCAGTACAACCATAGATTTTCTCAAGGGATAAACAATGGTCAAATAGTCTTAATAAGATAACAAGTAGGTTGGATTTGACAGAAAAGGGTTTGTGTGAGTTATGTGAATTAAATAACTTCTTGAAAACCTAAAACAGACCCACTTAATTAACCAAGGTTTTGGTCATGATAAAATTCACTTAAACCCTCTAAAAATCATAGAAAAATATTCTCTAGGGTTTAGAACCTTCAATTTGGCCATTGGAACCCATCTTGACCTAAAATGAGATCTCAAATAGATATTTACCCTAATTTGGGTTTTTGCAATTGCCCAGTCAAATGTAGTCAAACCTAAAATTCAACTTCACCATTGGATTCCTTAGGTCCAAATTAGGTTTGTACCAAAATTTGGAGCTAAGGGCAATTCATCTTGACCTAGTTTGCAAAAAGGTTCTGTCTGATTATATTTCTACCCTTAACTTTCAAAAACCCTTTCAATCAGCCCCCTAGCTTCTTCATGGTTTTCATAATTAGGTCCCTCGACCATTATAGCGGAGGAATCCTACTCTAGCGAGCTTTGAAAGGAGATTTCTCCTTGATTACTTGGAGAATCCCTTCCAAAATTGAAAGGGAGAATCTCTGAGTAATTCCCTCCGATCTGAACTCATCTTTGATCCCTGATTCTTTCCCAATCTCTCATGCGAACACATGAGAGATTTGGGTCTCTTAACAGATTCCAACTCCGACGAGCCTTCCTTGCTTGGGAAGCTTGCTTCCCAAGCCCTAATCGACCTTTAGATCTCTATTTAAAGGAGCCTAGAGCTCTCCGATCTCTCCATGCTTGAATTCAGTTGCAAACACCCCTAATTCCTCTCTTCCCTTCTTGGCCGTAGGCTCCTCGACATCCGGCGACATTCCCTGCTCCTCCTCATCGTCCGACCGCCATACCTGCGGCGGATACATCTTCCCTGACTTCGTCCACATCTCGCCGTACCAGTAGGCGCTTCTCTCCCTTCATCCTCGCCAATCCCACCTCACTGGAGCCGCTTTCATCTCCGACATCGGCCACACTAGACCCGATGCCTCCACTTGCCCCCTTCGTCCCTTGACCTCCCAGATAAGCTCCCTCTCCCTTCTATTTTCTTGTCCACTTTTTATCCTCCAAAATTGACCACTGTCGACCTCCATCCCTTCCAACTCCGACCATCAACTCCGGCGAGGCCATCCCACCTCCATAGGCCACCCCAACCCTTGCCAACAAGCCCACAACCTCCGCCTCACTTCACTGATCCTTTCCCCTCACTCGACGCACCGTGCCACTCACCCATGCACCTCCTCGAACACACCCACACACTCGCACACAGTGTGCCCTAGGCACGAATGCACAGGCACCCCTGAGCCACGCTGACATCCCCATCACATCCGCCATGGTCCGGTGACCCTCTCTGAATGTTTTGACATGGCCGCGAGGCCGATCTTGTGTTTTCAGGTTCATCGCCCCTCTGCCATTGTTGCGGAGCTTGAAGCAAGCTTGAAGCCACGCCCAGGTCTTGCTGCTCCAAGTGCTGCTGTCCCAGGTGAGTATAAGCCCCTCACACACGCACTCAGGCCTTCAATTGGAGTCGAGAGACTCCATGCCTACTGCAATTGTGAAGCTCACTTTGCGGGCGCACGCGAGGAAAAGGTGGGACATTTAGTCCCACCTCAGAAGTGAAGGAGCACCCACTCTTGCATAAAAGGAAAAAGTGAAGTAGCCTTATCGCCTCAAATCCATGAGGTAAGGTCCCACTCACCCGACCCGATGTCATCTGCAAACACGCCTTGCGGACCTGGCCTGACCCGACCTGACTGCACTACTCGCCTACTACCACATGCCGATGGGCCTTATTTCGGGTACTCTCCCGACCCGATAACTCGACTACCTGTGTGGCTCTGGGAGAGCGGATCCTAAGAGAGAAAGAGAGGAGATCTGGGCATGGGTAGGGGTAGGTTTTGCTACAGGGTTCTCCAGCCAACACTTAGCCGCAGTCTGAAGAAGAAGAGGAGTCCAGGAGAAGAAGAAGGAAGAAAAAGGCAAAGGAAGAAGAAGGGAAAATAAGAAGAAGAAGCCAGAAGCTGAAGAAGAAGAGAAGGCCAAAGCTAAAGGCAGAAGGCAAAGGAAGAAGAAGAAGAGCAGAAGCCAAAGAGTGAGACAGAGAAGAGAAAGAGAAGAATCATGAAGGCAAAGACAAAGGAAGTCAGAACAGAAGCCAAAGAAGAAGAAGGAAGGAGAAGATAGAGAAGAGGAGAAAAGAAATCAGATACTTTAAGTCATCTGATTAAGGAATCAGACGACAGATTCTAGTTTCCATTGCATATACATTGAATTATTTGGTGGTATTGTAGGAGTACTTAGTGATATACATCACCATTTTACTCCCATATTTTTGCACTCTAATATTGCTACTATTGAATTTCTTTCAGTATATGTTGTGATCTTGATTTCTAAATACCAATTTGCTCCCTGTGTTCGACCTCGGAAGTCTTTTCGTGTAATAAAATTATATCGATTTTGAATGCTATTTCGACTGTACTACAGCGCAATACTTTTTAAAACCCGATTCAGTGCGACAAACACTAAGTTTGTGATATATGGATCCCGAAATCACAAGCCCCCAAAATGCTTTGGAATGGCTATTGCTGACCACGCTTTGACATAAAGATGTCTCCTCTCATCCATATGGCCCCACCAAAAATCCCGAGCAACTTTTTGCATTTCTGCACATAGTTTCTTTGAAAAAAGGATGGTGAACATTAAATGGAAAGGCAAGGAAAGCAAGGAGGGCTGAATCAGAATCCCTCTCCCTGCTTGCGAAAGTGCTCTACCCTTCCAACCAGATAGCTTCTTTTGACATTTGGAAAGAACTAGATCTTTTACCTTCTTTGGAGAGAAGGAAACCAAGAGCGGGCATCCCAAATAAAGCTCATCAATTGTTAACTTCTGAATACCAAGAGCAGCAATTATGCCTTCTTGTAAAGCAGAGGAGACTCCCTTGCTGAAAAATATTTTAGATTTGTTGAAGTTGACCCTTTGTCCTAATACATGCTGGAAATTATCCAAAATAGTCTTGATATTGAGTGTCTCCTATAAGGATGCTGCTGTGAAGAGGATAGTATCGTCAGCAAACATAAGATGAGTAAGGGGGTTCATCCCATCTGCAAATTTATATCCTGAAATAAGTTTGTTAGCTAGAGTAGCATTCAATGATCTAGTGAGGCATTCTGAGTAAAGTATAAAGAGATAAGGAGAGAGGGGGCATCCCTGCCTTATGCCACGTGAAGGAAAAATGGTGTTAGATGTGCTACCATTGACAATGACCTCAAAAGAAGTAGAAGTGACACAGGACATAATTAAGGAAACAAGATTAGAAGGGAAATTAAGTTGCAATAAACGCGTTTCAATAAATTTCTATTCATGCCTGTCAAAAGATTTTTCCATGTCCAATTTTAAGGCCATGCTACCCTTTTTCCTTTTCATCATCTTCATGGAGTGAATGACTTCTCGTGCTAGAATGATATTATCTAAGCCTTGCTTGCCTGACAAAAAACCAGCTTGGTAAGGGGATATGATCCTCAATAGAATCGACTTAAGTCTTGCAGCAGCGAGCTTAGCTACAAGCTTGTAAAGAGAGTTAGTGAGGCTGATCGGCCTGAAATCCTTGGGTTGAATAAGATTGTCCAACTTGGGAGCTAATGCCAAAAAAGTTTTACTCATCTGAACAGGCATCAAAGAAGCAGAGAAGCACTCTTTTACAAAAAGATGAACATCTTGACCAACAATATCCCATGAGTTCTAAAAAAATAACGCTGATAACCCATCTGCCCTGGAGATTTTGTACCATCCATACGAAAGAGAACATTCTTTATCTCATCATCATCTGGTATAGAGGAGCACCATACGTATTCAAAGGTTGTAACCATATCATTTTGATAAAAAAATAGGGATTTCAGCATCAGTATCATCTGAAGTGAACAATTTTTTATAGAAAGAATAAAAACACTCCTTAATTTTATTCTGGTCTCCAGTTTCCTCACTTGATGGTAGTTTAATCCACTGGATGGCATTTTTCCTTTTACAATTTGTGGCATGCAATTGATAATATGTAGTGTTCCTGTCACCACTTTGAATCCACTGTTGATGTGAACGTTGATACCAATGTAACTCCTCTTGGATAAGAACTTTGTCATATTGTTGTCTGATAGTTTCCTCCTCACCTACATTTCCATCTAGGCAATCTTTTTCCTGCATGTCCATCATGGCCATTTCAAGCTTTCTTTTCTTCTCTTTCTAGTCATTCCCTTCCTTTTTCCTTCAAACTCGCAGATCAGAGGATAGCATATTGGACTTTTTCCATATGGACTATCCCCCAGCTGTACTCTTATTCTAGGAGTCAGCAATAGCTTTCTTAAAAGAATTGTTAATATACCAAGATGTTTTGAGCCTCCATAATGAATTCTTGTATATAGTCTTTCTAGCTGTTCTTAAGAGAACAGGACAATGGTCACTAGACATAGGAGGGAGATGGAGGACCCCTGCTAAGGGGTGAGTTTGACACAATGTTGCAAACCCAAAGACCCTATCCAAGCGCTCCTTGATAAGTTGTTTGGCCTTCCTTCTATTTGACCAAGCATAAGCATGTCTAGCGAAGCCTAAATCCATTAGGCCCAACCCATCTATAAAGTTTCTAGATACCTAAATTCTCTTTTAGGCAATTTAGAACCTCCCACTTTATCCTTACTTTCCAATATAACATTTAAATCCCCCATACACAGTAGATTATCTGCATAAGGTTGCAACAAAGAGGTCATTCGAGACCAAAACTTTCTTCTTCTGCCTTTCTTTGGGGTGCCATAAATATAGCATAAGTACCAATTGTAAGCACTAGCCACTATATTAACTAACATACAATGGGGATCAGACTGAACCATGAAGACCTCACAATCATTATTATAAAGTAAACATAAGCCCCATAATCTGCCTTGAGCATCCACACTATATTTCTTGAAATCTTTAAAATTTCCAACCACATTAGACATACTGCCATCCTTAAGATGAGTTTCCGAGATAAATATAAGTGAAGGGAAAGTAGCTCTAATAAGACTTTTTAAATGACGAATTGTAGAGGGAGTTCCCAACCCTCTACAATTCCAAGAAATAATGTTCATGGCTCCATTGGCAACTAATGTGGCTCAACTGCCTGAAGCCTATAAATACTTGTTTCCTCAATATGGAAAGATTTTTGTTTCTTAACACCAGTGCATTCATCCAACAGAAAGGAAGAGGGAATCTATCTCTTCACACTCTTTAGCTCCTGATTAGTAGCCTCCATAGAAATCGACTGAGCTAAATTCCTTGTTGTCCTTTTGAACTTCCTCTTAACTATTTTCCCCTCCATATTAGAGCTTGGTTTTTTAGTCGACCAACCCCAATTGACTGGATTGTCAGCAACATGAGCATTAACATGATCTGTATGGAAGGATTGAGGAGGAGATAATTCGGTATTGTCAGTGCTTGGAATTTTTTGAATTTGACAGTATGAGGTCACGAGGCCTTGGCATGGTATTTTATTAGTGGTTGAAATGTCAGAGATATAAGTAGTGGTATCATCTGTTGAAGAATTTGGATTATTAGTTATATGGGAAGACTCAGTGGAGGCAACTCTATGGCAATTGGAAATAGCTAGATTGACCTTTGCAGTAGGAAGGGAAGATGACTCATGGAACAGAGCCAGTGGAATTAATTGTTTGGGAGAAGTGGCAATAGGCATAGAAGGTGGGTCCATAATGGGTGCAGGGGAGGGAGTAGAAGTAATATAAAATGTGGAGTTTGCCTTACTTGGAGTAGGTATGGTGTCAACAATAGTAGTACATTGAGGGGCGTTATGAGAATGGTCGATAGTACCTGCAGTACTGACATGGGTAAGGGGAGCGACAGAGTTTGGTGGACTAGGAACAGTGTCATCTTCAACCTCCCTTTCTCCACCAGCAATGCAAGCTGGCAGCCTATCATCAGATTTGAAATCATAATTAACAGTCGCTTCATCAACAAACCTTTTGCCCTTAGTGATAGCTCTTAACTAAGCATACTTCAAAGCAATTCTTTCCTCCACCTTCTGCAATAAAGAAGGGTCTTGTATATCCTCCATTTTTCCTTTAGCCTTCAGCCACCTACCACATTCTTTCAGATCATGACCAAGCTTCCCACAAAGGTGACAGTAACGGGGTAAAGCTTCATAGCTTAGGGGAATAGGCAGCAACTTCCAAGAAGTAGAAATTACCTCAACTTCCTTCAACAGAGGCTCATCAATGCTTAGTTCATTAGCTCTCACAAATCTTCCCCCTCTTCTTTCATCAAGATCTAAGTCTTTAATTTCAGCCCAAGTGGAAGTCATCCTCAGCAAAGCAACTCGACATCTATACTCTGGCAGGAGGTCCCAAAACTGAACCCAAAGCCTGGTTTTTTGAAATATATAATCCGAGGGCCTCATATCAGGATGGCTAACCAGAGTGAGGATGAGATCTCCATCAAAGTGCCAAGGACTTCTATTAAGGATAGACCTCAAATTTGTCTCCTTTATGAAAGCTGCCACCCAAATACCATTGGCTACTTCAGTTATTTTAGGGGCTTCAGACACTGTCCAAGCTTTGGTCACAACTTTTGATACAACAACCGGTCTAGGCTTCCTCAAGGACAAAATTCTGAAGTATAAACACTTGGCCCAACACTTAGGATCCTTAAGATCCTTAGAGTTCATTCTAACAGAAACTTTACGCTCTTCCTCACAAAGAAGGGATTGTATACCTTGGATGACCTCCAACTCATTTGAATCCATCTCAACAGATCAGATTATAAAGAGCAGCACAGTTGAACTAAAGCTATCAGAAGAGTAAATTAGGAAGATAACACAAACAACTACAAAATAGAGGAATTAGGAACGTTGCAAAATAGACAATAAAGGAGTATATAGTATGTAGCAGAGGTTGAAGGAGAGCAAGAAGAGGAATGTCACTTAGCAGCACAGTTAACATCACCACCAACAGTGGGAAAGGAGGCACCCTCAAGAGAGGGAGACCAAGGCACTTCTTCAATGGGGATTTTTTTTTTTTTAAAGTGGGAAATGCATACCTTTTTGCAAGCCTTTTTTCCACGAGCTTCATTTTTCAAAGTCATAAAAAGATGGTATTTGTTGATTTCTCATGAAATGTGACATGATAAGACATGTTTGTGGGTATTTTTTCAAATTTTGATATTTTGATGTGTGCTTTCACAGTGGAAGGTAGTATATATGAACTCATTTATCTACGATAGTACACAACATGGTGAATAAATGTGCTGCGTTACAGCACAATGAATCTATTTCTCCTCCCCTCTTTTTTTTAAAACTTTTTTATGGTCGATCTAGGGCCTATTTTTTCATTATGATTTTTTTTAGGTTCTCCTTTTTAGTTCTATTTATTTGCTTATTTTCTTTTTAGGGGAGTCAAAATTCCTTTACAAGGGTATGCTAGTGGAGTATTGAGGTCATGATGTGTTGCCGATGTACTAGGTGTTAAGAGGACGATGAGGAGTTGACTAGTGGGTGGACGAGGAGGAAGAGCATGCTGTGTGCTGAAAGGGAAGGACGAGGTTCCTCCCGTGCTTCCAACGTTGCAGCTCGAGGAATGTGGGGGTTCCTCCCGTTGGGGGCATGCGACAGGTGCAGCGGGTCGAGATTCCTCCTGTCTTCTGGTGTTGCAGGTCGAGGAAGGTGGTGGTGGTAGGCAGAGGAGGAGGGGGAGGGGAGAAGCGGAGGAGGAGGGGTGGGGTGGTGGTGAGGTGCCCCGTGTGCTTTGTGTTGCGACACTGCATGTGCTTTGTCGTGTTGTGAGTTGTTGGTGTTGTTGTGAGTCATCCGTATCTATTGTGTTGTCTGGGAGTCATCCGTGTCAGTCATCTAAGAACTTAGCACACAACACATGATGCACACAAGCACCCGACCAACATCTGTGCTTTGTGTTCTGTCAAAGCCGTATGCTTTGTGATCCATCGAATTTCAGTACACGACACACCAATCACCTGACACGACATTCACCTGCGTAAGTGCACATACATTACGTACTAGTAGGCCTTTAAATAAACTTAGAAGGTCGAGTAAAATGACGTGTATTATGCTGTGTATATATTATTTTTTTTTTGTTTAGATGAGAAAGGTGGTGAGGGAGTTTTCCTAGGTGAATTTGCATATGATCGGAAAAGTACGGTGGGAATTCGTGAGAGGAGAGATGACGTTGACGTCGGATGGGATAAATAGGAATTGATGTTGGGATTTTGTTGGAAGTAAGTGGGATTTACCGGGAGGGGGTGGGGGTGGTGTCGTCGGCGGATGTGGGTGGGAATTTGGGAGGGAATTGACGTGATGGAGGGTGTGTTGTGTTTTGCAAGGTGGGGATGTTGCTCAGGTGGGTTTGAGAATTGAAATTTTAAATAGGTTAAGATTAACGTTTAATTAGGTTAAAGATGTGGGAAAGTAAGTGATTTAATATTTCTATGTAATTTAGTTTGATCTAATTATTTTTTTGGTTACATTAATAATAATAAATTTATAACTAAATCCTAAATAATAAAATATTTATAAAATAATGTCAAATAACTATTCTAATCTAATATGATACATCATAATATAATTTACTTTTAAATTAATAATAATTAAATATAAATTATATAAATAAATATGGATATATCACTTAACTATCTTCCTTCCGGGGAATATGTCTCACCTGCAACTTTTCCATTTACATTAAGAAAGAGAGAGAGCATGGTGGCAGCCGTTGGTGTAAAGAGTCATGATCATCGTGAGGGTGATGGGCTGGTGGGGCCAGCTAACATAGACGACCAATTTCATTATAACGGTAATAGATTGATGGCGTTAGCTGACATGGAGGGCCAATTTCATCGTGAGGGCGTTGTTGGCAATGTAGTGCAAAGTACAAGAGGATTAAGATCTTAGGAATTCTGTATCCTATTACAATGTGGGTCCCTCAACTAGGCCAACGTGGAAGTTCTTGCCAAGGAAATACTCTAGAAATGGTAATTTTTAAAAAGGAGAGGATCACATAATATGCCTATTAAATTATGGAGAACACGTCGGGGTCTGTGATTAATTGGATGAAATCCTCGTGAGCAAACACGTAGCTTGTGGAGACTTGGTCTTGAATGTACCAAAAAAAGAGAAGACAGTGTTAGCAAAGAACAGTTGCACTAGTGGCAAAGTAGTGACTTTTATTTTAGAGGAAGAAGTCATTCTTGGTGTTGAACATGGTAGAAAGGTTGGGGGAGGGGGGGGAGTGATCACAACCTCCCCTACCTTCCTTGGCTGATGTGAGTTTATAACGACTCGAACCTCACCATTTAAACTAACCTGGTGGAATCCAAGTCATCGAATACAATAAGCAAGCACAATAAGTTTGAAGTCACCAACACATAATTATAAAATAAAAACATAACGAAACAAATTATTCATAAAGCATTGAAATAAATAAAGCAAATAATCATCTCCATTATAATCAAGTCCACAAATCTAAAAGTGAAAGAAAAACGTTACTAGTTAACTATTTGAATACATCTAACAAAACCATGAAAGGAAACTAAACAACTAAATGGATTGTTTGCTGGTGCCAAACTAGGTCCCACACCAATTAGGTTTAGGAATAATCCTCTTGACCAAATACCCCTTGTTATGGGATTAATCAAGCCTCGTGTCCATTTTTTTGTATTTCTTGCATAACTTTTACTACAGGCTTTAGATTTTTGCTAAACAAGTACTATTGGAAAGCTTGCAATATGAATCCAACGGTACCAAATATGACATATTTCAAGCAAGTTTCACCAAGGGTTAACCAAGTTTAATTAAAACACACATTTTTCTCATTTTTGGGGTACATAGACCCGATTTGCGCCTAACAACTATCAATGGGCTCATCTTTGTTAGATGATGGGTGTTATTTTATGTTCCTTTTTTATGTATCTTTTATTTCTTTAGGACCATGTCGTTATTTTTCCCACACCTCTCTTCTTATAAAGAGGTGTGGGGGCTCCCATAATAAAATTAACTGGTTCTATTCTCATACTTGGTATCAGAGCACCGGTCCTATCCTGTGGCTCTAGGTATCCCAATCCCAAGGCCTTTGAAACCCTAATCCACCCTACCCCAAACTCGCCTTTGCGCCACTACCACCATCGGCAGCAGCACCAGCGGCGTAGACCCACCATTGGGCAACGCCACTACTGCAACAACCTCCTTGTTGTGCATTGCAGTAGGGCCATCGCCCCATCTGCGCCGTTGTGCCTTGCTGTAGTAGCCCCTTCGATCACCGATGACTTGTGCTATAGTAGTAGAATCTCCAAGGCCCACCGCTGCGAGCTGTAGTAGGGTCTCCACCTCTCTACGCCACCGCTCAGGCCACTAGACAGGGGGGTTGTGCTGCCTCCTGGAGTCTGTAGGAAGGTTCTTGAGTCCTTGGTGATGGAGTTTTAGATTGAGAACCTTCTTGTCTGTGGTATGGTTTTCTGTAGATTTATGGTCCACTTTTGGGGTGTGTATTCCCCTTATTAATGATTTTTGGGGTATGTTTTCGCCGTATTGGATGATTCTTAGCGTGTGCATTTCCTATTTTATTTGGATGTGGTCTGCTTGACAACGATGGCAGAGTGTGTGAGTTTGGTGCACCAGGAGCATTATAGGAGCCACCGTGGAGTAAGGTGGCTGATTGATTCTAGTGCATCACAACATCTGTGCGGTGATCAGATCTACTTTCGTTCGATACAGCCTGTTACCCTAAGGAGGACTGTACAGGTGGTTGATGGTAGAAATACCCTGATTGCATAGTAATCATAGGACTTAAATGACCTAAACTAAGTTAGAACTTAGCATAATTATAGCATAATTCATGCATTAGTTGCATACTTTGCATCTTTACTACCTTACATACATATTTATGCAATAATATTAATATTTCATGCTGATTAGTGTATTATATGATTTGTAGATAATAAGAAGCTCAAGAGATGGCCTGAAGTTGAATCTGAAGCAGGATAGAGGCTAGAGCTATAGCAGAGCTGGAGCAGAAGCCATGGAATAAAGCTACAATCAAGTTGAAGACATAATGTAGGGAAGATGTATACTACATTACTTGTGAGATTTTAATGCCTAGATTGAATTATGAAGAACATAGGATATCCTTAACACCTATCCCTAGCCTAAGGATAGCCTTAGACACCTTCCCAAACCTTCGCTACCCTTCCTATTAGGTCATCTTAGCCTAAAACACCTCAAAACCCACATTCCAGCCACCTCTGGACATCCAGGTAGGATGCTGGATGTCCAAGCTCCAAAGATTACACTTGCAGGAGTTAAAACCCAAACTGATGCAAAATTGGACGTCCAAACAGTGTGTCAGACATCCAATTTCTGCAGAAACCTAAGACAAAACCAAACATCCATACTGATTTAGTATTGGACATCCAAACTAAGACTTAGACTTCTGATTTTAAAGTATACATCATCTGATGTTAAGATCAAAAGTCTGGTACTCCTCTCCTTTTGCTGCTTTGAGAATCAAGCCTAGATCTTGATTCCTAAGGCCTATAAGCCTAATTCTACACCCTAGGAAACCTAATTTACTGTACCCTAAGCCTAGTATACCACCCTAGGACCCTCCTAAGAACCTAGATAGGTTCTCTCTAAACCCAATTGACTTGGATCTAAGTCAATTGCATTACACTTAGTTAATTGGACTTATAGAGTCCAATTGAGCTCAAATCTCAACCAACACAAGTTTAATTGGACTCAGTGAGAGTCCAATTGACTCAAGCCTAATCTAATTGGGAATTCCCTTTCCCAATTGCACACATGTTGACCCAATTAAACTTGGTTAAGTTTAATTGGGCCAACCATTTAGTAATAGGTTACACCTAACCTATTTTTAGACACCTTAATAGGACTCACCTAAGACCGAATTAGAAGTGGACCAACTGGTCCACTTGACCTCCTATTGGTGCACACACCACCATACACTCACTCACACACACACATGCACCCACACCCACTCGCCAATTCTAGAGAAGAATCTAGAATGGCCACACATGGTCATTCTTAGATCCACAAAAAGTGGATCTAAGAAAACCCATTTTTAGCAAAGTGGATAGCCACTCTAGAGAAGTCTAGAGGATTCTCTTGAGAACCCTTGGCCATCCCCATTAGCCTATTTAATGACTCCCTTGGATGGGGAAAGCTTCATCTCTTGGACCCCCATTTCCACGCCACTTGCACCATCACTCACGAGAACCTCTACCATCTTCATCTTCCACGTCCAAGAGAGCACCACCTACTCCACCTCTCAAGAGGTTGGCCTACCCACCATTGGTCATCCCTCTCTTCCTTCCCACCTCCTTAAGCCACATGGTCACCGGAGACCACCTCCAGTGCCCGATTTCACCCTTAGCTAAAGTTCTTCCTAGTTGAATTCTAGTATTAATTTCTTACTTGTACCATAGTATTATCCATCCCTTAAAGTACACGCATAATCTCTTCGAGATCCATGCGTGCATCTCCTTTTTGTTAGCATAGATTTAGTTATTTTCATTCCCTTGTAAAGCATTCATCTAGAATCGATTATAATGACTTGATTCAATGAAATAAAATTAGCATTTTAGTAGAATCATAATCTCTTTGTTTATATGAATAGAATGGCAGTTTCGGAACATATATATGACTTCTTACTAGATAGGAACATGGGTGGAAATCAGAGATTGGTAGAAGTTGTGCACACTGAAACACATACATTCACATTTGTCATTTTCTTAACTCATGCACACGTACTATGAATAAATAGCACGACTGGCGAATCCTATTTATGCATAATTGAAACTGGATTGCAATTCTGAACAAGTAGAGAGAGAATAAAATCAAAATCAATTTCACCATCCTACGCCTCCGTGAGATTGACCGAGACACTCACTGTCTCATTATTAAATTTTTGTTTAAGTCGTATTTTGCGCTATATTACAACATTTTTCCTAACCAAAACGTGATTCGTACACTCAACAAATGGCGCTATTGTCGGGGAAGTAACGTGATTTTGATTTCTGATTTCTAATCTTAATTTTGACATATGTGCTTCTGCTTGCTTTTGGTGTGCAAGAATAGGAAAGAGGATTCTGTGCACACATTAGGTGCAGTTGAAGAAAAATTAGGTAAACACCAAAAAATCTTAGATTTAGGATTTCTTTTGAATCTTAGGATTAGATTTGCTTTTTGAAAAAAAAAATCTGAAAAATTTCTCTTCAAAAAAAAGAAAATAAATTCACAAATTTGAAAAAAAAAGTATTTCTTGAAAAGGGTCATTTTTTATTTGAAAACTCTTTCAAAAGCCTTTTTACCACTTTCTGTAATTAGGCCAAATATTTTTAGTGATTTCAAAAATCATTTGTTGAATATTTGGTGATCCAAAAATCTTGAAATTTGGGCTGAAGATATATTTTCAAATATGAATTTTTTTAATCTTCAAAAAGTGATTCTGAATAGCACAAAAATCTAATTTGACTAAAAATAGTGGGTTTTGAAATATTATCAAGTTAGCTTTCATTTTCATATTTTTACCAAAATTTTGGAGCATGGTTGATACTGTTTCAAAAAGAAAAACCAACATGGGGTCACAATTCCAAATCTGAGTCTTGTTAGTTAAAAATTTATATTTATTTGTTTGGAATAGTAAAAATTCTGAAAAAATATTCTTTAAAAAGTTTATTGGAAAAGAAATCTACCTACCCAATTTTAGATCATTTGGATTCAAATTGTGTCTTAGAGAGTATTTTTAAGTTGATTTATGGTCTACTGCCTGAACACTTAGTCAATTGCATGAACCTTAGGTTCAACTTTTAAGGTCACAACTAGAGACCACATTGGACTAGCTTGGTCTTAATCAAGTCTAGTGACTAGTTGGTGAGTCAGGTCACCGTGTGGACCACTCACCAACACCCAAATTGATAAAACACATCAATTAACCTGAATTTGTTATCGAACTACTGGGTCATCACAACTGCTTTCGCCAAACCTAGTGCCAAGTCTTCGGGGTAGTGTCAAATGACTGTGTCTAAGGGGTATCAAGGACTCGGAGGCCAAAGCCAAAGGAAGAACCTTCCCCTTAGTCCTCTCGTAACAGACTAGTTGGGTTTGCTTAAGAGGCTGAGATTATTTTCAGTCTATTTCGTAACAAATTTTTCTTCAAAAATTAGAATCCTAACAAAATATTTGGTCAATTGATCTTAAGGACCACTTGAATGACAAGGCCTTAGCCTTGTTTGGCTTGGCTACACTAACCTGGGTTGATTGGTGTATGCAAGGGAGGAGGTCACTTAGACTCAATTAGTTGGACCTTGGGAGACGAACCCAAGGCGACGAAGGAAACTTTATGCATTGCCCGACCCTTCTTCTCAAGCCTCTTCTTCTTCTTGATTAGTTAAAATGGCTTATCCAAATCCAAATATGGGTCCTGGTTTCGAGGACTAAGATCCATACTTAACTTCCATGGATCCATATCATTTCTACCACCCGCAAGGGTCTTCTTCCTCTTCTCCTAACTTGGCTATGACACCCACTCCTACAGGATAGGAGACCTCTCCTAATTTCTCGGGGTATGATTTTCGTACCTCTACCTCTCACCTGTGGAACACAGCTAGACCTAGTCCACCCCCTTGGAGCCCTAATGAACTGCCAACGCACATGCGACCTCATTTCATATTACAACAAATGGTAGCCAAGCTTAAAGAGAAGGTTGCAATTTATTTATATCAAGTTTAGATGATCATTTAGCTGGGGCAAAGAAAAGCTTGGATTCTAGCCTAAGAATCTTTAATAATAGCCCTTTAAGAACTAGAATCCCTGACAAGGTTAACCAGATAGACTTGTGCACTTCAAGAAATACTGCTTTTGCAGTATCAAGTGGAGAATAGCCTTGAGGACATCGAAGAACCTGAAGTGGTTGCACCTGCAAGTGCTACAAAGGATTCTCTGGGGCAAATACTCGAAATAGATTCAAGGGGAGAGATAGCTGATGTGGGACATGAGCCGGAACTAACCTGAATGGGCTCATCCGAGAGTCCCATTCGGGAAAGTGACGAGGAAAGGGCCGGTACCCATAACATTGATTTACAATTGTGGGAGACACCTGATGGAATTAAGGAAGAAAATCAACCTACGGATGTAGATCTTGATGAAAGCCCTGAGATGCAAACCTTTCATTTTGAGGAATCAGTCAATCGTGAACCAGAATATGATTTCTTTATATTCAAGGATTCCTAAGGTGATGATTCACAGGACAATTTAGATTTAGATGTATCAAACAATCTGGGGGAATTTAAGCAAAGGAAGGTTGGATTTAATAAAAATCATGGGAAAATAGAAGAAATCTCTCAAGGAGATAGAGAGGTGAATGACTTGGATAGCTCTAGTCAGGTACATCTGGGCAGTTCAGAGATGACTTTGCCTAGAGATTTTGATAATCACATGTGCCTGGATGAATCTGGATTTGACATGATTGTTCAATCCAAATCACTTCCTCTGAGAAGCGAATCTTCTTGCACTCCAACATCATCTAATTCGCATTTTTCTCCTTCCACCTACAAAGGTGATTACGGAAACCCTTGGTCTGCATTCTCTACTCTTGATTCTAATCTCCAATTATTGGGGGATGCTTTTGATGATTTATCAAGGGAAATAGAAAGGCCATCTGAATCACAAAGTGCTGAGGAATCTGACATTTATAAGGGTGAAATACTGAGTTCAATGAATTGGGGACTTACTCACAATCCTAGTAAATCTAATGGATGGCTAGACTCAGAGACTGAGATAGATTTCGATGAATATGAAATTAACACTAATGAGGATGAGATAGTCTCTGATGTGGATTTTAGTGAACTCTACACAGAACTCCCAATCTTACATGTACCCTCAAATAACCCGAGGTCTGGGGAGAGCATGATTTTTGATGTCAATCACCACTATGAAGACCCCTATATCCAATCTTTGATGCTGATGTGCATTTTGATCATCATATCAATCCGCTTCCCCAGCAATTTCTCATTGAATTCTAGAACATGATTAATGAGAAGATTTGCCATCATGATCTTCATTTTGATTATCCTCCACATTTTGCCCCTACTCCACATTTTGCTATAGAAAGACTCTTTGGAGTAAGGATGCATCATTAGCTGGTTCAGATTTGCGGACCACTAATTCTTGGAGCAGACGAGCACATCTTTTTATTAATCTTGATCATCTCTTTAGCAATCACTGATGTATTAGATTGAGTTTTCGCCTAGCTGGAGGCATTAAACTCAGTGATAAATGCCAGTTTATCATCATTCTTATGCCTTAAAACTGATCTATCTCTTAGGGTTTTAACTCTGCAAATGTGTTTTCGGGCTGCATTTAGACATCATTTAGGATAGGCATGCATTGCATATTTTTTATGTTTTTGACATGTTTGTTTGAGTGTTGAGGGTGAACAGATAGCCAGATTCCTAAAACCCTAGCTCTAAGGAAGGAAAAAGGTGAAGAGGAAGCTCATTCCAACTGGACCATACTTGAATCCAGCTCATCACAACTGGATACCAGCTCACCTAGGTTGGGTTTATCTCATCCCAGCTCCATTTAGCTCATCTCAGCTGGATGGCAACTTAGGGTAGCTTAACTTAGCTCAACTTAGCTTAGATTCAGCTCAATGATGATAGCATCATCATCAGCCATATCTAGCTTTAATTAGGCATATTCCATCATTAAATGCTCCTACATAACCACTAGAGAGACGAAATTCATTGCAAATCCATTTTAAGGAAAATACAGTAAAATAGGGGTAAAATTACAGTTTTAATAACATATCTCAATTGCAGTACAATCATGGGATTTCTAAGGGGTTGATTAAGGGTCAAATGGTCTTAAGAGTCTAACAAGTGGGCTAGTACAGACAGAAAAGGGTTTTCAAGCATTTTAGGAATTAAATGACATCTGAAATTATGAAAATAAACTCGCTTAAATAACTGAGGTTCTTGTCAGGATAAAATTCACCTAAATCCTCTAAAATTCATAGAAAAATATTCTCTATGGTTTGACATCCTTGATTTGACCATCAGAACTTATCTTGACCCAAAATAGAGCCACAGATAGACTTTTACCTTAATTTGGATAATTGTGCAATTTCTCCAGTCAAACTTAGTCAAATCCTAAATTTAACTTCACCATTGGATTCCTTGGATCCAAATTATGTTTGTAACAAAATTTGAACCCAATCTGAGATCATCTTGACCTAGTTTGCAATTTGATCCTGTTTGAGTCTTTTCTCTCACACACATGCCCCTAACTTTTGAATCTCTTACAAATAGGCCCCTAAATTTATCATCATTCTTTACAAAAAGGTCCCTACACCATTTTTCGAAAGTCCAACCTCCAACGTTGATTTTTGAGCGAGGTTTTCTCGCTCGATTCTCAATCAATCAATTACAGATTTAAAATGAAGATTTCTTGGGAAATTGACTTCCAAATGAGCCCATCTAGGGATCCTAAATCTCTCTAGAATCCTCGTGCGAACAATTTGATTAAATAGGTATCCTACATCGGTGAGGAGCTTGGAGTTTTCAAACTTGTTTCCAAGCTTCGAACTCCATCTAGACCCTTATAAAAGAAACCCCAGGAACTGCTCATTCTCCTTAGCAAGGTTTTGGGCCACAAACATCTTCCGAACCCAACCTCCAGCCCCTCTCCAACTGAGCTTCGGTGAGCCTCTTCCTCTGTCGTCTCTAGCCTCCCAACCGCCAACGTGGGAGCACTAATATCTTCGTCTCCTTCGTATGCTCCTTGACGACTAAATCAGGAGCTGTTCCTTGCCGTTCTTCCTCGCCATCCCCCTCCGGAGAATTCATCCCCTCCAGCGCTGTCTAATCAAAGCTGGCACGGATCTCCTTCCTCGTTGTCCCTTAGCTAGGTCCTTAGCTTCCCCTTTCCCTCTACTCTATTTCTCTCTTCATCACTCAAAACCATCCCCCGACAACACCAAACACCGTCATCTTCTTCACCTCTGATCGACCTTCGACGAGGTCCTTCACCCACTTTATTGTCCCAAATACCTGGCCAACACCGCCAAAACCTCCACCATGGCCCCTAGAGTGAAAGCCATTAACCTTTCCAGGCCTATTGCCCACTCCACCTCCTTACCGAACAACCCATCATCCTCCGTCCAATTTCGTCTCCGCCAACCACCTACACACCCTCTCACGCTACGCCACGACAACACCATGATCACTGTCACACGGCGAAGTTACTAAATGTGTTTAATGTGGCCAAGAGGCTGTTCTTTGTAGTTTCAGGTGATCATGTTTGTTCGCCATTACCGTAGTTTCAAGCAAGCTTGAAGATTGGTCCTCAGGCTGCTACCTACAGGTTCGGGCTCCAGGTGATGCAGGTTCACCTCAGCAACACACTCGTCCGGTCAATTGAAGCCATTAACCGCCACATGCACCTCAATCGAGTCCACCTTCCACTGCAGCAGCAAAGAAGAAAGGGACGCAGGTTTAGTCCCACATCGTGGGTTTACAAAGCAGTGCGTGGAGATATATTGAATTT
Source organism: Thalassia testudinum (assembly GCA_037157565.1). Lineage (NCBI taxonomy): Eukaryota > Viridiplantae > Streptophyta > Magnoliopsida > Alismatales > Hydrocharitaceae > Thalassia > Thalassia testudinum. The sequence continues at coordinate 111,308,369 of JAZHRO010000036.1, read as the reverse complement.
GTGTTGATAGCTCATCACCTCAAGTAACACACAGGGGGTGAGGTCCCCTCTCATCCGCACCCTCACATGTGCCTCGCCCGTGACACTGTGCATGCGGGCCTGGCTTTGACCCGACCCGCCTAACCCGCGCACACCTCGGTTACTACCCCACGGCGACACCCTGGTCCCGGTATGCTCTTGCCTGAATCTGATTACCTAGTATTGTGTATGGCCTTGGGATGGCGTGGAAGAGGAGAATCCAGAGAGAGAAGGAGAGAGAGCGCGAGGGCATGGGGGTTTTTCTCTATTGTGGATTGGCTAACACTTAGCCAATTTTGTAAGTTTCCCCCTGTGCATCAGAAGGGCTGAAGAAGAAGGAAGGAAGAAGGCTTGGACAGAGGAGAAGAAAGGCCAAGGAAGAGAAGAGATAGAAGCCAAAGTAGAGAACCGAAGAAGAAGAAGGCGTAGAAAGGAAGAGAAGAACTGTAGAATCAAACATTTAAGACGTCTGATCCTACCATCAGACGTCTAGTTCTCCTATTTCAGGCTAATTAACTTGATTACTATTGAACATCTACTTGCTATGATTGTGAGGAGTAATTGGTGATCTAAATCACCATTTTACTCTATTCTTTTTGCACATTGATACTTGACATTATTGCTATATCATTCTATATTAATTCTGATTGCAATTTCTTATATCTTTGACTCAAATTGTGTGCACATTAGATTATTTGCTCTTAGCGAACGACCTCAGACTTTCACTCGAGTTATAAATTTTATTTGTTTTCAAGCGACTTCAACCTATACTACGACACAGCATTTATAACATCGATTTCGCTTAGCTAACACTCAACTTAGTTGAAACTAGCTTATTCTAGCTCCAATTAGTTCACTGGGAGCGCTAGCTCAACTTAGTTGATAGGAGTTCATTCTATCTCTAGCTCAGTTCATCCTAGCTCTACTCAGCTCACGGAAGCTCTAGTCAACTTGGCTTAGCTACTAATCTTCAACTAGCTAAGCTAGGTCAACTAAGAAGTCCATGGCCAACTCCCCCCAACTCCACAATAATTGAGACCAGCTCAACTTAGCTCAACCTATTAAACTTAGCAGCTAGCAAAGAACTAGCTAGCTAAGCTGAGTAGCTGAGCTCCTAAGAAGACCTCTTCAGCAATTGTCAGCTCTCGCAAGCTTCAGAATAGCTCAGATGCAGCCCTATCTCCCTATACTTCCTTTTCCACTACCCTACTAGCTAAGCTAGTTTAGCTAGCTTATCTTAGCTTATCAGCATCTCCTCCACCATGGCCATCCAACCTAGCTACTACTCCACCAAAAACCACCTCTACCTCCTTCCCTTTTTGGCGCCAATCTTCTTCAACCACTACAACCACTCACATCCTTTGAAGGTGGCACCAAAAACTAAGCCACCCCTTCACCCAAATAACCATCCTTAATCCCCCTTTAGTTGGTGCCAAAACACCCATGCATCTCCCCATTTTGGTGCCAACTAATCCTAGCTTTCCATCACTTAACCACCACCACATGTAGCCATCCTATCCCCTCCTACCATTCCACGCCAAACCTAACCCCTAACCACACATCAAATTGGTGCCAAAACACCCAACCACATCCTTATGCATCTCTTTCTATGGCGCCAATTAACCCCCATCATTGATCCTACAACTACCACCATCTAAGCCTATCCCAACCTTACACATGCCCCACAGTGACGTGGTCTCGTGCGTGTGTGTTAAGAGGTGTCGTTATAGTTGCACTTGATACGTCGGTTTTAAAAGAAGTAAACGGAGGTGAGTCCGAGTGTCGGTCTCAGGGAGGCGTGGAAATCGGATTTTGTTTACCACTTGTCACGAAAAAGGTGGAGTTTTGCTTGCGAAAGAGACGATTTTGAAAAGCGAGAGATAGAGAGAGTTTAGGGTTAGAAAGCTCTTGGTTTTGATCATGCACTTTAAACAGAAATTAAAATGGCGACTAAATGGAAAATAATTTCATTAAACATGCATTCATAGTTCATGGTTTACAACATTAAATATATGCTTCAACAAAAGTAAATGAAAGCTTAAAAGAGAGAGAGAGAGAGGTAGAGAGAGTGGAGAGCGACGAGGCAGCCACGGAGGTGGAGGAGGCTCCGTCGGTGGCTCGTCGTCTCCGGCGATTACAAGAGTGCCTAAAGCTAGCTAGGAGAGGAGTGGAGTAGTTGCAAGTGGGAGAGTATGCCTTGAATGGTGGTAGAAGGGGGTTTAAATAGAGTTAAGGGCTTCCTAAAAGAAGAATGTGCTTTAGCGACATCCAGAACGTTGCTAAAATCGCTTCTAGATACGTCGGTGAAGCCCTCCTGCTGCCGGTTAGCTGCCCGCCCTGCTCTCTCTCCATGCGCGATCCGTGGACGTTGAACGAGAGCTGTCTGATCGAAGATCGGACGACTGAGATCCTCCTGCGCCCGCGCTGAGATCGCGCCTTGGGCGCGCGTGCGCGCGCGCGTTTCCGCCCGACGTGCGCGCGCGCGTGGGAGCTCGGGAGCTGTCATCGCGCCGCGTGGCGCGAACCTGGCCGCCCGCGGCTGATCGGGCGGCCCAATTTTGCCGCGCCCTTCGCTCGCGCTTGATTTCTGCTCCGCGCGATTCGAGCACGCATCGCTACGATGCGGGAGTGCGCGCTAGCCGTTGCTCCACGCCCGCGCTTTATCACGGCAACCGCGGGCGAGCGCGCGGATCTCGGCTGTTCCATCGAAGATCCACGGTCGAGATTCTTCTTTGGCTGGCTTGAGGGCGTGCGAGCGGTGGGGGTGGGGCGACGTGGCACTTTCTGGGCCGTTGATCTCCAGATCAACGGTCAGAATTTCTTGGGCCCATTGTGGGAGCTCCGGATGTCGAATTTGGCCGATCTTGAGTCCATTGGACTCCGTTCGTCGTTCTGAATCCATCCGTGTGGTTCGATTGCTCATCTGGGGCCTGCTTTGACAAATGCTTTACACAAATGGCCATTAATACAGTTTATAAGCAATCTTGGTACTTGATGCATGCAATGCTCCTATTCTACTTTATGTTGTGCCTTTTATTCTAAAGATGGGCCATATTCAACCTAATTACTACCCCCTTGCGTGGTGTTATCACACAGCAACAATTCTTTTGGAATCCCTACTTAACCACCACCTAACACCTTCCTACAACCCCATAATTGACACCAAATCATAAGCCAATCACCACCCTACATCCACCTTCAAACCATATCACTGTTGGAAATCATAGATCGCGTATTTGATTAGAAAAATGCGCCGTAGTATAGTTGTGAAATACAATCAACAAAAATTATTTTCTAAAGATAACGAGACTTGAGTCCCGGTCGTTCGTCTCTAGGAGGCATTTGTTTTACTTTAGAGTTCAATCTTTTACCACTTTACTTTGTTTAAAATTGCACACTGGTTTCCAATCTCCTGATTAAGATTTCACCACTTCTGTTATGAACTCTGATTACGTGCGCGTGCGTTAAATAAATCACAAAGGTGAACGTGTGAGTTTCTGTGTGCACAATTCTAGTGAGGTGGTGACTGTTTATGGAGAATGCGTCTATCGTTAGATTTTCTATATTCTCGGGAAACAACATGCTTGTTGCAGAATAGATAAACAATTGAAAAATAGGCAACTTGAATCACGCAAACATGATAGCAATCAATAAGCTCATGGTGATTTCAAAACATGGAGATTGATGAGTCTATTTTAATGGACTAATTTTACACCTAAGTAACTTTAATTGTATCTTTTAGGTTTGTTAATAACTATATTAAGTTATAGAATGTTTGGATGCATCATGATTTAGGTTTACATTTATTCTATAACTTAATATGTGCTTTTTATGTGCAGAAAAATAATTGGCAAAAGAATGAGGAGGAAAGGGTAAATTACCCTTTTCAAATAATCGGCGGCTGCTCTTTTCCCCCATCCTCCAGGCACCCTCAACAGCCACTAGCTAGAAATAGTTAAGGGATTTGAAAATCCCTAAACTCTCACAGACGCAAACGAGGAAGAGTTAAAAAGCACGTGGATCCAGGGAGAGAAGACCATCGAGGAAGAGAAGAACTTGCACCATCTTCTCCAGCGTGCACTGTGGATCCATCTTCCCCCTTGTGGGGAAAAACCCCATCTTCAGCACCAAGTGCACCCTCTCGCCCACACGCCCTCACCATAGCAGGCACACGGCAAGCATCCTCCAGTCGCGCCTACAGGTGTGCACTCCAACCTCTCCAGCCAGCCCGCAGGCGCACACCTTCGCGCGCCCATCTCCCTTCCAGCACGCTCCAACATCTGCAGACCGCCTCACCCACGCCCCCTTGTGCAAGCCTGCAGCACTCGTGGCCATCTTGCAGGCGCATCTGCAGACCGCCTCATGCGTGCCCCCCTCCTTCCTACAGAGCGCCCTCTCTCCCAGCAGGCACGCAAGCCAAGCACCTCCAGCGCTCCCTACAGGCGCGCCTTAGTGCGACCACCTTCCACGTGCACTCCAGCATTTGCAGACCGCCTCGCCCTCACGCCCGCCTTCGCGCCCATCTTGCAGGCACTGCCACCTTCACCTCGCAAGCCTGCCAACGCCATCAACCCGCAGCGCACCATCTGCAGCACATGTGGCAGCACCTATCCGCCTCTGCCAGGCCACACCCACAGGTGCACACCTCCGCGCGCCGCACCAAGCAGCAGCTTCACGGAAGCAGAAGCCTCCACCAGCGTCTTCTCCTCTGCCGGCCGGCCACCTCCGGCCACCTCCGTCGACGCCACAGCCGCCATCGGATAGCCCTCATCCTCGCCGACCTCCCTAGCCTCTCTAACGCCCACCGGTGCTCTCTCTCTCTCGCGAGGAGGAGAGATAGAAAATGCTCTATTTTGAAGTCAATTAATATTTACATTCACTGCCATTGCCACAGAATTTGATTTTTATTTATTATTATTATATTGTGACAGAATTGCGCATGCACACTCATATTTCCTTATAATTGCATGTTATTGATATTCATTAGTTTTAAGATTGATTTTGGGCTTAACCTGAGAACTAATTTTCTCTAGTACACGTCATGTGAAAATTGCATAAAATCATCATAAATTTATTGAAGATTTCAATGAGGGAAAACTGCACATATACCCTCATCTTTTTAAGTTATTATGAATCTACTTTCCTTCACATTTTATGTCAGATTTGAATAGGGATTTCACACTTATCCGAAAGAATATAAAATAATTAAGAATTTATTGCATAATTGCCTCCCTGTGGACACGACCCGCTCTTCTGCGAGTGGTTATTTTCATTTTTTTTGATTAGTCGATTTTTCCACCACTTAAATACTACAACGCAAAGCGGAAAGTCGGCATGTCAAATTGGTGCCGTTGCCAGGGAGGCAATAGATGCAATAGATTTACTTCATTGTTTTTAAATCTTCTGAGTTGCGAAATTATCTGATCAATTTCTTTTTACTGTGCGAGGAATCTGAAAGGCGACGAGGCGCAACAGAGCGACGACAGCAATCACGAGTTAAGCTACACGAGGAAAAGACGAAGGAGACCAAGATCCTATTTTCGTACAGGATTCTCCGTCGTCACAAATTTATTTCTGTATTTTCACCCTTGTAATAATTGGGGCTGAATTTTTGGGGGTTTGTCCCGGCATTCTTGAGCTACTAGGGCTTACAATATTTTTGGTGCATGCATGATTATATTTTCTGCTTGCCTACTTTTAAAAACCAACAAAGAAAATATCGAGCTGCCTATTTAGAAGTTGCATGCCCTTAGGTGCACGCATTTAGGGGTGATTGAGTAGCACATTAGATCTTATTATTGCATTGCAAGCATATTAGCACGAAGATTGCTGGAGACAGGTATATCTTTCTAACTTTTGCATCCAACTCCTGTTCATGCATTTGCATTCAAATTTAAATTCAAGACCACCAAGTTGTTTGAATTTATGAATTCAGTGGTCACATAACTAAAAGTGGAATTAATAATCAGATTCAACCCTAAAAGCAATTCACATTTGATCTGATTCTAAGGAACTTGTCTGCGATTTCAAAAGAAATTACAAAGATTTGCAGTGTGTTGCACACTTCTGACACTGAGCACGCACATTAGGCACCGCACTAAGGCTCGATCCCTTAAGGCTATAGGCATCGATCTCTTTATCAGTGTTGACCCTCCTATTATGCTTTGTGGTGGTGGTGATACTATCTTTGGACCAAGTGTTTTGATACTCCACGGAGGGGGACACCCCTTAAAGGAACAAAAGGGTAGTTAAGGGGCACCACATACGCATCACCTCAAAGGAAGGGTTCGTCCTACTTGCATCCCTTTGTTTGTCCTTGGAGTAACTTCTCACTTGATCACCTAGGAGTATCATCCAAGCAAAGTATAGGTCCTAGGACACTCGAAGGTTGAATTAAGGCATGTAATTGCAGTGAAAAACTTGTTTGGCCATTTATATTAACTAATTCGACATCCACAATAAAGAAGGTTAAGATTTCAAGTCCACACCCCTCTTATACCACTTATGTGGGAACGGAGGAATAAGTCTTGATCTTTTGACTTATCTTTGGAGTGGAGGTTTAACTTACTCATAAAAAAAAAAATTTGAATTGTGTTTTGTATGCTTGGTAGACACTCTCTTGAGAGTAGTCTAGTGTTTGATCCTGAGCCTGAGAGAATTCTTAGGAGAGCTCACCTAGGAGAAGAAAAAGAAGGAATGGCTGAGCAAGGTGCAAATCAACAAAGGACCCTAAGCGACTATTTTATTCCTACTAACCAACCTGCACAAGCACTAAGATGACTGGCAGGGGATAATCCGTATGAGATCAAGAGCAGTACCATATCTCTATTGCCCTCTTTTTATGGTACTACTAGGGAGGACCCCTATCGGCATTTGTAGGAATTCACCGAGGTCTGTTCCATGGTGAAGCTCCAGGGCTTTACTGATGAAGCCCCGATGAGGACTCTATTTCCTTTCTCCCTAAAGGATAAGGCCAAGCACTGGTATCATACCCTCGATGCAAGGGTAAATGATTGGGCCACCCTTAAGGGAGAATTTTTAAAAAAGTATTTTCCTACGAGTAAAATCAACCATTACAGAAGAGAGATTATGGGTTTTACTCAATAGGAAGGGGAGCAATTTCATGAGACTTGGGAGCACTTTAATGACCTTAGGTTATGTCCCCACCATCAAGTGCCAAGATGGCAGTTGGTCGAAAGGTTCTATAACGGATTATCTGAAAGGCATAGGCAAACCATTGATGCAGCCTGTGCAGGAACCTTCATGACCAGAACTGAGGATGAAGCCTGGGCATTATTTGAAACATTAAGCGACAACTCCATACATCTATCCTCTGCCTATCAAGAAAGAAAAACATCAATCTTGCAGAGGAAGATAGAGGCCCATGAAGCTGGGTCTTCTTGGGATTTGGCTTATCAGATTCAACTATTGAATAAAAACTTTGATAGGCTTTTAGCAAACCTCGGCACGAACCCGCAAGCAGCCTCTATTTTTCAGGCTTCAAGAGAATGCTCCATTTGCCAAAGCACAACGCACGCCACTGTGGAGTGCCATCAGGAAAACCAATTTCCTGAGTTGATTCAGACCGACTTGAACACGGCCCAAGGTTTCTGCCCCCCTCGCAATAACCCTTACTCCAACACTTATAATCCAGGGTGGCGGAACCATCCAAACTTCTCTTTGAAGCAAGGTGATGCTTCTAACTCAGGGAATACTAGACCCTTACCTCCCCAGCCCACATAACAACCTTCGTATGAAAATCCTCCTTCGAATAAGCCCTCTGAGATGGATGAACTAAAGGCCATGATGAAAGCAGTGCAAGAGCATCAGAATATGGTTATCCAATCTCAGAATAAGATGATTACTGATATGCAATCTCAAATTGGTCATCTTACTGAGGCGGTTAGGCAACGTGATCCATGGAAGTTGCCTAGCTCTTCTGAGGAGAACCCTAAGGGCAAGGGGGTTGTATTCAGGGAGCATGTCCAAGCAGTGATCATGTTAAGGAGTGGAAAAAAGATTGACAAGCCTGATAACACTCCTACGGTTACATCTCAGAATTCCCCTTCCATACCCGACCCGACTTCCATCTCACCCAAGGAAGAGCCACATCACTCTCCCTCACACAAAATCACCCACAATGAGGATGTCATCCTTCCACCACCCCTTTCCCGCCATGACGACCCCTCTACCCAGAAGCTGAGGGTGCCCTATCCAGAGTGCCTATCTGCTCCTGGGGAATCTTCTGTTGGCTCGTCTGGAGACAAGGATAGGACGGAAGAGATTATGGATACTTTTAGGCAAGTCCAGATTAACTTGCCTCTGTTGGAAGCGATTAAACAGATTCCATCCTATGCCAAGTTTCTGAAGGACCTGTGCACCCAGAAGCACCAATCTAGGAAATAGGTCCAAACCAAGGTCATCCTGCCTGACCATGTTAGCTTGGTTCTTCAGCCTGGAACACCCCCCAAAATGAAAGACCTAGGGGCCCCGTATATGTCAGTGGTTATAGGTAACTAACACATTGACGAGGCTCTGCTCGATCTGGGTGCGGGGCTAAACATTCTACCGAGCTCTATCTATGACCTTTTGGGAGGAGGAAAGCTGAAGCCTAGTCCAGTAATCCTCCAGGTTGCAGACAGATCACTTAAGACACCACGGGGATTGTTGGAAGATGTCCTTGTTAGAGTGGAGGATTTCTTCTTCCCCGTTGACTTTCTGGTACTTGATACTGACCCATCTAATAAGCCCAGAAAGTCATCCAATATTCTGGGACGCCCCTTCTTAGCCACAGCCAATGCCTCTATAAATTGTAGATCCGGGGCACTTAAAATGGGCTTTGGGAACAAGAAGATCTGGTTGAATGTTTTTGATACTTACAAGTAACCCAGATTTGAAGATTGTTCTCAGATTGAGGTCGTTGATGAAATAATTGAAGAGACTACTATAGCACTCTTATGTAGAGATCCCCCTCAGAAGGTCATATCTCAGGACCATCCCTCGATTATTAAAGAAACAGAAAGGAAAATGCCTGAACTAGAAGAGTTGCTGGGGGTACACACTGAGTCTCTATCCCCACCCTAGACTGTGAAGGTAGATCCGCTGCCTGAGGTGAGGACATCTCAACTAAAACCCTCAATCCAGAAGGCTCCTGAATTGGAGTTGAAACCCCTCCCAAGCACATTGAAATATGCTTTCCTTGGCCCTAATAACACGCTCCCCATTATTATGTCGTCTGCATTATCTGAATTGCCGGAGGGAGCTCTGCTTGAGTGTTTACAAAGGCACAAGGAAGCAATTGCCTGGACAATTGTTGATATTAAGGGTGTTGATCCTTCTCTTTGCATGCATCATATATACACAGATGAGTCCGTGAAGCCCTTCTGAGATATGCAGAGAAGGCTCAATCCGAATATGCGGGAGGTTGTTAAAAAGGAGATTATGAAATGGCTAGATGCAGGGATTATCTATCCCATTTCAGATAGTAAATGGGTTAGTCCTATTCACATAGTTTCGAAAAAGGCAGGAATCACTGTGGAGGAGAATGACCAAGGAGAATTGGTGACCAGTAGACCCTCAACTGGTTGGAGGGTCTGCATTGATTACCGCCGTTTAAACACGGCTACCCAGAAAGACCATTTCCCCTTACCGTTTATCGACCAAATTCTGGAACGATTGGCGGGGAATAAGTACTTTTGTTTTCTTGACGGGTACTCTAGGTACAATCAGATAGCCATTTTTCCTGATGATCAGGAGCGTACCACCTTCACGAGTTCATATGGCACTTTTGCGTTCCGCTGAATGCCATTCGAGTTATGTAACGCTCTTGCCACTTTCCAACGTTGCATGATGGCTATCTTTTTTGATATGATCGACGAGTTCATTGAAATTTTCATGGATGACTTCTCCATTTATGGCTCGTCGTTTGACTTATGCCTTTCGCACCTTGATAAAGTCTTAACCTGTTGCAAAGAGGCAAAGCTGGTGCTTAGCTAGGAGAAAAGCCACTTTATGGTCCAGCAGGGCATTGTGTTAGGGCATATAGTTTCCGAGAGAGGATTAGAGGTGGACATCACAAAAATCGATTCCATCTCTAAGGTTCCATTGCCCACCAATATTCGACAGGTTAGATCTTTCCTTGGCCATGCTGGATTTTATAGGCGCTTCATTAGAGATTTCAATAAAATCTCTAAGCCACTCTGCGACGTATTAGCGAAGGATGTCTCCTTTGATTTTGATGATAGATGTGGCAAGGCTTTCCAAGCTTTGAAGAAAGCCCTCATTACCGTGCTGATTCTCCAAGCACCAGATTGGACCCTCCCGTTTGAGCTTATGTGCGATGCTTCTGATTTTGCAGTGGGAGTGGTCTTAGGTCAAAGGGTTGATGGCAAACCTCATGTGCTGCATTATGCTAGCAAGACCCTTATGGATCCTCAGCAAAACTAAACGGTCACTGAAAAGGAATTACTTGCTGTAGTATTTGCTTTGGAAATGTTTTGGTCTTATCTTTTGGGATCCAAGGTTGTGGTGTTCACTGATCATTCAACCCTTAAGCATCTTCTGGCTAAAAAGGACACCAAACCTCGCCTAATTCGTTGGATTCTGTTACTCCAAGAATTTGACCTGGAAATTAAAGACAAGAAAGGTGTTGAGAATGTGGTAGCAGACCATTTGTCTAGGATCCCTATTGAGGCATCAAACCCTGCTGGCAGTATTCAAGAAACTTTCCCTGATGAGTCTCTAATGGCCGTGGAAGCTAAAACTCCTTTGTTCGCTGACATAGTGAACTATCTGGTCATGGGCATCACCCCCAGTACTTGGGACAAGCAAAAGCGAGATAGGTTTCTTACCAATGCTAAATTTTATCACTGGGAGGAACCCGAGCTTTTTAGAATAGGCCCTGACCAGTTGTTTCACCGTTGCGTCCCTGATGAAGAACAAAGAAGTGTTCTGAGTTTCTGCCATGACCTCCATTGTGGGGGACATTATAGTGGGAAGAAGACTGCCCATAAGGTTCTTTAGTCCAGTTTGGGGCAACCAGAACTGGAGCAGAAATTCTGGGCAGCATCATCTTCACCATCACTAAGCTTTCCTTTACGTTTTTCATTTTTTTTCTTGCATTGTAGTGTAAGCTTTTATTGGAGATTACAAGTAAGAACCCCTCTCACTTGTGAATTCTCCACCTTTTTTTGTTAAACAACTCCTTTCATTAAAAGCATTCCTCTACAGTTTTCCTAGTTAGCTTGTGATTATTTGTCGTGTCTTGTTCCTCCATTATTCTGAACCTCCCATGCTTGGAGTGAGTTGGAGAAACAAGGCACTTGTTGCCTTAAATTTATCATCTCTATTTCTCATTTTCTTTGCATCCATTTTTGCCCAGACAAAAAAACCTAAAAATTATATATTCAAAAAGATAAAAAGAAAGTTGATTTTCGTTTGTTGAGCAAGAGATTTCATAGTTGCATTCTTGCTTCCCTTGGGACGACCTGACTACTCTTTGAGTACTCAATAATTACAACTTTTAAAAGTGATCGAATCAACGTGTTGCAATGACCAAAAATTTGATTTTAACAAATCATGCTTTTTTACTATCACTCAGCATTTATAAATAGCATCTACTTTCCTTTTTATACATTACATCTTTGTATATATTTCTACATAGTGCGCTTACTATCATTGTGTTGGCGTATGCTGAATGAAAATTTAGGAGCGATTCTAGGTGATTTCTATCCTTTTTATCCCCTGGCTTGTATTTATTTCCCATATATTCATGCATGAGGACATGCAAGAACTTAGGCATGGGGGCGTGGGGGTAGTACATATAAACTGAAAAATTTTCTGCCAACACTTAGGAAAACTCTGAGCAATATGTTAATTGCACCTTAGGGTCTTAAATTAAGAACAATCGACTCCATCTCCAATGTTCTCATTGGAGCTAGAAATCGTCTGTAACAACCACTTCCGACTCGTTTGCTCACCTTGTATTCTAAATTAGGACCAAGCTGAATGTAACTTGATAAGGGAATAATATTGAAATGCAATCATAAGAGGTTAACTGTATAAAGCATTCGTATATATATTACATTCATGAATAAATATTTTTATTAAGAGATTTTATTAGGATTTTATTCTTTAGTTGATTTCTTAATTTAGAATCCAGTATAATTTTCACACTTGCACGTAGATTTACAATGGATTAACTGTGAAGACCGATAGACGTCTTTAGTTTCTCGAGAAGAAGCATTGCTTCTTTTCCTGAACCCCTGGACAGTGGTTAGGGAGTCAAGAAAACCATCTTCTATTAGATCCACCAAACAATTATGAGGTGAGAGTAGAGTGTCTACTGGTGCTCTAAGACTAGTGCAAGGAATCTTAATTTCTGGATAATTAGGTAATGACACTCAGAGTTAAGCATAGTTTTCACTCTCGGTTCATGTGTATGAACTTTGTGTGAAATTTTGAGAGCCACCAAATAAGACAAATATGTAGAGATTGAGTTCTAATAAAACTAGGACTAAGTCCTTTACAAAATCCTTAGCTGAATGAGTGTATCGATGTTATGGTCAAAAAATATGTTGTCCAATCTGTTCATTTCCTGGTGCCGAGAGTAGGCACTTCCACCAAATAAGCCACCCGATATCCTTAGAGTATCAAAAATTCTCCGTAAAAAGATTGAGTTTGGAAAACTCGTCGTTGTAGCGTAATTTGCGAGAAAATCCGTCAATAAATACATTTACCGAAAATCAAAAGGAATTCCAAGCCAAACACAGGGAGGCCAATGTTTGATCAAAAAGCGCATTTGATTTGTTGTCATGAAGCAGATTAGTTAGTTCAATTGAATCTACGTTAGCTATCTACTTAAAGAATAATTAATAGAAGAGAGAGAAAGAATGATACTGATAAAGAGAAAATAGAGATTGAATGAACAGGTATTTAATAACCACTGAATTGAGTTCATTAAATCTAATCATTACACTAGAAAGCTGGAAATCTACACTAGAAAGCGATAAAAGAGAAGGTGGAGAGAGGTTATCCTCCTTGACGACTGCTTGGAGGATGAGCTGTGTTGATGGAGAGCCCGGAAGAATGTGGTGAGATGTGGGGCAAGGGAGAATGAAGACGAAGGATGGAGGACGAGGCAGGGCGACGTCATAGAGGGATCCGCTTCTCGAACGGTGGAAAACTTCTAATTTTACTTTAATCGAGCATCCAAGGTTTGGGACAAGCTCTTAGAGCTTTGGAGGGGGTAAGAGAAGAGATGAAGGGGTGAAGAAAGTGTGGGGATTGTAGAGCTATTTATAGGTGAGTTTTGAAGGGGAAAAAAGGTCATTTTATCCTTTAAAATTTAATGTATAGATCTTTAGTGACGGATTTATTTGTCACATAAGACCTGAACGTGGGCTTAGGTTGTGCACCCGTGCCTCTTCTTCTCCCTCTACTGTGCAACGCCTATGCACGATCATCAATCCTTAGCCATCCGATCGCAAGATCGGATGGCTTAAAACGCATCGTGCCTCATCAGCTACTGCGCTTGATGCGCATACGATGGTGTGTTCAACCTGCATCAGATCGTGCGTGCAGTGCTCGCGCATCTCATGTGGCCACGTCGATGCCTTTGCCACCACCCGATCATGATTTAACTGCCAAATTCCGTCGTGCCTTGTGCTTGCGTTGAATTGAGGTGCGCGGGGAACTCAAACCCGCGACCTCAGTGTCGCGTGAAGGCACTCGCTCGTTGTGCCAAGCTGCTCTTTGAGGCAAGCCTTGGTGTTGAGCTTGAGCATCCTCAACCATTGGATCAAGATCTAACGGATGGGGTTGATTAAGTAGCTGAGGAGAGAGAGAGGGCAGCGGGCATTCATGGCCAGTGTGGGTGGCTGAGATGGTGCCACGTGGTGCCATCTTGGCCATTCATCTTCTATGTCTTGTAGATGGTGCCACGAATGTCGGATTGGATCGATTTTCACGCTGTTGGGCTGCGATCATCAATCCAAACCCATCCGTGCGGTCGGATTTATCATCTAAAGTATAGATTTACACCACCTAGCTCCTTGATCTCAGATCTTTCTCGAACTGCATCTGATGCTGCGAAAGTCCGATCGGGGTGATCTTGGAGTTGTTGAACTCTAATCGTCGCCCTATTCCCTGACCGCAATTAAATATCACCCTATTCCCTGACCACAAAAAGAGAAAATTAACCTAAACTTTATACAATCTAAACTAAATGAAAGATGATGCATGTTATGCAATATTTATAATGTATGATGCAACTATACACCTAAGAACATGCATAAATAGACAGTTTATGTGATATAATCATGTTTACATCAATCCTCTTGAACACCACCAATCCCCAATAATGCCTCATGAATAAAATTTGCGTATGTCGTGTTGTATTGCATTGTCTTGATAGATATGAGAAAAAAGAAAAGAAAAAAATATATAGAAAAAAATAGAAAAGAAAAAAAAGAGAAGAAAATAAAGAGAAAAATAAAAAAATATGTATAGAAAAAGAAAAAGAAAAAATGTTGAGTTCATAATTGTGTTTAGTGTGTTTATTTCAATTACATTGAGGCAACATTACCCACCACATTTGCAATCCACCAAATATGACCTTTACTTTTTTTGTATTTCTGATCGCCCAAATACTGGGTAAGGAATTTTAACTTAGTGTTAGGGTTATTAGAACTTTATTAAAGTGTTAATACCATGTGAGACCACCAAATATTGAGTTTATTTGTAAATCTAGTGAGATTGTGAGCTCAAAAAAAAGAGAAAAGAAAAGAAATGAAAGAGAGAGATAGAGTAAGTACAAAGGAACCAAAGAGAGCATAATTTTCCTGCTTCTCTCTGAGTTGATTTATTTTGTAGTATGGAAATCTATATTATGTAGTACTCATCTATAGTAGAACCAAATGATTATAAGTCATCAAATATAAACCCACTTGACTCAGCCATCTTCTACTTATGCCAAAAGCCAAGGTAAGAATTACAGTATATTTCATTATATCTCGAGGGAAGAAGTTTGGTTATCCTGATAGAATTTTACTAGGGGTCAAGCATGGGCTTTAGAGGTGAATCAACTTTTCACTAGAATCCATTACATAAGTGTTGCTCGCCTTGAAATAGGTTTTAAAATTGTTGCGTTGTAGTATAGATCAAATTAGTGCGAAAACAAATAATATTTATTACTTGAATATAAAAAATGAGGTCCGAGGTCGAACACGGGGAGCAATTGGTAAAATAATTCTCAAAATCGCAATATAAGCAATGTAAAAGAGAACTATAAACAAGAATGATATATAAATGAAAGTGAATGTCAGATAATGCAAAATGAATGGGATAAAATGGTGATTTGAATCACCAATTACCCTTAACAATTATCTCAAATATTTCAACAGTACTAAGCAATTCAATTCCACGTATGATAAGTGCACAGTGCACTTCAAATGATGCTCAGACATCTGTTTAGCTAATCAGAAGGCTTATCCTGGTCTTTGCTATAGGCCAAGAAGGCACCCTTTCCTCTTCTCTTCTTCTGCGACCCCTTCTCTGGGTTCTCTCTTCTTCTTCTTTAACAACTTCTTTCTTTTCTTTCTGGTTGTGCCTTCTCTTTTCTTCTTCTCTTTTGGCTTCCTCTCCTGCTTTCTCTTCACACACAAGGGGGAGGTTTCTTAAATGGCTAACTGTCGGCCGTTGGTCTTGAGAGCAAAACCCTCTACCCCTGCATGCTCTTCTTCTCTCTCTAGGATCCACCCTCCTAGGGCAACAGTCAGGATAGTCAGGTTATTGGGTACACGTGCACCTGGGACTAGGGTTGCCGACAGTGAGTGGCAGCTGAGTGCCTGCTATGCAGGTAATCGGATGCACTAGACCCGTGTGAGTAGTGTCACGGGCGAGGTGCGTGAGGGGCGCGGGGACCTCATCCCCTATGAGTACTTGAGGCAATAAGGTTGTGCGACTTTTCCAATTTATGCAGGTGTGGGCACTCATCAGCATCCTTGGTGAGACTATCCCACCTCCTTTCCTCTGCATAGCAAGAACTGCAGCTCCTTCTTGCGATTGCAGTCAAATGCCTGGTCAAAGTGACAAGTTGGCCCTTCGGTCGTGATCCTGGAGACGCTTCGCTGTGCCTAGGACTTCGCCTGGGGTCTGTAGATGCTGGAGCAAGGCTTAAAATTTCACTCAAAGCTTCGTCAATGGCGACAGAGGAGCGAAGACCTGAAATGCAGAACACAGCCTTACGGCCTCGTTAGAAGGTTCAACAGGCTTCGTCATAGCACGGCGGATGTGGTGGTGTGTGAAGCGTGTCGTGAAGGTGACTGTGGTGGCTGGACGGTGTCGGAGTTGGTGTGTGGAGGTGGGTGTGTTCGGTAGATGGTTTAGAGGTGTAATATGGTGAAATAGGATGGGGGTTTTGAAGAGGGTGGTGTGGCAAAGGTTTTGAGGTGGTTGGCGAGGCGTTTGGAGTAGTGGAATGAGCGGGGAGCCTCTTCGGAGGTCTGGTCGGAATGGAGGAAGGTGAAGGTGGTCTGTGTGATACGATGGTTGAAATGTAGTGCAGTTGGAGTGTAAATGAAGTAGAGGAGTTAGGGAACTTATCTAGGTGATTGGCGGACGAAGAGGGGTAGAGGTGGTGCCAGTTGCGGTATGGCCAGTGTTGGAGACGAAGGTGACTCTGGTGGGTGAAGAAACAACAAGGAAGACGGAGGGAGAGACGCTTGCTGGTATGGCACGACGTGGAGGAAGACGATGAAGATGAATCCACTGCTGGTATTGTGGACAGACAAGGTGGGAGGTCGGGAGGAATCGCCGAAGCTCAAGGAGCCTTTTGGCCAGAATAGGAAGGAGGAATGTGGGAATTTCCTACTGAAATCAAGCTTCAGAAGTTCGATATGATCTGGAGGTCCTTTTATAGGCCTTTGAAGGGAGTTTTGAGCTTGGGAAGTGAGCTTCCCAAGCTTGGAAAGCTTCGCTGGAGATAGGAATTACAGGATACCCTAATCTCTCATGCGTTCACATGAGAGATTGGGAAAGTTTAAGAGCTTGGGAATTGGCTCAAAAGGAAGGGAATTCCTTGACGAACTTCCCTTTCAAATCTGAGAGGGATTAGTCAAGGAATCAAGGAGAACTTGCCAAATTTAGGTTGTCGGAGTTTATAGGAATAGGATTCATGGCGACAGGGACCTTTTTGTGAAAACAATGACAAAGTTGGGGGCTATCTGCATGGTTTTTGAAAGTTAAGGGCATCTGTGTGATCAGACGGGACCAAATTGCAAACTAGGTCAAGATAGTCTCAGATTGGGCCCAAATTTTGGTGCAAACCTAATTTGAACCTAAGGAATCCAATGGTGAAGTTGGATTTTAGTTTTGACCTAGTTTGATAGAGTAATTTATGCAAAAATCCAAATTAAGTCAAATGTCATTCTGAGACTATTTTGGGTCAAGATAGGTTCTAATGGTCAAATTGAAGGTATCAAACGCTAGAGAATATTTTTATATGATTTTTAGAGGGTTTAGGTGAATTTTATCCTGACCAGAACCTCATTTAATTAAGCGAGTCTATTTTTAGGATTTCAGAAGTCATTCAATTCTCAAAACATGCGAAAATCCTTTTCTGTTTGTATTAACTCACTTGTTGGATATTTATGACCATTTGACCCTTAATTACCCCCTAGGAAAATCCGTGGTTGTTCTGCATTCAAGGTATGATGATAAAATTGTAGCTTTAACCCTATCTTTCTCTCAGAATGATTATACAATGAACTATGGCTCTCTGGCAGTAATGTAGGAGCATTTATTCCCTAATAATGACTAAATTGAGCTAGTTATGGCTTATGATGGTGCTCCCATCATATCCCCATGCCTAGCTTTTGCTAGTACCTTAGCAAAATCTCATGGAATTAACTCAAATTCTAGACCATATGCCTTTTTATGCTCAGATTTCTGCTGTGTGCTTTCTTTTGTAGATTAGGTCAGAATGCCAATAATAGGCCTAGAGGTAGTCATGTACCAACCAAGATTCGGACCTGACCAGCTCTAGCCTCAATCCATCGGGAAGGTTTCTAAGGCCTACAGGAACTAACCTAAGGTTCATTGAACTCCGTGGTTAAAGCACCTGTGCTTATAACATGTTTAGCCCAGGTTCAGTTTGTAGTGCGTTTTTGTAAGAGAGAGACAGAAGATTTTTTTCATTTTTGGAGAGTGTTCTCTCTTTTCTTTCTTTATTTCTAGCTTTGGATTGGCTTTACAGCATGGTCTGTATCGGATTCCTAGCTCCCACCATCAATCCTCGTAGGGTCCCTAGCAATCGATGCTTCGAGATAGCACCGCCCATGACAACCCCTGGAACCTTGGCTTTCGACATTTCGGGATAACCCCGCCCATGGCATTCTGTAGCTAAATCCAGACCCTAGCAATCGACATTTCATGATAATGTCACCCATGGCATTTGAACCAGCACATGGTGCTTACGTGCCCCCAGTAGAATATTTAGATATCCTAGGAGACAAGCACCGAGGAGACGGTATGTTATTGTGCAACTTTGAGGGAAATTTTCCACCTCTCCACTTCGGGAACTCTTCCAAATCAACTTGTGTTGATTAGCCACTCCTATTCTAGGTAGCTTTTTCAAAACAGAATTAACCCTTTTGCATGATTTTGATAATTAAGCGCACTAAACCAGACTATGTGTGGGTTAGGGAGCTTAGGTTACCAAGTTCCACAAACTAGAGGTCAATTAACGAGGGCGAATAATCCATAAGCCTTAGCCCTAATACTTAAGCTTCGCATTTTCCCCAACCTCTTGAGGACTATCCAGATCTTAATAGATACTTGAATTTTTATGCCTAAAATCACAGCCCAAGAGGCCTAAGATCAGCGTTCGTACTAATCTCTTTTGTCCCTTAGCACTTTTTATGTTTTTATTTCTTTCTTTTGATTTGGTCTAGAACTAAGTAGATTCCTTAATCATTTACTAATGACTATCTCTTTTTATTTCAAACTGCGCTATTTGACATTTATATCACCTCCTCTTTTCCTCCTCAAAAATGATATGCAAAATGATCTTTCAAAATTTCCTCCCTTCCCCATTTTTTTTCTTTTTCAATTTATTATTATTATTATATATATTTTTTGGTTTTTGGAATATGTAATTTTTTTGATGAAACCCTTTCTTGTGAAGTGATTCTCACAATGTTTTGCACTTTAACACCCCCCATGCCTACGATTTGCAATGTCCTCATTGTAAATTAGGTGGGTTTGAATTCAGCTTGGATCGTATATTAGAACAGGTTTTGGGTGGGTGGATGGGTTGGGGTGACTGTTGCGGATGATTTGAAGCTTGGGTATGGGTACCAGAGGTGGAGTCGGCTGTTCTAATGGACGGACCCTAAAGTGCAATATGAGTTCATCATAAGATGTGTCAAGAAGGGTTTCGGGTTTTTCAAAAAGATGATGGGTTGCCTTCCATTAAGCACTGAGTTTAATGCCATCAGCCGGGTGCAATGAGCTCAGGGAGAATGGAGGGCAAAAGATACCTCAGCCAAGTTCGTATCGGTGAGTCCAATGACCAGCTTAAGTTGCTAGCCATTCACCATAAAAGGTTCGGAATGATGGTTGGGTTGACTGATTTCAACAACTCCATTTCCAAAAGTCCGTCTGATAAGATATAGTCCAATCCATTTTGATCTGAGTTTTCCTGGGAATAGTTTGAGTTTAGCATCAAAGAGTAGGACTTTCTGACCAGGGTGAAAGATCTTTCTGGATATGTGCTTGTCGTAAAAGGCCTTAATCCGCTCTTTGTAAATTCACGAGTTTTCATATGCATTATTGCATAGTTTATCAATTTCGCTCATTTGAAGCTTTCTGTGGGTTCCTGCCTTAGGAAGATCTAGATTACACTTCCATACAACCCAATAGGCTTTGTACTCCAACTCGACGGGTTGGTGACATGCCTTTCCGTACACCAATCTGAAAGGAGACATGCCTAATTGGGTCTTGTGGGAGGTCCTATAAGCCCACAAGGCTTTCGGAAGTCAGGACGACCAATCATTCCTGTTAGGTCAGACAGTGACCTAAAGGATTTTCTTGATCTCCCGATTCGATAGCTCATCTAGACCGTTGGTTTGGGGGTGATAAGGAGTAGAGATTCGGTGTGATAACCCATATTTGGTCATTAGTGATCTGAACTGAGCATTTGTGAAATGGGTCCCTCCATCAGAGATAATGGCATGTGGAATCCTGAATTGAGAAAAGATGTTTTGATGAATGAATTTGATTACCACCTTATGATCGTTGGTTCGGGTTGGGATGGCTTCAATCCATTCGGACATGTAGTCAACAGCAAGAAGAATGTACTTGAAGCCGTCCGAGATAGGGAAGGGTCCCTTGAAATCAATCCCCAGATATCGAAGATTTCACATATGAGAATCGACTGTAAAGGCATCATATCGTGGTGGTTCATGTTGCCTAAGGTTTGGCAATGAGTGCATGCCTTATAGTGATCGTATGCGTCTTTGAAAATCATGGTTCAATAAAAGCCGCACTGAAGGACTTTTGCTGCGGTTTTATGTCCGGAGAAGTGTCCGTCGTAGGCCTGGTCATGGTAGAAGGATAAAATGTCCTAAATTTTTACGTTCGAGATGCACCGTCTAATAATTTGATCAGCACCAGTGCGTAAGAGGTACGGGTCTTCTCAGATGTAGTACTTGGCATTGGAAAGCAATTTGTCTTTCTTGGCCTTTGGCCAATCGGACGGGATCTGATGCGATGCCAAGTAGTTTACCAAATCAGCAAACCAAGGAAGTCCCACACTAATAGTCAGGAGGTGCTCATCAGGAAAGTGTTCAGTGATGGGTTTGGACTGGTCGATAATGGCAGAAGGAAGGCAGGATAAGTGGTCAGCTACCACATTCTGCTTTCCTGCTTTATCACGAATCTCAAGATTAAATTCTTGCAACAGCAAGATCCAGTGTATTAGTCGAGTTTCACATCCTTCTTCGTAAGGAGGCGTCTCACTGCAATGTGATCTAAGTATATGATAACACGGGAACCCAAAAGATATGATCTGAATTTCTCTAGGGCAAATACTACGGCTAGCAGCTCTTTCTCAGTAATTGTGTAGTTATCTTGAGCCTCGTCAAGTGTCTTACTAGTATAGTAGATGACCACGGGTTTCTCGTCTATTTTCTGCCCAAGTACCATACCCATAGCAGAATTAGATGCATCACACATGATAGGTGAGACCAATCAGGGGATTGCAAGATAGGTGCCTGGGTAACTCAATAATGCAGGATCTCAAACGCTTGAGTGCACTCCTCGGTGATTTCGAAGGAGACATCCTTAGATAGAAGATTAGTTAGGGGGCACAGGATTTTCGAGAAATCAGGAATGAATCGATGATAAAAATCGATGTGCCCCAGAAAGGATCGGATGTCCTTGACCGAACTAGGCATAGGGAGTTTGGAAATCAGATTCACCTTGGCTCAATCAACCTGGATGCCTTTTTCAGAGACGAGATGTCCCAGGACAATTCCCTCAGGTACCATGAAGTGGCTCTTTTCCCAGGAAAGAACCAAGTTCACGTCGATGCACTGCCTGAGGATTTGTACCAAGTGTAGGAGGCAATCATCAAATGATTCTCCAAATATTGAGAAGTCATCCATGAAGACATCAAGGTATGCACCTACTATATCTGAGAATATGGCAAGCATGCACCGTTGAAAAGTAGCGGGTGCATTGCAGAGACCGAAAGGCATCCTTTGGAATGCGTACGTCCCAAAGGAGTAGGTGAAGGTAGTCTTTTCTTGGTCCTTAGGGTGGATTGCGACTTGGTTATAACCGCAGTACCTGTCCAAAAAGCAAAAGAATCGATTTCCCGCTAGTTTCCCAAGGATCTGATCAATGAATGGTAGTTGGAAATGATCCTTCTTCATGGAGGAATTGAGTCTTCTGTAATCAATGCAAACTCTCCACGAGTTCGCTATATGGGTCGGTATGATTTGTTCAGTTTTAGTCGTGATCACGGTGAGCCCTATCTTCTTAAGCACAACTTGGATTGGACTCACCCACTGACTATCAGAGATCGGGTAGATGATCCCTGCATCTAACCACTTGATGATCTCCTTTTTCACGACATCCTGCAGATTTGGATTTAGGCGTCTCTGCATTTCATAGGATGGTCGTGAGCCCTCTTCAGTATAGATGTGATGTGTGCAGTATGAGGGGCTAATACCAATTAGACCATCGAGAGCCCATCCAATGGCTCTTCGATGCTGCTGTAGAATAGAAATCAGTAGTGTTTCTTGATCATGTGTGAGTCGGGAGTTGATAATTACAGGAAATGTCTGATTGGAACCCAAAAAGGTGTATTTGAGATGGTTTGGGAGGGGTTTCAATTCCATAATAGGATTATCAGTAGCAGCAGGTGGTTCAGGGTGGGTGTCAGGAGTAAAGGAAGGAACTATGGGTGTGTCTAGGTTTGGTTTAGGCTCCTTAAATTGTAGGTTTTGATCTTCTTGTGGTTGATCAGAAATATTCGGGTTTTCCTCGATATGTAGATCGTCAACCGCGACTTCGATATCACAAATTTGTTCTATAGCCCCGCAATTAATTACTTGTTGGGCCTTAAAGATGTTGATCTTTAGCATCTTACTCCTAAATTTTAACTTAATTTGGCCCTCCTCATAATTAATATTGGCCCTAGCAGTGGCCAGAAAGGGTCTCCCTAATATGATCGGTGTATTCTTCTCAGGAGCATCCATATCTAAGACAATAAAATCCATGGGAAAGTAGAAATCATGTACCCTAACTATGACATCCTCGAGAATTCCTTTTGGTGACTTAATAGATCGGTTGGCTAATTGCAAAGTCATCTCTATCGGTTTAAGCTCAGATTCCTCAAAGTAGTATAGTAGGGATGTAGGTATCAAATTTATGGAAGCTCCTAGGTCTAGTATGGCTCGGTCAAACTGTATATCACCGATAGCACAGGAGATCAGAGGGGTGCCTGGATCTTTTGCCTTAGGTGGGAGTTTGCTCAAAATGACGGACCTGGCTTGTTCCGACAGTACGATTGGGTTCCTACATTTGGTTCATGGCTTATGATTAGGTGTACACACATCTTTAAAGAATCGTGCGTAAGCCGATACATGGCAAATCGCATCCATCAAGGGGATCTGTATGTGGACTAGCTCAAAGAGCTTAACTAGGTCCTCCTCAGGTGCCACAGGTTTGGTTGTCCTCTTTCCCTTAGTCAAGGACTCAGGAAATGGAACCTTATATGGTTCCTCTAGAATTGGCTCAGGCTCTTTTTTAGGGAAAGGTGTGTCCTTTATGACCAATCTAGAGTTAGGGTTTATGGTCTCAGGCATGTTGTGGCTAGGAAAGGGTGGGTCTTGTGTTGCTTTGCCACTACGGGTGGTGATGGAATTTAATCCTGCCTGATTTTGGTTTGGGTTGGGCAAAATAGGTGTTTGCTGCTGAAATCTCGAGTATGAAGTCATCCCATCAAGTGATGGAGTAGAAGGGGCCTGATAAACATAGTGAAGTTGGCCCTGATTTGGGTTCATAATGCACCTCTCGTTCGACATGTTATTCGGGTTTGGAAAAGGCTGGGAAGGAAGTGCGCTAGGCTATCAAGCACTTGCCAGCTGGGCCAATTGATTTCGTAACTCAGAGATCTCTTCTTTGTGTTGTTTTTGCATGTCAACCAAGGTCTGGAAAATCAAAGATGTATGATCTTCTTTAGGTGGTCCAGATTGGAAGTTTTGAGTGGGCCTTGGTTGGGTGGGTTGATAAGGATGCGGAGCCTATGGTCAGGGTTGGAATTGAGGTCTTAGATTCGGGTTATTTTCTAACCACTAAAAGTTAGGATGATTACGCCATCTAGAGTGGTAAGTGTTGGAGAAAGGATTATTCTGGACGACGTGAAGATCCTTGCAGGTCTGAGGAGCTTCGAGATAATCAGGGTACGAGGGTTCAGAGTTCCCCCAACTGAGGTGGGCTGACCCGAAGTTTCCTCCGAAGCCATAATCAGACAGAGGTGGATATGCATCCATCCCCGAGGAGTGGTAGATGTTGTGCGCAGCCTCCCTTCTCGTGGGCGGGTGCGCATATGTGCTTTGAGGTGTAGAGGTGGATTTGTGTAGATGAAGAGTGATGTCATCTACCTTCTTCTCGATAATGAAGACCTTGTCCAATTGACTGGCTACCAATTCCAGATCAGCAGATGCGGAAAGGCCTTGGGATTCGTGTACCCCCCGATTATTTGTCAACGCACGGGTGGACGTCTGGTCGTACACACCCAATGACTCATTGTTCAGGGGGTTCTCGCACATGTTCTCGAGAATTTCCCAGATCGTGTCTTTATGTTGACCCATGATGCTACCACCACAGGTTGCATTGATAGAGTCCATGGTAAAAGGATTGGACTTGTTCCCACTTCGTAACTCCGTGATGGGGCACTTATGCATGAGATTGAGAAAACGATCCCATGCTTCGTGTAGAGATTCTCCCACTCCTTGGGAGAAGTGCGTGATTTGGTGCCGCATCGTGTTGGTATGACCAATGGGGTAGAATTTTTGCAGGAAGGCGGTTTGAAGTTCTCCCCATGTGTTGATCATGTGTGGTTGAGTCTGAAACCAGTGAGTGGCTTTGTCAGCTAGGGAGAATGAGAAGAGTTTTAAGAGTAATCCATCCAGATTATGTACATCTGTCCCAAAAGTCTGGGCCAGATGTTTTAGGTTTTTGATGTGCTGGAAAGGATCCTTGGAGTTCAAGCCATGAAATTTTGGGGTCATATGAAGCATGCTAGGCTTGAGATCTACCTTGGGTCCTCCCACAGGAATGTTGATTTGAGATTCGATCTCCACCGCTACAGGATTATAATGATCTTGCATTTGAGGATGCGGCGGTGGGTTGGTGATGCCATTGATTCGATTTTGGAAATCATGGAATTGTTGCTCAAGGTTAGGTTAATCTTCTTGGTGATCCATAGCTGATGAAGGAGAAGTAGGTTCTGAATCAGAGGATATGTCAATGTGATCAGGTTGTTGCACAAACACGGAAGTCGAGGCTCAACCTCGACGAGAGTGAATAGCTAATGGAGGCCTCAAAGATGGTCTTAAGGACCTCCTCCCGAACATGCACCGATGGATTAGATGAGGGATAGCAAGTGATGGACCTAATCAATACACCCAAAAATTTTGGATGACTATAGAGGTTTGGGGTGGATGATACCCCTTAGTCAGAAAGCCATCCACCTGAGAATTACCTGGGTAGCCAGTGAGGGAGAGTCTCGTGAAGACCCCTACACGGTAGAGCGCCCCCATGAGTTACAGGGTTTCTACCACCTGACCTCTCTTGTCACTGATGATCCAGGTAGACCAGAATGGGGACTTGACCTCTTAAGTCTACCAGTTTTAAGTGAAGCGCGAGGGTGCTTATGATTTCACTTGAACTTTAAGATATTTTTTTATGCAAAGTG
The DNA here is from genome assembly GCA_037157565.1 of Thalassia testudinum. NCBI lineage: Eukaryota > Viridiplantae > Streptophyta > Magnoliopsida > Alismatales > Hydrocharitaceae > Thalassia > Thalassia testudinum. The sequence continues at coordinate 111,282,865 of JAZHRO010000036.1, read as the reverse complement.
ACCTAATTTGAAGATTGGTGAACCCAACAAGGTGGGTCAACTTCACCTGTTTTGTCCTTTGAAAAATTTAGGTCCCTCTTTTAGTGTTCAAATGAAATTAAAAGTCAAATTTTAGGGTTTGCTTGAATAGATCAATTCAACCAAGGCTTAGGCACACAATGTTTGGGAAGGTTAATTCTTGATTTAAGCAAGTGTGTCTCTGAAACCTTAAACTAGAAACCCTAATTGGCTCTGATTGGTCCAGTTTAATCCGTCAAATGTGGTACCTAGGGCTCAAGCAAGAATGTGATAGCCCGCGATACCTTAAGCCCTAAGTAGGTGCACAAATTAGGGTTTGGATGTTTTTAAATAGAATGTATCAAATTAGGAAACTTGATGATTAATTTAAGAATAGAATGCAAGTAGCTCTAATTGATTTTTTTCCTTTTTTAGCTTTTTAGAATCAGGGCTTAGAAGAGGGTGGATGAAGTTTACCTACCCCTGGAGTGGCTGATGTGCGATTAATCTTCTTTCAATGAGTCCCTCCTGAAATAGATCAAAGTCAAAAGAGATAGAGCAAGTTAATACCAAATCTGATATTGCAATCAAGAGATGTAAATTGCATGTTACTCCCCGGCAATAGTGCCAAAATGTTGCTCAATCTAAAATGGGTTTTAAAATCATCGCGTTGTAGTATAGATCAAATCAGTGTGAAAACAAATAATATTTATTACTTGAATATCAAAAATGAGGTCCGAGGTCGAACACGGGGAGCAATTGGCAAAATAATTCTCAAGATCACAATATAAGCAATGTAAAAGGGAACTCTAAACAAGAATGATATATAAATGAAAGTAAATGTCAGATAATGCAAAAAAAAAGGGGTAAAATGGTGATTTGAATCACCAATTAACCCTAACAGTTACCCCAAAAATTTCAACAGTACTAAGCAATTCAATTTCAAGTATGATAAGTGCACAGTGCACTTGAAATGATGCTCAGACGTCCGTTTAGCTGATCAGATGGCTTATCCTGCTCTCTGCTACAGTGCCAAGAAGGCACCCTTTTCTCTTCTCTTCTTCTGCGGCTCCTTCTCTGGGTTCTCTTTTCCTCTTCTTCAGCTCCTTTTTTTTCTTTCTGGTTGTGCCTTCTTTCTTCTTCTTCTCTTTTGGCTTCCTCTCCTGCTTTCTCTTCACGCATAAGGGGGAGGTTTCTTAAATGGGTACGTGTCAGCTGTTGGTCCTGAGAGCAAAACCCCCCTGCTCCTGCGTGCTCTTCTTCTCTCTCTAAGATTCGCCCTCCCAGGGCCATAGTCAAGATAGCTGAGTTATCGGGTACACGCGCACCCAGGACCAGGGCTACCGGCAGTGAGTGGTAGCTGAGGAGTGCTTGGCTAGGCGGGTAATTGGATGCACTAGACCTGTGTGAGCAGTGTTATGGGCGAGGTGCGTGAGGGGTGCAGGGACCTCACCCCCTGTGAGTACTTGAGGCGATAAGGCTGTTGTTTAGAGCGTTGAATTGGTATTTAAAAAGGTCGCGTTGTAGTATAGCCGAAAAAGCGTTCAAAACAAATACAATTTATTACTCGAATTTTGAAGTCCGAGGTTGAACACAGGGAGAAAATGAAATGCACTAATCTCAATAATAAATGCAAATTGAACACATAATACTACTCAAAATCTAATTAAGAATGTAAAGCATGAGTATATGAAGAATAAGAATAAAACAATGGAGAGCTTATGAAAAAATGGACGTCTGATTACAAAATTAGATGTCTTAAAGGTTAAGTGCTACAGTGCTTTGCTTTGATTTCTCCTTCTTCTTTTTCTCTGCCTTCTCTTCTCTTCTGCCTTTGCAAGTCTTCTTCTTCACCTTCTTCCTTCTGTTTGTCTTTTAGCCTTCTCTTCTTCAGCTTCTTCTTCCTTCTTTGTTCTCTGGCTTCTCTTTTCTTTCTTTCTTAAGCCTGTGGTCCTTCTTCTTCCTTTGCCTTGCGAACCTCAGCTTCTTCCTTTCTTCTTTCTCTTCCTTGGTTTCTTCCTTCTTCTTTGGTCCTTATCTTCTTCCTCCTTCTTCTTCCTTTGCCTTGTGAACCTCAACTTCTTCCTTTCTTCTTTCTCTTCCTTGGTTTCTTCCTTCTTCTCTAGTCCTTAGCTTCTTCCTCCTTCTTTATTTGCCTGACCTCCTCTTCTTATTTTCTGATTTGGCTAAGTGTCAAGCTTAAGCTTTCCAAGGCAAAACCACCCTTCCCCTACGTAGCATTCCTCTTTTTCTCTCTTATCTATTTTGGTTCGCTCTCCCAGAGCCATAGCTGGTTCGGGTAATCGGACCTAACGGAGACCCAGGTCCAAGCTCACTAGTGTGGGTGGTGAGCGAGGAGTGAGTCGGTCTGGTAAACGGGTCGTGGCAAGGTCCGCATGGGTAGTACTACGGACGAGGCCGTGAGAGGGGGAGAGAGGGACCTCACCCCGTGAGTTGGAGGCCATAAGTCTTTGGCAGAAATTCCTTTTATGCGCACCTACCCGCTCGTTCAGTTTGGAGGTGGGACTAAATGTCCCACCTCCCTTGCGTGCACCGCAGCAGCAGGTGTCCTCTTCAATTCGTGAAGCTGCAAGGGCTTTTGGCTCCAATTGGAAACTTGAGCAAGTTCATGCCTTAAGTTCGCACCACCTGATCCTCTCGCTTGGAGCAGCAGCAGTTGGAGCACAGCATGCGAGCTTCAAGCTTCTTTGTCCATGGCAGCCGGTGTGCCTGAACCTGTAAACATGAGAACGGCCTTATAGCCATGTCAAAATGTCCTGGGAGATTCGCCGAGACACGGCGAGTGTACTGCGGTGGCTGGTGTGGGGTGGGGATGGCTGTGGTGGCGTGTCTAGGGTTCTCTTGGGCTGTGTGAGTGGGTGTGTTTGGTGGGATGTTTGGGTGGTTAATGGAGTGAATGAAGTGGGTGGTTATGATAAGTGAGTTGTTGCAAAGGTTGTACGGTGATTGGCAAGGTGGATGGAGGTGCGGAGCGATGGGGGCACCTCGCCGGAGGTGGAGAAGGTGATGATGATCAGTGGCATCGAGGGGTGTTTTTGAGAAATAAAGAGAGGGAACTGGAGTAGAAGAGAGAGAATCTAATACCTACCTCTAAAGGATGAAAGGGATAGGGGAGACGTCGGGGCTGGTATGGCCGACGCCGGAGACAAAGATCTCCGTAGATGAGGTGGCGGTGAAGACGAGGGTAGAGACGGTGCCGACCGATGTTGTGCGACGCGGATGATTGAGAGGAAGATAACCCAACCACTGGTATTATGGTTGGGTGATGAATGAGTGAGGGAAGAACCGCCATAGCTTGCGGAGGGTTGCGGCCGGCGAGAGAGAGAAGAATTGAGGGGGAACCGGCCCAATTTCAAGCTGAGGAGATGCGGTTGGATCAAGGGCTGCTTAAATAGGCCTCTGGAGAAGGATTTGTGCTTGGAAGCCAAGCTTCCAAGCAAGGTATGGCTGCCAGAGTTGGAAGCTTCAAAAAGACCCAAATATCTCATGTGTTCGCATGAGAGATTGGGTACAAATCAGGGATCACTGATGGGTTCAGATTGGAAGAGATTACTCAAAGAATCTTCCTTCCAATTTTGGGAGGGATTCTCTGAGAAATCAAGGAGAATCCTCCTTCAAAAGCTCGTCGGAGTAGGATTCCTCCACTATAATGGTGGAGGGACCTATCTGCAAGGATGTTGAAGAAGATAGGGGGCCAAATGCAAGGGTTTTTAAAAGATAGGGGTAGAAATGCAATCAGACTGGACCTTTTTGCAAAGTAAGTCCAGATGAGTTCCCCTTAGGTCTAAATTTTGGTACAAACCTAATTTAGACCTAAGGAATCTAATGGTGAAGTTGGATTTTTGGTTCGACCACATTTGACTGGGTAATTTACGTAAAAACCCAATTTAGGGCAAATATTTGTCTGAGACATCATTTTAGGTCAAAATGGGTTTCAATGGCCAAATTGAAAGTTATAAACCTTAGAGAATATTTTTATATGATTTTTAGAGGGTTTAGGTGAATTTTATTCTGACCATAACCTTGGTTAATCAAGCGGGTCTGTTTTAGGGTTTCAAGAAGTCATTTAATTCCCAAATCCCACACAAACCATTTTCTGTCAGATTCAACCCACTTTTTATCTTGTTAAGACCTTTTGACCTATGTTTAGCCCTTAAGAAAACCTATGGTTGCACTGTAATGGTAAAATTGCAGTGTTACGCCTTGTTTCTTATTCTCTCAGAAAGGATATTCAGTGAATTAGGACCTTCAGTTGGTTATGTAGGGGTTTTTATTCTCTTCATTGGGTTAAAATTAGCTAGTTATGACTCATGATGATGTTCCTATCAGCTGTGCAACTTTTTCAATTTATGTAGGTGTGGGCACTCATCAGCTTCTGACGTGGGACTATCTCACCTCCCTTCCTCTACGTAGTAGCAGTAGCAGATCCTTGCGATTACAGTCAATTGCCTGGTCAAAGAGCCAAATTGGCCCCTCGGTTGTAATCCTGGAGACGCTTCACTGCACCTGGGACTTCGCCTGGAGTCTGCAGATGCTGGAGTAAGGCTTCAAGTTTCACTCGAAGCTTCGTCAATGGCGGTAGAGGAGTGAAGACCTGAAATGAAGAATGCAGCCTTGCAGCCTCATTAGAAGGTTTAGTAGGCTTAGTCGTAGCGGATGTGGTGGTGTGTGTGGCGTGTCATGAAGGTGACTGTGGTGGCCGGACGGTGTCGGAATTGGTGCGTAGAGGTGGGTGTGTTCGGCAGATGGTTTGGAGGTGTAATAGGGAGAAATAGGATGGGGGTTTTGAAGAGGGTGGTGTGGAAAAGGTCGTGAGGTGGTTGGCGAGGCGTTTGGAGTAGTGGAATGAGTGGGGAGCCTCATTGGAGGTCTGGTCGGAGCAGAGGAAGGTGAAGGTGGTCTGTGTGATACGTTGGTCGAAATGTAGAATGGTTGGTGTGTAAATGAAGTAGAGGAGTAAGGGAACTATCTAGGTGATTGGTGGACGAAGAGGGGTGGAGGAGACGCCAATTGCGGTATGGCCAGTGCCGGAGACGAAGGTGACTCCGGTGGGGGAAGAAACCGCAAGGAAGATGGAGGGAGAGATGCTCGCTGGTATGGCGCGATGCGGAGGAAGATGAGGAAGATGAATCCACCGCTGGTATTGCGAGTAGATGATGAGGGAGGTCGGGAGGAATCGTCAGAGCTCGAGGACCCTTTCAGCCAGAATAGGAAGGAGGAATGTGGGGAATTTCTAGCTGAAATCAAGCTTTAGAAGTTCGGTATGATCTAGAGGTCCTTTTATAGGCCTTTGAAGGGAGCTTTGAGCTTGGGAAGCAAGCTTCCCAAGCTTGGAAAGCTTCATCAAAGATAGGAATTCTAGGATACCCTAATCTCTCATGCGTTTGCATGAGAGATTAGGAAAGTTTGAGAGATTGGGAATTGGCTCAAAAGGAAGGCAATTCCTTGACGAACTTCCCTTTCAAATCTGAGAGGGATTCGTAAGAAGTCAATGAGAACTTGCCAAATTTAGGTCGCTGGAGTCTGTAGGAATAGGATTCATGGTGGCAGGGACCTTTTTGTGAAAATGATGACAAAGCTGGGGGCTATCTGCATGGTTTTTGAAACTTAAGGGCATATGTTGGATCAGACAGGACTAAATTGCAAACTAGGTCAAGAAAGTCTCAGATTATTCCCAAATTTTGGTACAAACCTAATTTGAAACTAAGGAATCCAATAGTGAAGTTGGATTTTGGTTTTGACCTAGTTTTACTAAGTAATTTATGCAAAAACCCAAATTAGGGCAAATATCAATCTGAGCCTTTGTTTTGGGTCAAGATAGGTTTTAATGGTCAAATCGAAGGTACCAAACCCTAGAGAATATTTTTCTATGATTTTTAGAGGATTTAGGTGAATTTTATCCTGACCAGAACCTCATTTAATTAAGCGAGACTGGTTTTAGGGTTTTAGAAGTCATTTAATTCTCAAAACACGCGAAAACCCTTTTCTGTCTGTATTAACCCACTTGTTCGATATTTAAGACCATTTGACCCTTAATTACCCCATGGGAAAACCCGTGGTTGTTCTGCATTCAAGGTATGATGGTAAAATTATAGTTTTAACCCTATTTTCTTATCTTTCTCTTATAATGATTATGCAATGAACTATGGCTCTTTGGCAGTTATGTAGGAGCATGTATTCCCTGATAATGACTAAATTGAGCTAGTTATGGCTTATGATGGTGCTCCCATCAATAAGCTACATCACTACACTTTCAAGATTGTCCGAATTTCTAGACTTTTGGATGAAAACAAAAAGAAAAAGGATCTCTAGTCTTGCACTTGATAAAAATAATAACCAGTCCTTTAGGGACCTATTTGTAGATAACTTAGTCTTACATTTGATAAGGACTAGCAAGATTTAGGTATGCGGGTATGATTGCGTAGTAATCATAGGACTTAAATGAACTAAACTAAGTTAGAATTTAGCATAATTATAGCGTAATTCATGCATCAGCTACATACTTTGCATCTTTACTGCTTTGCATTCATATTTCTGCAATAATATCAATATTTCATACAAATTAGTCTATTATTTAGTTTGTAGGTAATAAGAAGCTTGAGAGACGGCCTGAAGCTGAATCTGAAGTAGGATAAAGGCTAGAGCTGCAGTAGAGTTGGAGCAGAAGCCATGGAATGAACCTGCAATCAAGTTGAAGATATAATGTAAGAAAGAGATATACTACATTACTTGTGGGATTTTAATGCTTATATTGAATTATGAAGAACATAGGACATCCCTACACCTATCCTTAGGCTTAAAATAGCCTTAAACACCTTCCCAAACCTTAACCACCCTTCCTATTAGGTCATCTTAGCGTAAAACACCTCAAAACCCACATTCCAGCCACCTCTAGACGTCCAAGTAGGATGCTGGACGTCCAAGATCCATAGATTCCACCCGTAGGACTAAAAACCCAAACTAATGCAAAATTGGACGTCCAGACAATGTGTCAGACGTCCAATTTCTGCGGAAACCCAAGATAGAACCTAACATCCATACTGATTTAGTATTGGATGTCCAGAATAAGACTTGGACTTCTGATTTTGAGTTATAAGTCATCTGATCTTAAGATCAGACGTCTGGTACCCCTCTCCTTTTGCTGTTTTGAGAATCAAGCCTAGATCTTGATTCCTAAGGCCTATAAACCCAATCCTACACCCTAGGAAACCTAATTTAAGGTATCCTAAGCCTAGTACACCACCCAAGGACCCTCCTAAGAACCTATATAGGATCCCTCTAAACCTAATTGACTTTGATCTAAGTCAATTGCATTACTCTTAGTCAATTGGACCCATAAAGTCTAATTGAGCTCAAATCTCAACCAACATAAGTCTAATTGGACTCAGTGAGAGTCCAATTGACTCAAGCCTAATCTAATTGGGAATTCCCTCTCCCAAGTGCACACATGTTGACCCAATTAAACTTGTTTAAGTTTACTTGGGCCAACAATTTAGTAATAGGTTACACTTAAACCTATTTTTAGGCAACTTAATAGGACTCATGAGAGACTCATCATGGCTCTTAATTACCCATAATTAACTAGTTTCCCTAGTTAATTAGCTAAGGATATACTAAATGCAGGGTTAATTATACTAAAGAGGATTAAATAAGGACCTTCAAAATAAGTTAAAAACACTAAATTAAATATCAATTAGTATTAATAATAATTTAATTAATAATTTGGTCTCAAATATTAAACACTTAGATACATAATATTTAAATTAAGTTAATTAATTTTATGACCTAAGTACTTAATTAACTTAAGTAAATTAATCACTTAATTAAATATAGCTAAAAAGGGCAAAAATGTAAATTCAAGGCATAGATATATGTACCTAATTTATAATTATATATAAAAAGTTGAAAAAGAAATAAATTAAAATAAGCCTAAAACCCAACTGTTTACGTTAGGTCATTAGCTTTTATGTCAATTGAGTCCTTTTCCTATAATTAGGTCCCTATCTTTTTTTGCATAGAGGTCCATTTGTGCAAGCCTTCTTCGTCTTCTTCTTCTTCTTCTTCCTTAGCTTGGACGACCGAGGAGGTTCGGTGACCATACCTCTCGATCTCCTTCCATCCATTGTCAGAACTTCTCTGCCATTTCCGCCATCTTTTCGCTCACCTTCACCTTTTCATCCAACGGTTCTATCCTCTCTAGCCCAACAAGCTTCAGCGCGGTGACTTCACCATCATTGGAGACGAAGACCCCTAAATCGTTGTATCTAGACTCGATTGCATTCAGATGCAGACCCCCTACCCTTCTCCACCACCCATAAATAGTCCTCCACACTTTTAATCTTGGGGAGCGACTCCCTACCCTCTTCCCCCATTGTGTCACTCAATAGGCTATTCGTCAAAAACCTTCGGCAACCTCTACCTCCCTTCCTCTGGAGTTCTCTGAAGCCCTGACCATCTCCCGATCTCCACCTTCCTCCGCCGCACTTAGCGACGAGGTTGCGTCACCATCTTCTTCCTTCAACTCGACACATTCTTCTCCACTGGAGCTCTTCCTCAACCCTCTGATTTCTTCCTTTGTCACTATCCTTCGACAGAGTCCTCTAACCTCCTTCATCCAAGTAATTGTAGATTATCTTAGCTTTTACTTTGGAGTATAAGTAGTTAGTTTAGTTTAGCTTTAGCATAGATTCAATTCTTTCTTCCTCGACTCCAATGAGGTCAATTCCGACCTTGTTGGACTTTGATCCATGTTTCCAATCACCTGAGCATATTCCTCACCACTCCACGATCATCTTTGGCTTCTTTCCTCTTAGTTATATCAGCATCTACGTCTAATTCCACTTCACCTCCATCGGAGACCTTTGCTGTCTATGGTGGAGCTCCACGACATAGTGCATAGCCACAATGGGCCCTCCATCGCCTTTTCATAACTACAGGGCCTCGATCCACTTCTTAATTACTTTAATTAATGCCTACACAGTAAACACCTAATTCCACTTGAATCTCCTGAGATTATTGTCAATGGCAGCTCTGGAGGAGTTCTTCCACATAATTACATAGTCACACACTATCGCCTAACCCTACGTAGTAGTTCCTCTCACTTAATTGAGAGGGAGAAGTGCTCTTGAGTTCATATGAACTCAAGATTGATTCCTATTGAATTCTTGATTAATTCATGTATAGGTTCATCAATTGAAACAATTGATGTGTTCTTGAGGTTCCTTTCAACTTCAGGAATCTTTTAAGACCATTCCTAGTTGGTTTCATGAAGATTTGACCTTCAGTCACTTATCTCAACCTTCATCGAAGCTCCGACGAGCTCCGGCAAGTCAAATTTGAGCTCCAGTGATATACACATCTATTTAGGTTCAAATACCTAATCGTGCATGTTCCTAGGCTTAGATTTGCATTTCATGTTATAAATATTGCATAGCATACATCATTCTACATTTAGAGCAGTATATATTTTAGGTTAATTAGGTCCTTTTTATGGTTAGGAGAGAAGAAGATTTATTTCAGGGACTCGGATGGAAGATCGGACCGTATGGATCAGATCAGGATGACGATCAGTCTAATGCCTCTGAAATCGTCTAGATCGGAGTCCCGTAGCATCATATGAAGTTCGAGGAAGATCAACAGCCAAGGGGGCAATACGACATCCATATGGGCTTCGGATGAAAAATCCAACCGTACGGATGGATTTGGAGCAACAATCGCAGTTCGGCAATGCAGGAATCATCTCAATCAGAGCTCTGTAGCACCCTCTACAAAAAGAAGAAGACGAATGACCCAAATGGCGCCACGTGGATTAGCGGTGCCTACTCACACCACTCCTCATCTGCGACCTCCATTCCCAGCCGTTGGATCTTGATCCAACATAAGAGAAGCCTCCTCCACCGCGTGCCATAAGACATCTTCTCAACACATATGGTGACTTGGCGATTGGTTGGAGACTTGGAGCTCAAACTGGTGACCACCGTTCGAGTCCCCACATGCCTCCTTATTTCAGAGGCACTTATCCAATTTGAATCAAGACCACACATCTTGATCAGGCAGCCCTGATGAGGCATGCAGGTGATCATGTCTAAGGGATCCAACAGCTGCTAGTAGGCGCGTAGACCACACGATTTGAATTGAGCAGGCGCACAACGTTGGATGTGCGATCTTCAGCCATGCAATCAGGACCTTCCAATGCGCATCCAAAGGCCGTCAACCTTGCACTAGTTGCTACGTGCATGAGCGTCGCACGTGGGGGTGTAATGGCTACAACGATAGTTGCGCAGGCCTTTAGTGACACTTGTAGCTGTCGCTAATGGCCTGTGCTTTGCCCGCGCCAGAAACAGAATTGAAGGGCGTGAATCTTCAGCGACAGTTGGGTGGATCTTTAGCGACGATTACAGCAGTCACTAATTGCCCATGGACGATTTTGTCTCTCCACTATAAAAGGACCTATCCCCCTCCATTCCAAACCATCTCTTCCTTTCTTCCTTTTACCACCTCCAAGGCTTTAGAGAGAGCTTGTCCCAAGCTCGGGATTCTCCTCTAGAGTAGAAACCAAATAGTTTTCCCTCCCCTCATCCCCATTCGTGGAGCATTCCGTGGCCGTTCTCTCATCGCCCTTTGGGAAGAAGATCCTCATTGCGACATCGTCCTGCCCCATCCTTTGTCCTCCGGCTACGTCATCCTTTGTCCCGCTCCTCACCACCTTCCTCCACGTGACTTCAGAGCGAGTTGTCCTCCGAGCAACTGTTGAGGGGTATTCTCTCACCTCTTTCTATATTTTTTGCTTTCGTAGTGTAATCTTTCCTACTTTCGTAGTTGTAAAAAAACATTTGATTAGAAATCCATGATTGTTTCTCTCTCTCTCTTATACTTTCGCAAGTAGATTAGCTAGATAAAATTTCATCGACCAAATCCCTTGCTTGATAAAAATACCAAAAAAATTAGAAAAGATAAAAATGACAAAAAGAAATAAAAGTGAAACGTAGATTTCATAAAACTAAGCATTCGCCTCCCTGTGTTCGACCTGGGACTCACTTTTCAAGTTTTGGTTATAAATTTTATCTGATAGACGCATTTTGCGAGCTACGAAGACGGGTCCTCCGAACCCTGATTTTTACCATGCGAAACACTCCTCCATCATTTTGGCGTCATTGCCGGGGAGGCAACGCTCTTTGATTTTTTTTCCGTGTTTTTCCACCTTACCTAAATTTTATCTCACTTTTTCTTTGATCTTACTGTGATTGCAGGTACTCATCCGAGGTAGGCCAGAGCGGTTAGATTGGAGAAAAGTGCAGATGAAGGTTTTGTAAGTGTACCCCCACCACTCCTACCCTAGTTTTCATTCCATAACCTAATAACTCAAACCCAAAACAACTTAGGTGCTTGCATAAACCCTAGGGTAGATTTTGGTTGTTTGATTGTCACTCCACTGACCTCACCCACCTGCATATATAAAAAAATAAAAAAATATTCTTCTCTTGTGGGATTTAACTGAAAGTTACACACTTAACACCCACAACTTATCCTAAGGTGCACAATCACTTTGATTCTACCACTTAATCGGGATCTAACCTGTGGACCTGGTACACTTCAACTCAATACACATAAGTGAGTAGAAATCTGAATAGGTTAAACATTCTTGTGTGCCTTAACTAAGTGGTGCAACAAGCCAATTGATTGAGCTATTTGGGCCGCACCACTCAATTTAAAACTGATCCATCAAGTTGCTTGCCTCTTAGGGATGATTTTTAGGGTTGAACCAGGCACTCCACATTTTTTTTTCTAATTTTTAAAGGAATATATCATCACTAGTGCTTTCAAAACTTGGAGTATGCTACTAAACCTTGATTGAATACACCTAAAGATTAAACCCTAAAAGCTACTAAACAAGGTTGAACCCTAAAAGACACATCATCAAATAACCTTGTTTGCAAACCCTGGTTGTGCATGCACACACATTTCAACTGATCATTAAGGGCACAACCTATCTAAAGGGCCCATCACATTCCAAGAGCATGATCATCCCAAGCCTAATTAAAACTGAGTAAACGTTGGCCTTAAGGATTGATTCGCTCTTTGGGGCTCAGACTGAGATTTTTTCGATTAACCTGCTTTTGCTGGTCCATCTGATGTCTAGCTAGGGGAGTAGCATCAAACGACTGCGGCTGGGGGGGTACACTAGGAACCAGAGGTGCAAGCCAAAAGAAGAACCTTCTCCCCAACCCCTCCCTCTAACTGGTTGGATTGACTGGATAGAAGTAGACCAAATCGTTTATAATCTCAAGATGGGTCCTGGGAGTCTGTAGGTCTTTAGGCTACCCACATAAGGATAGGCTTGGTTGATTGTATTGCAGGGCTCTTTTCTTTCTTCTGATTTCCCCTCCTGTTCTACCATGTATCCTTCCACATCCTACACTCATTTCCCATCCTACCCTCCAACCACCACTTATACCCAAGATGATTACCATCCCGACTCTACTTATAATTACCCATCCACTAGCCAGGATAACTTTAATTGGGGATATGATACCAGACCTCAGTGGCCAGGGCCTAACCTTGGATAACAAGACTATGATTACTATCCTTCTCATGCCTACAATGATTATAGATCTCCACCCTTTGATGGCCAAACCAACTCGATCTACATTCAAGAAGGATATGTTGACTATAACACCTACCCTCCCCAAGGATATGCTGAATATAGGTCACCACCATTCTTTGAACAACCCAAGATGACCTACTATCAGGGAGGGACCCAAGAACCTCGACATCTTAACTCCCCTAGAATGAACCCAAACCCACCCAAACCTAAACCGAACCAATCGATTCAGGTGAACCAGGTCCAAGACAGGGTGTTGGCTAACTTGAGGAACACCATCCAATATTTGGAAGCTCAGCCAATACCATGCACTGAAGCGTTGGAGCCTATGATCAAAATGATTGATGAGTTGAATAGCTCTTTATTGGATTTGCTCCAAAATGTTAGGTATAGGGGCCTGGGTGAGTTTTTACTTGAGAAATTGTTAAGGTTGAGGATGAAATTTGTGGTTGCCCTAGTCAAATCTTGGGATGATTCTCAAGATGAACCCCCTTCAGGAGAGCCAATGTCTAAACTCGCTCAGGCGCCTGTTGGGGGGATACATGTTCTGAGATCGGAGATGACCAGGTTGGGTTAGAGCAACCAATTGAGGATGATGAATCGATTAATTCACCCAAGATCCCTGACCCAGGGAATGACGAAAAATATGTTTCCATGGACCATGAAATGACATATGATTTTGAGACATATAAATGAGGATCAAGAATTCTTTTATTATAAGGGTGAGGAATCTCTGAGTGATGTCTCACATGAAGTTAAGGAAAATGATTTTAGTGAGACAAATGGGCTCAAGGAGTATGACGAACCATTTGATAGCCCAACCATTGAAGATTCTGATTTGGTTGGGGCTAACTTGGAGGATCTGAATCCTCATTTACTAGAAGATTCAATCAGTAGCCCCATTCCTCAACCACACCCTGAAGGGATTGATTTTGATTTGAAAATCATTGTACCCAAGTCAATTCTGAGTCAGCCACAATTTCTGGACTTGGGTAAATCATATGGGGTGAATGATATGCTAGAGGTCCCGGAACCCGAACAGTTGATGTTGAAGGATAGAAATATGGAAATGAAAATCTGGAAGGTTAATTATGAGGGAATTATGATTTTAGATCTAAGGGTTCTTGTTGACCTGAAACCTCCTAATTTCTACCAGGACCCTTGCGATATCTTTGACATGCAACCTAAGCTTGGAATTATTGACTATCTTTCTGAGCTGAATTTTAAGTGGACATATGAACCTTGTAAATCAAATCTAGCTTTTGTCCGATGCTTTAGTCTTGGGTTACATACCACCAAACCGCAGGCTCGGCCCCGTAAATACAATAATCTTCAGTTCTGGTTGATTTAAATCTAGAACCTTAGAACCACTTGACCTTGGGGCATGGGTCTACACCATAATCTAGTCCACATTTGTGGACACCTACTGGCAGGTCCTGTGATTAATATTTTTATTTTTATTCTGACCTGCACTTGTGAGTTCCTAATTTCTTCTTTGTATGTATGTTATGCCTAGTTGAAGGCATTAAATTTAGCATGTGTTTATATTCCACATTCTTTGCGGAGCTGATTGGATTTTCACGTTATTCAGGTGATATTTTGTTTACTTCACATTTTCATGTCTTTATTTTTACAATGAGGATATTGCATCATTTAGGCATTGGGGGGTGGATACTTTATCTTGAAATTATTTTGTTAACTCTGTAGAATTTCTTTTAGTTTCTTAGAAAAAAAGAGAAGAATCAGGAGAAGAGAACTTAGGTATTTGGAAGTTATTAACTTTAGGAAATGATATGATAGGACCTGAATACCTAGACTCTTCAGGTCTTCAAGCTTAATTAGCCTGGGTGTCCACTCGAATGTGGACTTAGTCTCGAGTCCTCACCAAGTAATTTTATTTAATTAGTCAATAAATTAGGATGATAAGTATACGACTTATCAACTCACCCTCTGATTTGAGGGGACTTTAAGCTTAAGCATCTACACACTTTTTGGATTGACTCACTTTTCGACGGTTTCTTCGGAAATTGGGTAGCTAATGAACCATCTAGAGTGGTATGGCTGGCAAGTTGTCGATGGTAATAGCTCATTGGCTGGTTGTCCATAGCCCAACCACAAGACCATTTTCGTCGTACGGCCTTTAGGTAAATCTTAGATCAGGGAAGCCCCCTGCTTAAAAAGAAAAAAGAATATAAAAAGGAGAAAATGAAAAAATAAACAAATAAAACCACACTTCATCTCATGAGTATGACTGGCAAGTTGCCATGGGTAACAGCCCATTGGCCGATTGTCCAGAGCCCAACTCACAAAAATGCACAATAATTCCCAAAACACGTAGGGAAGAAGCAGGTACGTATAATAAATCAGGCAGATATACACTAGATTCGCCCTTATGTTGATCCCATAAATAAAAGAAGTAGAGAGAAAGGTACCGTTCAAAAAGATAAACCTCTAGGCAAGGTCACCTAGGGTCGTAGAAACCCGAAGTTCATTTTAACAGCTGCCTAGTGAGGGTTTCAATCTTTTCACTAAATGCTTAGCACTTAGAGTCCTTTTTGAGTCTTGGGTGGGTCGGGTAGCCGTAACAAGTTATCCCAAAACTCTCAAACTCCAAATATCCAAAAAAATTAGAAAAGAAGAAAAAGCAAAAAAAAAGTGTATCTTCCCTTTTCAAATAAGGCGAGGACTTGGGCGGTCTGCATTCTGGCAGACACTCGAGTACTATTGAGTCATCGTAGTGTAGGACCTTAGTTGAAATCTTCTATTGTTAATAAACAACTTAGTCCTAAGCGATCAAGTCCTAATTTTGATTTTATACATAGCATGTAGTTTAATTTTACTAGGTTCTAGGAAAAGATAGGCATGGGGCTATGATATAGACACATCTATTTAGGTTAAAATGCCTAATCATGCATGTTCCTAGGCTTAGATTTGCATTTCATGTTGTAAATATTACATAGCATGTATCATTCTGCATTTAGAGTAGTGGTATATATTTGAGGTTAATTAGGTCCTTTTTATGGTCAAAAGAGAAGAAGATTTATTTCAAGGCCTCGAATGGATGATCGGATCATACGGATCTGATCAGGACAATGATCAGAGTCTAATGCCTTTGAAATCATTTAGATCGAAGTCCCATAGCATCATATGAAGTCCGAGGAAGATCAACGGCTAGGGGGCAATGCGACATCCATACGGGCTTTAGATAAGAAATTTGACCGTATGGATGGATCTGGAGTGATGATTGCAGTTTGGAAATGTGGGAATCATCTTGATCAGAGCTCCGTAGCACCCTCTATAAAAAGAAGATGACGGATGACCCAAATGGCGCCACGTGGTGCCATCCAGGTCGTCGAACATCAGCCAGCAATGCCTACCCACACCACTCCTCATCCGCGACCTCCATTCCCAATTGTTGGATCTTGATTCAATGGAAGAGAAGCCTCCTCCACCGCATGCCATAAGATGTCTTCTCGACACATATGCCGACTTGGCGCATTGGTTGGAGACTTCGAGCGCAAACTGGTGACCACCGTTCGAGTCCCCACATGCCTCCTTATTTCAGAGGTGCATATCCAATTTGAATCAAGACCGCACGATCTTGATCAGGCGGCCCTGATGAGGCATGCGGGCGATCTGGTCTAAGGGATCCAATGACTACTAGTAGGCGTGCAGACCATGCGATTTGAATTGAGCAAGTGCACAACGTTGGATGCACTATCTTTAGCCATGCAATCAGGACCTTCCGATGCGCATCCAACGGCTCTCAAACCTTCAACCTTGCGCCAGTTGCTGCGTGTGTGAGCGCCGCACGTGGGGTTGTAATGGCTACAGTGATAGTTGCGCAGGCCTTTAGTGACGCTTGTAGCTGTCACTAATGGCCTTCGCTTTGCATGCACCAGCAAAGGAATTGAAGGGTGCGGATCTTCAATGACAGTTGGGTGGATCTTTAGCAACGATTACAGCCGTAACTAATTGCCCATGGACGATTTTTTCTCTCCTCCACTATAAAAGGACCTATCACCCTCCATTCCAAACCATCTCTTTCTTTCTTCCTTTCACCACCTCCAAGGCTCTAGAGAGAGCTTGTCCCAAGCCTGGGATGCTCCTCTAGTGTAGAAAACCAAATAGTTTTCCCTCCCCTCATCCTTATTCATGGAGCATCTCGTGGTTGTCCTCTCATCACCCTTCGAGAAGATCCTCACCTCGACATCGTCCTGCCCCATTCTCCGTCCTTCGGCTATGTCTTCCTTTGTCCCACTCCTCACCACCTTCCTCAAGGTGACGTCAGAGCGAGTCATCCTCCGAGCAATCGTCGAGGGGGATTCTCTCACCTCTTTCTATCTTTTTCGCTTTCGTAGTGTAATCTTTCCCTCTTTCGTAGTTGTAAAAAGACATTTGATTAGAAATCCATGATTGTTTCTCTCTCTCTCTCTTATATTTTCGCAAGTAGATTAGCTAGATAAAATTTCATCGATCTAATCTCTTACTTGATAAAAATACCAAAAAATTTAGAAAAGATAAAATATGACAAAAAGAAATAAAAGTGAAATGTGGATTTCATAAAATCAAACATTCGCCTCCCCGTGTTTGACCCGGGACTCACTTTTTGATTTTCGGTTATAAATTTTATTTGATAGATTCATTTTGTGAGCTACGACGACGGGTCATCTGAACCCAAATTTTTATCATGCGAAACACGCCTCCATCATCCAACATTTGAAACTCCTTGAGAAGCTCCAGATCACCTCTCTATGATCTTTAAATTAAAGATCATTAATTAGATTTGCATACAATTGCTCACATATCTAGGTTGATCTCTGTCTTCTCCAACTCTAGCAGAGTTGGAGAAACTTCATCTTTGAGAATAGAGCTTAAAATTGGGTCAATAAGCATAAGGAGATCTTCAAGAACCTATTTAGGTGTTTAATTAGATCTGAGAAGTTGTAATTTGACCTGTTGATCAAACCTCACTTAGACCTCAGGAGGCAAGTTTAGAACCACCTCTAGAGCTATCAAAACTTGATTTTAAGGTATGGAACAACTTGTTGAGGTTGAAATAGACCCATTTAGGCCTTTAATTTGATTTGTGAAGTTGTAAATTTAAAAGCCAACCTTTGGGATCTTTTGGTCAACCCTAGGCCCAATATGAGATATCAAAGATTAAATTATGATTCAAGGGTTGAATTAAGTCCTTGTGATGGTTTAAAATCTTTACGAATTAATTTGATGAGGATTCAGTATGTTCCTATGAAGATTTCTATACCTGCTTGTGTTGGGTCTTAACTAGAACCCAACATATTCTTGGAGATTTTGTCGAGAGTCAAACTTGAATCCCACCCAGATTAATCATTTTTAACCTTCTGATTTGATTTAGATCTCTTCCTGAGGTTTAGCCCTCTCTGTTAGATAGTTTCGCCTTAAATTTTGAGTTCTGAGCCTAAGATCAGAAGCCATGAAGCTTCTGAAGCTCTCCAGAGCTATGTTGACCCTCATTTCCCTCCTAATATATGCGAAATGATCCCTTAAACTGTCTAAAATCTTTAATTGAGAGGTACTTCCTCTCTACAGGTCAAAAAACCTGACATTGCACCCTTTGAACAGATTTCCAGCATGGCGGAACATCCATGTTTCTGATGTAAACACATTTACACTACTTAAAATGTCTATTTATGCATGTTCTTAAGCATAGGATTGCATTTCATGATATAAATATTGCATTACATGCATCATCTTGCATTTAGAGCAGTTTGAATAAAATGGAGGTTAATTGTCTCCTTTTATGTGCTTGGACAGGGCAAACATTTTATCGGAGCCTCGGATCAAAGATCCAACTGTATGGATGTGATCAGGGTGATGATTGGAGTTCAACGACTCCAAGATCGCCCTAATCAGGCATCCGTAGCATCAGATAGTGACCCGGGAACCCTAGAAGATCAAGGGATAGAATGGTGTAAATCCGCACTTCAGATGATAAATCCGACCGCACGGATGAATTCCGATCGACGATCGCAGCCCAACGACACAAAAATCGAGTCAATCCGACATCCGTGGCACCATCTACAACCTCCAGAAGATGGATGGCCAAGATAGCGCCACGTGGCACCATCTCAGTTGCCCAAGCGGCCGCTTCATCTTGTGAAGGCCCCGTGCTTGATCGCTCTCCGCCATTGGATCTTAATCCAACGGCTGTGGGCGCTCGCTTTTAAAAGTGTTCGCTCGACCATCCGCGCCCCATAGCGCAGTGGTAGGGCGTGCTATCGCGAGCGCCGGGCGCGGGTTTGAGCCGTGGTGAGGAGCGGCAAGCGCGGGCGATTGGGCACGGGTGGAGCGTCAGATGGAGATCGGACGGCCGCACGTGCCTGATATTGTCGACATGCAATTGGACGCGCAATCGGACGCGCAATCAGACACGCGGGCGGACGAGCTATGCAGTAGGAGAAGGCGCGACTTAAGCCATCCAATCTCGTGATCGGACGGCTGAGGATCGCTGGACGTGCGTGGACGTTGATGAGAGGGCAGCCGAGGAGGCGCGCGTGGGCGCGGAAGCTACGCCCACATTGGGGCTTCCGTGACGGATTTATCCGTCACTAAAGACCCCTTATTTATTGTTTTGAAGTTGTAATGTCCATTTTGCCCCCACTCGTTGCAACTTTAAAAGGAGACCCCCTCCATACGAAATTCTCATCCCTTCTTTCTCCTCTCTACCCCTCCAAAGCTCAAGAGAAGCTTGTCCCACACCCGGGATGCTTCTCTCGAGATAAAGTCCAATTTTCGTTCCCCTTTGGAAGTGGATCCCGCGACGACGACGGCATGCTGCTTCGTTCCCGTTCTTCTGCTTCGTCCTCCTTCGTCCTGCTTCATTCTCCTTCGTCCAGGCGTCGTCCCGTCCGGCTCGTCCTCCAAGCAACCGTCGAGGAGGATTTCTCTCTCCTTATTCTTTTTACTGCTTTCTAGATTAATCTACTCGTCGTCCAAGCGACCGTCGAGGAGGACATTTCTCCCTCCATTCTTTTAATGCTTTCTAGAGTAAATTTATCGCTTTCTAGTGTAATTGTTTTATGCCTTCTAATTGTAATGAACAGTCTCTTCTATGAGAAATTCTTTGTTTATTCTACATCTCATTTTGATTTCCATGTATAATACTCTCTCTCTCTCTTACCCTCTCTCTTTCTCTTTTATTAATTGTAAATAATTAGATAGTTTAAATTGAATTACTTCGTGACAAATAAAAAGAAACGCGAAGTTTTTAAATCAAACGTCTGCCTCCCTATGTTCGACCCGGAATTTTCATTTCAGTATAAATTTTATT
Organism: Thalassia testudinum; assembly: GCA_037157565.1. Classification (NCBI taxonomy): domain Eukaryota; kingdom Viridiplantae; phylum Streptophyta; class Magnoliopsida; order Alismatales; family Hydrocharitaceae; genus Thalassia; species Thalassia testudinum. The sequence goes on along the minus strand of JAZHRO010000036.1, from coordinate 111,262,934 downwards.
TTTTGAACACAAATTCTTCGCTTTCGAACTACAACGACAGGTTTTCCAAAACCAAACACGTAAGCGTAGCGATTCGTTAAAACCGTTTCAACATTTTGGCGCCGTTGCCGGGGAGGCGACGCTCTTTGATTTCTCTTCGCGTTTTGTAACTTACAAATCATTTACCTCACTTTTCTCCTTCCATATTGTAATTGCAGGTACTCTTTTGTGACGAGCAAAAGCGGTATATTGGAGTAAAGTGCTGTGGAAGGTTTTGTAAGTTATCCCCCATTCTTTCCCCCTCCATAGATTTCATTTTCCACATTAAATCCAAATCCCAATTAACTTAGGTGTTTGCATAAATCCTAGGAATAGTTTGGTTCTTTGGATTTCCACTCACATTCATTCCACCCTCATTCATAAAAAAAATAACAAAAAGATAATCTTGTGGGGTAATTTTCAACAAACACACAACACACACCCACATTCAAGGCACTTGATCAACTTGATTTGTTTTCTACTCAACTGGGTTCTGATCCGTGGAATCGGTACACACAAAGCAACATATAACAGAGTAGAAATTATTCTAGGTTAACCATTTTTGAGTGCCTAACTTAGTGGTGCATTTGTGGCCAATTGTTTGAGTTGATTGGGCCGCACCACTTCAAATAAAATAAACTCATCAAGTAGCTGCCTATTAGGTTCAACTTTTAGGGATTTACCAGGCACTCCACATTCTTTTTAAACTTTAAAGGAAAACATCTTCACCTGTGCTTGCAAAACCTGGTGTGCCAACGAAACCTGTTTGAAAACACCTAAAGTTGAATCCTAAAAGCTACTAAGCAAGATTTGAACCTTAAAATTCACCACATCAAAAATAATCTTACTTGAAAATCACTGGTTGTGCACGCACACACAAATCAATCAATCATTAAGGGCACAACCCATTTAAAGGGCCCATCACATTCCAAAGCACATTCAAACCTAGCCCTAAATAAAACAGAGTAGACGTTGGCCTTAAGGATTGGACTCTCTCTTCAGAACCCTGAATGAGATTATATTCGATTAGTTTGTTTCTACTGTTCAATCTGATGTCTAGCTAGGGGAGCAGAGTTAAACGATTGTGGCTGGGGGGTACACTAGGAACTGGAGGCGCAAGCCGAAGGAAGAACCTTCTCCCCAGTCCCTCCTTCTAACTGGTTGGATTGAACAGACAGAAGTAGATCAAATCGTTCTTTTATCTCAAGGCGGGTTTTGGGAGTCTGTAGGTCTGTAGGCTAACCTATTTAAGGACAGGTTTGATTGTTTGTATTGCAGGGTACCTTTCTTCCTCCTGTGTCTCATGAATCCTTCCACATATTTCACGCATTCCCGCTCTTTCCCTCCTGTTGTGAATTATCCTCAACATGACGATTATCCCAACTCATATTGTAATCAACCACCAGTCAGTTGGGATAATTCGGATTGGGGATACAATTCCGGACCCCCGTGTTTAGGGTCTAACCCTGAACACTTTGATTATGATTTCTATCCTTCTCAGAGCTACATCGATTATAGATCGTCTTCCTTTCATGCATAACCTAATACGATCTACAATCAAGAAGGATACACCGATCCTTACCCATCCTCTGATTTCACTGCCTTTAGGTCATCACCATCTTTTCAACAATCTGAAATGACCTATTATCAGGAAGGGTATAACGAATCTCAATTCGTTAATTCCTCTGCATTGATGTTAAACCCGCCCAACCCTGAACCAACTCATTTGGTTCAGGTTAATCAGGTTCAAGATAAGGTTCTGGCTAACTTGAGGAATATCATTCAATCTTTAGAAGTTCAGCCAATACCTTGCATTGAGAGATTGGAGCCCCTGATTGAAATGATTGATGATTTAAACAAGTCTTTGTTGGATTGGCTCTAGGATGTTAAGGATAAGAACCCGGGTGAGTTTCTACTTAGGAAATTAACGAAATTGAGGATGAGATTCATGGTTGCTTTGATTCAATCTTGGAATAATTCCCAGGATGAACCCTCTTCAGGAAAGCCAATGACAGAACTCGCTCAGGCACCTGTTGGGGGGGACACATGTTACGAGGCTGACCAGATTGAATTAAAATAACCAATTAAGGATGATCTGATTTCTTTACCTGAGATCCCTAAGCCGGGTTACGAGGAAACGTATGTCTCCTTGGAACTGAAAGTGACAAATGATTTTGGGACATACATTGATACGGATCCTGATGGTGAAGATTCAAGTTGCGAAGTCTCACGCGAGTTTTCTGAACACGATTTCTATGAGACGATTGGGCCTGAGGAATCTGATAGATCATTTGATAGCTCAATAACTGAGGACATTGATCTTATTAGGGCACACATTACGGATCCAGAATCGCATTTTTTGGAGGAATCAATTCAATGCCCTGATTATTAGTTACACCTTGTTGAGCTTATTGATGATTCTAATTCTAAGATAATTAGACCCAAGTCAATTTTGATTCTGCCACATCATCTAGACTTGGAGATTTCAGACGGGGTGATGAATATATAAGAGGTCCTGGAATTTGATATGCTGAATGAGGAGGATAGGAGCTGGGAAGTTTTGATTTGGGAAGTTAATTCTGGAGGAAATAAAAGATTGAGTCGAAGGGTTCCTTTTAAGCTTAAACCATCAAATCAGAACCCTTACGACATTTGTTTCGAGGATGTTCAACTCAAGCACACATTCAACGATTATCCTTTTGAGCTTCAACTCTCTGTAACCTGACTTTTTGGTCTTGGGTTGCATCCTCATAAATTGCAGGCCCGACCCCGCTTGCATTCTGATTTTAGGTTTTGGGTAATTTTTATCCAGAACCTAAGATATTCTCGATTATGGGGTGTGGGTCTGCACCACAATCTGGTCCACATCTGTGGACCTCTGCTGACAGGTCAGAGAATTCTTCTATTTTTTCTAATTCTAACCTATACTTGTGAATTCTTCATTTCTTTTCTTTGTATAGTGTGCCTAGCTGAAGGCACTAAACTCAGCACATATACAGTTCTTTTTAATTTTTCATCTCGGAGCGGACTTGACATTCACGCAATTCAGGTGCTTTCTTCGCTTTTCTACTCTATTTTATGTCTTTTTAATACAATGAGGACATTGCATTAGATAGGCATGGGGGGGTGGATATTTATCTCTGAATTCATTCGTCAGCTCCGTAGATTTGTTTTATTTTGATTAAAAAAAATTGAAATTAGGAAAGAGAATTTGGGTTTAAGAAAATTTTCAATCTTAGGAAAAACTACATTAAGATCTGAACGCAAAGACCCTTTAGGTCTTTGAACTTAATCAGCCTGTGTATCCACTAAAATGTGGATTTGTTTTTCGAGTTCTCGCCAACTTGAATTTTATTTCAATTAGAGTAAATAAGTTTGGGTGATAAGTACACGACTTATCAACCCGCCCTCTGATTTGAGGGAATTTTGAGTCTTAAGCATCTACACACATTTTTTTGCACTGACTCGTTGTTCGGCGATTCTAACGGAAATTGGGTAGCTAATGAACCTTCTAGGGTGATATGGCTGGCAAGTTATCGTGGGTAACAACCCATAGGTAGGTTGTCCAGAGCCCAGTCACTGGACCTTTCTCTTTTTCTTGCCCTTAGGTAAATCTTAGACCAGGGAAGCCACCTATTTAAAAAAAAAAAAATTCAAAAAGAAAAGGAGAAAAGAACAAAAAGAAATAAGCCACACTTCGCCGCACGAGTATGGCTGGCAAGTTGTCGGTGGTAACAGCTCATCGACCGGTTGTCCAAAACCTAGCTCAGAAAATGCACTAAAAATTCCCAAAACACTTAGGAAGAAGCGGAGAAGTAGAATAAACTGGGGAGATATACACTAGATTCTCCCTTGTGTTGACCCCGTAAAAAATAAAAGTAGGGAGAAAGCTACCGGTTGTAAAGATACACCTTTAGGCAGAAGTCTTTTTGAGGTCACCTAGAGGCGTAGAAATCTGAAGTCCGTTCTAACTACCGGTCAATGAGTCTATCACAATCACAATAAGATGCTTAAAGCTTAGGGTTCTCATCAAATTTTGGGTGAGTTGAATGGTCGTAGAAAGCCACTCTTCAACCTGAAAATTTGAAAATCAAAAAAATTAGAAAAGAGAAAAAGAGAAAAAAAATTTTTTTTTAATAAGGCGAGGGCTTGAAGCGGTCTGCATTTTGGCTGATACCCGGGCACTGTTGTGTCTTTGAAAGTTCAGTTCCTAAGTAGACAATTTCTTAATGATTGAAAAACAACTCAAGTCCAAATAATCTAACCTAATTCTTTTATAAATAGTATATAGTTTTTGCTAGGGACAAGCAAAAGATAGGCATGGGGGTATGATGTAAACACATTTACACTACTTAAAATGTTTATTTATGCATGTTCTTAAGCATAGGATTGCATTTCATGATATAAATATTGCATTACATGCATCATCTTGCATTTAGAGTAGTTTGAATAAAATGGAGGTTAATTGTCTCCTTTTATGTGCTCGGATAGGGAAAACATTTTATCGGGGCCTCGGATCAAATATCCAACCGTATGGATGTGATCAGGGCGACGATTGGAGTTCAACGACTCCAAGATCGCCCTAATCAGGCATCCGTAGCATCAGATAGTGACCCGGGAACCCTAAAAGATCAAGGTCTAGGATGGTGTAAATCTGCACTTCAGATGATAAATCCGACAGCACGGATGAATTCAGATCGACGATCGTAGCCTAACGACACAAAAATCGAGTTAATCCGACATCCGTGGCACCATCTACAACTTCCAGAAGATGGACGGCCAAGATAGCGCCACGTGGTGCCATCTCAGTCGCCCAAGCGGCCGCTTCATCTTGTGAAGGCCCCACGCCCGATCGCTCTCCGTCGTTGGATCTTAATCCAACGGCTGTGGGCGCTCGCTTTTAAAAGCGTCTGCTCGACCATCCGCGCCCCATAACGTAGTGTAGGGCACGCTATCGCGAGCGCCGGGTGCGGGTTCGAGCCGTGGCGAGGAGCGGCAGGCGTGGGTGATTGGGTGCCGATGGAGCGTCAGATGGAGATTGGACGGCCGCACGCGCCTGATAGCGTCGACGCGCGATTGGACGCGCAATCGGACGCGCAATCAGACGCACGGGCGGGCGCGCAATGCAGCGGGAGAAGGCGCGACTTAAGCTGTCCGATCTCGCGATCGGATGGCTGAGGATCGCTGGACGTGCGTGGATGTTGATGAGCCGGCAGCCGAGGAGGCGCGCGTAGGCGTGGAAGCTACGCCCACGTTGGGGTTTTAGTGACGGATTTATCCGTCACTAAAGACCCCTTATTTATTGTTTTGAAGTTGTAATGTCCATTTTGCCCCCACTCCTTGCAACTATAAAAGGAGACCCCCTCCATACGAAATTCTCATCCCTTCTTTCTCCTCTCTACCCGTCCAAAGCTCAAGAGAAGCTTGTCCCACACCCGTGATGCTTCCCGCGAGATAAAGTCCAATTTTCGTTCCCCTTCGGAAGTGGATCCTGCTACGACGAAAGCGTGCTGCTTCGTTCCCATTCTTCTGCTTCGTCCTCCTTCGTCCTGCTTCATTCTCCTTCATTCAGGCATCGTCCCATCCGGCTCGTCCTCCAAGCAATCGTCGAGGAGGATTTTTCTCTCCCTATTCTTTTTACTTCTTTCTAGTATAGATTTACTGCTTTCTAGATTAATCTACTCGTCCTCCAAGCGACCGTCGAGGAGGACATTTCTCCCTCCACTCTTTTAATGCTTTCTAGAGTAAATTTATCGCTTTCTAGTGTAATTGTTTTATGCCTTCTAATTGTAATGAACAGTCTCTTCTATGAGAAATTCTTTGTTTATTCTACATCTCATTTTGATTTCCATGTATAATACTCTCTCTCTCTCTTACCCTCTCTCTTTCTCTTTTATTAATTGTAAATAATTAGATAGTTTAAATTGAATTACTTCGTGACAAATAAAAAGAAACGTGAAGTTTTTAAATCAAACGTCTGCCTCCCTATGTTCGACCCGGAATTTTCATTTCGGTATAAATTTTATTTGTTGAACACGAATTCTTCGCTTTCGAACTACAACGACAGGTTTTCCAAAATCAAACACGTACGCGTAGCGATTCGTTAAAACCGTTTCAACAGTTTCTCTTGCAAATCATTGGATCAATCATAATCCAAAGCCTAAATTAAGGCTTAAATTGGGTTTTTGACGTTAAGAGCTTTCGATCGAGCCCTTGGTTGCTCGATTTGGCCTAGTCCATTGATCATAATCATTGTTTGAAGTTTCGATCTAACATAGCAGTGCACGAAGAGAGCGGCTATTTAGTCCCACATCGAGAATGAAAGGTGCGACGCCTTGGTAAAATACAAAAAGGTGTTGAGGGTAGTCCGGTCTTCAGCGTAGGGTGCAACTTATCCGAACATCTAATCCGATCCGAGTGCACGTGCGTGCATGTGCATGTGTGTGCACAGGCGTGTGCTTATGTGTGTGGGCCCAGGTGGGCGAGCGAGTGTGTGGGCCTGTGATGGACCTGAGACTGTGCATTGAGAAAAATTGATATAAATCCACCTAATCTAAAGTTGGTTGGGCCTCGAGTAAGGTCTGGTCCCACTCATACGGGGTGCTGTGTATCCCTGAAAGAGGCCTGACTGCCCATTAACAAATTTTTGTTAAAGTTAAAAAAATGGTGATAAACACACATGAATTGATGATAAAATGCTTATTTATGATAGTTCCCAGGCTTAGCATTGCATATCATGTTATAAATATTGCCATTGCATGGCATTTAAGATAGTTGTATGTTTTGTATATTTATTCCTTCATTTTATATGGCAAGGAGGCAATGCAACATCCTTACGGACTTCGGATGAAAAATCCGACTGTACGGATGGATCTGGAGCGTCGATCGTTGTTCAACAACATGGAAATCACCTCGATTGGAGCATAGTGGCATCCTCTGCAAGCAATAAAGGGTGGATGGTCCAAATGGTGCCATGTGGCACCATCTGGAGTGCCCAACGCCACTCACCACTTCTCTAAAGGCCGATCATCAAGTGATCTCAGCCGTTGGATGAGAATCCAACGACTGAGAGCTCACCCTCACCATGCAGTTGCGGCTCTTCCTCACGACACAGTGGCAGACTTGGCGCAATGGTGGGAGTGACGATTCTTAAGGGAGGGTCGCGGGTTCGAATCCTCGTAGCCCCCCCAATTCTCAAATCAACCGGGTAGCAGCACATGCAAGCAGTAGCGGCAGCATGCATGCGTGCTAGCACACTCCAGCGCGCACACCAGCAGGATTCCGTGTGATCAGCAAGCATGATAGGCGGCAGCATAGCATGGGTTCGTGCGCGGTTGGTGACAGCTTTTAGTGACAGCTGGGCTGACCTACAACGACGCTTACAGCCGTCGCTACTTCATTGCAAGCCAGCAAAGATATCTAAGGGCGTGAATGGATGTGAGTTGTTTACAGCGATGTTTCCAGCGACGGTCTGGATGTTGCTAGAGGTCCTTTACCCATTTTTAACCTCTTCTCCTCCACTATAAAAGGACCTACACCCCCTCCCTTCCAAGCCATCTCTACCTACTCTACTCCCACCTACTCCCAAGCTCTAGTAAGCCTACCAACGCTCCATTAGAGCTTGTTCTCAAGCTCCCAAGGCTCCTATTAGTGTAGCAAACCTCTGCCTCACCAAATATTCGTCCATCTTCCCATCCCCATTCATAGGTCACCTTGGAGCTGTCCTCCTACCTCCATTCCGGTAGCAGATCACCTCCGTCTTCTCACCTCCATTCCAGAGCCACACCGAAGCTTTCCTCAACTCGACGTCCTCCTGCATCTCCCTCCATCGTCCCACTCCTTACCTCCGTCTGAGCTTCCGTCAGGCACTGTCGTCTCACCGAATAGCCGATTTGGGAGATTTCTTCTCACCCCCTCTCATTTTATGCTTTCATAGTTGATTGTAATAGACATTGAAGTGATATCTATACCATTTTCATTCCATCTCTATCTTGTGATTCGTTTTCTTATTTTCTTCTTACAAAAATACAAAGAAAATAACAAAACAATAAAATACCAAAAAGAAAGAAAATGAAGAGCGATTTTCAATTAAAGTAAATGTCGCCTCCCTGTGTTCGACCTGGGACGGCCTTGGAGTTTCGGTATAAATTTTATCTGATCGACGTGTTTTGCAACTACGACGATGGGTTACTTGTAACTCTGATTTCAAACACGCGAAACCCGTGCGACCAAATGGGTTTGAGAGAAATCAGTTAAATGTGGGGCCTCAAGTGCACAGAGAAAAGATGTTAAAAAAGGGCGAGAGAATAAACAAGGTAAAGGAAGAAGCTGAAGATGAAGCTATGGAGGGAAAGAAATTGAAAGAGAAAGGATTAAGATAGAGAGAATGATTCAAAAGAGAAATTAAATGAAGAGATAAAGAAAAGATTCAGACATCTGAAACATTTATTAGAAGTCTAATTTTTACTTTTAAGTCGTCTAAACATCTTAAGTAGACGTCTAATCAAAGACTGAAGGCTACATCGAGGGTAACTAGTGGAGCTTATTGGTAAAAAAGGCATCTTTATTCATTGTAATTTACTAAGAAGACCCATTTTTAGCAAAGTGGACGACCACTCTCGAGAAGTCTAGAGACTTCTCTTGAGAACCCTTGGCCATCTCCCTTAGCCTATTTAAGGACACCCTTGGAATGCCAAAGCTCCATCCCTTGGACCCCCATTTTGACTCCACTTGCACCATCACTCACTAGCACCTCCACTATTTTCATCTTCCACGTCGAAGAAAGCACAACCTCCTCCACCTCTCAATAGGCTGGCCTACCCACCATTGGCTATCCCTCTCTTCCCTCCCACCACCTCAAGACACACGACCATCGAAGACCACCTCCGGTGCTCGATTAGACACTTAGCTAAAGTTCTTCCTAGTTTAATTCTAGCATTAATTTCTTACTCGTAGCATATAGAGTACATGCATAATCTCTTCGAGATCCATGCATGCATCTCTTCTCTGTTAGCATAGATTTAGTTATTTTTATTCCCTTGCAAAGCATTCCTCTAGAATCGATTGTAATGGCTCGATTCCACGAAATTAAATTAGCATCTTAAGCTAAATCATAATCTCTTTGTCTATATGAATAGAATGGCGATTCCGAAACATATAAATGACTTCTTGCTAGATAGGAACAAGGGTGGAAATCTGAGATTGGCAGAAGTAGTGCGAATTGAAATGCATACCTTCATGTTTGTCATTTTCCCAACTAATGCACATGTACTACGAATAAATAACATGGCTGGTGAATGCTATTTATGCGCAATTGAAACTGGACTTCGATTCTGAGCAAGTAAAGAGAGAATAAAATAAAAATCAATTTCGCCATCTTACGCCTCCCTAAAATCGACTGGGGCACTCACTGTCTCGTTCTTAAATTTTTGTTTGAGTTGTATTTTGCGCTATACTACAACATTTTTCCTAACCAAAATGTGATTTGTGCACTTAACACACCCCAATTAGGGGTAAGGGGGAGGTGTCTGTGACCCCCAGTTTGCAGCTGTTTGGTGTGTTGCATGTGCCAGAATTCCCTCCAAGTCTGTTGTCTGTAAGCAGAATCGTGAAGGATCTCAACTGCAAAGTGATTTTCGATGACGTCGGATGCATTGTTCAAGACAAACTCACTAGGAGGATTGTTGTCAGAGGTGATGAATACACATAAATTCATGATAAATTGCTTATTTATGATTGTTCCTAGGTTTAACATTGCATATCATGTTATAAATATTGCATAATATCCATTGCATGGCATTTAGGATAGTTGTATGTTTTGTATATTAATTCCTTCATTTTATATGGCCAGGGGACAATGCGACATCCGTACGAGTTTCGGATGGTAAATCCGATCATATAGATGGATCCGAAGTGATGATCGCAGTTCGGTATCGTGGGAATCATCTCGATCTGAGCACCATGGCACCCTCTACTAGAAGAAGAAGACGGACGGCCTAGATGGCGCCATGTGGCTCCATCCAGACCACCCACCATCGACTAGCAGCCACCGCCCACTCCCTTCATCATCCGCACCCTTGAATCCTAGCCATTGGATCAAGATCCAATAGCTGGGAAGCGTTTGCACCAAACTCTCCTCGCGACACAAAGGTCGACGTGGCACATTGGTTGACGTGGTGGTTCACAAGGAAGGGGCACGGGTTCGAATCCCCGCAGCCCCCTCCCAATCTCAAATTAGCCGCATGCATAGCAGCAATAGCAGCACATGCAAAGCAGCAGCGGTAGCATAGCGCGCATGCACATGCGCACGCCAGTGCATGACAGCGCGTACACAGCAGGGCGTCGCACGATCAGCGCGCGTGATGGCTGGACAACTCGTGGGCGAGCTTTCAGTGACAGTTGGGCTTACCTACGACGACGCCTACAGTTGTCACTACTTCATTGCAAGCCAGCAGAGCCAGCTAAGGACGTGAGCGGATGTGAGCTATCTATAGCAATGTTTCTAGCGATGGTCTGGAGGTCACTAAAGTTCTATACCCATTTTTAGCCTCTTCTCCTCCACTATAAAAGGACCTACACCCCCTCCCTTCTAAGCCATCTCTACCTACTCTACTCCCACCTACTCCCAAGCTCTAGCAAACCTACCAATGCTCCATTAGAGCTTGTTCTCAAGCTCCCAAGTCTCCTATTAGTGTAGCAAACCTTTGCCTCACCAAATATTCATCCATCTTCCCATCCCCATTCATAGGTCACCTTGGAGTTGTCCTCCCACCTCCATTCTGGTAGCAGATCACCTCTGTCTTCTCACCTCCATTTCAGAGCCACTCCGAAGCTTTCCTCAACCCGACGTCCTCCTGCATCTCACCTCTGTCGTCCCACTCCTCACCTCCTTCGTTCGAGCTTCCGCCAAGCACCGTCGTCTCATCGAACAACCGATTCGAGAGATTTTCTCTCACCCCCCTCTCTTTTTATGCTTTCATTGTTTATTGTAATTGACATTGGAAGTAATATATATCAGATTTGTTCCACATCTCTATCTTGTGATACGTTTGCTTGTTTTCTTCTTACAAAAATACAAAAAAATAACAAAACCCTAAAATACCAAAAAGAAACGAATCGAAGCACGATTTTCACGTAAAGTAAACGTCGCCTCCCTATGTTCCTGGGACTCCCTGGAGTTTCGATATAAATTTTATCTGATCAACATGTTTTGCAACTACGATAGTAGGTTACTTATAACCTCGATTTCAAACAAGCGAAACAAGCTCGATCAAGAGGTACAGAGGAGCATGGTGTTTATCACCTAAGACAGGAGTCGTTTGCAGGAGTTACTCAATATGGTAATGGGAATATTCTACAGTGGCATGTTTGTCTTGGCCACTTGTCTTTGGATCACCTTAGGAGGGTGATACCACATATCTCCGCAGTTGCTACCATACAGTGTGATGCTTGCCAATTGGGTAAGCACCATCGATCCTCTTTTTCTACTAGCACCTCTACTGGATATTCGACATTATTTCAGTTGCTTCATATGGATGTATGGGGACCGAGCAAAGTCCCAGTCCGAATGGGACACCAATACTACCTAGTTGTCGTAGATAATTTCTCTAGAGCCACTTGGGTGTTCCTGTTGAAGAGCAAGGCATAGGTTGGAGGATGCATAGAGACTCTTCATCTCGGGATCAACACATAGTATTCAGCCATAGTGAAGATGGTGCAGACTGATAATGCCCTCAAGTTTTGCATTACCGGACTTAAGGAGTTCTATGGGACCCATGAGATTGTCCACCAGACCACCTGTCCTCACACTTTATAGTAGAATGGGATCGTAGAGTGGAAGAACAGGCACTTATTGGATGTTTCCCGTACACTTTTGATGGTAATGCCATCATTCATCATAATTAACTTAGTTTAGTCAAAATCAGGTGACAAATGCTCCTAAATGATCGTCTGAGACCACAATTCTATTTGAATTGAATGTGAGAAGAGGACAAGAAAATAGGGTTAATTCTACCATTTTAACATCCAACCATAAATGCAGATTGACCAAGGGGTTGATTGATGAGTCCACTTTAGTGGACTAATTTAGTGCTTAAGTACAATATTATTTTGATGAGAGACTAATTTAAAGCATGGATGTTATTGATAAAATCATGTGAACGCTAAATTTATCATTTCATTAATCTTTATATGGGAGGATTGATTATTCACTTTAAAAGGGAATGGCATCACATCAAAACGAGTAGAGATATGTGGGATTTTATCTAAGCAAAATACAATAAGAAAATAAATTTTAGAGATTTCAACAATTCCTCAAATTTATTCCAACAAAATTCCTTATCTCTCTCACGAATCTCGCTCTCCCTAAAATTCGTATTCGCTATATTTGGTAACTGAAAATCTAACTCTCTCTCTCTCCTTATTTTAACAGGTGGATGGGCTTTGGAAAAGGGATCATCTTCTTCCTAGGAGAGGTCCTCCATCTATACTCATCTTTACCACCATGTAATAGGCAAGCACCGTGGACTTCCGCGTGCACTGTGGGACCTTTGGCGAGCTTCTTCTTTCTCTTCTTCCTTCCACCTCCTCTCGCCCTACGCATGTCCGTGCGCACAATAGCTTCATCGTGCGGCCAGCAGGCACGTGCAACAATGCAAGCGCATACCCTTCATTGCGCGGCCAGCAGGTGCATGCAACAGTGCAAGCGCATACCCTTCATCGTGCGGCCAGTAGGCACGTGCAACAGTGCAAGCGCATCCCCTCCACGCACTGGCGCTGACACAGCACACCGTGCGTAGCAACCTACCTTCTCCTCTTCCATAGCGCACGCTCACGCCAGTGTGCCATAGCTATGCATACATTGTGCGCCATCCGCAGCAGGCCGGTCACCCCATTGCCTCTCCTTTTTGTTCCTCCTTCTCCACCTGCTGCACGAACAAAAAGAACCCAAACACCACCACCGATCCTCCACACGCAGCCGACTCCTCCGCCCTCCATTCCACACATGCTCTTCACCATCCATCTCATCTCGATCCTCTGACCACCCTCGGCTTCGCACAGTGGCACCTCCGATTTCCATTCACCACCGATAGGCCTCCTCACCAGTGAGCTTCATCTCCTCTAGCCAGCTGCCATCGACCACCAATGACCACGTCATGACCTCCACATGCAGTCCTCACCACCGATGACCTTCTTGCGTGACCACGCCTCCAGCCGATCCTTCCTCTCCTCGTGCACGCCAAGGGGAGTTATCCCCTATTTTGTTATAGTACGGGAGAAATTAGAATTTACATTCAATGCCATTGGTGTAATTAGATTTATGTTTTCTTGAATATTTTATTCATTTGAATTTATATGGATGCCCTCACAAGTATTGTTTACATGCATTCCTATCTTTATCGGTTGGTTTAGAGTTATAAATACATGCATGAAATGCCATCAAACTTAAAAGGTGAAAGACCAATGTCTTGGGATTTAATTATGTTACATGCGATTGCAAGGTATTTCAAGGAAGGAAAATTACATACATACCCTCACATTCTTAAATTATCACAAGTTCCTTCTTTTCGCCTTATTTGCGTTAGATTTGAGTACAGATTGCGCACTTGATTAAACAAATACACATAAAAATTATTTGGTGAATTTATTAATCCGTTCCTCCTTGTGGATATGACCTAATCCATCGTGGTTAGTTTTACTGATAATTGGTTTTGTTTGGGATTTTTTTCCACCACGTGATTCCATTGCGACGACATACTTTTCTGACATTATTTCTGCAAGCAAAAACTCTCTTGATCATTGATCATGAGTTAATTTAAGGTCAAATGAACTTAAAAGACCAAGAAGTGGGCTTACACTGACTGAATCAAGGTTTCATGCATTTCGGGTATTAAAATATCATTGAAAACCCTCATTATCATCCCCACTTAAATTAAAAAAGTTTTTGTTGAGATAAATTCAATCTAAGCCTCCTAAAATCATTTAAAAATATTCTAAGTTTGGTACCTTCACTTTAACCATCTTAATCCATTTTAACCAAGAACGGAGATTCAGATGGGAATTTATCTTTATTTGGGCTCCTATGCAATTTACCTAGTCATACGTGGTCAAAACTCAAACAAGTTCACCATTAGATTCTTTGAGTCCAAACTAGGTTAACGCCAAAATTTAGGCCCAATTAGAGTCCATCTTGACCTAGTTTGCATTGCTGCCCTCAGAATCCCTATTTCTTACATCCCGATGCCTAGGTTTCGAGTTTCCTTACAAACACGCCCTTAATTTCTCATCATCTTTGCAGAATGGTCCATACTGCCATTGTGATCTTGAACACCATCTTCAAACCCAATGACCGCCGATTTCATCTAAAGAAATCTCCTCCAATCTGTGGCCAAAACCCTCAAAACTTGAAGGGATTAATCACTTGTGGATCTCCTGCCATTTGAACATAACCTTGGACCCTAATTTGGACCAAATCAGCTCTAACAAGTTCAAAAAATCAAGGTCTTTGAGTTTTCCAAATTCGCAAAGAAGACTTCACAAATCTTGACAATTTGAGGCCTAGAACACCTCTGTATAAGCTCCCCCTTACTTCAATGAGCAATTTAGCCAAGAATTAGCCAAAATTTCCTCTCTTTCTTCTTCTCCAGCCACCTTCATCTTGGGCTCTGGTGAGATCCTCTGCCTACCCTCTTTCAACCAACCGACTGCCAACTTGGAAGGCCCAACCTCTTCCTCTCTTCTTTGCATAGCTTGCTGGCCAAAGCAAGAGCACCTCCTACCTCTTCTTCCTTGCCGATTCCATCATTGGACTTCATCACCTTCCTCATGTCCGGTCGACCAACATCGGACACTCCTCACCTCCTTTTCCCTCGATAAATCTTGTCACTTCTTCCTCTCCCTCTCTAGTATAATTCTACGCACTTAGTTTCTAGGTTCACTCATCACACATGCCTACTCGTCTCCATTTTCCCCAACTCTGCACGAGCTCTAGCGAGCTCGCATTGGCTCCATAGTTCACCAAATGCCACACTACCGCTACCTACATCTTTGCCTCGACCCCATGACCAAAAGCCCCAACATAATTGGGGCTATTGGCATCTCCAAGCACCAACTGGACTAACCCATCCACAGCTGCCTCTGCCAATTTTCTCTGGCCACTGCGACCCTCCAAACACCTCGCCACCACCGCCATTACATTCCTCACCTCACGGCATGACCTGAGAGCTATTTAATTGGGGCTTTTAGCCCATATTCTTCTCTGCAGGTGTTCGCCGTACCTCTACTGCTCTCCCCCATCGACCGACACTGTTAACCTATCTCTGACCTTGACTCAACCTCCAACAGTCGCGGTTTGACCTAGCGAAGCTACTTGCAGCTTCAATTGAAGAAGAAACACCCCTAGAAACTGCAATTGAAGAGGGATCCATTGCTGCCAACACGTGCGAAGGAGTTGGGACTTTTAGTCCCACATCAAAAATAACTAAACCAAATTTTGATTAATAACGTTTCACGCTCATCTCCTTATTGACTCAACACACAGGGTGAGGTCCTTCTCACTCTCTTCACGTACTCCTCGCCCGTTGCCCAGACCTGGGTAGGTTTGGTCCCCGAATCCGATTATTCAATTACCACTTACCTTATTCTACAGAGAGAGAGATAGAGAGAGGGTTTTCTGAGGGAATAGGGGGTTTTTGCCCTCGGGTTTTATGCTTAGGGACTTAGAGAAATTTCAGAGGTTGCTAGGCTTGATACTTAAACCTTTTGAGGCTTGTTGAAGATATCTGATCTGTCAAGAAAGTTTGATTTTTATTTGGCTAAGTGTATGAGATCTGATTGAAAATTATGCCTAATTATTGAGAGTAATTGGTGGTTCCAACCACCATTTTTTATTCTCTTTATTATATTTTTATTTTGAGATACAATTTAAGCATTAATTGATTATTCATTGCATATTATACTTGAGATTTATTGCTTATCATTTGATTAGTTGATTGAATTACAATATTTACTCCCTGCAAACGATCTCGAAACTCATGATTTTTTTGAGCAATTATAAATTTAAATGTCGATTTGATTTTCTTCACTATACTATGACACATTTTTTTAAACTACGATGGATATCGAGCTAACATTTTAGCACCACTGCTGAGAAGCAACGTGCATTTCAGTCACTAATACACACATCTTGTTTTGGTGTTAACAAAATTATTATGGATTAATGTTTGCATTAAGTTCTTTTCAGATTTAGGTAAAGATCAAGGCAAACAAGAAATGATGGAAGCATGGTGATGATGACAAGGATGGATCAAGAAGAAGATCATCTTCAACCTTAGTTTCTATAGTTTAGATTTTATTTTCATAGATTGTATGCCTCTTAACAAAAGAATGTAACTTAGATCGTAAAATCAATTAGAGATAAATTAGGATTTATATGGCATTCGTTTTCAAAGAACGTAATGAATTAAAATACTTAAAATAGGTACTTGTAAGTATTGGTACTGTTCATCAGTACTAGTATTTGCAAGGCACGGGTTTGAGAATTCGTCTCAAACTGTGAACAACAAGTATCGGTACTAATCATGAGTACTGGTACAGGTTGGCCATAGGTTGAAGGCTTTATTCTGGCCTAAACCTTATAAGTACCGGGACCCATGATGAGTACTGGTACAGGTAAGTTACTGTGCCCAAGGAATTCCAAACCTGGGAGTCACAAGTATTGGTACCAGGACTCATGTACTGGTGGCAGTGAGCTACTAGTACCGGTACCAGGTTGCCGTTGGCTCATTTCTGAATGGCTAGAAAATTAATTCCAACAATGTGAACGTTGGGAATTAATTCCCAACGTCTATTAGACGAGTATCCTAGGTCCTAAACTCTATAAAATGACCCTAGGACTCTTTGTTTGCATACAAGAGACAAGGGAAAAGAGAAGAAAATTCCTAGAGCTATAATTCATATTTTCCACCACATATTCAACAGAAGAAATCGTGTTTTCTACTTTTCGTCATGCTACGCTTTTGCAAACACTTCAACGATGCATTTTTCTATGCACCTATGAAGCAAATTACATTCTTTCTAGGCTCTCAAATCAGTAATATTATTCTATATATTGTTGAGAGGCTTAGGAACTTAGTTGTAAGATTAGTCTTTCTTACACCTGTACTTCTTTTGTATTTGAGCATTTGCTCGTTTGGGTTGTAACAAACCTGTTGTTGTAATTGGGTTGAGGTAACCTGTTAATTAACTCGGTTAGTAAATTGATTCTCTCGGGGTTGAGAGAATTGGGTTAAAAACCCTAAGTTGGGAGGCTTAGGTAGTGGAGTACCCAAGGGAGGGGAACCACTATATATCTTGTGCCTTTACGGTTTGAGTTATTTGTGCATATCTTTTTTGTTATTACTAACATTGTGATTAAGATTGTGTGAGCGTAGATAGCCACATATATGTTACATATCTTCAGATCCTCTATCAAGTGGTATCAGAGTAGGTTGTGAGAAGACATAACAAATCATCTTGCAATGGCATCTACAACAAAGCGCATGGAAGGACAATCTTCTACCCATCCTCCCTATTCGATGGGATGGATTACGGGTATTGGAAGAGGAGGATACAAGTCTTCTTCAAGGCAATGGATGAGAAGTCGTGGACACTCATTCAAGAGAAATACTTAGATCCGGAGCCACAAGGAGTGGCATGGATGGCAGAGCAAAAGAAAAAGATTGCCAGCAATGCAAGGGTGATGAACACACTTTATTGTGCATTGTCAAGGGAAGAATTCAACTGTATCTCAGCATGCGTGTTAGCATTTGAGATATGGAGCACACTTCAAATCACCTACAAAGGCACTAACAAGGTTAGAGAAACCCGTATTTCTATTCTAACCAAAGAATATGAGTGTTTCAGGATGACGAAAGGAGAGTCAATAAAAGATATGTACACGAGGTTTGGAGAGATCGTGAACCCCATGAAGAATCTTGGAATCAAGCTGAAAGAAGAGCAGCTTGTAAGAAAGGTTTTAAGATCACTTACAAGTGATTGGTCTCCAAAGACCACATCCATCCAAGAGGCGAAAGACCTTTCTACTCTCTCCTTGGATGATCTAATTGGAAGCCTCATGGCATATGAAGTCCAATTGGAGAATATGAAGAAGAACGAGGAGAAGGCGACAAGCAAGAAGAAGAGCATTGCTTTTAGAGCAATCAAGGAGGACTCGGATTCAAGCACCTCGGAATTTGAAGATGAAGAGATGAAGATACTCACAAGAAACAGAAATTTCTTCAAAAGCAAGGTAAGAAAGTGAATAAAATTTCATCTAATATTGTTTTCTATGAATGCAAGAGAAAGGGTCACCTACGAAAGGATTGCCTCGTAAACAAGGATAATAGGAAAGAAATAAAGGAGCTCAAGAAGAAGAAGAAAAAGAAAGCATTTAAAGCGACATGGGATGATAGCAACTCCGACATGGACACCGACTCCAGCGAATCAGAATCCAAAGATGAAGTCACACATCTTTGCTTGGTGGCAACTTCAGAAGATATGGACAACGAGGAAAACCCTGATTTTTCATTTGAAGAATTATTAGAAGCATATGAAGAGCTATATCATAAAGCTAGGTCATTTAAAAAAGAAAGTAAGGTTTTAAAGAATAATTACCAAACATTAGAATTAGAAACATCATGTTTAGAAATAGAATTAGAAATGTCAAAAGAGACTAACTCACAATTGCATGCAAAAATAGTAGAACTAGAGGACATTTATGAACATTTTGAGGGAACTTTAAATAATTTAAAAACAACAACTAGGTTAAATAAAGAATTTTGTAATGATCTAAAAGCAAGGTTTAAAATTAGAAAGAATACACAAAATCAATCACATTCACCTAGGCATCCATGGATGTACCCAAAGGCCAAAAATCCTAAGAGTTATAGATCTAACACAAAAGTGATCTATAAATCTCAAGGTTTGAAAGGTACTAACTTGAAAGGACCCATAAGAAAATAGGTACCTAGGAAAGATATTTTACATTATTTTGCAGGAATAGATCAAAGAGATCAGTGGGTGTTCAAGGCACACAACGGAACATTTCAACCTTTCTATAGGTTGAATAAAGACCAAGAATGATGGCCTGACGGAGCTTGGTACCCACATTCATCATTCTACTATTGGTAAATTTTATGGTATGATATTTCTTCATTTCTTGTGATTGACAAAAAGGGGGAGAAAGATAAAGGGCAAATAGTAACATTTTTAGGGGGAGCTTATATTGAGGGGGAGGATTAAAATGAAAATTTTTTCCTTCATATAACATTGTTAAATTTTTAATTATCTATTTGCAAGATAGTTTTGTCAACACCAAAAATAGGGAGATTGTTGGAACCTTGTTCCACATCTTGTTTTGGTGTTAACAAAATTATTATGGATTAATGCTTGCATTAAGTTCTTTTCATATTTAGGTAAAGATCAAGGCAAACAAGAAATGATGGAAGCATGATGCTGATGACAAGGAGGAGGCAAGATGACAAGGATCGATCGAGAAGAAGAAGATCATCTTCGACCTTAGTTTAGATTTTATTTTCATAGATTATATGCCTCTTAACAAGAGAATGTAACTTATATCATAAAATCAATTAGTGATAAATTAGGATTTATATGGCATTCGTTTTCAAAGAACGTAATGAATTAAATAGGTACTTGTAAGCAAGTACCGATACTGTTCATCAATACTGGTATTTGTAAGGCACAGGTTTGAGAATTCGTCTCAAACTATGAACAACAAGTACCGGTACTAATCATGAGTATCGGTATAGGTTGGCCACAGGTTGAAGGCTTTATTCTATCCTGAACCTTACAAATACCAGTACCCATGATGAGTACTGGTACAGGTAAGTTACTGTGCCTAAGGAATTCCAAACCTGGGAGTCACAAGTATCGGTACCCATGATGAGTACCTGTACCAGGACTCATGTACTGGTGGCAGTGAGCTACTAGTACCGGTACAGGTACTTTAGTACCGGTAGCAGGTAGCTGTTGGCTCATTTCTGAACGGCTAGAAAATTAATTCCAACAATGTGAACGTTGGGAATTAATTCCTAACGTCTAGTAGACGAGTATCCTAGGTCCTAAACTCTATACAATGACCCTAGGACTCTTTGTTTGCATATAAGAGACAAGAGAAAAGAGAAGAAAATTCCTAGTGCTATAATTCATATTTTCCACCACATATTCAAGAGAAGAAATCGTGTTTGCTACTTTTCATTGTGCTACGCTTTTGCAAACACTTCAAGGATGCATTTTTCTATGCATCTACGAAGCGAATCATGTTCTTTCTAGGCTCTCAAATCAGTAATATTATTCTATATATTGTTTAGAGGCTTAGGAACTTAGTTGTAAGATTAGTCTTTCTTACACCTGTACTTATTTTGTATTTGAGCATTTGCTCGTTTGGGTTGTAACAAACCCGTTGTTGTAATTGGGTTGAGGTAACCCATTAATTACCTCAGTTAATAAATTGATTCTCTCAGGGTTGAGAGAATCGGGTTAAAAACCCTAAGCTGGGAGGATTAGGAAGTGGAGTACCCAAGAGAGGGAAACCACTATATATCATGTGCTTTTGTGGTTTGAATTATTTGTGCATATCTTTTTTGTTATTACTAACATTGTGATTAAGATTGTGTGCACATAGATAACTACATATATGTTACATATCTTCAGATCCTCTATCAACTTTCTGATATGATTCTGACTTGCTATATTTGCTTTATTGTGTTACTGCTGGTGAACCTGAAGATCAACCGCTCGAGCAACCACACTTGGGGCAGGTAATACATTCCTTCTTCCTTATGCCCCTCCTTTCTTGGAAAGATTGAAAAGAAAATCAATCAGGATCAACTTGCTTTATTTACGTAGTAATCATCATTCAAGTTTCCTGATTTGATTCGATTTGACTAGAGATCCCCATCCTAATACTTGCACCTATTAGGGACATAAGGCTCCTTGGGCTATTCACCTTCTTGATTGAGCCTAAGATACCATCTTTGAAAGAATTGGACTTGGAAATAAAGCCAATCTAGGATTTCCACATTAGGGCTTCCAGGAGTACACACTTGCCTGATTAAAAAGGAAATATATTCCTGCATTGAATGTTACCCAAGTCCTTGGTTGAATTGATCTAGTCAAGTGGACCCTAAAATCAAGGTTCTATAATCACTTGGATCATTAAAATTTGGGACCTAATAACATGTTTGAGAACCAACTCAAGGTGATTTGGGTTCTTGATCCAAACCTCATCCTCAACTTTAGGACAGGTCAGGTGAAGTTGATTCACTTTGTGAATCAACCAACCTCCAAATTAGGTCACAAATCAAGTTAACTTGAAGTTCAAGTGAAATTCATGGCACAAGTAGGATTAAAACTGGTAGACTTAGGAGTTAAGCTCACACATTTCAGTCTACTTGGAATCGTGGTGACAAGGAAGGTTGGGTGGGGGAAACCCTGTAATCCACGGAGATGCTCTACTGTGTAGGGGTATTTATGGCACTCTCCCTTCCAAGTTGGCCAAGTAATTCTCGTGTGGGTGAGTTTCTAATTCAAAGGTTCATCTACCTCAAACTGCCATAGTCACCAGCCTTGTTGGGTGCCTTGATTGGGTCCAATACACATTCTGTCCCTCATCTAATTCCATAGTGCATGTATTGGAGGAGGTCCTTAAGACCAGTCTTGAGGCCTCCATTAGCAGTTCACTCTCGTCGAGGCCAAGCCTCGACCCAGTTGTTTAGGTTCCCATTCAATCAGATCGAGATCTCTTCCAATCCTACCACATCCAAGGCCGGCTCTCCATCCTCTGCCTCCATGGAGAATCAAGAAGAAGTGTCCAATGCTCAGAATCAGTTATACCATCTCACTGATTTATTCTATGCATTCATGAATCCCCTATAGCGTTCGCAAATGCGAGATCACTACAATCCCACGGCAGTGGCTATCAAACCCAGGGTGCAAATCCCAACTGGAGGACCTGACACTGAATTAAAATCGAATCTGATCAATGCGATCCCCAAATTCCATTGCTTGAACTCTGAAGACCCCTTCTAGCACATCAAACAGCTGAAACATCTAGCCCAGACTTTCGGAACACTTGTTCAAAATTGGGACATCCTACTCATGAAGATGTTCTCCTTCTCTCTTATAAACAAGGCTGCCCATTGGTACCAAACCATAACTTGACCAATCAACACATGGGAGGAACTCTAATCTGAATTCTTGAAGAAATTCTTCCTAGTTGATCACACTAATGCCTTGAGGCACCAAATCACACATTTCACTCAAAATGAGGGAAAACCACTTCATGAGGCTTGGGACTGCTTTCTGGATCTCATGCGAAAATGCCTTCATCACGGAGTTTTTAAATAGGAACAAGTCCAATCTTTTTACCAGGGACTCTTTGAGGACATTCGATTATTTATTAATGCAACCTGTGGTGGCAACATCATGGGTCAACATGAAGACATCATTTGGGAAATTCTTGAGAAATGTGCAAGAACTCCATAAACAATGAGTCTATGGGTGTGTTCGATCGAACGACCACCCGCACATTGAACAAACAAGCGGGGGGCACACAAGACATGAGACCTATTTGCATCCGTCGACCTGGAGATGGTGACCAGTCGCCTGGGTAAGGTCTCGATCATTGAGAAGAAGGTGGACGAATTGACTCGACATCTGTAGAGAGCCATCTCTTCATAGCAAAACATGTATTCACATCTGCCCTCAAGAAGGGAGGCCATGCATAATGATGAGTGAGAAAATCATTGCGAAGAAAAGATTGAGTTTGGAAAACCTGAGTCGTTACCAGTTCACAAGAAAATCTACTACCAAGTAATATTTATAACCAAAACTCTAGTAAGTCCCAGGTCGAACACAGGGAGGCTATGTTGATTCCAAATCCGTAATTATATTTTTTTTATTTTTTCTTTATAAAGGAAATATTCACAATGGCTATAAATAGCTAGTCTACTTGCAATATAAATAAGAGAGAGAAAGAGAGAGAGGGAGAGAACTTTTATAACTAAGATAATGTCAATTACAACTACTTGCTACAACTATAAAGCTGAAAATCTACTCTAGAAAGCGATAAAAAGATAGGGGATGAGAGATTATCCTCCTCGATGAATGCTTGGAGGATGAGCCAGATGGATGATGCCTGGAGGATGGAGAGTGAAGATGGAGGAAGAAGGATGAATCTGGAGAGTCGAGGATGAGGGAGGGCATCGATGTCACGGCATCTACTTCCAAAACGGGGCAAGAGGATGGTTGGAGAGAGCCCTACAAATGGGTTGAGAAGTGGAAAATTTTATTTTTTTAAACTTTAGTGGAGCTTCCTGCAGCTTGGGAGCATTAGAGTGAGCTTTATAACTTTATTCTTAGCTCTTTAGGAGGTTGAGAGAAGAAGGAAGGGATGAGAAATATGTGGGGAGTAGGGTCCTTTGTATAGGTAAGGTGATGCAGGTAGGAAGGACATTTCAAAGCTTAAACAATAATGTCAGGGTCCTTAGTGACATTTATGAGCATCACTGTAGCTGTACGTCATTGAAGGCATGCCTCAACATGAGTTGCACATCGCTAATCTAGCACGTCACAAGAGGCCACGTCCACAGCACTTGACCTTCATACATTTAAGGTGTGGGTTGATCTCCACCCTTCGATCAAGATCGTGCGGCCCAGATTAGCCCAGTACCGCTTATTTCCATCCGATGAGCGATTAACAACTCATAATGTGCGCCCACGCACCTTTACAAATCGAGCCTCCCACACGTGTGATCTCATGTGAGATCAGGCATCTAATCACGTGTCCATCCAATTTTCTAATCTGAGCCTTTGGCATCTAATCGAACGGTCGGATTTCGCTATCACACCCGAGGAGGAAGAGTGGAGAGGTGGCTCGAATGGGCGACTTGCTTACAGTGGAGGTTCTTATCCACTGTGCTGCACGTGTGGATTAACAGGAAGATGATTAGATGGGTGAGTGGTTGTGGTTGTTGATGATGAATCGATGGCTCAGATCACGTGATGGGAGATCTTTTGAGGATGTGAGGGTGCGGCAAGATTGTATCTTGACTGTTTGATCTCAATCCAATGGGTCAAGATCTAATGGTACAGATGAAGGAGGCTGGTGGCTATAGACGGCTTGGATAGCATCATTTGGGTTGTCCATCTTTTCTTCACAGGTGATGCTACAGATGTTGGATTGGGTCTATTCTCACGTCGTTGGGCTTTGATCATTGATCCAAACTCATCCGTATGGTTGGATTTATCTTTTGACGCTTTGAATTACATCACCTTGCCCTCTGTCTATTGATCTTCCTCGGACTATATCTGATGGTACGGAGGTCTGATTGGGGCGATCTCAAAGGCATTAGACTTCGATCGTTGCCCTGATCAGATCCATACGGTTAGATCTTCAATCTGAGGCCTTGAAATGATGTCACCCTATCCCCTTGCCACAATAAGAGGCAAATTACTATACAATTTGTTTAAATTAATCTAAATGCATGATGATGCATGTTATGCAATATTTATAATGTACAATACTTCTATGATCCTAGGAACATGTATAAATAGACATTTTAGGAAAATTAGATGTGTGCACATCACACCCCCATGCCTATCTTTTGCTAGTCTCTAGCAAAACTATATGCTATTTATAAATAGAATTAGGATCAAATTACTTGGGCAATAGTTATTTCTCAACAATAAGAAATTTCTACTAAAGACCTGAACTACAGAGACTCAACAACACTCGGCTGTCTACCACAATGCAAACCACCCCAAGCCCTTACCTTATTCAAAAGCAAACACTTTTTTTTTTCTTTTTCTTCTTTTCTAATTTTTTTTTGGATTTTTGAGTTTAGAGTTTCAGGGTAGCTTTCTACAGCTACCCAACCCACCCAAGACTCGAAAAGAACTCTAAGTTCTAAGCATCTATTTGTCACTGTGATAGACTCATTGATTGCCATTCAAAACAAACTTCAAATTTCTACGCCCCTAGGTGACCTTAAGAAGAATTTCTACCTAATGGTGTATTTGTTCGATTAGTAGCTTTCTCCTTACTTTTTATCTTTATGGGGTCAGCACATGGGAGAACCAGTGTATATCTCCTCGATTTATTCTACTTCCCCGCTTCTTACTAATTGTTTGGAATTAAACGTGTATTTCATGAGCTGGGTTCTGGACAACTAGCCAATGGGGCGTCAAACCCACAGTAATTTGCCAGCCATACTTATGCTGTGAAGTGTGGCTTATATATATATTTTCTTTTCTATTTCTTATCATTTTTTTTTCTTTTCTTTTCTTTTGAGTATGTGGCATCCCTAATCTAAGATTTACCTAAAGGCAGTAGAAAGAAAATGGTCGTATGGCTGGGCTCTGGACAACCGGCCAATGGGGCATCAAACCCTCAACAACTTGCCATCCATACCACCCTAGAAGGTTCATTAGCTACCCAATTTTTGTTAAAACTGTAAAAAAGTGGGTCAGTGCAAATAGTGTGCAGATGCTTTAAACTTAAAGTCCCCTCAAATCAGAGAGCAAGTTGATAAGTCGTGTATTTATCACCCAACTTATTTAACCAATTAGAAATGAATTTTGAAATGGCGAGGACTCGAGAAATAAATCCACATGTTAGTGGTCACCCGGGCTGATTAAGCCTGAAGACCTGAAGGTCTAAGTGTTTAGGTAATATTATATTATTTCCTAAGGTTGAAAAAGTCTAATACCCAAGTTATCTTTTCCTAATAATTTTAAAAAATAATAATAATAAAAGGAAAAGTAAGGAAAATTTACAAGAAATCCACAGAGCTGACAATATGATTCAAAAATGAATCCACCCCCCCATTCATAGCTTATGCAATGTCCTGATTGAAAATAAAAGTCATGAGAAAAGGGTAGAATGAAGAAAATATCACCTATATTCCTTGATGCTCTAGTCAACTTTGAGTCAGACTGTACAAATACTGAGTTTAATGCCATCAGCTAGGCGAGGTCTGGCCAAAAAAGTCAAATCAAGGTTTTAGACATTGTTCGTTGACCTTGAAAGAGTTACCTGACGAGTCGATTGTTCGCTTTAAAGTCGTTTGCAGTTTTATGTGGTGGAAAAATCAACTAATCAATATTTAAAAAGAAATAACCACTTGCAGAAGAGCAGGTCGTATCCACAGGGAGGCAATGACGTATTTAAATTCACACTAGTTAAAAACATTTGTTCGTAGTTAATTTGGACAAGAATCAAGCCAAAATTCCTTCAGATTAAGGTTGAATCAAGAAATCATGTTGAAATAGCAATTCTGAGTAACTAGAGGATATTTGTCGCAATGCAGAATCAATAAAATATTATTAAAAATTGACAATGGCAGAAAATGTAATTTTTAATGGCCATGTTACTGTAGCAAAATAGGGGATTTTTTCCCCTTTGCCGTGTGCGACGAGGAGTGGATGGCTGGACGCGGGAAGCTCGGAGGAAGTTCCTTGGACTGAGGGCTTTAAAGCGGTGGTGGCGACGTGTCACGTGGCGGCCGGAGCCGACCGGACGAATCTCCGGAGGAGGTGGCTGCAGCCATTGCTGCAGCTGCTATTGGCGGGAAGTGCGTGCGCTGCAGGGAGGTACGCGCTCTGTTGGCGGAAGCGTTGCAGCTGGTGCTGGCAAGTGCACGCTGGAAGTGGCGGTGAGACGTAGCAGGGGCGCGCACAGGGGGAAGGCGTGGCGCGGGGGAATGCCGCAGCTGGCGCGGCCTGTTGGCGGTGAGCGCGGGTGAGGTTGCAGTTCAGGTGCTGGAGGTGAAGTGGGCGGACGGTGGTTGCTGCTGGAGTGGGGAGGTGGCTTCAGATGTCCGGGAAATTTCCCGGACGTCTTAAGTGACTGAGAAGATGATTGCAGTGACGGTGGTTGTTGATGACGACGGCAGAAGGTGCACGGTGAGGTGCTCACGGTAATGCGAACGACCTTCGGATGGCGGTGTGGCCTGTCACACCACACACCCACGGTGGTGGAGGGTCGTTGCGGTGGAGGCCGGCAGTGTGGAATGGAAGAGAGAAGCACTCTCTGCACAGTGGTGGGTCGGTGGTGGAGGCCTTCCCCGCTCAGCATCCTCTCCCCTCCTTTTGTAGCTGCTGCACAAATTTGAATGGAGAGGCGGGAGCAGATCCACCTTCTCCACTGATCCATGAATGTGCTTTTAGTGCGGCCAGAAGCGTTGCAGCGGCAGCCGAGCCATTGCTGAGAAGAAGAAGAATAATAAAGGACATTATTAAAATATTATGGTTATTTATATACAAACCCTTAACTTTTATGTTAACTAAAATAATGTACCTAATTGGTTAACTAATTAGATGAATGCCATTCTAAGCTAATTCTAAATGCACATAAAATATGAATGCAATGCGTGGATTATGTAATTAAATTAAAAATATGAATTAATCTATTTACATCCTAATTTATGCTAAATAAATGTTAGAATTAACCTAATGTCTAGGCACTTAAATACTTAAATAGCCTACAACTATGGGCTAATCATTGCCCGTCTTTGGGTTAGAAATCTCAATGGCTCCATTTGGGAATATTCGATCAATGATGAACGGGCCATTCCATTTCGACCTAAGCTTGCTAGGAAATAGCTTAAGTCGAGAATCAAGGAGCTAGACCTTCTGGTTCGGCTCAAAGCTCTTGCTTGATATCAACTAGTCATGAAGAGCATTGGTGCTAGCCTTGTAGATCTTGGCATTCTCATATGCATCATTTCTAAACTCCTCCAATTCAGATAGTTGGAGTTTCCTGGGCTTTTCGGCTATGCCTAGATCGAAATTGCATTTTTTAATTACCCAAAATACTCGGTGTTCAATTTCTACAGGTAAATGACACGCTTTACCATGCACCAGACGAAATGGTGACATGCTAATAGGCATCTTGTACGGCGTAGGTTGGCCAAAAGTGCATCATCAAGCATTTGAGTCCAGTCTTTCCCTTTAGGCCTAACCATTTTCTACAGGATGTTCTTGATCTCTCGATTGGAGACCTCGACCTGTTCGTTCGTCTGGGGTGGTAAGGTGTGGAAATTCTATGATTCACCCTGTATTTTGCCAGTAATTTTCAGAACTAAGCATTGGTGAAGTGAGTACCACCATCGCTGATGATGGCCCTCGAGATCCCGATCAAATTGAAGATATTCTTCTTAGCAAAATTGATGACCACCTTGTGGTCATTGGTTCAGAAAGGAATAGCCTCAATCCACTTTGACATGTAGTTAATAGCTATGAGAATGTACTAGTGTCCAAATGAAGGGAGGAGGGGTCCCATGAAATTGATGCCCCAAACGTCGAAGATTTCGACAGGAAGAATTGGGTTTAGAGGCATCATGTCTCTCTTGGCTATGCTCACGAGTGCTTGGCATCAGGAACATGACCTCGAGAATTCCTGGGCATCCTTGAATAAAAACAACCAATAAAATCTTCGCAGACATCTTTTTCCCGAAGAATGTCCACCACACATAGATGCATGGTAGAACTCAAGTATGCTTTGGAACACATTCTCTGGGACATATCGATGAATAATTTGATCAGAGCTGTTGTGGTACAGTTCATGGTCATCCCAAAAGTAATACTTGGCCATGGATACAAGTCTATCCTGTTGTTTCGTGGTCCAATCCTGGGGGATTTGACCAACGACCAAATAATTCACCATGTCAGCAAGCCAAGGGGTTTGGACATCTGAAATTGCAAGAATTGTCTCGTCCGAGAAGGTGTCAGTAATCAAAATATCTGGACAAGGAGAATCAATTAGGATTCTTGAAAGATGATCCTCCAATACATTTTATGCCCCAGATTTGTATTTAATTTCAGGATCGAATTCTTAAAGTAAAAGAATCCATTGAATGAGCTGGGGTTCGTAATCCTTTTTGGCCAAGAGATGTCTCAGGGCTAAGTGGTCAGTATAGATGATGACATCAGATCCTAAAAGATAAGTCGTGAATGTTTCCAATGCAAATGCAATGGCTAGCAATTTCTTTTCTGTAACATTATAGTTCCTCTGGGCCTTGTCCAGTGTTTTGCTAGCATAAGAAATGACAGAGGGCTTTCTGTCATCTTCTGATCCAAAATAGTCTTGACTGCATAATCAGAAGCATTGGTCATAATCTTGAATGGAGCTGTCTAGACTGGTGGTTGTAACACTAAAGCACAAGTGACTACCGTTTTGAGTAGATCAAATGCCTTGTGGTATAATTCATCAAATTCGAACGATGTTTCTTTGGCCAGAAGGTTGCTCAAAGGCCAAGCAACCCTGGAAAAGTCCTTGATGAATCTCCTATAAAAACCCACATGACCAAGGAATGATCGAATTTGTTTAACAGATGTGGGTGGAGGAAGTTTGGAGATAGCATCCACCATAGCTTATCAACTTCAATACTCGGATTAGAGACCACATGACCCAAGAGAATGCCTTCCTGTGTCATAAAGTGGCTCTTTTCCTAGCTAAGGACAAACCGAGTTTGGATCATCTCTTTAGTATCAATTCCATATTGTCCAGGAAAATTTCAAATGAATCTTCGAAAATTCGAAATCATCCATGAATACTTCCATACAATCTCCCACCATGTCTGAAAAGATGTCTAGCATGCACATTTGAAAAGTTGTAGGTGCATTGTAAAGCCGAACGGCATTCTACGGAATGCAAAGGTTCCATAGGGATAGGTGAAAGTTGACTTTTCTTGGTCCTCGGGATGGATAGGAACTTGGTTATATCCTAAATAATGTTCAGGAAATAGAAATACTTTTGCCCAGCTAACCTTTCAAGAATTTGGTCGATGAAGGGCAAAGGGAAATGGTCCTTTTTCGTGGTTGTGTTTATCTTCCTGTAATTGATACAGACTCTCCAAGGGGAAGCTGAATGAGTCGTGATAGATTCGTATTTCTCGTTAGTCACTATAGTAATCCCTGCTTTCTTGGGAACAGTTTGCATGGGACTCACCTAGGGACTATCTGAGATCGGATATATGATTCCTGCATCAAGTCACTTTATTATTTCCTTCTTGACAAATTCTCGCATATTGGGATTCAGTCTCCTTTGCATCTGGTGAGAAGGGCGCGATCCATCTTCCATAAAAATCCGATGATTATAATAAGATGGCTAGATCCCCCTAAGTCCATAATGATCCAACCAATTGGCTCCTTATGTGCCTTTAGGACCCTAATCAATTTTGATTCTTGCTCCTTAGTCAATTTTGTACTAATAATCACAGGGAGCATTTTCTTCGGTCCGAAGAACTCGTATTTCAGGCTTTCTGGCAATGGTTTAAGTTCTAGTTGGGGTGGGTTGATAACAGAAGGTAAGAAGGATGCTGATGAAGATTTATCAGGACAATCTAGTGGAAGAGGTTGTGAATGAACAAAATCAATAATCTCTTCAAAATGTGGTGGGTCTGCCATAAGAGGGTTGTGGTTTAGGTTCATTAGTGTGGGAGGAATCCTCAAGAACATGACAGCCATACATGTTTCAGTATTCAGATCATTATCCTCGAAATCCTCAACATATCCACAATCCTTAAATTTGTTCATTGCCTTAAAAATATCCAGTTTTAGTTTTCTGTCCCCAAAAGTGATCTCCATACTTCCGCTTTCACAATTGTTATTGGCCTTAACAGTAGCCAGGAATGGATGCCCCAGAATGGTGGCCATGTTCCTTAACTCTTCGGTACATCCATGTCAAGGACAAGGAAATCTACAAGAAGATAGAAATCCCTGACCTTAACAATAACATCCTCAATAACACCTTTTGGGTTTATGATGGAATGGTCTACTAATTGTAGTGTTATTGAGGTCGACTGGAGTTCCCCTAATCCAAACTTTTCATATAAGGAAATCGAAATTAGGTTTATGGATGCACCTCGATCTAAGAGTATCCGATCAAAGTGTAATCCCTGATAACACATGAAATTAAAGGGGCACCTAGATCTCTCTTTTTCTAAGGAAGCAGATGCAAGATAACAGAACTAGCCTGCTCAATGAGTATCACCTTCCTCGGGGTTGATTCCCTCGGCTTGCACATCTGAGTGCATAAATCGTTTAAGAACTTAGCATAAGCCAGGATATGCTTAATAGCATCAAGGAGTGAGATATTGATTTCAACATTCTTGAATATATTCAAGAGTGCCTCATTTCTATCAACAAGTTTCTTCTTCCTGGGTTTTAATAAGGCTTCACAAAATGGGACATGAGTAAAATCATTAGATTCAGGGTCCTGAGCCTTGGTTTCTTCTTCAATTTCTCCTTTCCTTTCTCAGGCTCACCAGGGTTTGATTGACTGGAAGATAGTAGTTCAGGATCCTGAGTTTGCCTTCCACTCAAGGTCATGGAGTTTGCAGAAGCATACGGGTTTGGATCTTGGAGAGGGTTAAGAAAGATTGGAGGGGCTTGATTAGCTAGATATCTAGGATTGGAAGAAGAAGCAGAAGAAGGACCCTACTCAACTGCCTGAGCATATGCATGTTGGTCACTCTGATTCCCGTACCCTTAGGCTTGATTGCCCTGATTTTGTACATTGTGAGGGTTGGGTACGGGTTGTGATGGTAGAGATCTGGGTTGTTGGGTATTAGCAATGAGCCTAAATTGCAAGTTGTCCAACGAGGTTTTCATTTGCTGCTTAAGCTGGAGCATGGATCCTTGCATTTCCACCATTTGACAGTTCAGGTCAGCTTGCCCTGTGGGTTGACGGTCATTCTATGTTGGCTGATTGACTTGATTAAGGAGCAGTTGAGTGTATACATGACCTTGACCCATAGGTCTTTGTGGTGCATAATTGCTAGGCTAGATTTGGGTTTGCTGCCCTAGGTTTTTCCAAGAGAAGTTAAGGTGGTTCCTCCAACCCAGTTTATAGGAGTTAGAATATGGGTTGGACCTAACATTCTCCTGTACAACATACACATCCTCATAGGGCAAGGATGGTGAGAAAGAAGGAGAAGGATCAAAGAAACTGGGATCAAAGGCCCCAGTTTTGGAACCTGTGGGATTCCGAGTAATGCTGGCTCATAGGTTGAGCCATTTCCAATTGATTTATGAACTCCTGTCCTGTAGGAGCTCGTGAAGAATGGAATCCTAAATTTTAGGATTGAATAGATCTAGAACTATTTGTAGAGTTTCCAGCCATCCACTTTTTCATTCTTTTTGCAACCAGGTCCACATTATCAAGTTTATTGCAAATCAATTTCATATCGAATGAATGAGAGTCCTAGACCTCATTAGCATTCGATCTGTATTGCTGGTACTAGTTGAAAGTGTCCATGGAGGCATGATTGGTAGAATTCTCACTCATTTTCTCAAACAAGTCATGCACACTGTCTGCATCTTTGTTGAGGAAATTGCCTCCGCAAGAAGCATCCACGTGATTACGGAGTTGCTTAGTCAACCCATGATAGAAAATTTGCACAAGTTGCCATTTTGGCACCTCGTGGTTTGGACACTTCCGCAATAGATCCTTGAATCACTCCCAGGCACCATGAAGCGATTCCCTCGGCCGCTGGATGAAAGTAACAATCGCCCGTTGCAATGCATTAGTACACCCAACAGGGAAAATTTTCTTCAAGAAGGTCGATTTGAGAACATTCCAGGTAGCTATCGGCCTCCCAACTGTTCAATACCAATGTGCGGCCTTATCCTTGAGAGAGTAGGGGAAAAGCCTCATGATCATCTGCTCCTCGTCCACATTTTGTGCTTTGGTGATTTGGACCAAAGTGGTCAAGTCTCCAATTTCTGAAACGGGTCTTCAGAGCTAAGCTCATGAAAATGTTTGATTAGGCATAACACCTGGGACTTAATTTCAACGTCACCAGCTAGAATCTGGACACTGGGACGTTCTCCATAATTTGAAGGATCATAAAAACCTTTCAAGGGTTGAGTGCCCTGACCATTCATTTGTTGGAACCATTCTTGCATCTGCTACAACTGTTCCAGCTACCTTTGCAACAACTCGTGCTGATTATAAGGCGGAGGAGGTGCTTGATCTGCCATGGGATCTACTTGATTAAAATTCACCCTATGCCTCCTTGAATGGTCTAATAGTCCTTCCAAACAGGGATTCAATGACCTCCTTCCAAGCATAAACTAGGAAGGGGTTGAAAGACTAGAGAATAGATCCCTGCAGCACAACAATACAAGCCTGTCCTTAAGTTGGGTATCCTAAGAACCTAGGCTCCAAGATATATTCAAACCACAACACAAATTTTATGTTGTCCTTAATTCAGCAACTGGTTAAGTTGGATCGATGAAGCAGGGGGAGAGTGTCCCGAAGGCCACTAATTATGCCAAACCCTGCTTGCTTAAGTCATTTGCCAATCAGGGCCCCCAACTTAGTAGCTTCTAGAGAAAGCAAACATCACAAATTCGCACCACAGTTTGAGAAATACCTTGAAACGGACTGATGGGTCCTAGGGCCAATGTCTACTCAATTTTAGATTAGGCTTAGGATAGTAGTGCTTTTGGAATGTGATGGGCCTTTAAAATGAGTTGTGCCCTTAATGATTGATTTGAAATGTATGACTGCATTCATAGCCAGGGTTTCCAAGCAAGATTATTTGGATGAGTAGATTTTAGAGTTCAAATCTTGCTTAAGTAGCTTTTAGGATTTGGATTAAGGTTGATTCAATCAAGTTCAGGAGGCATACCAAGATTTGAAAACACGGGTGAAGATGTCTTCCTTTGAAATCAAAATAAGGTGGAGTGCCTGATTCTTTACCTTAAATGTTAACCCTAAGGAGCAAGCGACTTGAAGAGTTGTTTTTGGATGAAGTGGTGTGACCCAAACAACTCAAGCAATTAGTCTTGATGTACCACTAAATTAGGCACACAAATGGTTATCTAATCTGATTTCTACTCAATTGAGTGTATCGGTTCCAAAAATCGATTTACCGGTTGAGTGAGAAAAATCAGAAGAGGTCGTGTACCTCAAGTTGTGGGTGTATGTGATGTGTATGGTAAGGAAATCCCACAATCGGATCAGGTCGTTTTAGATTTTTCTTTTTTTTAAAAATGGAGGGTGAGGTAGGTGGAAGTGACAACCAAACAACCAAACTAACCTTAGGGTTTATGAGAGCCAAACTAACGTTAGGGTTTATGAGAGCACCTAGGTTAATTAGGGTTTGAATTAAGGTGATGAAATGAAAGCTGTGGAGGGGGAAAGAATGGGGTAGCACTTACAATGGTCTTTAATCGCACTTTACTCTATCTATAACTCTTAGATTTCCTTATCGGAACACCTGCAAGACAATAGAAGAAATAAAAGAGAGGCTAGAGAGCAAATAAGTGTGAGAAATGCAAAAAAATAGTCGGGATCTATTGCCTCCCCAGCAACAGTGCCAAAATGATGAGTGAGAAAATTGCTGTGAAGAAAAGTTTGAGTTTGGAAAACCCGAGTCATTGCAAGTTCGTAAGAAAATTCGCTACCAAATAATTTTTATAACTGAAACTCTGGTGAGTCCCGGGTTGAACATAGGGAGGCTACGTTGATTCTAAATCCATAATTATATTTTTTGTATTTTCATTATAAAGGAAACATTCACAATGGCTATAAACAGCTAATCTACTTGCAATATAAACAAGAGAGAGAGAGAAAGAGAACAACTTTTATAACTAAGATAATGTCAATTACAACTACTAGCTACAACTATAAAGTTGAAAATCTACTCTAGAAAGCGATAAAAAGATAGGGGAAGAGAGAATATTCTCCTTGATGAATGCTTGGAGGATGAGCCAGACGGACGACTCTTGGAGGAAGGAGGGCGAAGCCGGAGGAAGGAGGGTGAATCTAGAAGAACCGGGGATGAGGAATGGGATCGATGTCATAGGATTCGCTTTTGGAATGGGGTCGAGAGGACAGCTAGCAAGAGCTCCGTAGAGGGGTGAGAAGTGGAAAATTTTCTTTTTTTAACTCTAAGGGAGTTTCCCGTAGCTTGGGAGCACTAGAGTGAGCTTTAGAACTTTGTACTTAGTTCTTTTGGTGGTTGAGAGAAGAAGGAAGGGATGAGAAATATGTGGGGTGTAGGGTCCTTTATATAGGTGAGGTGATGAGGGTAGAAAGGTCATTTCAAAGCTTAAACATTAATATCAGGGTCTTTAATGACGTTATGAGTGTCACTGTAGCTGCATGTCATTGAAGGCATGCCTCAACTTGAGCCACTCATAGCTGATCCAACGAGTCACAAGAGGCTACGTCCGCGGTGCCTGACCTTCATTTGTTTAAGGTGTGGATTGATCTCCGCCCTCTGATCAAGATCATGCAGCCTAGATTAGCCCAGTGCCACTTCACCTTCACCCGTTTGAGGGTGACGTAGCCCCTCTGATTGCTGTTCGATGAGTGATCAATAGCTCAGAATGCACGCTTGCATGCCTTTACAAATCGAGCCTCTCGTACGTGTGATATCACGTGAGATCGGGCGTTTGATCATGCGTCCATCCAATTTGCTGATCTGCGTCGTCGGCGTCTGATTGAACGGTCGGATTTTGCTCTTTCGCGCAAGGAGGAAGCGTGGAGAGGCAGCTCAAACGGGTGACCTACTTGTGGTGGAGCTTCTTATCCACTATGCTTTGGGCATGGATTGGCGAGAAGATGATCAGATGGGCGAGCCTTTGTGGTCATTGGATCATGGATCGACGGCTCAGATCACGTGATGGGAGATCTTTTGAAGATGTGAGGGTACAATGAGAATATATCTTGACCATCGGATCTCGACCCAACGGTTGGGATCTAATGGCACGGATGAAGAAGGAGGAGGTCGTTGGTTGTGGACGGCTTGGATGGTGCCATCTAGGCCGTCCATCTTCTTCTCTTCGCAGGTGACGCTACAGATGTCTGATTGGGTCAATTCTCGTGCTGTTAGGTTGCGATCATCGAATTGAACCCATCTGTGCAGTTGGATTGTCCTTCGAGGTTTTGAATTGCATCACCTTGCCTTCTAGCTGTTGATCTTCCTCGGACTGCATCTAATGCTATAGAGGCCTGATCGGGGCGATCTTGGAGGCGTTGGATTCCGATCCTTGCCCTGATCATATCTGTACGGTTGGACCTTCAATTTGAGGCCTCGAAATGATGTCACCCTATCCCCTTGCCACATAAAAAGCAAATTACTATATAATTTGTACAAATTAATCTAAATACATGATAATGAATGTTATGCAATATTTATAATGCATGATGCTTCTTTGACCCTAGGAACATCCATAAATAGACATTTTAGGCCAATTAGATGTGTGCACATCACATAACATTCACCACCATGCATATCAAGGGATGGATACTGTAAAGACCTATCCCACTTTTAGCCTTTTAAGATGTCTGGAGTGTCAGTCAGACGTCTGGACCCTTTCTCGGATGTCTAGAAATTAAATTTTTGTATGCACTCTGCATTCTGCGCGCAGGTAGTGCGCAGAACTCTGCCTCTCTCTCTTTTCTCCTCCTCCCCCTGCCGAACCCTAAACCCCCTGGCCTCTATAAAAGGCCACCCTCCCCTCTTCTCCTCTCCACTCCACACACCACCATCTCCACCTTCAGAGTGCGACAGAGCGGCGAGAGGAGGTGAGCGAGGGAGCACGTGAGAGTGAGGAGGACAAGAGTGTGTGAGAAGGAGGAGGAGGTTGAGCTCGGGAGCTTCGGTGGAGGCTCGTTGGAGCTCGCACGACCACTGCGGCATGTGCAGGAGGAGGGAGCCCGGAGCGACGCCCTCGACCACCTGCAGCAGCTGGTGCTACGGCAGAGCGAGGAGAAACGCGGAGGAGCACAGCTAGGAGCGTTGGGAGCACATTTTGATAGTGAAAATTTTCTAGTATCAGACGTTTGGAGTGTAGTCCGGACGACTACTGAGCCTTTGGACGTCTGGAGTCAAGACCAGACATCAGAAAACACCTTTATC
Source organism: Thalassia testudinum (assembly GCA_037157565.1). NCBI lineage: Eukaryota > Viridiplantae > Streptophyta > Magnoliopsida > Alismatales > Hydrocharitaceae > Thalassia > Thalassia testudinum. Next base: position 111,225,981 of record JAZHRO010000036.1, on the reverse strand, counting down.
GCGAAGGTACGTTCTTTTTGCAGTTACAACCATGCAGGCAGCACCGCAGAAGATATGCCGATCTAATATTGGGGTGGCTGCTTTATCGTACGCAGGAGTAACCTTGGGAAGGTGCACGGAATGCCCTCCCATGCACTTTCGGACGTCTGATCAGCCTACCAGACGACCGGAGGTGCTTCTAGACAATTGGAGGAGTGGTCCGACGTCTGGAACCACATTTAAACAATCGCAGGGGACTCCTGGACATCTGAGGACACCGGAGGAACTTGAGGTGAGATTTTGTAACTTTTAAGACTTCTGGACTTGTTTCCAGACATCTGATTTTGGACAGCAAGGACGTTTTTGACCCGTTTGGGGTCCGATCGGGATCCGTTTTACACAAACGAAGTATGTGTAATTTCCTTGCGAGTTTCTCTATGTACTAAAAGCCTTGTACACTATTTTAAATCCTCCTTTGTGATGTATTCCTTCGTATAGGGTTTCGACCTACAGTGTGTTTGGGGCTTGCAGAGACACCAAGGCCGATGGTTCAAGCCCCATTACTCCTGGATTGTCTGGTAGAGTGGTCTACCCCTGTTAATCTTATTAAATAAGATTGTATCTATGGAATTAGCCAAATGGAAACCTAGGATGTGGGATGAACCCTAGGACAGAGAAATGAATAAACCAATTGTTCTGCATGATTGTATTTGTATACATGAATAAGTTATATTGCTAACCATTGCCTATAATAAAGTATGAGCTGCCTGTTAGAATATGAGCTGCCTGAGATAAATGGCCAGTTACCTGTGAAATCATCAATTGCATGTATTAAATTGTGGAAATACGAGTTGCCTGTATATAAACGAGAACTGAATTGTGAATTATGGAATCTGGAGTGGAATAATGTGGTGAACATGAGCATGAACCCTACGGGGAGTTAGGAGTAGAGCTCCTATGGTTAGATGGAAAGTCTGGATTGTGGATGGGAAGTGTGCTGGCCTTTGAGTACGTGGTACCAAGGAGAGCGACTATTCCCTTTTTGTGTAGAGTGGAGCTAGCTGCCCTTGGGTTGGAACCCGGGGTTAGGATTGGCCACTCTACACAGACTTCTGTTGGCCCTCGTGTACACGATACTGAGGCAAGGTACTAGTGTAGGGAGGGGGATAGCCACTCCATGGGGCCCGAGGTTCAGCTAGCCACCCTACTCCGACTTGTTAGGCCCTTTGGGCAAACCGGGGTAGTCAGACGAGGGTGCACGGACTGTGGAAGGATGAGACCCTTGTTTGGTTCTGAGGGGCTAGACCCCTATTTCTGAGAGGGATAGGCCCTATGCTGTTCCGTGCTGTACTTTGGGCATACCTGCTAGCAGAAACGACTTACCGAATGTTAGTGCAGGGTAGCTACCCATGCGGGGTAGTCACCGCTACATCTGACAGTGACCTCGAGGTGGTTGACTAGGTGTAGGACTACCACGGGGGACTCTCCTGGCTAGGAGAGCACCACATGTACCTTCTACTCTTCGGAAAATACTGCAATCGAGATCATTCCCACAAGGAACATGCAAGATCAAGAAAATTTGAAAGTTTGAGGAAAAGGGGTGAAAAGGAAATGCATGTAAAATAAAATAACTAGACAAGATAATTAAACCTGTTACTTTTACTACTTTAGATAGTATAGTTACCACTTTACTCAGCATTCGCTGACACTTTCCTTTTTCAAAACACTGTTCAGGTCCAGGAGTTGAGCAGCCTGAGCTTCCGGTTGTGGAGGGTGCTGGGCCCAGTCGAGCCCAGCCGTAGTTTTCTGTACTCTTTGTTGTACCCCTTTACTATTATAGTGAGTTTCAAACTTTTAGCTACTATTGTAAATGCTGCTTTCGTTTCTATTGTTCCTATTGTTGTGGTGGTATGTATTGGGCTAACAGCTTTAACTTTCCTTTACTGCTTGTATGTTTTTACTGATTAGTTATATTGCATATGTGAATGTGGTTTATTTTCCTGCTTTCTGGTTATTTCTTGTTGGATGACTGGGTCTTGGGATTAGTCGAGGCGAGTCGGTCTCGGGTTCTGTAGGGATTCGGAAATCGGGTCATAACAAGATGGTATCAGAGTAAGGTTATCTCAAGAAATGAACCAACTGGCTTGAGAATAATCATTCACGTGCATGTAACTAGAGTAGCCACCACAACGTATTGCTTTGATATCTATTCTGAGTCCTTTTTCGAAGAAATTCAATGCCGTTGACCCTTTTATTCTGTCTTCCGCATCTCCTTGCAGGAGATGCCTCGTCTGGGAGTTCTCGAGGCGAGCCACGGTCGCAGCTGTGGACGAGGTCGAAGGGGCGGATGTGCCGGGCCTAAGGTGCCAGTTGACCCACCTCTTCTCCTGGGCGTTCAGTCCTAGGATCTCGCCTAGCTAATCAGAGATAGTGTGAGAGGAGCTCCATCAGCCTCCATGGGTACCTCTCCCTGAGGATGTGGATGGGGAGTCCTCGGTGGGACGTGGAGGAGGAATCCACGGGCACCGCAGCGCCGAACGAGTCGAAGCGGGAGGGGGTGGTCCTCTACCGCCCCCACCGTACACTGAAACTTCTGAGCACGAGCCCTCCTTGCTTAGAGGTGTGCCCGTTCCCCCACTGTAGCTGCACCACGAGCTTTTCGGATAGTTCCGAAAGCTAAAGCCCCCCTCCTTCAAGGGGGATGAGGACCTATCTGAGGCAGAGGATTGGCTGGAGCAGATAGAGGTGTTTGACACCCTTCGCCCTCCTACGGAGTGCTGCATGGCCTTTGCCACGTGACAGTTAGAGAGTGCGGCACACAGTTGGTAGAGGGTAGTCAGAGGCCAGGAGAGGGTAGAGCCGACGTGGGACCAGTTCGTGACCCTCTTCTACAAGCAGTACTTCTCGCAGACTTGGAAGGACCAGAGGAGGCGGGAGTTCCACACTCTCCGCCAGGGGACAATGACTGTTAGCATGTATCGCACGCGCTTCCTGGAGTTGTCACGTTTTGCTTCGACAGCCGTAGCTACAGAGGAGTGCCTGTGGAGGTTCATTGAGGGGCTCCGACCTGCTATTCGGGGGTATGTTAAACCCCTGAAGCTACCCACCTTCTCAAGAGTGGTGGATGCAACCATGACATATGAGGAGACTAACCCAGTCGCACGAGACACCGACAACAGATGGAAGAGGACCTACCAGCCAGAGTACTATCAGAGCCATCGAGAGAGGAGGCACGCGGCACCTGCAGGAGAGCCGTCTCATTTTGTGGGGCCGTTACTGGCCTTTGGGGGCCCCAGACAGGGGCCAGCTGCCAACACTGGACCCCCTCCCAACCATTGGCAGGGACCTGCCGAGGGAGGGAGTCGAGTTCCCCTCTGCTACCAGTGTGGCCAGCTGAGCCACATCAGGAGGGACTGCCCATCTAGGGTTGGAGCACAGCAAATGCTCCCCGCATCGAGTGTTGGAGGCCGAGTTGGTGGTCATGGTCCCCAGGCGCATGGGGGAGGGCAACAGTCACGAGGAGGGTACCGACCAGTGGCTGCTCGCCCGACCCAGAGTGTAGCTGCTTCATCTGTGCCGAGGGCTGAGGGGCGTATCAACGACCTGACACACAGAGATGCCAGGGCTTTTGGTTCAGTGGTGGCAGGTATGGTTATTGTTTCAGGCAGATTAGTATACGTACCTTTTTATTCCAATGCCACACACTCTTTTGTTGCTGCGAGTTTTGCTGTCAGTTTAGGATAGGACAGTGTGCTGTTAGAGGATCCATTTGTGATTAGAGGCCCAAGTGGCCAGTTGTTTGTAGCTGAGGAGGTATACATGGACTTTGATGTCAGTACAGGGGGACACTGCCTCCTCGCTGACCTGATTATGATACCGATGGAGGATTTTGGCATGATTCTAGGGATGGACTGGCTATCCGCCTACCACGCCTTGGTGGAATGTTTCAGGAGGAAGATTGTCTTCTCCATACTGGAGTTGCCTTCCTTTGATTTTCATGGACAGCCGGTGGATGGAGGTTTCAGGTGCATATCTACACTTCGGGCAGCAAGGCTTTTGAGCCAGGGGTGTGAGGGCTTTCTAGCCTATGTAGTAGCAGAGCCTAACCCTATGGCTGACTTTCAGAGCATTCCAATGGTTTGTGAGTACCCTGATGTGTTTCCAGAGGAGCTGCCAGGACTACTATCCGAGCATGAGATCGAGTTTGTGATCTCATTGGTACCGAGGACTAGCCTCATTTCTACTACACCATACCAGATGGCACCACTTGAGCTGTGAGAGCTCAAGTCACAGTTACAGGACCTGTTGGAGAAGGGATTTGTGAAGCCCAGTGCGTCCCTGTGGGGAGCCTCTATGTTGTTTGTGAAGAAGAAGGATGGTACCCTGCGACTTTGTGTTGACTACAGACAGCTGAATAGGATCACCATCAATAACAAGTATCTGCTGTCGAGGATTGATGACCTTTTTGACCAGTTGCGAGATGCCACAGTGTTCTCCAAGATAGATCTAAGGTCAGGCTACCACCAGTTGAGGATCAGGGAGACCGATGTCTCCAAGACAGCTTTTTGTACCCAGTATGGGCACTATGAGTTCTTGGTCATGCCGTTTGGGCTGACCACCGCCCCTGCTACTTTTATGGATTTGATGAACCAGGTTTTCAGACCGTACTTGGATCAGTTTGTGGTGGTATTCATCAACGATGTACTCATTTACTCGCGGGATTAGGCACAACACAGACAGCATCTATGGATGATTCTGGACACTTTCAGACGACGCAGGTTGTATGCCAAGTACAACAAGTGCGAGGTTTGGTTGAGGCATGTGACTTTCTTGGGCCACGTTATCTCAGGGGATGGTTTGGCTGTTGACCCAGCCGAGGTTGAGGCCGTACTCAGGTGGGAGAGGCCACTTACAGTGACAGAGATACATAGCTTTTTGGGACTGACAGGTTTCTATCAGCGGTTTATCAGAGGATTCTCGCAAATTGCATGTCCTATGACCCAGTTGACTCAGAAGGATGTGCCCTTTGCCTGGACAGATGCATGTGAGGTATGTTTTCAGGAGCTAAAGGAGAGGCTGACTTCAGCTCCTGTGCTCACCATCCTGGATAGCAGTGGTAGTTTTGTGGTCTACACAGACGCTTCATTGTAGGGGTTAGGGGGTGTGCACATGCAGCGGGGTCACATTGTCGCTTACGCTTCACGGTAACTAAAGCCCCATGAGCATAGCTACCCTAACCATGACTTAGAGCTGGCAGCTGTTGTCTTTGCACTGAAGACATGGAGGCACTACCACTACGGTGAGACCTTTGAGATTTTCACAGATCATAAGAGCCTAGGGTACTTGTTTGACCAAAAGGAGCTTAACATGAGCCAGAGACGTTGGTTAGAGCTCCTGAAGGACTTCGACTGCAGCATCTCCTACCATCCAGGGAAGGCCAATATGATGGCTGATGCCTTGAGTCGGAAGGTGCCCGCCCACTTGGCCAATCTACAGGCACAGAGTTGGAGACTGATGGAGGAGTTGGGTAGTTGGCGACCTCGGGAGCCACAGAGGTATTGTGGGGCAGTGATAGTGACACGACAGACACGACTAGAGCTAATAGACCGCATCATCGCAGGGTAGATGGTAATCCGTACTTACAAGCGCTATGGGACATAGTGCTGTCAGGGGACCCAGGAGACTTTTCTCTTATAGGTGAGGTGCTGTGCATGAGGGGACTCTTGTGCGATCCCAAGGACGAGGAGTTGTTGAGAGAGCTTCTGACGGAGGAGCATGGGTCTAGGTTCACCATACATCTCGGGAACACAAAGATGTATCATAATTTGAGATGCGACTTTTGGTGGAGAGGGATGAAGCAGGATGTGGGTGAGTTTATGCAGTAGTGTTTAGTGTGCCAGCAGGTGAAGGCCGAGCACCAGAAGCCTGCTGGGCCATTGCAGACACTTCCTATGCTAGAGTGGAAGTAGGAGAGCATCACCATAGACTTGGTGGTGGGTCTACCTGTTACCCAGTGAGGACACTACGCAGTCTGGGTGTAAGTGGACAGGTTGACGAAGATGGTGCGTTTCCTGTCGATCCGAGTCACCTTGGGACCAGCACAGTTGGCAGAGAGGTACATTCGCAATGTGGTACGCTTGCGCGGAGTTCTGCGTAAGATTGTATCCGACAGGGATACCCGTTTTACTTCCCAGTTTTGGGTTGAGTTTTAGCGGGCTTTGGGGACATGGTTGAGGTTCAGTACCACATACCACTCCCAGATGGACGGACAGTCAAAGCGCACCATACAAACACTTGAGGACCTTTTGCATGCTTGCGTACTAGACTGGAGATGCTCCTGGAAGGAGCATTTACCCCTAGCAGAGTTTGCATATAATAACAGTTACCACTCGAGCATCGGTATGGCACCTTATGAGACTCTGTACGGACGGAGGTGTACTGCACCCTTGGGTTGGGTCGAGGTGGGGACCAAGTGGGAGGTTGGCCCCAAGCTAATCCAACAGAGTCAGGAGGTGATAGAGCAGATCCACAGACGACTCCGCATTGTTAGGAGTAGGCAGAAGAGTTATGCTAACTGGAAACGCAGAGAGGTGAAGTTCGAGGTTGGGGATCATGTCTTTCTCTGTGTTTTGCCCATGGAGGGCCTGTAGCGTTTTGGGGTGAAGGGGAAGCTTGCACCGAGGTTTATGGAGCCCTTTGAGATCCTGAAGCGGGTAGGACCTGTTGCTTACCGGCTTGCCCTTCCTCCCCAGCTTTCTAGGGTGCACGATGTGTTCCATGTGTCCAACCTCAAGAAGTACGTCACCGATCCCAGTTACGCTCTGAGCCACGAGAGTATCGAGGTAGGTGACGACTTGATCTACCCTAAGAGACCAGTGCAGATACTAGATAGAGTCATCCAAAGTCTGAGACGAAAGCAGGTACCCCTGGTGAAGGGTTTATGGAGAAGCCAGCGGTACGAGGAGGCTACTTGGGATCCTGAGGTGGCGATGCGAGAGCGATACCCGGAGCTTTTTGAGGGTACATCTTTTCGGACCCACTTCGGTCGTCTTTAAGTTTGTTATGTGTTTTACGTTCCTTTTTCCCATAGCCTAGCTAGCTCAAGTTTTGGGGATGAAACTTCCTTTAAGTTTGTTATGGTGTAAAGGCCCATCCCACTTTTAGCCTTTTAAGACATCTGGAGTGTCAGTCAGACGTTTGGACCCTTTCCCGAATGTCTGGAAATTAAATTTTTGTACGCACTCTGCGTTCTGCGTTCAGGTAATGCGCAGAACTCCGCCTCTTTCTCTTTTCTCCTCCCCTTGCCGAGCCCTAAACCCACTGGTCGCTATAAAAGGCTACCCTCCCCTCTTCTCCTCTCCACTCCACACACCACCATCTCTATCTTCAGAGCACAGCGGAGCGGTGAGAGGAGGTGAGCATGTGAGCGAGGAGGAGGAGAGTTCATGAGAAGGAGGAGGAGGCTGAGGTTGGGAGCTTAGGTGGAAGCTCGTCGAAGCTCGCACAGCCACCGCGATGCGTTCGGGAGGAGGAGAGAGCCCAGAGTGACATCCTCAACCACCTGCAGTAGCTGAAGCTGTGGCGGAGCGAGTAGAAACACGGCAGAGTGCGGCGAGGAGCACTAGAAGTGCATTCTAATACTAAAAATTTTCCAGTATCAGATGTCTGGAGTGCAGTTCGGACGACTGGTGAGCTTCTGGACGTTTGGAGTTAAGACCTGACATCTGAAAATACCTTTATCATGAAGGTATGTTCTTTTCACGATTACGACCATGCAGGCCACACCGCAGAAGATGTGCCAGTCTAATATTAGGGAGGCTGCTCTGTCTTATGCAGGAGCAGCCTTGGGAAGGTGCGTGGAACGCCCTCCCACGCACTTTCGGATGTCTGATCAGCTCACCAGACGACCAGAGGAGCTTCCAAATGATTGGAGGAGTGGTCCGACATTTGGAATCACTTTCAGACGATCGTAGGGGAGTCCTGGACGTTTGAGGACACTGCAGGAACTTGAGGTGAGATTTGTAACTTTTAAGTCGTCTGGACTTGTTTCCAGACGTCTAATTTTGGACAGTAGGCAAGTTTTTGACCCTTTTGGGGTTCAATTGGGATCCATTTTACGCAAATGAAGTATCTGTAGTTTCCTTGCGAGTTTCTCTTTGTACTAGAAGCCTTGTACACTATTTTAAATCCTCCTTTGTGATGTATTCCTTGGTATAGTGTTTCGACCTACTTCGTGTTTGGGGCTCACAGAGACGCCTAGGTCTGCAGTTCAAGCCCCCATTACTCTCGGATTATCTGGTAGAGTGTCTAACCCTGTTAATCTTATTAAATAAGAATGTATCTGTGGAATTAGCCAACTGGAAGCCTAGGATGTGGCATGAACCCTAGGACAGAGAAATCAATAAATCAATTATTCTGCATGATTGTATTTGTATACATGAATAAGTTAAACTGCTAGCCATTGCTTGTAATAAAGTATGAGCTGCATGTTAGAATATGAGCTGCTTGAGATAAACGAACAGTTACCTGTGAAATCATAAGTTCATGTATTAAATTGTGGAAATACAAGCTGCCTGTAAATAAATGAGAATTAATTTGTGAATGATGGAATCTGAAGCAGAATAATGTGGTGAACATGAGTATGAACCCTACGGGGAGTTAGGAGTAGAGCTCCTGTGGTTAGATGCAAAGTCTAGATTGTGGACGGGAAGTGTGCTAGCCCTTGAGTACGTGGTACCAAGGAGAGCAACTGTTCCCTTTTTGTGTAGAGAGGAGATAGTCGCCCTTGGGTTGGAATCCGGGGTTAGAATTGGCCACTCTACACCGACTTCTATTGGCCCTCGTGTACAAGGTACCGAGGAGAGCTACTAGTGTAGGGAGGAAGCTAGCCACCCCACGAGGCCCGGGGTTCAGCTGGCCACCCCACGGGGCCCGGGGTTCAGCTAGCCACCCTACACCAACTTGTTAGGCCCTCTGGGCAAACCGGGGTAGTCAGAAGAGGGTGCACGGACTGTGGAGGGACGAGACCCCTGTTTGGTTCTGAGGGGCTAGACCCCCGTTTTTGAGAGGGCTAGGCCTTATACTGTTCCGTGCTGTACTTTGGGTGTACTCGCTAGTGGAAACGACTGACCGCGTGTCAGTGCAGGGTAGCTACCCATGCGCTTATCGCACGTGCCATAGTCACCGCTATGTTTGACAGTGACCTCGGGGTGGTTGAATGGGTGTAGGACTACCACAGGGGACTCTCCCGGCTAGGAGAGCACCACGTGTACCTTCTACTCTTCAGAAAGGCTGCAATCAAGATCGTTCCCACGAGGAACATGCAAGATCAAGAAAATTTGAAAGTTTGAGGAAAAGGGGTGAAAAGGAAATGCATGTAAAATAAAATAACTAGACAAGATAATTAAACCTGTTACTTTTACTACTTTAGATAGTATAGTTACCACTCTACTCAATGTTTGCTGACTCTGTCCTTTTTCATAACACTGTTCAGGTCCAGGAGTTGAGCAGCCCAAGCTTCTGGCTGCGGAGGGTGCTGGGCCCAGTTGAGCCTAGCGGTAGTTTTCTATAGTCTTTGTTGTACCCCTTTACTATTGTAGTGAGTTTCAGACTTTTAGCTATTGTTGTTGTTACTGTTGCTTTCCTTTTCGTTGTTCCTATTGTTGTGGTGGTATGTATTGGACTAGCAGCTTTTACTTTCCTTTACTACTTGTACGTTTTTACTGATTAGTTATATTGCATATGTGAATGTGGTTTATTTTCCTGCTTTTTGGTTATTTCTTGTTGGACGATTGGGTCTTGGGATTAGTCAAGGTGAGCCAGTCTCGGATCCTGTAAGGATTCAGGAACTGGGTCGTAATAGATACGTATCCAACCTTGTCTGATGCTAGTTTCAGAGGAAACTCTAGACCATCCTACTCTAGTGTGGGGAACTCTGAACCCTTGTACTTTGATTACTCTGGAGTTCCTCAAACCTGCGTGGATCTCCATGCCATCCATAATGATCCATTCTCCAACTCGTATAACCTTGGATGACGCAGTCATCCGAATTTCACGTGGTAGGGAAATAATCAGAACTTGAGACCTCAATTCCAACCCCAACCATAAGCTCTGCAACCATATCAGCCTGCTCAGCCTAGGCCTAACCCAAATTTCCAATCCGGGCCTACAAAATAAGATCATTGAAAGAGCGATCTTCATTTTTGATAAAAACTTTAACATAAAATAACGTTTCGTTGTATTTCGTTGCGTGGTAGAAAATGGCTTCTCAAAACATTTAATATTCAAAATCTAACCATGAAAATAGTTAGGTCATCTTCATAGGGAGGAATTATCCTATTGAATTAGTGAGTGGTGACTCGTTTATTTGGGAGTTTCAATGGGTGAGCCTATTCTTTAGTGCAACTTGTTGCCCTCATGAATTCTCATTCTAAGTAATTGATTAAGACTATAGATGTTTATATGCAAAATTACCATAATATAATATCCTATTAAATAATGATCTTAGTAATGATAAACACCATAAATATCAATTTCTAAAATATGGCTTGTTTAACATAATCCATGAATTATATCATTCATGAGAGATATTCATCTGCAAGTAATTTTGATTAAGGAGAAGGATGCCTATGCAAATTCACCTTAATAATTTAATTCATTAAATAAGGGAATAGTGTACCCCATAATGGTAGAGATCGTAAATACTAATTGTGGGAAAAATAGAGGATTTCTCCTCTCTCCTTCGTGTGCACTCATGGGTCGACGGCAGCGCAACTGCTTGCGGCAAAGGTGCGTTGCGACGAGGGCTTTGAGATGGCGGTGATGGGGTGGCCGATGGTTGCCAGAGGTGGTCGGTCGAAGGAGGTGACTGGCGGTGGCGATGAAGCTCTTCCCGCTAGCTGCTACTGCTGCTGTAGTGTATGCGGGGATGCACGTCGGCATGGTGAATTATGCTGGTGCATGTGCGCGGGGACGCACGGTCATGGCAAGGTGAGCATGGTGTTCAGCCAGAGGAGCAGGCGAAGGGGGCAACGCTACTGCTGAGGGTGCGTGTGAAGGGGCATGCGTAGGCTGCTAGAAATATGAAGGCACACGCGTGCGTGGAGAAGAGCGCTAGTGCATGTGCGCGGGAATGCGCAGTCGTGGCTAAGTGAGCGTGGTGTTCAACCGGAGGGGCGGGCAAAGGGGGCAACACTATTGTTGAAGGTGAGTGCGAAGGGGCACGCATAGGCTGCTGGAAATACGAAGGCACGCTTGCACGTGGAGAGGAGAGCGAGGTACGAAACACGCGAGGGTGGCACTTAGGCGAGGGCGATGGTGCGTGAGGGTGGCGCGGCTGAGGTTGCTATGAGTGTGGAGTTTTGGGTTCTTCGTGAATAGTGGAGGGTGGTGGGTTGAAGTAGTAGAAGAAGACGAAGAGGGAATAGAGGATGGTGGTGGGTTGTGAAGGGGTCTGTTGTGAGGGTGAAGGGAGGACAGTGGTTGCACGCTGTCTCGTGCAACCAACGAGAGGAAGAGGGAGTGGGGATGGAGTATGCCTCAGGCCATAGTGCACACTGGATCCACGGTGCAGGCTCTCTTCACGGTGGAGAGGATGGAGGAGATCCCTGTAGGGGGATGGATGATGAAGAAAGGGAAGAGGACGATGGTAGTGGGTGTATGCACTCTGTCACCGTGCATACGTGATCCGCAAAGGGGAGTAGAGGTACCCCACACCTAAGCCATGGTGCACGCTGGGTTTCACGGTGCACACCTGCTGCATGGTGGTGGCAAGGGAGAAGATCCCCGGAAGGGAAGAGGATGATATGGGTGGATGCGGCTTTCCTTTTAAACAAAAATCCTCCTCGGTTTCCTTTGGCCGCAAGTGACTCTAACCACTCGCGAAGATCGCGAGTGGTTGGAACGGCAGATAAGCACGGGCGGTTCTTCATCAAATGTCTGATTATCACTCTAGACGTCTTAAAAAATGTAGAAGCAGGAGTTTATGATGGCATTCCCAAATGTCTGACCTTGTCCCCAGACATCTTATAGAGGCAAAAATGGACATTTGAACTCTTCCTCCTAGCCCGCATTCATCAAATCAATTATGTTACCATATCATATGTTATTAAGTGTAAAATTGATGCATAAAATTTTATGCAAACTAAGATGAATTGCCATATAAATCCTAATTAATTAACAAATAAGAATAACTAATTAGAGAGTACTTAGACAGAATAATGATAAACTAAAGTGGACTTATCAATCATATGAACTTGATTTTGCAGATTGTGGCTGAGATGCAAAAGACCAACGTTGAGATACAGAAATAGCATAAGGCAGGAATCACAGAGGTTCGAAATGAACTTGTACAGATGGTTGGGACCCGCCAGCCTGGTGCACTTCCTTCTCAACATCTGCTGAATGCAAATACCATGCTGAACCAGAGGTGCATTATGAACCCAAATCAAGGCCAAGCTTACTTTGTCTATCAGGCTTCTTCTACACCATCACCCGATGGGATGGAGGCTTCCACATCATATTTGAGATATCAACAGTAACCACCAGTCTTGCCAACTTCAAACCCAAACCAGGCAGGTCTAAATGTTGTTACTACACATAGTAGCAAAATGACTTAGGATCCACCTTATCTTAGCCACTTTAGCCCTGGTAGTTCAGAGCCTACCCCTAGGATGGTCATCTAGGACATACCTATTCCAGATCCAGAGCCTAAACCAATCTTAAAGGAACCAACAGAGGTTCCATTTCCCGAGGCCTTGACTAAAGGAAACAGGAAACCCAAACCCGTGGCACTCGAGGAATACTTGGTCAAGCTTTTTGAACAAGTCCAAATAAACATCCCCTTGATGGATGCGATCCACCACATACCAGCTTATGTGCGATTTTTGAAGGACTTATGTACATCAAAGCATAAGCCATGAAACAAAGACGGGAGTTCGATTGTGTTATCTGAGCAAGCCAGCTCTATCATCTTGAGCAACTCTCACAGAAAGTGAAAGATCCTAGCACCCCTCTAATCTCCTGTAAGATAGGCAACCTAGATTTCGATCAAGCTTTATTGGATTTAGGAGCCTCCATAAATCTGATCCCCACATCCCTACTAGATCATTTTGAGGGAACCGACCTCAAACTGACTAAGGTGACTCTACAGCTGGCTGACAGATCAATAAAGACACCAAGAGGAGTTCTTAAGGATGTTCTAGTTACGATATGAGATTTCTACTTCCTGGTGGACTTCATTGTATTAGACATGGATACTCCTAAAAATCTGAGGGACACATTGATCATCTTAAGGAGACCGTTCCTAGCCGTAGCCAGGGCGAATATCAATTGCAAAGAGGGTCAGATCGAGTTGAAATTTGGGAATAAGACATTGAGGATCGATATCTTTAAGGCCCAGAAAGGAATAAACTATGGGGAAATCGAAAAACTTTGCCACATTAGTTCCTTGGTTGAGGACCCGATTATAGAGGAAAATCTAATTCTCCCATAACCTCAACCACAAGAAGATTTTGACCCGCAGATCAAGAAGCTTGAAGCTGATCTAGTTCTACCCCTAGTTTCCACCTTGTCCTCTGAGGCCATTCCCGAACCCCTACTCGCTACTGATAACCCAGTTATTGAATTAAAGCCCCTCCCGGTTCATCTGAAATACGTATTTTTGGGTTCGAATCAAATGTTTCCTATGATTATCAACTCTTGACTCTCTGATAAAGAAACAAAGCTAATTTCTATTCTCCAGCAGCATCGAAGAGCCATTGGGTGGACTATAGATGACCTGATTGGAATAAGTCCCTCATATTGTACACATCGTATCTATACCGAAGAGAGCTCATGATGATCTCGAGAAATGCAGAGAATATTAAAATCGAATCTACAGGAGGTCATGAAAAAAGAAGATTATCAAGTGGCTCGATGTAGGAATCCTCTACCCTATCTCTTACAGCCACTGGATGAGCCCCATCCAAGTTATGCCTAAAAGGCAGGGCTCAGTATGATTACGATTGGATCTAGAGAAACCATCTCGACTTGAGTTGCGAACTCGTGGAGAGTCTACATAGACTATCAAAAACTGAACGCCTCCACAAAGAAAGACCATTTCCCACTCCCGTTCATTGACCAAATTCTTGAGAAACTAGTAGGAAATCAATTTTTATGTTTCTTGGATGTGTACTCCTAATACAACTAAGTGGCAATCCATCTCGAAGATCAGGGAAAGATCACCTTTACCTGCCTCTACAACATGTATGCATTCTGTAAGATGCCATTCGGGCTTTGCAATGCACTTGCCACCTATCAAAAATGCATGCTTGCCGTATTCTCTGATATGGTAGGTAAATACCTTGAAGTCTTCATGGATAACTTCTCAATTTTCAGTGAATCTTTCGATGATTGCCTCTTGCACTTGGTCTAGATAATCCGAAAATGCATCGAAGTGAACCTGAATCTCTCCTGGGAAAAGAGCCACTTTATGGTTCCTGAGGGCATTGTGCTTGGACACCTCTAATGAACCCATATTTGTAGGCTAATTAGTTACTTAAATGCCTAGACATTAGATGAATACTAACATATCATAGCATGCATTAAGATGTAAATAATGTAGTTTATATATATTTGCTTATATGCATTACATTCATATAGAAATTATTTAGCATGCGTTATAATTTAAGTAGGCAAGTTATTATTTAGTTTGCATGCATACATTACATGCATTGTTTAAGAAAAACTAAGATTTTAGCATTCTTTTGGACTTTGTATATAAATAAGCCAATCTTTTCTTTAATTTACTTATTCCTTTCTTTCTATGCAGGGAAATTCTTACCGTCGGACCACACCACAGGGTAGGAGCATTCATCCTCTGTGAAAAGTGGATCTGGAGCCTTCAATGCTCACACTCCATTTCAAATCCAAGAAGCTGCATCTACAAAAGAGAACAGGAGTCTGCCATGCTCAGGAGGCCATCACCCCATTCCAACACTACATAGAGAGTTCAATCTCTCACCCACTCCACCACCACCGCCAGCCTCAACTGCGGCAGCTTGCTCCACCACCATGGGAGTGTATCGTGACAGGATGCATTGCCAAATCAGAGCAGCTACATTATTGTGAGCACCTCAGCGTGCATATCCCTCCACGCTGCAACAACAGCATGCATCACCACCATCATTGCATCGCTACCAAGCCTCTGACCCCTCACCCCTTCGCACAACCCCTTACCCACGCTCATACTCAACACCACCACCATCTTCATTTCCTCCTTTCCTTCTTCATTTTCCTTTTCTTCTTCCTCTATTTTTAACAGAACCCACCACCACCACCACACCATCGCATGAACGCATGCCACTCTCTACTCACACTCACATTGCCAGTCACGCGTGCTCCACCTCCAACTTGCACCTCAAACACTGTCCTGCCCCCATTGATGAGCCCATATTTGTCGGCTAATTAAGTATTTTAATGCCTAGACATTAAGTTAACATGTACATTTATATAGCATACATTAATATGTAAATAAGATAACATAAAATTACCTATTCATGCATTACATGTATTGGTAATATCATTTAGAATTTATTTAGACTATCACGCATTGAAATAGGTTGCATTACATAAAGTGTTTTGGATTTAACATAGAAGTTAAGGTCTTACATATAAATAACCCAATAATCATTTTATTTTTATTTTCTTCTTCTCTACGGCAATAGCCTCCCAATACTGAATGCGCACCTTAATGGCTGAGGAGAGTGGATCCTGCATGTCGTCGTTGCTTCCTCTTCTCCACGTTGCTCCCTCTTCTCCATGTTCTTGCAACCATAAAAGAAGACTCTAGCCGCACCATCATCGGTAGGCCATCACGCCCAATCCACTACTATGCAAAGATCAAATTCTCCTCCATTCCACCACCACCAACCTCCTACCGTGTGCGCAACTCCACACCACTGTAGGCAAGCAAGGTGATAGACTGTTGCACTATCATTGGATTGTGTAGATTACCGTGAGCACCTCAGCATGCATTGCCACCATCACCAACATCAATAACTACTGCAACTCCACGCCCTGCACCTTCATCTCCCTCGCCAGTTAAGATGTCCGGGAAGTTTCTTGGATGTCTGACGCCCCCTCGCTGCACCTCCGCAGCCTTCACCCGCAACATACGACCATCTCCTCCACACTCTAGCTGCACTGAACGCTGCACCCTCAACCACTGTCCTCGCACGCCTTTTTTCCAGAACTCGCACGCCTCTCGGTCTGAGCGACCAACACATGCCACCCCTTCCACGCGCGCACAGCAGCAGCGCGTATGCCCGACCGCTCACCTCCGCATCCTACGTGCGTGCAGTGAGCCCCTCGTTCATGTTGATCGACGTGCACGATCATTCTCCAGTGCACACACACAGCTGCCACGTGCTATCCTCCACCAACAACTTCTTCTTCTTCATCTCCAAGTACCTTCTCTGCCATGAACAAAAGAATCCAAAGCAATAGCTACCAATCCACACTGCTGCCCATCTCCAGCTGCCTAATCTCTCTACTAACACCACCAGGGATCAGACTGCTGCACCATCATTGGATTGTGTAAATTACCATAAGCACTTTAGCATGCGTTGCCACCATCAGCAACATCAGCAACTATTGCAACTCCATGCCTTGCACCTTCATCTACCTCTCCAGTTAAGATGTCTTGGAAGTTTCCCGGACGTCTGACACCCCCTCGCTGATCCTCCTCACAGCACCTCTATAGCCTTCACCCACAACACTCATCCATCTCCTCCACGCTCTAGTTGCGCTGAATGCTACAGCCCCAGCCACTATCCTCGCGTGCCTTACGGCCAAATCTCGTGCGCCTCTCAGTCCGAGTGACCAACGTACTCTACCCCTTCCACGCGTGCACAGTAGCAGCGCACACGCCCCACCGCTTGCCTCTGCGTCCTGCGTGCATGCAGCGAGTCCCTTGCTTGCGTTGATCGATGCGTGCGATTGTTCTCTAGTGCACGCACGTAGCTGCCACGTGCTATCCTCCACCAACAGCTTCTTCTTCTTCTTCTTCATCTCCACGCACCTTCCCTACCACGAACAAAAGAACCCAAAGTAGTAGCCACCAATTCGTGTTGCTGCCCATCTCTGACCACCCAATCTCTCAGCCAACACCACTGGGGATCTCCACGCAACTCGCCGGCCTCTTCGTCGTCGACTGCCACCACACGTGCACTTGCCACAACCGGCGGCTTCCTCCTCGCCGGCGACAACTCCAACTGCCGCCAGCCACCATTTGCCATGCCGCGACAGTCATTGAGAAGCCCTTGACCAACTTATCGTCCATCGTAAACCTCATGACCAGCGAGGCTTCCTTGCGTGAGCACAAGCCTCTCCACGAAATCCCTTGTTTTTGTTTCAATTAAAATTTACGGTGGAGTGCCATTGCCAAACGTCATTTTTAATTTAATTAATATTATATTACGGCTATAATGCTTGACTACCCCTCCAATTTCACACAAATGCAATTTCAGCATATCTTCTCATTATTATCTTGATTTAAAGTGGATTTTGGACTCATTAGTTGGGGAGAATCTTAGTGAACATCATTTCTCTCATTTTGCAAGTTTTTAATAGGTTATTGCCTCCCTGTGGATATGACCTACTCTCCTGTGAGTGGTTAATTTTAATTCAATACCTTGATTAGTCGATTTTTCCACCATATAGAAATACAACGACAAATCATTTTTTTTATCATTTTCGAAAGCGAAAATCGATTTGTCAAATGGCACTGTTGCTGGGGATGCAACAGGCTTGTTAAATTCGCATTTATCTATTTATTTGTTCACATTTTAGTTGAGGCATATTTTAATTTGATTATCTATTTGGTGCAAGGTACTTGTATTCCAAGACAAGTTGACGCAGTAGCCTCAGCGACACTGAGGTGGACCTTTTTTCCACCGCTTGGAGGAGAGACCAAGCTTCACATCTATGAGGAGAAGCTTGAACATTGGTGAATCTTCATGTCACCAACTGGGAGGAGGACATTCAAAGTGATCATTTTCATCTTCGTCAATTTTTCAGTAGATTGAATTTAGGTTTTAGAACTTTACTTTTCTTTATTTTCTTGCACATACATTTGGTTTGAGACCCTTGTTCTGGGGTACATTTTTAGGGGTTTGTTCCCTGATTTTGTTTTATGCCCATGTTGGGTAATTGATGTGCATACATCTGATTAACGTAACATATCTATTAGTGCATGTTCTTAGTGTCACATTAGCATTATACATTGTAAATAGTGCATAACATGCATAATCATGCCTTTAGATCAAGTTGTATAAATTGTATAGTAATTGTCTCCTTTTATGGTCAGGGACAGGGCGACTTTTTAATTGGGGCCTTAGATTGAAGATCCAACCATACGGATCTGATCAGGGCGACGATTGGAGTTTAACGACTCCAAGATTGCCCTAATCGGACACCCGTAGCACTAGATAGAGACTGAGGAACCTTAAAGAGCAAGGGCCAAGATGGTGTTAACCTGCACCTTAGACGACAAATTCGACCACATGGATGGGTTCGGATCGACGATCACAGCCTAACGGCGTAAAAATCGATCCAATCCGACACCCGTGGCACCATCTACAACACTTAGAAGATGGACGGCCTAGATGGCACCATGTGGCATCATCATAGCTGCCCAGCACTGGCCGCAGCTCTTCTTCTTCACCTGCTCGACAAATCTCAGCTGTTGGATGTCCATCCAATGGCCGAGAACGTGCCACGCCATCGCTCATCCAGCGCTCTCCTCATCTGAAGGCACAAGCAACCCATGATATCGACTGTAGGATGAAGATTGAAATGCTTGGTTCGGGACAACCGGGTTTTATTGTTATAACGTTGTAGTATAGCCAGTTATTACCAACATTTCAAATATATAAATTTTTTACTCGGAAAATAAAAGAGTTCCCGAGGTCGAACTCAGGGAGCAAGTTGTATTCTAGAGATATACATGTTTCTTTTACAAAATAAAGAAAGAGAGAGGGAAAGAATTTGTTGTTCTCTTTGTTTTCTCCTCGTGATGTTCTTCTTTCTTTCTTTCTTCAGATCTCCTACTTCTTCTTTGTTCTGCAGAGGTGATGCTCCTCTTTCTTTCTTCAGATCTCCTTCTTCTTCTTCCTTGGTTTCTGTCTTGGTCTCTCTTCTTCTTTTTCTGCAGTCTCTTCTGTGAAGGTTTCTTCTTGTTTCTCCTCCCTGCGGCTAAGTGTCAGCTTCTTCTTTTCTTTTTCAGCCAGGGACGTCACCCCTCCTTTCTTCTTTTCCCTTCAGGCCGTCGTCTGATTTCCAAATCAGACGACTTAACTACCTGTTGCTACAGTCAGCTTCCTTCTTCTTCCGCGGGTCTTCTTCTTCGCCTGTGCCTGCACACTTCAGAGTTTTTCGTCAGAGGCAAAACCTACTCTACCCTCCCCCCCCCGCGTCTCTCTCTCTCTCTGAAACCACTCTTGGGAAAGCTCTCCCAGAGCTGCCGGGTAACCGGGTTCGGGTCAGGCCCGGGTCCAGGCCCACCGGCGTGCGTGGTGGGCGAGGAGTGCAGGTCAGTCTTAAGTCGGGTCGGGTCGGGTCAGGTCCGCGGGGCGTGAGCGCGGACGAGACCGGGTAACCGGGCGGGTGAAGGGGACCTCACCCCGTGTGCTGAGGCAGTAAGCCTCCAGCACTTTTGCATCTTATGTCGCTGCGACTCTTCAGGCTTTTCCGAGGTGGGACTAAATGTCCCACCTCAATTGCGCGCCCGCAGCGGGGAAATCAGCGGGAGATTGCGGCGTCACGCGAAGTTTTCTGCCTTAGCTGCGAGCCTGGTGTTTTGCCAAAATGCCTCGCAAGGCCTGGGAGTTGAATCTGGGCATGGCGCTGAGCGTGGCGCGCCTGTAGCTGCAGGCGGAAGCAGTTCCTCCCGCGCGGCAATGGCGGCGGAGGTCGGGTGGTCTGTTCACAAGAAAACGGCCTCTCGGCCTAATCAGAAAGTGCCAGGAGCTTCGCCAGGGTGCAGCGAAGCTCGTGTGGGTGGTGGCGAGGCGCGGGGCGGCGTGCGAGGGCTGCCCTAGGTCGGACTGTGGGTCGGAGGATGGGTCTGTTCGGTGGGGTTGCAGAGGGTGATGTGGGGGAAGTGGCAGGGCGGAGGTTGATCAAGGTGAGGAGGCGGAGGTCCTGCGGTGGTCGGCGAGCCGTGTGGGTTGCTGAGGTGATGGGAGCGGCTCGCCGGAGGGTGGTCGGAGACGAAGGGGGTGACGATGGTCTTTTCTTGGTCCTCAGGATGGATTGCCACCTGGTTATAACCGGAGTACCCGTCAAGAAAGCAGAAGAACCTATTTCCCGCTAGTTTTTTGAGAATTTGATCAATGAAGGGTAGTGGGAAATGATCCTTCTTCGTGGAGGAATTGAGTCGACGGTAATCTATACAGACTCTCCACGAGTTGGCTAATCGGGTAGGAATGATTTCTCCGGTCTCAGTCGTTATAGTGGTGAGTCCTGCCTTCTTGGGCACGACCTGAATTGGGCTCACCCAACGACTATCGGAGATCGGGTAGATGATTCCGGCATCTAACCATTTGATGATCTCCTTTTTCACGACCTCCTGCAGATTGGGGTTTAAGCATCTCTGCATTTCACGAGAAGGTCGTGTGCCCTCTTCTGAATAGATATGATGAGTACAATAAGAGGGACTTATTCCAGTCAAATCATCGAGAGTCCATCCGATGGCTCTGCGATGTTGCTGGAGGACAACAATCAGACGGGATTCCTGTTCAGGACTGAGGTTGGAATTGATAATTACAGGAAGGGTCTGATTAGAACCCAAAAAGACGTATTTTAAGTGAGCAGGAAGGGGTTTCAGTTCGAGGATGGGTTTTCAGCAGCAGCGGGTGGTTCAGTATAGATGTGAGGTTCAAGGGTGGGAGTTACTGGGTTGTTCACATCTGGATTTGACTCCTCTGTTTGCGGGTCAAGATCCTTCTGTGGTTGATGAGGCATACTCGAGTCATTCTGGAGGTGTGATTCATCAACCAAAGTCTTGATGTCACAAATTTGCTCGATGACGCCGCAATTAATTCCTTGTTGGGCCTTAAATATATCAATTTTCAGTGTTTGATCTCCAAACTTAAGCTCTATTTGGCCCTCCTCACAGCTGATGTTGGCTCTAGCAGTAGCCAAGAAAGGTCTCCCTAGAATGATTGGTGTATCCCTAGGGTTCTCAGGTGCATCCATATCTAAGACTATAAAGTCCACTGGAAAATAGAAATCCCGCACTCTCACGATAACATCCTCGAGAATCCCTTTTGGTGACTTTATAGATCGATCTGCTAATTGTAATGTCACCTCGGTTGGTTTCAGCTCAGATTCTTCTAGATGGTCAAGTAAGGATGTGGGTATCAGATTTATAGATGCACCCAAGTCTAACAATGCTCTATCAAATTGGGTACCACCTATCTTACAGGAGATCAGGGGAGTTCCAGGATCTTTTGCCTTGGGTGGGAGTCTACTAAGGATTACAGAGCTGGCTTGCTCTGACAGAACAATTGGGCTCCCTCCCTTGGTTCGCGGCTTACGCTGGGGTGTACATATATTCTTTAGAAATCGTGCGTAAGCTGGTACGTGGCGGATTGCATCCATCAAGGGGATGTTTATGTGGACCTGCTCAAAGAGCTTGACCAGGTCCTCCTCAGGGGCCACGGGTTTGGTGGTCTTCTTTCCCTTGGTCAGGGCCTCGGGAAACGGGATCTTGGTTGGTTCTTCTAGGATAGGTTTAGGTTGTGGATCTGGAACAGTGGTTCCTTGGATAACTATCCTAGGGTCATGGTTATCAGGCTAGGAGTGGTTTGGATAATGCGGGTCTTGAGTTGTCTTACCACTACGTGTTGTTACAGAATTTAATCCGGCCTGATTTTGGTTTGGGTTTGGTAGGAGGGGTGGCTGCTGCTGAAATCCTGCATAAGAAGTTGAGGCTTCCATCTCGTCTGGAGATGGAGCAGTAGGAGCCTGATAAATCCATTGGGCGTGGCCTAAATTTGGATTCATAACGCGCTTCTGGGTTGGCACGTTATTTGGGTTAGGAAGAGGTTGGGAAGGGAGTGTGCCTGGTTGGCGAGAATTTGCCAACTGGGCCAGTTGAGTTTTAACTTCGGTAAGCTCGTCCTTGTGCTGTTTTTGAATAGCCGCATTCGTTTTTTGAATGTCAGCCAGAGTCTGAAGGATTAAGGACATTTGATCTTGATTTGGCCCTGATGGATAAGTAGGGTTGGGCCGAGGCTGAGGCGGCTGGTAGTGACGAGAGGGCTGTGGGCGGGACTGAAAAGGTGGTCTTTGGGTTTGGGAATTTCCCGCCCACTGAAAATTGGGATGGTTTCGCCATCCAGGGTTGTAAGTGTTGGAGAATGGGTCGTTCTGGATGGCGTTGAGGTCCTCGCAGGTCTGAGGAACCTCCTGAGAATCATGGAAAGGAGGAATGGAGTTCCCCCGGCTGGTGTAGAAAGGATCGGATGATCTTCCAGTCCAAGAATCAGATGGGGATGGATATGGATCCATCCCAGGGGAGGATCGGTGGAGGATGTTTTGCACAGTCTCCTGTGTGGAAGGAGGTTGTGCAAAGGAGTTACGCGCAGAGGTGGCTCGCTGCAAGTGGTGAGTCAGCTCATCCACCTTCTTTTCAATGATTGAGACCTTGTCCAATCGACTGGCCATTAATTCCAGGTCGACTGATGCGGACAGGCCCTGCGTCTCATGTGCTCCCTTAAGATTCGTCGCTGCGCGGGTATTCGTCCTGTCGAATAATCCCATGGAGTCATTGTTGATGGAGTTCTCGCACATGTTTTCGAGAATCTCCCATACGGTGTCTTCATGTTGACCCATGATGTTTCCTCCGCAAGTTGCACTGACGAAAAGGCGGATGTCCTCACGGAGTCCCTGGTAAAAAGATTGGACTTGTTCCCATTTAGGAACTCCGTGATGGGGGCACTTTCTCATGAGATCCTGAAAACGATCCCATACCTCATGGAGAGGTTCTCCTGATTGTTGAGTGAAGTGTGTAATCTGATGGCGCAAGGCGTTGGTCCGACCAACGGGAAAAAACTTTTTCAAAAATTCGGATTGAAGTTCTTCCCAAGTGTTGATCGGCCGGGTCTGAGTTTGATACCAATGGGCGGCCTTGTCCATAAGAGAAAAGGAGAACATCTTCATGAGAAGAATATCCCGATTTTGCGCATCTGATCCAAAAGTGTGGGCCAGATGCTTTAGCTGTTTGATGTGCTGGAAGGGATCTTCAGAATTAAGCCCATGGAATTTAGGTATAGCATGAATCATGTTGGGCTTTAGTTCGGAATCAGGTCCTCCAGTCGGGATTCTGACTCGAGGCTCAATGGCCACCGCAGCAGGATTGTAGTGGTCCCGCATCATAGGACGCTGTGGTGGGTGCACGAAGTTTTGGAAGAGGTCATTGAGTCGCTGGAGCTGGTGTTCCAGATTATTTTCTTCCTCAACTGGCTGAGCCATGATGGGGGAAGAAGAAGAACTTGGTTCTGAATCAGAAGAGAGAATAATGTGAGGGTGTTGCTGCACAAACACGGGCGTCGAGGCTTGGCCTTGACGAGAGTGAATTTCTAATGGAGGTCTTAAGGGTGGTCCTAGGGACCTCCTTCCGTACATGCACAGTTGGGAGAGGTAAGTTAGAAGGTGCTGGACCCAATCAAAGGCACCCAAAAATGTGTTGGGTGACTATAGAGGTACGGGGCAGATGGACCCCTTGATCAGAAAGATCGTCCACCTAAGAATTACCTGGGCAGCCAGAGAGGGAGAGTCCCGCGAAGACCCCTACACGGTAGAGCGTCCCCACGGGTTACAGGGTTTCCCCCACCCGACCTCTCTTGTCACTGCGGTTCCAGGTAGACCAGAATGGGGATCTTGACCTCTTAAGTCTACCAATTTTAAGATCAGGGTGCTTAAGGTTTCACTTGAACTTTAGTCTTTTTAAGTGCAAAGAGTGACCTAATTTAAGGTTGGTTAACCCAAAGGGGTCAAATTTACCTCTTGTTTTCTTTGAGAGCTTTTTGGGTCCTTTCTTTTAGGGTTCAAGTGTTTAGAGAGAGCCAATTGTTTAGGATTTTTCTTGTTAATTATTTTCAATCAATGGCTTGGGCACACCTCTTTTGGATTTCCTCAATTCTTGATCAAGGGGTGTGTCTCTACTGAAATCCTAATGTTTGACCTTATGTTGGCTCTACTTGGTCCATTTAACTCTTTGTTGGGCAATTAGGGCTCAAGCAAGAATGTGTTAGCCCTTAAATACCCTTAATAGTGTGCAGGAGTGATGAGTTGAAAACATGCAACTCTTTATGGTTACTAAGTATGGAAGACAGGTTAGCCCTATATTGCTTGTTCTTTTCTTTTCTTCCTCTTTAGAGTTTAGGGGTTAATAGTGAGAGGAAAAATTTACCTGTCTTCGGAGTGGTTGTCGTGTGGTTGCTTGTCTTCTTGAGTTCCTGTAGCTGCACAAAAGAGAGGAGATTATCAGAAATTAAAAGAAACAGGAATGTTTACCTCTAGAATAGCCGTTGCTCCCCGGCAGCGGCGCCAAAATGAAATGCTTGGTTCGGGACAACCGGGTTTTATTGTTATAACGTTGTAGTATAGCCAGTTATTACCAACATTTCAAATATATAAATTTTTTACTCGGAAAATAAAAGAGTTCCCGAGGTCGAACTCAGGGAGCAAGTTGTATTCTAGAGATATACATGTTTCTTTTACAAAATAAAGAAAGAGAGAGGGAAAGAATTTGTTGTTCTCTTTGTTTTCTCCTCGTGATGTTCTTCTTTCTTTCTTTCTTCAGATCTCCTACTTCTTCTTTGTTCTGCAGAGGTGATGCTCCTCTTTCTTTCTTCAGATCTCCTTCTTCTTCTTCCTTGGTTTCTGTCTTGGTCTCTCTTCTTCTTTTTCTGCAGTCTCTTCTGTGAAGGTTTCTTCTTGTTTCTCCTCCCTGCGGCTAAGTGTCAGCTTCTTCTTTTCTTTTTCAGCCAGGGACGTCACCCCTCCTTTCTTCTTTTCCCTTCAGGCCGTCGTCTGATTTCCAAATCAGACGACTTAACTACCTGTTGCTACAGTCAGCTTCCTTCTTCTTCCGCGGGTCTTCTTCTTCGCCTGTGCCTGCACACTTCAGAGTTTTTCGTCAGAGGCAAAACCTACTCTACCCTCCCCCCCCCGCGTCTCTCTCTCTCTCTGAAACCACTCTTGGGAAAGCTCTCCCAGAGCTGCCGGGTAACCGGGTTCGGGTCAGGCCCGGGTCCAGGCCCACCGGCGTGCGTGGTGGGCGAGGAGTGCAGGTCAGTCTTAAGTCGGGTCGGGTCGGGTCAGGTCCGCGGGGCGTGAGCGCGGACGAGACCGGGTAACCGGGCGGGTGAAGGGGACCTCACCCTGTGTGCTGAGGCAGTAAGCCTCCAGCACTTTTGCATCTTATGTCGCTGCGACTCTTCAGGCTTTTCCGAGGTGGGACTAAATGTCCCACCTCAATTGCGCGCCCGCAGCGGGGAAATCAGCGGGAGATTGCGGCGTCACGCGAAGTTTTCTGCCTTAGCTGAGAGCCTGGTGTTTTGCCAAAACGCCTCGCAAGGCCTGGGAGTTGAATCTGGGCGTGGCGCTGAGCGTGGCTCGCCTGTAGCTGCAGGCGGAAGCAGTTCCTCCCGTGCGGCAATGGCGGCGGAGGTCGGGTGGTCTGTTCACAAGAAAACGGCCTCTCGGCCTAATCAGAAAGTGCCAGGAGCTTCGCCAGGGTGCGGCGAAGCTCGTGTGGGTGGTGGCGAGGCGCGGGGCGGCGTGCGAGGGCTGCCCTAGGTCGGACTGTCGGTCGGAGGATGGGTCTGTTCGGTGGGGTTGCAGAGGGTGATGTGGGGGAAGTGGCAGGGCGGAGGTTGATCAGGGTGAGGAGGCGGAGGTCCTGCGGTGGTCGGCGAGCCGTGTGGGTCGCTGAGGTGATGGGAGCGGCTCGCCGGAGGGTGGTCGGAGACGAAGGGGGTGACGATGGTCAGGGTCGGTCGAGGGCTTAATTGAATAAATTGAAAGAGGGGAAAGAAAGAGGAGAAGAAGGGGAGTAGCTCTAGCTTACTTGCAGGGACGAAGGGGGAGGAACAGGGCGACAGTCGTATCGACTGTCGCCGGAGAAGACGATGCTCAGGGAAAGGGGCGGCGGCGAGCAGAGAGCCGGAGAGGCGCCAGCTGGGTGCGGCGTGGCGCGGGAAGAGCAGGGGAGGAAGTCTCTGCTGCTGGTATTGCGGCAGAGCGAAGAGGTGGAGGGGGAGGAAACCGCCGGAGCTGGTGAGCGTCTGCCGGAGGAAGAAGAGAGGAAAGTTGGGGATTTTCTCCGTCAGATCCAGGCTGCCCCGGTCGGTGGAGCAACGGGGGGTATTTATAGGGATCAAACAGGGAGGAAGGCGGAGGGAGACGACGTGTCTCCCTCGCCGGAGGATGGCCGGAAACAAGATCCCATACCGTCCGTGCGTTCGCACGGCCGGTATGGTGGGTTACAACGACCAGGGGGGTGTCCCTGCGACGGCTGACGACGCAGGGCACCCCCGGTTTACTTGCCAGGTCCCCCACCTCACCCTGCGCGGCGCCATGCTCCGCGCAAGGTCGCCGGAGCATGGTGCTGGCAGGTTTTGCAGGGGGGACCTGATCGCAAAGAACGAAGGAGAGTTAGGGGCCAAAATGCGAGGGTTCAAAAGTTGAGGGCCAAAGTGTAAAGTCGGTCAAGGAGGTTTCTTCTTAGGCTCAAGTTTTTATACATGACTAATTAGGACCTAAGGAATCTGATGGTGAATTTCATTTCTATATTAAACCTTGTTTGACCGGTCAATTTACGCAAAAACCCAAATTAAGTTATTAATTGGGCATGGTTCTCAATATAGGTCAAAATGGGTTTTGAAGGCCAAATTGAAGGTTCTAAACCCTAGAAATTATTTTTCTATGAATTTTAGAGGGTTTATTCTATTTTTACTTTGCCTCGAACCTTGTGAATTGAAGTGGGTTGTTTTAGGGTTACAGATTATCATTTAGTTTCTTGGAATTGCTGTAGCCCTTGCTAGATCATTTCATCCCACTCTTATTCTTATTAAGCTGCTTTGACCTATGTTTGGGCCCTGAATTACCCTGTATGCAGATTATACTGGTAAAATTGCATTTTTACCCCTTATGACTTATTTTCTTCTCAAACTCAGGATTCTCTGAGTTAAGCCTTTCCTTGAGATATGTAGGAGCTTTTATCCTTTGTATTAGGTCAAAATGAGCTATTTATGGCTCATGATGAGGTTCTCATCAAAGATCCAATGGCCGAGATCGGCCGTGTGCAAATTCCTCAAAGCGCCTCAACTGCACACGTAGCGCAGTGGTTAAGGAGTTGCGGAGGTGGATGGCGTGGGTTCGAGCCCGCATTTACTATGAGTGGGCGTGCGATTGGAGCCGCGCGATGCACATCGAACAGCGTAGATCGACCGATAGTGCCCATGCGCGATTAGATGTGTGGTGCAAACGCCCGAACCCACGCAGGCGCACGGTGCGGGCGAAGGCAGTTTAAGTCGTCCGATCTCTTGATCGGATGGCTAAGCACGCGCAAACGTGCGTGGGCATTAAAGGGTGCTAAAGGTGAGTGGGTGCGCGTGGTGCATGCACGTCGGCCACATTCAAGCCTTCAATGACGGATAAATCCGTCACTAAGTTCCTGAATTAATGTTTTTCATGTTGTAATGTCCAAAATACCCCCTTTCCTTGGAACTATAAAAGAAGACCCCTACCATACGGATTTCTCATCCCTTTATTGTCCTCTCTCCCTCTCCAAAGCTTAAGAGAAGCTTGTCCCACACCTGGGATGCTCCTCAAGAGCTAAAACCAAGTTTTCGCCCTAATTCTGGAAGTGGATCCCGCGACAACGATGACGTGCTGCCTCATTCCTGTTCCTCTTGCTTTGTCCTCCTTCTTCCTGCTCCGTTCCTCGTCTTCCAGGAGTTGTCTTGTCCGACTCATCCTCCAAGAGATCGTTGAGGAGGATAACTTTTCTCTCCCATTCTTTTTATTACTTTCTAAAGTAGAATTTTCCTGCTTTCTAGTTGTAATAAATTCTCTCTTTCTAGTGTAATCATTTCTCGCTTTCTTAGTTGTAAAAATATTTTGCAATATCAAGTGAATGTTCTCTCTCTCTCTCTTATTGTCTATATTTATTCCATTGTGATTATTCTGCCCTTTAAACAAAAACACAAAAATATAATTGCGAATTTTGATCGACATAGTCTCCATGTGTTCGATCCGAGATTTCTTTAAAGATTTTTTGGTGCAAATTTTATTTATTGAATAGATTTCTTCGCTACTCGAACTACAACGATAGGTTTTCAAAACCAACTCTGATAGCGTAATCTTCCGCCATTCAACATTTTGGCGCCGTTGCCGGGGAGGCAACGATTTTCTGATCTTCTTTTCGCATTTCACGCACTATTGTCTTCTAACTTGCTTTCTCTCATGTCTATTGTTTTGCAGATACATCTACCATGGAATCGTCAAGTGGTAGATTAGAGTAAAGTGCAGTTGAAGATGACTGTAAGTGCTCCCCATTCTTCCCCCTCCATAGATTTCTTTTCATCACATTAAATTCAAATTCCAATTAACCTAGGTGTTTGCATAAATCCTAGGATTAGTTTGGTTGTTTGGATTTCCACCCACATTCATTTCACCCTCGCATATAAAAGAACAAAAAGATATTTTTGTGGGGTAATTCAACATACACACAACATACACCCACATTGAAGGCACTTAACCTAATTGATTTTCTTCTACTCAACTGGATTCTGATCTGTGGAACCGGCACACCCAAATCAACACATAATAGAGTATAAATCATTCTAGGTTAATCATTTTTGTGTGCATAACTCAGTGGTGCAATTGTGGCCAATTGTTTGAGTTGTTTGGGCTGCACCACTCAACATAAAATCAACTCACCAAGTAGCTTCCTCTTAGGGTTTTCAATCTAGGTTCATACCAGGCACTCCACTTTATTTCTGATTTCAAAAGGAAAGCAATCTTCACCTGTGCTTGAAAACCTGGTTTGCCTCAAACTTGATTGAATTCAACCTAATTCTAAACACTAAAAGCTACTTAAGCAAGATTTGAACATTAAAATCTACTCATCACAAATAATCTTGCTTGAAAACTCTGGTTGTGCACGCACTTACACATTCTCAATTGATCTTTAAGGGCATAACCCATTTTAAGGGCCCACCACATTCCATAAGCACTACAATCCCAAGCCTAAATAAAATCGAGTAGACATTGGCCTTAAGGACTGATTCGCTCTTCGGGGTCCAGTCTGAGATTGTTTACAATTAACCTGCTTGTACTGATCAATTTGATGTCTAGCTAGGGGAGTAGCGTCAAACGACCGTGGCTGGGGGGTATACTAGGAACCAGAGGAGCAAGCTGAAGGAAGAACCTTCTCCCCAGTCCCTCCTTCTAACTGGTTGGATAGAGCAGACACAAGTGGAGTAAATTGTTTCTAATCTTAAGGCGGGTTTTGAGAGTCTGTAGGTCCTTAGGCTACCCCACTTAAAGACAGGCTTGTTTTGTTGTGCTACAGGGTTCTTATCCCCAGTCCTTCCGACCTTTTCCTAGTTCATGCTGGGAAGAAGGTCATTGAATCCCTGATTGGAAGGACGACTAGAGTATTCTAGGAGGCATAGATTGGATTTTGGCCAAATTGATCCCATGACCGATCAACAGCCTCCTCTGCCTCAGGATCCACAGGAGGTATTTCGAAGGCAGCTGGAACAAATGTAGAGAATGCAGGGCGCTCAACCCTTGAAGGATTTTTATGATCTTTCAAATTATGGGGAACGTCCTGCCGTCCAGATTTCTGTCGGAGACGTAGAAATCAAGCCCCAGGTGTTAAGCTTGATCAAACATTTCCATGGGCTTGGCTCTGAAGACCCATTTCAGCACTTGGAGGATTTGACCACTTTGGTTCAAACCACCAAGGCACGAAACGTGAATGAGGAGCAAATGATCATGAGGCTCTTCCCCCACTCTCTTAGGAATAAAGTTTCTCATTGGTACAAGACTATAAGAAGACCAATTGCAACTTGGAATGAGTTGAAATCAGCCTTTTTGAAGAAATTCTTCCCTGTCGGACGTACTAATGCTTTGAGATGACAATTACTACCTTTACCTAATGGCTGGGGGAGCAGTTTCATTTTTCCTGGGAGCAATTCCAGGACCTATTGCGGAGGTGTCCACACCACGAGGTGCTGAAATGGCAACTCGTGCAGATTTTCTACCACAGTTGATTGAGCAACTCAGAAATCACATGGACGCTTCTTGCGAAGGAAATTTCCTCAACAAAGATGCAGATAGCGCACACGATTTGTTGAGGAGATGAGCGAGAATTCGATCAATCATTCCTCCATGGATAGTTTTAACCAATCCCAGCAACCCAAATTGAATGTTAATGAAGTCCACGACTCTCATTCATTCGATATGGAATTGATTTGTAATAAACTAGATAAGGTGGACTTGGTTGCTAAGAGAATGGAGGAGTGGATGGATGGAAATTCAATGAACAACTCTCGATCCACTCAATCCCAGAATTCGGGATTCCATTCATCGCAAGCTCCTTCTGGACGGGAGTTCATGAATCAACTTTATGCGGCTCAACCTGTGAGCCAGCATTATTCGGAACCCCACAGGTTCTAAACTGGGGCCTTTGATCCCAGTTTCTTTGATCCTTCCCTTTCTTTCTCTCCATCCTCACCCTATGAGGATGTTTATGCTATACAGGAGAATGTTAGATCCAACCCCTACTCCAATGCTTATAATCCAGGCTGGAGAAACTACCCTAACTTCTCCTAGAAAAACTTGTGGTAGCAGACCCAATTCTGACCCAGCAACTATGCTCCACAATGACCAATGGGTCAGGGTCATGTTTATACTCAGTTGCCCTCGAATCAGGTCAATCAGCTAGCTTGGAACGGCCGTCAACCCATAAGGCAGGCTGATTTGAACTGACAAATGGTAGAGATGCAAGGATCTATGCTCCAGCTCATGCAGTAAATGAAAACCTTACTAGACAACTTGCAAACCAGGCTCATAGCTAATTCTCGTCAACCTGGATCTCTACCAACTCAACCTGTACCCAACCCACGTAATATCCTGAATCCAGGCAATCAAGCTCATGGGTACGGGAATCAGAGGGACCCATATACACATGCTTAGGTGGTAGAGCAAAGTCCTTCCTCTTCTTCTTCTTTAGCAAATCAACTGTTCTTGGCTAATGAAGCCCCTCCAATCTTTCCTAACCCTCCTTAAGACCCAAACTTGTATGCATCTGCAAATTTTGTTACCTTGAGGAGTGGTAAACAAACTCAGGATCCACAACCACACTGTTCTGATTTACCAAATCCTGAAGAACCTGAGGAGAGAAAGGAGAATTCTGGAGAAGAAATCAAGGCTCAGGAACCTAATTCCAAAGATTCGACTCATGTTCCTTTCCTGAGGCCTCGATCAGATCAAGGAAGAAGAAGTCTGTTGATAGTAATGAGGAGCTTTTGAATATTTTCAAGAATGTTGAGATCAATATCCCGTTACTCAATGCTATCAAGCATATACCGATTTACGTGTAATTTTTAAAGAGTTTATGCACACAGAAGCATAAGTCAAAAGAATCTGTTCTGAGGAAGGTGGTACTCTTTGAGCAGGCTAGTTCTGTTATCTTGCACCACCTCCATCAGAAAAAGAGAGATCCACATGCTCCTTTGATTTCTTGTGTCATCAGAGATTACACTTTTGATAGAGCACTATTGGATCTGGGTGCATCCATCAACCTAATTCCAGCTTCTCTTTACAAGAAGCTCAGATTGGGTGAACTTCAGCTGACTTCAGTAATGCTATAGTTAGTAGACCATTTGATCACAAATCCATGAGGCGTTATTGAAGATGTTATTGTTAAGGTTAAGGATTTCTATTTTCTTGTAGATTTCCTTGTCCTTGACATGGATGTACCTGAAAATCTGAGGAACACGCCCATCATTTTGGGGCGTTCGTTCCTGGCTACCGCCAAGGCCAACATTAATTGTGAAAGCGGTTGCATGGAAATCACCTTTGGGGATCAAAGAATGAAATTGGATATTTTTAAGGTGATTAATAAATTCAAGGATTGTGGACTTATTAAGGAACTTGAGGACAATAATGTGAATATTGAAACTTGTATGATGGTTTCTGCATTTGAAAGTTCCTCCTATGATGATGAATTAGACCAGCAACCCTCTATGGCAGACCTGCCATCTTTTGAAGAGGTTATTGATTTTGTTTACTCTCAATCTCTTCCTCTTGATGAGTCTTTATCAGCATCTTCTTTACCTTCAATCATCAACCTGCCTCGGCTTGAACTGAAATCATTCCCTAAAAATATGAAATATCAGCTTTTAGGACCACATAAGACTCTCCCAGTGATTATCAGTGCTAAATTAACAAAGGAGCAGGAAATTAAACTGATTAAGGTCCTAAAGGAACACAAGGAGGAAATTGGTTGGACCATTCATGACCTTAGGGGAATCGAGCCATCTTATTGTAATCATAGAATATTTTTGGAAGATGGATCCCACCCTTCTTGGAAAATGCAGAGGAGATTAAATCCAAATGTGCGAGAAGTGGTCAAGAAGGAGATTATTAAGTGACTCGATGTAGGAATCATTTATCCGATCTCTGATAGTCCTTGGGTAAGTCCCGTGTAGATTATTCCCAAGAAAGCTGGGATTATCGTTGTGACTAATGAGAAAGGAGAATCTGTCACAACTCGTTCAGCTTCCTCTTGGAGGGTTTGTATTGATTACAGGAAGCTGAACACGGCCACGAAAAAGGATCATTTTCCTCTACCTTTCATTGATCAAATCTTGGAAAGATTAGCCGGGCAGAAGTACTTTTGTTTCCTTGATGGTTACTCGAGATACAATCAAGTTCCTATCCATCCCAAGGATCAGGAAAAAATGACTTTCACCTGTCCCTATGGAACCTTTACTTTCCGTAGGACGCCATTCGGCTTATGCAATGCACCTGTGACTTTTCAAAAGTGTATGCTGGCCATATTCTCTGACATGGTGGGAGAGTTTATAGAAGTCTTCATGGACGATTTCTCTATTTTTGGAGAATCGTTTGGCTCTTGCTATCTAATCTTGAAATGATTCTTAAACTATGAATCAAAATAAGACTGGTCCTTAGCTGGGAAAAGAGTCATTTCATGGCACAAGAAGGCATCATCTTGGGTTATGTAATCTTTGAATGGGGAATCAAAGTGGATAAAGCTAAGGTTGATACTATCGCTAAACTTCCTCCTCCCACATCTGTTAAATAAATTTGATCATTTCTTGGTCATGTGGGATTCTACAGGAGATTCATCAAGGACTTTTCGAAGGTTTCTCGTCCTTTGAGCAATCTTCTCGCCAAAGAAATGCCATTTTATTTAGATGAATCATGCTGTAAGGCATTTGATTTTCTTAAAATGGCAGTCACTTGTGCTCCGGTGTTGCAACCACCAGTTTGGACAGCCCCTTTTGAGATCATGACCGATGCTTCTGAGTACGCGGTCGAGGCTATTTTGGGTCAAAGTTGATAGGAAGCCCTCTGTTATCTACGACGCTAGTAAAACTTTGGACGAGGCCTAGAGGAATTACACTGTTACTGAGAAGGAATTACTAGCCATAGTATTTGCTTTGGAGAAATTCAGGGCTTATCTCTTAGGGCCTCACATCATCATATATATTGACCACTCGGCCTTGAGACATCTCTTGGCCAAAAAGGATGCCAAACCCCGGCTTATTTGTTGGATTCTTCTGCTTCAAGAATTTGATCTTGAAATCAAGGATAAATCTGGGGTATAGAATGTGGTGGTGGATCATCTGTCGAGACTTCTGAGTGATTCTTCTCATCCAGACATTCCAATTGCTGATACTTTTCCAGAGGAAACCATCCTTACAGTTTTAGGTGTCCAAACCCCACTGTTTGCTAACATTGTTAATTATTTGACCATTAGTCAAATCCCCCAGGATTGGACCAAGCAACAATGGGATA
Organism: Thalassia testudinum; assembly: GCA_037157565.1. NCBI lineage: Eukaryota > Viridiplantae > Streptophyta > Magnoliopsida > Alismatales > Hydrocharitaceae > Thalassia > Thalassia testudinum. The sequence goes on along the minus strand of JAZHRO010000036.1, from coordinate 111,191,892 downwards.
GACTCAAATCTGAGGCCAAATGTTACTTTTAGGAGGACCCTGAACTGTACCGCATTAGCTCTGATCAAATTATTCGCCGATGCATTTCGGAGAATGAATTCAATAGTATACTCGAGTTCTGCCATGCATCTGCGTGTGGTGGACACTTCTTCGGCAAAAAGACGGCTGCAAAAGTTTTGCAATCTGGATTCTATTGGCCGTCTTTATTCTAGAATGCCTAGGAATTCTCAAGGTTGTGTTCTCGATGCCAAGCACTCGAGAGCATAACTAAGAGAGATGTGATGCCCATAACCCGATTCTTCCTATCAAAATCTTCGACATTTGGGGTATCGACTTCATGGGACCCTTCTGTAGGAAACGGAGGCCCTACCAGGAGGGGGTGATGTAATAAAATGCAGAATAGAATATAAACAATCTCACAAAAATATCAACCACACAAAAGGCACAAAGATTTTTAGGTGGAAACCCAAATCGGGTGAAAACCACCACCTAACCCTCTCGAGTTAGGATTTTCCGATCAACCAAGTTGATCAAATCCACTAAACGAATCACTTAAACGAGGGTGATTCAACCTCAATTACAACCACACTACAAGTGCAAAGGTAGCGTTCCTCAACCCCTTCTCTTCACGAGAAGGATTTTGTCCCACGAAGGAGACAAGAATTCGCAAAGCGAATACCCAACCAAAGAATAAAGATAAAATAACAAGTATAGTCCTATAGAGCCAACAAAGATTTAAACCTAGCTTCTATAGGAATTAGGAAACTCCTCTTTGCAAGGAGTGTGTCGAATTGATGACGCGGGTGCGTGAGCCACGCGACGAGGCAACATCGCTCTCGTGAACTACGGCGGGAGATCGGGTGAGCAAAGGCTTGATGCTCTCAAGATGTAGAACTTGAGCTTGGAGAGCAAGAGCTTCTTTTTGGACACAAAAGAGTGGAAAGTATGTTGCTTGGGTGTGTCTTGGTGTGTCTTAATGTGCAAGAGGTTCCTCTTTATTTATAGAGGCCTTAGGAAAGCTTTGGAAGGCTTAGGAAAGCTTCCATAGCCATTGGGAGCAAAGTCCAAGAGAATCAAGCCGAAATCAGGAACAATGATTGCACTGACAGGGTTATCAGACGTCTGATCCTAGCATCAGACGTCTGGAAGATCACTTTAGGACATCTGAAAACAAGGTCAGATGTCTGATTTTAGGTGGGTTTCTTCCTGACTTGAATCAGATCTAAACAGGATTCTAGCACAAGTCCATCAGACGACATACAGGACGTCTGGCACTATGTTTGGACATCTTGAAACCTACTTTTTCATGGGAATGGATTTCCAAGAGAGTCCAACAGCTAGAAAATCTCTGAGAAGAGATTTTGGGTCAACCGAGGCAAAACGATCACTTATCAGACGTCTGGAAAGGCCTAAGGACATCTGATAAGGCTCTCACGGTCATATCCTTGAGTGTTTGCTAAGCCAGCCAACGGTCCACTAATTGGACGTCTGGCAAAGTCATAAGACGTCTTCTAAGATGTCTGGACTGAGGTCTAGACGTCTGATTTCATCAGACAGAGGTAACAAGTCCAGCCTAAATGTTATCAGACGTCTGAATCAACAGTCAGACGTCTTAAAACACATTATCAGACGTCTGATTTTGGAATTAGACGTCTGGAAATGCTGTTTGAACCCTATATTGGTTTTCTAAGTTTTCTACAGAAAACCTAAGTATCCTAAGGTTGTGCCGGTGTTCCTAGGACTACTATTAGGGTACTTTGAGGCTCTTTAACATGAATCTAAGTAACAAAAATAAAGAGCGACAAAAGAAAGGAAAAATACAAAGAGTACAAGAGAAGGAAATCTATCCTATTCTTCATCTGCTTCCTTCTTCAATCCATCTCTCCTCGCGAATCTCCTCTGTTCTCCATGAAGCTCTTCCAATCCGTCCTGGATGCGAGCTCGGACTCTGTCTAATCACGTCCCCATTTGTAATTGTCTTGAAATCTAAGACTCCAAGTGCAAATGTTAAATGACGCGTGTTTTGTTATCATCAAAACAAATGATCGTGGTGCTGTAGCACCAACAATCTCCCCCTTTTTGATGATAACAAAATCATAAATAATAATGCAAAAAATCCTCCCCCTTTTTGACATTATCAAAAAGGTTTGATAGATTTTAAATTTCCTATAACTCCCCCTTAAAACATGCTCTTCTATGAATTTCTTTTAAAAGTAATGTCCTCCCCCTTTTTTGTAACAACAAGATAGCTATTATTTTTCTCCCCCTTACTAAAGGAAATTTAGCTAACTTGCAACTCCCCCTTAAAAATTGACAATTAGCTCATAAATTTTTTTAGCTCCCCCTATCTAAATGCTAATGATAAAAAGATAGGGTAAAGAATTTTTACCTCACCTACCATGGCCAATAAAATGGTCCAAATGGTGTTGGTGGATGCCACATCGGATGGGACTCCCATCCGTAGCTTGGAGGCCTGGGCATTGGCGTCGGTCTCCAATCTGGTGGTCGACGTGCAGCGGGTCCATCGTTTGTTCGCCGTCTCGTCGGTCTTCTTATTCTCCTCCTTGGTCTACTCCTTGGTTGCCCCAACTCGAGTTGACCAACCTTGAGCTTGTAGGTCTAGTCCTTCATGTTGTAGTTATTCCTAAAACCTACAAAACAGGATTCCAATTCTTTCTTCGGTATCCAAGTGAGCTTGGATCCGGATCTGTTAGCGGGTCTCCTTGACGGAGATCCTTTCTCAACCTTAGGGCTATAAAAATTATCTACTTTGTTGATTAATTTGTTAGAGTCTTCCCTAAGACATGCAATTTCTTTTTCTATAGTATGCATCTTTGTTTTTAAATCACAGATTTCTAATTTTAAATTATCATTTTCCTCAATCAATTTATTATTTTCATTGATGAGGTTATGATTTTCTAATATTAGGTTATCAATTTTAGGATTAGCTTCTATGCCCTTAAGTTGCTTTTCTAACCTATCATTTTCATTTTTAAGAAAACTATGGTTCTTTTTAATGCGTTTGTTTTCTATTCTTAATGATTTACTAACATCAAATAGTACATTAAAAACTTCTTGTAAATCAAAATTTACCTCATTGTCGAAGTCGCTTCCGCTTTCGCTGTCGCTATTGCTTCCTCTGGCCATGAAACCAAAGCAAGCGGTTTCTTGTTCTTTTTCTTCTTCTTCTTCCTGCGAGCTCGAATCGTCCCAAGTGGCTTGGAACGCCTTCTTCTTACATTTCTTCTCCTTTTCCTTCCTCTTCTCCTTTTTGAAAAGAGGGCACTCTGGTCGCAGGTGCCCTTTCTCGTTGCAGTGGTAGCAACGTCTAGGGCTCTCCTTCTCCTTCTTCAATTCCCTACACAACTCGGAAAACTTTTTAAGTAAAAATTTAAAGTCTTCGTCGTCGAAACTTACCTCACTATCCGATGCAGCTTTGAAGGCAAGGGTCTTCTTCGGTTTAGGCTTCGGTGTATCCTTCTTCTTCTGCTTCAACTTAGTCTCGTAGGCCATTAGATTGCCTAGGAGATCTTTCATGTTGAGCTCCTCTGCTTCGTTCGCCTCCTCGATGGCGGTGACTTTCTGTTCCCACTCCGGTCAGAGGGAACGAAGAAGCTTCCCTTGGAGCTCCCCCTTGATAAAAGTCTTCCCTAAGGCTTTCAAATTATTTACAATGAGAGTGAACCTAATGTTCAACTCACTCAAAGATTCGTTAGGCTTCATAGAAAAAGATTCAAATTCTTGTGAAAGTAAATTAATTTTAGAAGTTTTTACCTTAGAGGTCCCTTCGTGAGTTACCTCAAGTGTGTGCCAGATCTCGTATGCAGTGGCGCATTGCGAGATTCTGTTGAAATCCTCCGGGCTGAGCGCGCAGTACAACGCGTTCATTGTTTTCGCGTTGAGCGAGAGTTCCAGGATCTGCTGCTGCGAGTATCCTGCGGTGGATTTTTCTGGGATGTCAAATGGGGTCTCGCACCTAGCCCAAATTGTGAAGTCGGTGGCTTGAAGCCATGTCTTCATCCACAACTTCCAGTAAGGGTAGTTGCTCCCGTCGAAGAATGGCGAATGAGTCGTAGATTGGCCCTCGGAAATCCTACACGCGGAACTGCTCCCCTCCATGATCTTCTTGCCGGGTTGTTACGCCGAAACAGCAAGAACCTGCTCTGATACCACTTGTAGGAAACGGAGGCCCTACCAGGAGGGGGTGACGTAATAAAATGCGGAATAGAATATAAATAATCTCACAAAAATATCAATCACACAAAAGGCACAAAGATTTTTAGGTGGAAACCAAAACCGGGTGAAAACCACCACCTAACCCTCTCGAGTTAGGATTTTCTGATCAACCAAGTTGATCAAATCCACTAAACAAATCATTTAAACGAGGGTGATTCAACCTCAATTACAACCACGCTACAAGTGCGAGGGTAGCATTCCTCAACCCCTTCTCTTCACGAGAAGGATTTTGTCCAACGAAGGAGACGGGAATTCGCAAAGCGAATACCAAACCAAAGAACAAAGATAAAATAACAAGTATAGTCCTATAGAGCCAACAAAGATTTAAACCTAGCTTCTATAGGAATTAGGAAACTCCCCTTTGCAAGGAGTGTGTCGAATCGATGACGCGGGTGCATGACCCACGCGACGGCGCAACGTCACTCTCGTGAACTACGATGGAAGAGCAGGTGCGCAAAGGCTTGATGCTCTCAAGATGTAGAATGATGTGTCTTTGTGCGTGTGTGTTAAGAGGTGTCGTTATAGTCGCACTTGATACGTCGATTTTAAAAGAAGTAAACGGAGGTGAGTCCGAGTGTCGGTCTCAGGGAGGCATGGAAATCGGATTTTTGTTTATCACTTGTTGTCACTGAAAAGGCGAAGTTTTGCTTGCGAAAGATGCGGTTTTTGAAAAGCGAGAGAGAGAGATAGAGAGAGAGAGTTTAGGGTTAGAAAGCTCTTGGTTTTGATCATGCAACTTGAACAGAAATTAAAATGGCAATTGAATGGAAAATAACTTCATTAAACATGCATTCGTAGTTCATAGCTTACAACATTAAATACATGCTTCAACAAAAGTAATGGAAAGCTTAAAAGAGAGAGAGAGAGAGTGGAGAGCGACGAGGCAGCCACGGTGGTGGAAGAGGCTCCGTCGGCGGCTCGTCGTCTCCGGTGATTACAAGAGTGCCAAAAGCTAGCTAAGAGAGGAGTGGAGTAGTTGCAAGGGGGAGTGAATGCCTTAAATGGTGGTTGGAGGGGGTTTAAATAGAGTTAAGGGCTTCCTAAAAGAAGAAGGGGCTTTAGCGACATCCATAGGATCGCTAAAACTGCTTCCAAAAGCGTCGGTGAAGCCCTCTCGTCGCCGGTCAGCCGCCCGCCCTGTTCCTTCTCCTCGCACGATCCGTGGCCGCTGAACGAGAGCCGTTCGATCGAAGATTGGACGGCTGAGAGTCTTCCTCGCCCGCGCTAAAATCGCGCCTCAGGGGTACGTGTGCGCGTGCGTCTCCGCCCGGTGTGCGCGCGTGCATGGGTGATGGGTCAGCCCGAATAGGTTGTTAATATGATATTTTTATCGTTGAAAAGTGTATAGTGGTTAACCTAATTCAGACCTAACCATCTCTTTACAAAATTTTTAACCTGGCCTAATTGATTTTATCTTGTCACTTTTAGGCCCAGGGTCGAACACAGGGAAGTGGGGTTAAAGTCAAGTTTCTACGTTTTCCTTAAAACGCGTCTCTTCCGTTCGTTTATTGTGTTTTTGGTGTTTTTCTTCTTTAGGTTTTTTATGGTAATCCTTGTTCTTGAGGCACACCCTCAAAATTGTGTCCTTGGCTTTTAGCCAAACAGAGTCCCAAAACAAGTCTTGCTACTCGCAAGACGAAGGTACCTGCAAGTCAAAGATTATCTTTTCTTTTTTATGTATTTTTTTATCTTTTTACTAACAGAAAAGCAAATAGACAGAAAGTAAATATAGTATGTATATATATATATATGTAGTATATATATAAAGGGGTGGGGGTGGAGGTGGCGATGGAGTGTAGCACTATGTCGAGTCAGTCGACGTCTAGAGAGACGCAACCAACAGGACTAGGTGCCGCGTGGAGTGTGGATGGAGGATGGATGATGTATGGGACCACGCTTTTTTTGTACGCGTGTATCAGGGAATATCAGCAACTGGTGCAGATATTCCCACGATACAGCGTATAATAAATAACATGAAAATATATGTACATATGTATGTATATAAGTAAATATATCTATATATATATATAAATGTATAGTTATATATGTATAGATATATATATATAGATATATATGTGTATATATATGTATATAAGTATATATATATATATATATATTACTATATATATGTATATATAGATGTATATAGATATGTATATATATATATATGTATATAAGTATATATGTCTATATATATATAAGTATAGGTATAAGTATATAGATGTATATATAAGTAGATATATATATATATATATATTATATATATATGTATATATATTATATATATGTGTATGTATACATAACTATATAGATATACTATGTATATATATATGTATATATATATATATATATGTATGTATGTATGTATATATATATTTATATATATGTTACTATAAGTGTGTGAGTGTGTGTGTATGTGTTGGTATAGGTGTGTGTGCGTCGGTGAATGTGTGTGTGTGTGCGTTGCTGTGAGTGTGTGTCTGTTAGTGAGTAAAAAAGAGAGAGAGAGTATACGTGACAGAGAGCGGGAGCGGGAGAGATCGGCAGAGAGAGAGAGCGGGCGAGCGAAAGATCGCAGACGCGCGAGTTAAGACGTCTGCCGCCTCCGGCGGACGTCTGACGCCGCGTCGTCTGAAGGCGGAGGCAGACGTCTGAAGACGGCGGGTGCGGGCGCGGCTTCGCGTAGGGTTCCTGCAGGCGTTCGCGAAGGCGACGGGCGGGCGAAGGCGTGGAGGAGCGAGCGTGGAGGAGGTCTGCAGGTGGTCGCGGAGGGTCGCGGAGGAGGGCAGGGGGCGGCGCGAGGCCGTAGCCGGCCGCTGCAGTGCGCGCGGCGGACGGCTACAGGTGCAACTGCGGGGACGTCAGGACGGAGGTTGAGCGGGGAATGGCCCTGCAGGAGCGCGCGAAGTCGACGGGCGGCTGCTGGGACGGTCGCGGAGGAGCGGGAGGACCTGCTGCTGCTGCCGTGGCTTCAAGCTTCGAAGCTTGGAGCGGCTGCAATGGCGTTAAAGAGAAAAAAAATGAAGCGAGGGAATGCACCACGCCCACCAGCTCGTCGAAGAGCTGGGCGGTGGTACTCCCACTGTGGTGGTGTGCACCACAGTGGGTTCTCCTGCTCGTCGGGTGCCTCCTCGACGGAGGGCCGACGTATGGGAGGGGAAAGCGGTGGAGAAGATGGCTGCGGGTTTTTGTTGCTGCAGCCGCCTCTGTTGCGAGGATGAAGCTGCAGCTTCTTATAGAGGAGGAGAGAGTGGCGTGCCGGCTGCAGCAGGGAGAGGGTGCGCGAGTTGCAGCTATAGGGAGCGGCGTTGGCAGGGAGAAGTGACGTGGAGTAAATGCATGCGGCTGCTGCGGGAAGAAGTGCTGTGTGGCTGCTGCTGCCGTGGGAAGAAGAAAAGAAGAAATCAAGAGAGAAAAAAAAAATGAAAAGAGGTGGAATTTGCAAGGAGGCACTTGAGGTAAAATGTAACTATGCAAGCCATTGTTTCAGTCCTCTTCCTCTCTTGATTAAATGCATGCATGCAAGCGTTTTTACAAATGCGATTACAGGATCCTATTATGCAATGTTAATGCTAGAAAATAGCACAAGAAGGCGTTATTACAGGCGTGTTTTGAGGTGCAAACATATACCCCCATGCCTATCTTTTGCTAGTCCCTAGAAAAATAGTATTTAGAAATAATCTTAAGCTGAAGATTTTCTTCTGAGGTGATATAGGTGTGTTTATTATCGAATATTGTGAGAACCAATTGTAAAGAAGACTACCAGTACTTTAAGTCTCACATGACATAGATCATCTCTCAACTAACCAGGACTCTTGATATTTAAACCTTAAGTACGATTTCCAGGACCCAGGAGGTTTTTGCCGTACTCGAGAGCTCAAGAGGTTATGGTTTGTGCATAGTGAAGGATCAAGACTGACCAGATGAACATTAAGACTCAATCCCAGGGTTTCACGAATTTTTAAGTACAGGTTGGTCCCAGTTTCAGCTCATGTCTTCGAATTGACCCTTAAGATGATGACGGAAAACTCAAGTCCCATTTTCTATTTTTTTTTTTTTTTGCTCACCGAAAAACAAATTATACAGACATTTATGAGATATACCGACTCTTTTGCAACATCTTTTGTTTTTTTTTTTTTGAAACATATGTCAGTATATCTCTTACAACACATTTTGAAAGAGCACACTTTTTTTCTTTTTGGTGGGAGAATTTCTTTTTGGTGGAAAGAGTCGCTCCTAAACACAAGACTAAAGCCTGGAATAAAAAGTCTACCTGCGCGCACAGGTAAGGACTCCACCTTCCCTAATGAACACTAGGGTTGGATCTTATGTTCACCTGGTCTTTCCTGATATGTGTAGTGTGAACCAAGTTTACTTAAGCTCTCAAGTAAAAGTAAACCAACGAATCTTGTACTTGTGTCTCAGGTACAAGAATACATCCTTAGTTAGGAGAGATCTTGATCTATTTTGTCAATGCTTTAAGTGAATTAAGCCGAGCCTGAGTGAATCAAGCTTTTGTGGCCTGGAAAGTCTTCAAAACAGAGGTTGAATATCCATAAACACTTATTGCCTTTTTGTTTCAGCTTCAAGATCATTACTAAACACCATTTATTATAATATATATATATATTTTTTTATTTTTTCTTTTTCTTGCATATTTATAAATAGGTGGGAACTGTATGATACCATAACATACCCGGATCCTATGGATGCCTATCCACCCCCCCATGCCAAACAATGCTATGTCCTCATATGCATGCAGGGAAAGGCAGAGGAAGGATGGAAGATCGGGTAACAAGAGCTGAGGTTCAGGGTATAGATCAGGGTGGAAGGGTGGGTGGATGGTGGGTGGTGAAGAGAAAAGTGAAGTGATTGCGATAGAGGTGTGAAAAGTGATGGTGGATGGTGAGTGTTGTTAGGGTGCCTCCCAACAAGCGCTGAATTTAATGTCCCCAGCTGGACTCAAAATGAGGCAAAGAATTAGTTACCCTCCAGCAGGGCAACGGTTTCTCCAACGGGGGCAGGTTCATGAGTCAGATAGGGTTTCAAACGCTGCCCGTTGACCGTAAATTTACGCCCAGATTTGGGATCTTCGATCTCGACGGCCCCATTGGGGAATGGTCTTGAGACCAGGAAAGGACCAGTCCATTTGGACTTCAATTTCCCAGGAAAGAATTTGAGTCGGGCATTATAGAGCCAAACTTGCTGAGATGGCTCAAATTCCTTCCGCCGAACATGGCTGTCGTGAAAAGCCTTAGTGCACTGTTTAAAGGTTAGAGCAGAATCATAGGCTTCATGACGGAACTCTTCCAGCTCTTGGAGTTGGAGTTTCCTTTCTCGACCACACAAGTCTGGGTCGAGGTTACATTGGCGAACCGCCCAATAAGCGCGATGTTCCAACTCCACGGGCAAATGACAAGGCTTCCCGTAAACGATTCTATATGGAGACATACCAAGGGGAGCCTTGAAGGCGGTCCGATACGCCCAAAGTGCGTCAGTCAGCTTGTCGGACCAATCCTTACGGTCAGGCCGAACCATTTTCTGGAGAATCTGCTTGATTTGCCGGTTCGACACTTCCGCCTGGCCGTTCGTCTGAGGATGATACGGGGATGCGATACGATGGTGGACTCCGTACCTCCTCAGAAGTGCCCGAAAAGAAGCATGGATAAAGTGGCTTCCTCCATCCGAGATAATGGCCCGAGGGATCCCAAAACGTGCAAAGATATGATCCTTGACGAATCGGGTGGAGATAACATGGTCAGCACGGCGCGCGGGAATAGCCTCGATCCATTTCGAAACATAGTCGACGGCCACGAGGATGAATTCGAAGCCGTTGGATGGAGGAAAGGGACCCATGAAGTCAATTCCCCAGATGTCGAAGATTTTCGCAGCTAGGATGTGTTGCAAGGGCATCATGTCACGACGTGCCATTGACCCTAATGACTGGCACCTAGTGCAATGTTTGGCATAAGTGTGCGCGTCCTGGTGAAGGGAGGGCCAAAAGAAACCGCACTGCAACACCTTGGCTGCAGTTTTCCTCCCAGAGAAATGGCCTCCACAGGCCTGATCGTGGCAGAAGGATAACACACTGGGGAACTCACTGTCAGGAATACAGCGACGGATGATTTGATCAGCACCTATCCGAAAAAGAAGTGGATTATCCCAGAAATAATACTTTGCTTCTGCCATGAGACGCTCGCGCTGGTTTTTAGGCCAGCCACGTGGAAGAGATCCAGAAGCAAGGTAATTGGCAATGTCGGCATACCACGGTCCACTTGCCACATTTATTGCCAATAGGTGCTCATCAGGAAAAACTTCATTAATTGGCAGAGTAAGTCCAATATGGTCAGGGTCCAGTCTGGAAAGGTGATCAGCCACAACATTCTGGGCTCCGACCTTATCACGAATCTCAATGTCAAATTCCTGGAGCAGAAGGATCCAACGAATCAGTCTAGGCTTGGCATCCTTCTTGTGCATGAGATGGAGAATGGCCGCGTGATCAGTGAAAACAATAACGTGAGAGCCCAGAAGGTAAGAACGGAATTTTTCCAGCCCAAAGACGACTGCCAGTAGTTCCTTTTCAGTGGTAGTATAATTACGCTGGGCCTCATCCAACGTCTTACTGGCGTAGTATACCACGAAGGGGTGTCTATCGCGTCTTTGTCCCAGGATGGCTCCGACTGCAAGGTCTGAAGCGTCACACATAAGTTCAAAGTCGAGGGACCAATCAGGCGGCTGGAGAACAGGGGCCTTGGTGACAGCATTACGCAGCTGCGTGAATGCTTGTATACAGTCAGGGCCCATGTCGAAGGGCACGTCGGTTGATAGGAGATGAGTTAAGGGTTGAGAAATTTTGGAGAAGTCTTTGATGAATCTCCTATAGAAACCGACATGTCCCAAGAAGGAGCGGATTTGTTTGACAGAACCAGGCACAGGTAAATCAGCAATGATATCGAGCTTAGCTCTGTCAACCTCGATACCCCTATCGGAGATGATATGTCCAAGAACAATTCCCTCGTGCACCATAAAATGACTTTTTTCCCAGGAAAGCACGAGGTTTACATCAATACATCTCCTAAGGATGCGAGTCAGGTTGGCAAGACATTCGTCGAAAGATGGTCCAAAGACTGAAAAGTCATCCATGAAGACCTCGAGAAAGTCACCCACCATGTCATGAAATATCGCCAGCATGCATCTCTGGAAAGTTGCTGGCGCGTTACAAAGTCCGAACGGCATCCTTCTAAAGGTGAAGGTGCCGAAAGGGCAGGTAAAAGTGGTTTTCTCTTGGTCTCGGGGGTCTATTGCCACCTGGTTATATCCTGAGAATCCATCCAGGAAGCAGAAAAATTTATTTCCCGCTAACCGCTCCAGGATTTGGTCAATAAATGGTAGCGGGAAGTGATCTTTCTTGGTTGCAGCATTGAGTTTCCTATAATCTACACACACTCTCCAAGATGTAGGAGTGCGTGTAGGGATGGATTCACCCCTGTCATTGACACGGATGGTGAGTCCTGCCTTTTTGGGCACAACGTGAATCGGACTCACCCAGGGGCTATCGCTGATCGGGTAGATTATACCCGCATCCAGCCACTTAATGATTTCATTGTTAACGACCTCCCGCATGTTAGGGTTGAGATGTCGCTGCATCTCGCGAGAAGGTCGAGCCTCCTCCTCAGTATATATACGATGAGTGCAGTAGGAGGGGCTAATACCAGATAAGTCTGATAAAGACCATCCAATAGCTGCCTTGTGTTCTAGGAGGACCTTAGTTAGTTTGCACTCCTGCTCCATGGTTAATTTTGAACTGATGATTACAGGGAGCGTTTCATTTGGTCCCAGGAAAACATACTTGAGTGTATTAGGCAGCACTTTTAGCTTGGGAGTGGAAGGGGAAGGATCTGGCATTTCTTGGGACGAGAGTGTCCCAGACGGGTAGGAGAACAAGTTAGGAGGAAGAAACTGGCCTTCAGATTGGCCAAGAAGAGGGGCTTCTTGGATAGATGGATCCAAAAATGAATAGCCCCAGTGAGAAGTATATGGGCTCAAGGTCCCAGTGTGGATTTGTAAATCCTCCTGATTTGGCGGGGAAGAAAGGGCAATTCAGTCTTCATGAGTGTGGACCGACAGTGAGTAGCCCGGATATGACTCAGACCACGAGGTATGGGAAGCGGAGAAAACCTCATCAGAAGTCTGGCCAGGAGAAGGTACTGGACAAGGGAGGGATTGGGGAACGTCACAGTATGTGTTGGTCAGGCAGTTATCAGTGTTTATAGGTAATCCGCAGCAGTCCGAGTAGGTCCCAATTAGTCCGATACACGCGCTGACGGCCATGTCGTCGTCAGACGTGTCATCCTCAATGCAATCGCAATCAAAGTTCTTGGCTGCCTTGAATATGTTAAGCTTGAGCTTCTCAGATCCAACGGCAATCTCAATACAGCCCGACTCGCAGTCGATGTGGGCGCGGGCTGTGGCCAAGAAAGGTCGACCGAGGATGATCGGACAATCAGAAAGTGAACTAGGAACTTCCATATCTAAAACAAGAAAGACAACAGGAAAACAGAGACTGTTGACCCTAACCACCACGTCTTCCACCACACCCTTCGGGATTTTGACAGAACGATCTGCCAACTGTAACGTGACAGGGGTGGGTTTCAGATTTCCCAAGGAAAATTTTTTGAGCATGATGGTCGGTATGAGATTGATGGAAGATCCTAGATCAAGCAAGGCACGGTTAAAACTGCAGCCTTGGATACTACAGGAAATCAGTGGTGTGCCCGGATCTTTCTGCTTCGGTGGTAAGTTTGACAGTATAGCACAACTCGCATGAGGCGAGAGAACCATCGGATTCTTAGTCTTCTTTGACTGTCGCTTGGGTGTTGTGTAGTATTTGAAAAATCGAGCGACAGTAGGTATGTGGTCGATTGCCTCGAGCAGGGGTACCTTGATTTCTACATCCCTGAACAAATTACGTAGGTTGTCAAAGGCCTGCGTATTTTTCTTTTTGCCTTTTGGCTCCCTTAGTAGAGCCTCAGGGAATGGGACTGATTCTGGCACAAGTTTTGGTGCATCATCCTCTCGCGAATGTGGTATGCATCCCGAATGAGAGGACGAAGAAGAAGATGGGCCAGGATCAGGTCGAGGCGGATCGACGGTCTGCTTACCGCTCCTCGTAGTGATAGCATTGGATGATGCGGGTCCAGTGGGATCATACGGTGGAGGAGGGTTTGCAATGGGGACATAAGAGTGTGGTGCTGCAGCAGGATTAGCCTGAAATCCCGGTGGAATGCTCGGAGCTTGCAGAACTTGATTAACCTGTCCCTGAGAAGGTCGTACCTGTGGTTGAGAACCACGGGGTACGAAATTTCGCGGGTTTGGAACAGGTTGGGCGGGAAGAGTGCCCTGAGATCGAGTCGCCATGCGTAGTTGACTGATCTCGACGTTCTGCTGCGCCAATTGGTGCTGAAGAGAGGTCATGTTCTCTTCATGGCACTTTGACATTTCCGTCATCATTCGCATCAATTTGTCAAGAGGGCTTGATGCGTGTTCAGTTTGTGGTACGCAAGGGCCTGATGGCGGATTTGCCATAGGATTAAACTGGACCCTTGGGATGACGGGTGCGGACGGTCACATTGGTCCACCCGCGGGGTTTTTGCGCTGCGGGTTGTTGGACCATGCAAAGTTCGGATGATTACGCCACCTTGGGTTATAAGTGGCAGAGAACGGGTTGTTCCCCAGGGCGCAAGCATCTTCTATGCCAGAAGACGCGTCCGCATGTAGATATGCGTCTGAGCACATGGAGGCTTGGTCCTCCGTGTCGAAATACTGGCTCGCAGAAGCCAGTTCCACATGACTTACTGAGTCGCTTGGTGCGACACTCGGTAAGGAAGGTCTAACGGGGTTTCTCGGGATAAGCCTGGTATTAGAAGAACTTGGATTGTGACGAAGTGGTGAAGAGGTGGTGTTTGCCATAGATCGGGCGGGGTTGGCCAGAAGCTCGTCCAGCTTCTTGTGCACGACGGAGACTTCATCCAGTTTTTGTGCAATAAGGCTGAGATCAGTGGATGAATGGGAGGGTCCCGTGTCAACTTCGTGGACATTTCGGGGCTGGCTGGTACGATTAAAGGCGACAATGGAAGCATTGTTCATCGAGTTTTCACTCATATTTTCAAACAGTTCGAATGCTCCATTCTCGTCTTTATTCATAAAGTTCCCTCCGCAGGAAGCGTCTGCAATTTGCTTCAAAGTCTCATTTAGCCCATAGTAGAAAATCTGGGCTATATGCCACTTAGGCAGACCGTGGTGCGGACACTTCCTGAGGAGGTCATTATACCTCTCCCATGCCTCATGAAATTGTTCGCCGTTTTGTTGTGTAAATGAAGTGATAGCACGGCGAAGCGCATTGGTCCGCCCGATTGGGAAGAACTTCTTGAGAAACGCTGTTCGCATCTCTTCCCAAGAATGGATGGTTCTCCCAAGGGTGCGTAACCATTGTGACGCTTTATCCCGCAATGAAAACGGGAACATCTTCATGAGGACTATAGATAACCCAACATTTCTTGGTTTAACGGTTTCAGCAAGTCGGGTTAGGTCTTCCAAGTGGAGAAATGGGTCTTCACTTGCAAGACCATGAAAGTGAAAATTGATTAGGCCAATTATGTTTGGTTTTAATTCAAAGTCGTCCCCGCCCATGGGGACCCGAATTTGTCCAATGGTCTCTGTAGCAGCGGGATTCTGATAAGAGCTAAGAGACCTAGGCTCCTCCAGTTCAGGAGGGTTCTGCATTTCCTCCAATGTTTCCTGAATGGCTTCAATTTGCTCATTATACATTTCCATTTGGGCTTGGAGGCGGGTTATGGGATCTAAGGCTCCACCACCTGGTGGGTTCTGAGGGCGGTTTCCTCCCTCGGGATTTGGGGGTGGGCGTGCAGCCATGTTTGTGGAGGAGGACGATTCGACTTGTTTTCTAGATTTATCAGTCAATTCAAATAGTTCAGGGTTTTGTGACCTCCTCCCAAACATGCACTACCGCAGGAAGAATTGGGGAGATGAGAAGGGAAAAGGGATGAGAGAAATGACGCCGCAAAGGTACACTTAATTACAAATCAATACAGTCAAGTTCCTAACCTCTACAGTGTGCCCTTAGACCTAAAGATCTAAGTTACCTACTATCACGAACTACGGAACCGAATGCGAGCACCGCGGAACCACCGGGACAGATTGAAAGGCCGTTTGCCCCAGTCTTAGACACCCGATAGCACGCGGGAACTCTCACCAGCACGTAGTCGCTACACGCAGGTAGTTAGACCTCCAATCCTTAGTAAGGGTCAAGTTACTACCAGTTTTAATTAGAGGCTTAGGGTCAAGTGCTTTTGGAATGTGAAGGGCGTTGTTTACGGGTAATGCCCAAGTGATTGATTTTAAGAGTGTGTAAGAACAAGCATGCAACGGGGAAATCTCCCTGAATTGAAGTTTTTATTGGCGAATGGTTTTTAGAGTTCAGCCTTAAGTAGTATGAATTTTAGGGTTTTGCTGAATTACCAATTCAACCAATCTCCGGGTTTTTGCAAAAATACAGGTTTTCCTTCTAAAACCCAAGAAACCCTTCTTCAATTATCAGTTAGTTAATGCATGCTAAAATGCAATGGGCTACCCTAAATGGAGATTTCTAAGTGTGGATGCACGAATCAGTTTTATATCAATGTGACAGGGAGCCAAAGCACTTCAATTCAAGTGCTCCCAATCACCAGAAATGATTTCCACACACAAGGCTTCAACCAAAAGATAAAGAAAATAAAATTGTTGGGGTTGAAGTATTCAGGATCGAATCGCAGGCAAGTTTGAAAAGTTGTGGTGGGGTTGGAATCAACTCAATTCCAAGTCTCCCCACCAAAAATGTGATCCTGGATTAAAGATAAGTGAGGCAAAAGAGGGATATAAGCAATCTTTTTCTTTGCCTCAAAGAATACTTCCCTCGGCGAGAAATCCAAGAATCAAGATTCTCGAATTTTCGCTATGCGAAGTGTGGCGGGAAATCCCAGGGCAGTGGGAGTGAATACAACCAATCAAACAAGTGAATTTTAATCCACTTGCCCCAAGAAATCCCAAGAAGTTTTTCTAGTTTTTTTTTTTTTTTGGGGTGGCAAGCTAACCCTAGTTTGCTAAGAAAGAGAAAACCTACTGGTTTGGCAACGTGTGCGAGGCTCCAATGCGGTGTCGGCGTCTTCACGCTCTCGTTCCCGCCTTGGATCTGCCCTCGTTCCCGACTTCGTCTGCTTTCCTTCTCCTTCCACCAAGTTCACCTCCACACCAAAAACAACAATACCCGTGAAGAGGGAAGAGAAAAATTGAAAGGATTTGGATAGAAACTTACTCGAAGGCGCACCTCCCCGGCAACGGCACCAGAAAAGTTATGATGGGTCAGCCCGAATAGGTTGTTAATATGATATTTTTATCGTTGAAATTTGTATAGTGGTTAACCTAATGCAGACCTAACCATCTCTTTACAAAATTTTTAACCTGGCCTAATTGATTTTATCTTGTCACTTTTAGGCCCAGGGTCGAACACAGGGAAGTGGGGTTAAAGTCGAGTTTCTACGTTTTCCTTAAAACGCGTCTCTTCCGTTCGTTTATTGTGTTTTTGGTGTTTTTCTTCTTTAGGTTTTTTATGGTAATCCTTGTTCTTGAGGCACACCCTCAAAATTGTGTCCTTGGCTTTTAGCCAAACAGAGTCCCAAAACAAGTCTTGCTACTCGCAAGACGAGGGTACCTGCAAGTCAAAGATTATCTTTTCTTTTTTATGTATTTTTTTATCTTTTTACTAACAGAAAAGCAAATAGACAGAAAGTAAATATAGTATGTATATATATATATATGTAGTATATATATAAAGGGGTGGGGGTGGAGGTGGCGATGGAGTGTAGCACTATGTCGAGTCAGTCGACGTCTAGAGAGACACAACCAACACGACTAGGTGCCGCGTGGAGTGTGGATGGAGGATGGATGATGTATGGGACCACGCTTTTTTTGTACGCGTGTATCAGGGAATATCAGCAACTGGTGCAGATATTCCCACGATACAGCGTATAATAAATAACATGAAAATATATGTACATATGTATGTATATAAGTAAATATATCTATATATATATATAAATGTATAGTTATATATGTATAGATATATATATAGGTATATATGTGTATATATATGTATATAAGTATATATATATATATTACTATATATATGTATATATAGATGTATATAGATATGTATATATATATATATGTATATAAGTATATATGTCTATATATATATAAGTATATGTATAAGTATATAGATGTATATATAAGTAGATATATATATATATTATATATATATGTATATATATTATATATATGTGTATGTATACATAACTATATAGATATACTATGTATATATATATATATATATATGTATGTATGTATGTATATATATATTTATATATATGTTACTATAAGTGTGTGTGTGTGTATGTGTTGGTATAGGTGTGTGTGCGTCGGTGAATGTGTGTGTGTGTGCGTTGCTGTGAGTGTGTGTCTGTTAGTGAGTAAAAAAGAGAGAGAGAGAGAGTATACGTGACAGAGAGCGGGAGCGGGAGAGATCGGCAGAGAGAGAGAGCGGGCGAGCGAAAGATCGCGGACGCGCGAGTTAAGACGTCTGCCGCCTCCGGCGGACGTCTGACGCCGCGTCGTCTGAAGGCGGAGGCAGACGTCTGAAGACGGCGGGTGCGGGCGCGGCTTCGCGTAGGGTTCCTGCAGGCGTGCGCGAAGGCGACGGGCGAGCGAAGGCGTGGAGGAGCGAGCGTGGAGGAGGTCTGCAGGTGGTCGCGGAGGGTCGCGGAGGAGGGCAGGGGACGGCGCGAGGCCGTAGCCGGCCGCTGCAGTGCGCGTGGCGGACGGCTACAGGTGCAACTACGGGGACGTCAGGACGGAGGTTGAGCGGGGAATGGCCCTGCAGGCGCGCGCGAAGTCGACGGGCGGCTGCTGGGACGGTCGCGGAGGAGCGGGAGGACCTGCTGCTGCTGCTGCTGCTGCGTGGCTGCTGCTGCCGTGGCTTCAAGCTTCGAAGCTTGGAGCGGCAGCAATGGCGTTAAAGAGAAAAAAAGCGAAGCGAGGGAATGCACCACGCCCACCGGCTCGTCGAAGAGCTGGGCGATGGTGCTCCCACTGTGGTGGTGTGCACCACAGTGGGTTCTCCTGCTCGCCGGGTGCCTCCTCGACGGAGGGCTGACGTATGGGAGGGGAAAGCGGTGGAGAAGATGGCTGCGGGTTTTTGTTGCTGCAGCCGCCTCTGTTGCGAGGATGAAGCTGCAGCTTCTTATAGAGGAGGAGAGAGTGGCGTGCCGGCTGCAGCAGGGAGAGGGTGCGCGAGTTGCAGCTATAGGGAGCGGCGTTGGCAGGGAGAAGTGACGTGGAGTAAATGCATGCGGCTGCTGCGGGAAGAAGTGCTGCGTGGCTGCTGCTGCCGTGGGAAGAAGAAAAGAAGAAATCAAGAGAGAAAAAAAAAATGAAAAGAGGTGGAATTTGCAAGGAGGCACTTGAGATAAAATGTAACTATGCAAGCCATTGTTTCACTCCTCTTCCTCTCTTGATTAAATGCATGCATGCAAGCGTTTTTAGAAATGCGATTACAGGATCCTATTATGCAATGTTAATGCTAGAAAATAGCACAAGAAGGCGTTATTACAGGCGTGTTTTGAGGTGCAAACAATGGGCGCTCGTGCACTGCGGTCGCGCCACGGGGCGAGATTCTGGCCGCTCGCTGCTGATCGGGCAGCCCAATTTCTCCGCGCCCTTCGCCCGCCTTCAAATCCCCCCCCGCGCGGCTCAAACGCACGTCGCGTGGATGCGGGCGTGCGCGCTAACCGTTACGCCATGCCCCCGCTTTTGTCGCGGCGACCGTGGGCGTGCGCGCGGATGTCGGCTGGCTGAAGGCGTGCGTGCGGTGGGGGCAGGGCTGACGTGGCACAGTCTGGGCCGTTGATCTCCAAATCAACGGTCAAAACTTCTTTGGCCCTTTGTAGGAGCTCTGGATGTCGGATTTGGCCGATCTTGAGTCCATTGGACTCCGTTCGTTGTTCTGAATCCATCTATGCGGTCTAATTGCTCATCTGAGGCCTGCTTTGACAAATGCTTACACAAATAGCCATTAATACTGTTTATAAGCAATCTTGGTACATGATGCATGCAATGCTCCTATTCTACTTATGTTGTGCCTTTTATTCTAAAGATGGGCCATATTCAACATAATTATTACCCCCTTGTGTGGTGTTATCATACGCCGATGCTTACTCTTTTCTAGTCCCTAGCAAGTTTATTCTAGTCATTATTTCCTTGCAGAATTCAAGAAGTAATTGCTTAGGCACTTCGTTACTTGTTAATAAGAGGAAATATACGCAAATCTTAATCTACAAAGACTAAGCAGCGCCTGGGTGTCTGCCAAAATACGAATCGCCCGAATCCTTGCTTTAATGTATATATAACTCTACATACGTATATATATTTTTTTAAGAATTTTTTTCGGAATTCAGTGTGGGTTGGTAACTTTTTACGGCTACCCAACCCACCCAAAACTCGGTCAAAACCCTAAGTGCTAAGCATCTTGGTGTGAATGTTGTAATAGACTCACTTAACGGTAATTGAGACAGACTTCGAGTTTCTACGCCTCTAGGTGACCGGAAAAGGAAACAAATTTGCCTGAAGGTGTATTTGTTCAATTGGTAGCTTTCTCCCTACATTTGTTTTAATTGGGGTCAACACAAGGAATTTTCTAGTGTATATCTCCCTGGCTTGTACTACTTCCCTGCTTCTTCCTTAGGTGTTTTGGTCTTTTTTGTACAATTATTGAGCTGGGCTCTGGACAACCGACCAATGGGCTGTTACCCACGATCACTTGCCAGCCATACTTGTGCGGTGAAGTATGGTTTATTTTCCCTTCTTCTTCTTCTTTTTTTTTTTTGTAGGTGGCTTCCCTGTTCTTAAATGTACCTAAAGGCAATGAAAAAGAAATGGCCTATGGTTGGGTTCTGGACAACCTGCCAATGGGCTGTTACCCACGACAACTTGCCAGCCATACCACCCTAGAGAGTTCATTAGCTACACAATTTCTGTCAAAATCTCTGAGAAGTGAGTCTGTGCAAAAATGTGTACAGATGCTTAGACTCAGTTTTTCTGAGTTAGAGGGTGAGTTAATAAGTCGTATACTTTTTACCTTATTTAGTAGGTGGATTGGAATAGCTTAAGGTTGCAAGAATTCGCTGCTAAATCCATATTTTAACAGACACCAGGGCTGATTAAGCCTGAAGGCCTGAAAAGTCTAAGTGTTTAAGTTCTTTCTATATTATTTCCCACTATTGACAAGTTTCTAATGCCTAAGTTTTCTTCCTAAATTTTTTTTTTTTTTTTCTCTTTTTTTTTTAATTAATTTATTCATTCAGACTGATTAATTGAGCTCAGGATTATGCAATTTACCACCCCCCATGCTTAAGTTGGATAATGTCCTCATTGGCAGATACATGATCCAAAAGGGTTCAAAAAGATAGTACCTGAGTGATGTGAACTACCAGATCAGTTTGAATCCTCTGGGTTGCCTCCCAGGAAGCGCTGAGTTTAACGCCTCCAGCTGGGCAGTGCTCGATGTCAGCCCTCAACGAGGGTGACACTTTCCTTGGGGGTACCTGCGCCAGGAAATGCTTCAATCTTTGACCATTAACTGTAAAAGTGTGCCCAGTGTTAAGATCAACGATTTCAACCGCTCCATTAGAATAGGGCTTAACCACCCGAAATGGTCTTGTCCATTTGGACCTGAGTTTCCCTGGGAAGAGTTTTAGGCATGCATCAAACAGCCAAACTTGCTGGTTAGGCTCAAAGGTTTTTCTATGAATGAGTCAGTCGTGGACGGCTTTCATTTTCTCCTTATATAGTTGACTATTGTCAAAGGCATCCCGACGGATTTCTTCGAGCTCAGATAATTGGAGCGTCCTCTATGCACCGGCTAACTGGGGATCCATGTTACACTACTTGACAGCCCAGTAAGCCCGGTGTTCCAATTCGACCGGAAGATGGCAGGCCTTGCCGAAGACCAGGTGATAAGGCGACATGCCTATCGGGGTCTTGAAAGCAGTCCTGTATGCCCATAGGGCATCATCAGGTCGTGTGGACCAGTCTTTCTTGTCAGGTCTCACAGTCTTTTGTAAAATGCTCTTGATTTGTCTATTGGAGACCTCAGTTTGCCCATTTGTTTGTGGATGATACGGGGTGGCAATGCGGTGGTTTACCCCATATTTTCTAAGTAGGGCACGAAATTGGGAATGGATAAAATGGCTTCCACCATCACTGATCATGGCCTTGGGTATTCCAAACCGGGAAAAGTTGTTCTTCACAAAGTCCATGACAGTCTTGTGATCGCATCGTCGGGTGGCGACGGCTTCAATCCATTTGGAAACATAGTCTACTGAGACCAGGATGTACTCGAAGCCGTTGGATGGTGGAAAGGGGCCCACAAAATCGATACCCCAAACGTCGAAGATTTCGACAATCAAAATGGGCTGAAGGGGCATCATATCTTTCTTGGTCATGGTCCCTAGTGTTTGGCAGCGTGAGCAAGTTTTGGCAAAGATGTGTGCATCCTTAAATAGGGACGGCTAGTAAAATCCAGACTGCAACACTTTTGCAGCTGTTTTCTTTCCAGAGAAGTGGCCGCCACATGCTTGGTCATGACAAAAGGAAAGCACACTCTGAACTTCATCTTCATGGATACACCTTCTGATGATCTGATCAGCACAGAGGCGAAACAGCATGGGATCATCCCAGAAATAGTGCTTGGCCTCAGCCAAGAACCTGTCCCATTACTGTCTAGTCCAGCTGTGCGGGGTTTGTCCTATAACCAGGTAATTGACGTAGTCAGCATACCATGGCATTTTCTTGTCTTGCACGGCTAGGATGTGTTCATCAGGGAAGGTATCAGATAGAGGTAGGGAGGGTCCAATGTCGTCTGGATGAAGTCTCGACAAGTGGTCAGCCACCACATTTTTCGATCCGGCCTTGTCTCGGATTTCCAGGTCAAATTCCTGCAAAAGTAGGATCCAACTGATGAGCCTGGGCTTTGCGTCCTTTTTGGCCAACAAGTGCCGGGTGGCTGAATGGTCAGTGTAAATAGTCACGTGGGATCCCAGCAAGTATGAGTGGAATTTTTCAAGTCCAAATACTACAGCGAGCAACTCTTTTTCTGTGACGGTATAATTACGTTGGGCCTCGTCCAATGTTTTGCTCGCTTAGTAGATCACCACGGGCTTCTTGTCTTGCCTTTGTCCTAGGACAGTGCCTATGGCAAAATCTGATGCATCACACATAATCTCAAAGTCCTGGGACTAGTCTGGGGGTTGAAGTACAGGTGCGGTGGAGACTAAGTCCCGGAGGGTGTGATAAGCTTGGATGCAATCAGGAGACATGTGGAATATGGTGTCGTTGGCTAGAAGGTCGGTCAAGGGTTTTGAAAGCTTGGAAAAGTCTTTGATGAACCTTCGGTAGAAGCCAACATGTCCTAGGAAGGAGCGAATTTGCCAAATCGAACTAGGTGGAGGAAGTTTGGAAATTAAATCAACCTTAGCTCGATCTACCTCGATACCCCTATGCGAGACGATGTGACCTAGGACAATTCCTTCTTGAACCATAAAATGGCTCTTTTCCCAACTTAACACCAAGTTAACCTTGATACATCGTTTCAAGATTTTCTCCAAGTTGCTTAGATAATGGTCGAATGAATTCCCGAATACAAAGAAATCATCCATAAAGACCTCCAAGTATTCACCCACCATTTTTGAAAAAATGGCTAGCATGCAACGCTGGAAGGTCGCAGGTGCGTTGCATAACTCGAACGGCATTCGACGGAATGCAAATGTGCCATACGGGCAAGTGAATGTGGTCTTTTCCTGATCTTCTGGAGCAATTGCGACTTGGTTATATCCTGAATATCCATCCAGGAAGCAAAAATACTTCTGCCCTGCCAATCTTTCAAGGATTTGGTCAATGATGGCAAGGGGAAGTGGTCCTTCTTAGTGGCTTCATTAAGCTTCCTATAATCAATACACACCCGCCAAGCAGTAGTGGTGCGGGTGGGGATGGATTCGCCATGATCATTGGTGACAACGGTGAGCCCAGCTTTCTTTGGAACACTTGAGTGGGGCTCACCCAGGGGCTATCGGAGATAGGGTAGATGATGTCGGCGTCAAGCCACTTGATGATTTCTTTTTTAACGACCTCCCGCATGTTAGGGTTTAAACGTCTCTGCATCTGGCGGGAAGGTCGGGCCCCGTCTTTGATGGGTCGGCCTGGATAGGTTGTTAATATGATGTTTTTATCGTTGAAATATGTATAGTGGTTAACCTAATTCAGACCTAACCATCTCTTTACAAAATTTTTAACCTGGCCTAATTGATTTTATCTTGTCACTTTTAGGCCCAGGGTCGAACTCAGGGAAGTGGGGTTCAAGTCGAGTTTCTACGTTTTCCTTAAAACGCGTCTCTTCCGTTCGTTTATTCTGTTTTTGGTATTTTCTTATTTAGGTTTTTTTTCTGGTAATCCTTGTTCTTGAGGCACACCCTCAAAATTGTGTCCTTGGCTTTTAGCCAAAACAGAGTTTCAAAACACGTCTTGCTACTTGCAAGACGGGGGTACCTGCAAATCAAAGATTATCTTTTCACTTTTATACCTTTTTTTATCTTTTTACTAAGAAGGAAGCTAACAGATAGAAAGTAAATATAGTAGCTATAGATATATATTTATATGTAGTATATATATAAAGGGATGGGGGTGGAGGTGACGATGGAGTGTAGCACTATGTCGAGTCAGTTGACGTCTAGAGAGACGCAACCAACACGACTATGTGCCGCGTGGAGTGTGGATGGAGGATGGATGATGTATGGGACCACGCTTTTTTTGTACGCGTGTATCAGGGAATATCAGCAACTGGTGCAGATATCCCCGTGATACAGCGTATAGTAAATAACGTGAAAATATATGTACATATGTATGTATATGAGTAAATATATCTATATGTATATAAATGTATAAGTATATATGTATAGATATATATAGATATATATGTATTATATATATATATATATATATAGGTGTATATGTATATATATATATGTATGTATATATGTATATAGCTATATATATATGTATATAAGTATATATGTATCTAGATATATATATATATATGTGTGTATATATATATAAGTATATAGATATGTATATATATATATATATGTATATGAGTATATATGTATATATATATAAGTATATGTATAAGTATATAGATATATATATATACGTGTATATTTATCTATATATAGATATATTATATATATGTGTGTGTATACATAAATATATAGATATACTATGTATATAAGTATATATATATATATATATAAGTATATGTATAAGTATATAGATATATATAAGTAGATATATATATATATATATTATATATCTATGTATATATATTATATATATATGTATGTATACATAACTATAGATATTACTATGTATATAAGTGTATATATATATATATATATATCTATGTATATATATATTATATATAGATGTATATAAGTATATATATGTTACTATATATAACTATACGTATAGTGTAAGTGTGTGTGTGGGTGTGTGTGTGTGTCGGTGAAGATGTGTGTGTGTTGGTGTAGCGTGTGTCTGTGAGTGAGTGAAAAAAGAGAATACGTGAGAGAGAGAGACCGGGAGAGAGAGATCAGCAGAGAGAGAGAGCGGGAGAGAGATAGAGAGCGCCAGAGAGAAAGAGCGGGCGGGAGAGATCGCGAGCGCGGACGATGGCAGCGAGTTAAGACGTCTGCTCGCGGCGGCGGACGTCTGACGCCGCGTCGTCTGAAGGCGGAGGCGGACGTCTGAAGACGGCGGGTGCGGGCGCGCCTTCGCGCAGGGTTCTGCAGGCCTGCGCGAAGTCGACGAGCGGGCGATGGCGCGGATGAGCGAGCGTGGAGGAGGTCTGCAGGTGGTCGCGGAGGTTCGCGGAGGGGGGCAGGGGTCGGCGTGAGGCTGTAGCCGGCCGCTGCAGTGCGCGCGGCGGCGGGCTACGGGTGCAACTGCGAGGCGGACAGAACGGAGACGGAGGCGGAGAACGGGCCTGCAGACGCGCGCGGAGGGTTGCGCGCCTGCGGGGAAGGTCGCGGAGGAGGCGGGGGGGGGTGCTGCTGCTGCTGCTGTCGCCGCGGTTTAGCTGCTGCTGCTGCTGCTTCAAGCTTCGGAGCTTGAAGCGGCAGCAATGGCGTGGAGATGAAAACGAAGAGAAAAGAAAACACCACGCCCACCGGCTCGTTGAAGAGCTGGGCGGTGGTGTTCCCACTGTGGTGGTGAGCACCACAGTGGGTTCTCCTGCTCGTCGGGTGCCTCCTCGACGGAGGGCCGACGTATGGGAGGGGAGAACGGGCGAGGAAGGTGGCTGCGGGTTTTTTTCAGTAGCTGCGACCTCCCCCCTCGCGAGGATGAAGCTGCAGCTACTTATAGAGGAGGGGAGAGGGGCGTGTTGGCTGCAGCAGGGAGAGGGCGTGCTAGTTGCAGCTGTAGGGAGCGGCGTTGGCAGGGAGACGTGATGGGAAGAGGTGCTGCGTGGCTGCTGCATGCAGCTGCGGGAAGAGTGCAGCCGCGGGAAGGACGCAGCCGCGGGAAGAAGAGAAAAGCCGTGGGAAGAAGAAAGAAAGATGAAAATAAAATATGGAGAGGGGACTTTTTGCAAAGAGACACTTGAAGAAAAATGTAAAAATGCAAGCCATTTATTCCATTCTCTTCTCCTCTCAATTAAATGCATGCATGCAAGCGTTTTTACAAATGCAACTACAGGATTATAATATGCATAGTTAATGCTAGAAAATAGCATAAGAAGGCGTTCTTATAGGCGTGTTTTGAGGTGCAAACATATACCCCCATGCCTATCTTTTGCTAGTCCCTAGCAAAATCGTATTTAGAAATGATCTAAAGCTGAAAATTTTCTTCTGAGGTGATATAGGTGTGTTTATTATCGAATATTGTGAGAACCAATTGTAAAGAAGACTACCAGTACTTTAAGTCTCACATGACATAGATCATCTCTCAACTAACCAGGACTCTTGATATTTAAACCTTAAGTACGATTTCCAGGACCCAGGAGGTTTTTGCCGTACTCGAGAGCTCAAGAAATTATGGTTTGTGCATAGTGAAGGATCAAGACTGACCAGATGAACATTAAGACTCAATCCCAGGGTTTCACGAATTTTTAAGTACAGGTTGGTCCCAGTTTCAGCTCATGTCTTCGAATTGACCCTTAAGATGATGACGGAAAACTCAACTCCCATTTTCTGATTTTTTTTTTTTTTTTTTTTTTTTTTTTTTGTGACTCACCGAAAAACAAAGTATATAGACATTTATGAGATATACTGACTCTTTTAAAACATCTCTTTTCTGATTGATTTTTTTTTTTTTTTTTTTTTTTTTTTTTTTTTTTTTTTTTTTTTTGAAACACGTGTCAGTATATCTCTTACAACACATTTTGAAACACACATCTTTTTTTTTTTTTTTTTTTTTTTTTTTTTTTTGGTGGGAGAGTTTCTTTTTGGTGGAAAGAGTCGCTCCTAAACACAAGACTAAAGCCTGGGATAAAAAGTCTACCTGCGCACACAGGTAAGGACTCCACCTTCCCTAATGAACACTAGGGTTGGATCTTATGTTCACCTGGTCTTTCCTGATATGTGTAGTGTGAACCAAGTTTACTTAAGCTCTCAAGAAAAAGCAAACCAACGGATCCTGTACTGGTGTCTCAGGTACAAGAATACATCCTTTGTTAGGAGAGATCTTGATCTATTTTGTCAATGCTTTAAGTGAATTAAGCCGAGCCTGAGCGAATCAAGCTTTTGTGGCCTGGAAAGTCTTCAAAACAGAGGTTGAATATCCATAAACACTTATTGCCTTTTTGTTTCAGCTTCAAGATCATTATTAAACACCATTTATTATAATATATATATATTTTTTTTTCTTTTCTTTTCTTCTTTTTTTTTTTTTTGTTTTATTTTTTTTTTTTTTTTTTTATTTTTTTTTTTTTTTGCATATTTATAAATAGGTGGGAACTGTATAATACCATAACATACCCGGATCCTATGGATGCCTATCCACCCCCCCATGCCAAACAATGCTATGTCCTCATATGCATGCAGGGAAAGGCAGAGGAAGGATGGAAGATCGGGTAACAAGAGCTGAGGTTCAGAGTATAGATCAGGGTGGAAGGGTGGGTGGATGGTGGGTGGTGAAGAGAAAAGTGAAGTGATTGCGATAGAGGTGTGAAAAGTGATGGTGGATGGTGAGTGCTGTTAGGGTGCCTCCCAACAAGCGCTGAATTTAATGTCCCCAGCTGGACTCAGAATGAGGCAAAGAATTAGTTACCCTCCAGCAGGGCAACGGTTTCTCCAACGGGGGCAGGTTCATGAGTCAGATAGGGTTTCAAACGCTGCCCGTTGACCGTAAATTTACGCCCAGATTTGGGATCTTCGATTTCGACGGCCCCATTGGGGAATGGTCTTGAGACCTGAAAAGGACCAGTCCATTTGGACTTTAATTTCCCAGGAAAGAATTTGAGTCGGGCATTATAGAGCCAAACTTGCTGAGATGGCTCAAATTCCTTCCGCCGAACATGGCTGTCGTGAAAAGCCTTAGTGCGTTGTTTAAAGGTTAGAGCAGAATCATAGGCTTCACGACGGAGCTCTTCCAGCTCTTGGAGTTGGAGTTTCCTTTCTCGTTCACACAAGTCTGGGTCGAGGTTACATTGGCGAACCGCCCAATAAGCGCGGTGCTCCAACTCTACAGGTAAATGACAAGGCTTCCCGTAAACGATTCTATATGGAGACATACCAAGGGGGGCCTTGAAGGCGGTCCGATACGCCCAAAGTGCGTCAGTCAGCTTGTCGGACCAATCCTTACGGTCAGGCCGAACCGTTTTCTGGAGAATCTGCTTGATTTGCCGGTTCGACACTTCCGCCTGGCCGTTCGTCTGAGGATGATACGGGGATGCGATACGATGGTGGACTCCGTACCTCCTCAGAAGTGCCCGAAAAGAAGCATGGGTAAAGTGGCTTCCTCCATCCGAGATAATGGCCCGAGGGATCCCAAAACGCGCAAAGATATGGTCTTTGACGAATCGGGTGGAGATAACATGGTCAGCACGGCGCGCGGGAATAGCCTCGATCCATTTTGAAACATAGTCGACGGCCACGAGGATGAATTCGAAGCCGTTGGATGGAGGAAAGGGACCCATGAAGTCAATTCCCCAGATGTCGAAGATTTCCGCAGCTAGGATGTGTTGCAAGGGCATCATGTCACGACGTGCCATCGACCCTAATGACTGGCACCTAGTGCAATGTTTGGCATAAGTGTGCGCGTCCTGGTGAAGGGAGGGCCAAAAGAAACCGCACTGCAACACCTTGGCTGCAGTTTTCCTCCCAGAGAAATGGCCTCCACAGGCCTGATCGTGGCAGAAGGATAGCACACTGGGGAACTCACTGTCAGGAATACAGCGACGGATGATTTGATCAGCACCTATCCGAAAAAGAAGTGGATTATCCCAGAAATAATACTTTGCTTCTGCCATGAGACGCTCGCGCTGGTTTTTAGGCCAGCCACGTGGAAGAGATCCAGAAGCAAGGTAATTGGCAATGTCGGCATACCATGGTCCACTTGCCACATTTATTGCCAATAGGTGCTCATCAGGAAAAACTTCATTAATTGGCAGAGGAAGTCCAATATGGTCAGGGTCCAGTCTGGAAAGGTGATCAGCCACAACATTCTGGGCTCCGACCTTATCACGAATCTCAATGTCAAATTCCTGGAGCAGAAGGATCCAACGAATCAGTCTAGGCTTGGCATCCTTCTTGTGCATGAGATGGCGAATGGCCGCGTGATCAGTGAAAACAATAACGTGAGAGCCCAGAAGGTAAGAACGGAATTTTTCCAGCCCAAAGACGACTGCCAGTAGTTCCTTTTCAGTGGTAGTATAATTACGCTGGGCCTCGTCCAACGTCTTACTGGCGTAGTATACCACGAAGGGGTGTCTATCGCGTCTTTGTCCCAGGATGGCTCCGACTGCAAGGTCTGAAGCGTCACACATAAGTTCAAAGTTGAGGGACCAATCAGGCGGCTGGAGAACAGGGGCCTTGGTGACAGCATTACGCAGCTGCGTGAATGCTTGTATACAGTCAGGGCCCATGTCGAAGGGCACGTCGGTTGATAGGAGATGAGTTAAGGGTCGAGAAATTTTGGAGAAGTCTTTGATGAATCTCCTATAGAAACCGACGTGTCCCAAGAAGGAGCGGATTTGTTTGACAGAACCAGGCACAGGTAAATCAGCAATGATATCGAGCTTAGCTCTGTCAACCTCGATACCCCTATCGGAGATGATATGTCCAAGAACAATTCCCTCGTGCACCATAAAATGACTTTTTTCCCAGGAAAGCACGAGGTTTACATCAATACATCTCCTAAGGATGCGAGTCAGGTTGGCAAGACATTCGTCGAAAGATGGTCCAAAGACTGAAAAGTCATCCATGAAGACCTCGAGAAAGTCACCCACCATGTCATGAAATATCGCCAGCATGCATCTCTGGAAAGTTGCGGGCGCGTTACAAAGTCCGAACGGCATCCTTCTAAAGGTGAAGGTGCCGAAAGGGCAAGTAAAAGTGGTTTTCTCTTGGTCTCGGGGGTCTATTGCCACCTGGTTATATCCTGAGAATCCATCCAGGAAGCAGAAAAATTTATTTCCCGCTAACCGCTCTAGGATTTGGTCAATAAATGGTAGCGGGAAGTGATCTTTCTTGGTTGCAGCATTGAGTTTCCTATAATCTACACACACTCTCCAAGATGTAGGAGTGCGTGTAGGGATGGATTCGCCCCTGTCATTGACACGGATGGTGAGTCCTGCCTTTTTGGGCACAACGTGAATCGGACTCACCCAGGGGCTATCGCTGATCGGGTAGATTATACCCGCATCCAGCCACTTAATGATTTCATTCTTAACGACCTCCCGCATGTTAGGGTTGAGACGTCGCTGCATCTCGCGAGAAGGTCGAGCCTCCTCCTCCGTATATATACGATGAGTGCAGTAGGAGGGACTAATACCAGATAAGTCTGATAAGGACCACCCAATAGCTGCCTTGTGTTCTAGGAGGACCTTAGTTAGTTTGCACTCCTGCTCCATGGTTAATTTTGAACTGATGATTACAGGGAGCGTTTCATTTGGTCCCAGGAAAACATACTTGAGTGTATTAGGCAGCACTTTTAGCTCGGGAGTGGATGGGGAAGGATCTGGCATTTCTTGGGACGAGAGTGTCCCAGACGGGTAGGAGAACAAGTTAGGAGGAAGAAACTGGCCTTCAGATTGGCCAAGAAGAGGGGCTTCTTGGATAGATGGATCCAAAAATGAATAGCCCCAGTGAGAAGTATATGGGCTCAAGGTCCCAGTGTGGATTTGTAAATCCGCCTGATTTGGCGGGGAAGAAAGGGCAATTCGGTCTTCATGAGTATGGACCGACAGTGAGTAGCCCGGATATGACTCAGACCACGAGGTATGGGAAGCGGAGAAAACCTCGTCAGAAGTCTGGCCAGGAGAAGGTACTGGACAAGGGAGGGATTGGGGAAGGTCACAGTATGCGTTGGTCAGGCAGTTATCAGTGTTTATAGGTAATCCGCAGCAGTCCGAATAGGTCCCAACTAGTCCGATACACGCGCTGACGGCCATATCCTCGTCAGACGTGTCATCCTCAATGCAATCGCAATCAAAGTTCTTGGCTGCCTTGAATATGTTAAGCTTGAGCTTCTCAGATCCAACGGCAATCTCAATACAGCCCGACTCGCAGTCGATGTGGGCGCGGGCTGTGGCCAAGAAAGGTCGACCGAGGATGATCGGACAATCAGAAAGTGAACTAGGAACTTCCATATCTAAAACAAGAAAGTCAACAGGAAAACAGAGACTGTTGACCCTAACCACCACGTCTTCCACCACACCCTTCGGGATTTTGACAGAACGATCTGCCAACTGTAACGTGACAGGGGTGGGTTTCAGATTTCCCAAGGAAAATTTTTTGAGCATGATGGTCGGTATGAGATTGATGGAAGATCCTAGATCAAGCAAGGCACGGTTAAAACTGCAGCCTTGGATGCTACAGGAAATCAGTGGTGTGCCCGGATCTTTCTGCTTCGGTGGTAAGTTTGACAGTATAGCACAACTCGCATGAGGCGAGAGAACCACCGGATTCTTAGTCCTCTTTGACTGTCGTCTGGGTGTTGTGTAGTCTTTGAAAAATCGAGCGACAGTAGGTATGTGGTCGATTGCCTCGAGCAGGGGTACCTTGATTTCTACATCCCTGAACAAATTACGTAGGTTGTCAAAGGCCTGCGTATTTTTCTTTTTGCCTTTTGGCTCCCTTAGTAGAGCCTCAGGGAATGGGACTGATTCTGGCACAAGTTTTGGTGCATCATCCTCTCGCGAATGCGGTATGCATCCCGAATGAGAGGGTGATGAAGAAGATGGGCCAGGATCAGGTCGAGGCGGATCGACGGTTTGCTTACCGCTCCTCGTAGTGATAGCATTGGACGATGCGGGTCCAGTGGGATCATACGGTGGAGGAGGGTTTGCAATGGGGATATAAGAGTGTGGTGCTGCAGCAGGATTAGCCTGAAATCCCGGTGGAATGCTCGGAGCTTGCAGAACTTGATTAACCTGTCCCTGAGAAGGTCGTACCTGTGGTTGAGAACCACGGGGCACGAAATTTCGCGGGTTTGGAACAGGTTGGGCGGGAAGAGTGCCCTGAGATCGAGTCGCCATGCGTAGTTGACTGATCTCGGCATTCTGCTGCGCCAATTGGTGCTGAAGAGAGGTCATGTTCTCTTCATGGCGCTTTGACATTTCCGTCATCATTCGCATCAATTTGTCAAGAGGGCTTGATGCGTGCTCAGTTTGTGGTACGCAAGGGCCTGATGGCGGATTTGCCATAGGATTAAACTGGACCCTTGGGATGACGGGTGCGGACGGTCGCATTGGTCCACCCGCGGGGTTTTGGCGCTGCGGGTTGTTGGACCATGCAAAGTTCGGATGATTACGCCACCCCGGGTTATAAGTGGTAGAGAACGGGTTGTTCCCCAGGGCGCAAGCATCTTCTATGCCAGTAGACGCGTCCGCATGTAGATATGCGTCCGAGCCCACGGAGGCTTGGTCCTCCGTGTCGAAATACTGGCTCGCAGAAGCCAGTTCCACATGACTTACCGAGTCGCTTGGCGCGACACTCGGTAAGGAAGGTCTAACGGGGTTTCTTGGGATAAGCCTGGTATTAGAAGAACTTGGATTGCGACGAAGTGGTGAAGAGGTGGTGTTTGCCATAGATCGAGCGGGGTTGGCCAGAAGCTCGTCCAGCTTCTTGTGCACGACGGAGACTTCATCCAGTTTTTGTGCAATAAGGCTTAGATCAGTGGATGAATGGGAGGGTCCCATGTCGACTTCGTGGACATTTCGAGGCTGGCTGGTACGATTAAAGGCGACAATGGAAGCATTGTTCATCGAGTTTTCACTCATATTTTCAAACAGCTCGAATGCTCCATTCTCGTCTTTATTCATAAAGTTCCCTCCGCAGGAAGCGTCTGCAATCTGCTTCAAAGTCTCATTTAGCCCATAGTAGAAAATCTGGGCTATATGCCACTTAGGCAGACCGTGGTGCGGACATTTCCTGAGGAGGTCGTTATACCTCTCCCATGCCTCATGAAATTGTTCGCCGTTTTGTTGCGTAAATGAAGTGATAGCACGGCGAAGCGCATTGGTCCGCCCGATTGGGAAGAACTTCTTGAGAAACGCTGTTCGCATCTCTTCCCACGAGTGGATGGTTCTCCCAAGGGTGCGTAACCATTGCGACGCTTTATCCCGTAATGAAAATGGGAACATCTTCATGAGGACTATAGATAACCCGACATTTCTTGGTTTAACAGTTTCAGCAAGTCGGGTTAGGTCTTCCAAGTGGAGAAATGGGTCTTCACTTGCAAGACCATGAAAGTGAAAATTGATTAGGCCAATTATATTTGGTTTTAATTCAAAGTCGTCCCCGCCCATGGGGACCCGAATTTGTCCTATGGTCTCTGTAGCAGCGGGATTCTGATAAGAGCTAAGAGACCTAGGCTCCTCCCGTTCGGGAGGGTTCTGCATTTCCTCCAATGTTTCCCGAATGGCTTCGATTTGCTCATTATACATTTCCATTTGCGCTTGGAGGCGGGTTATGGGATCTAAGGCTCCACCACCTGGTGGGTTCTGAGGGCGGTTTCCTCCCTCGGGATTTGGGGGTGGGCGTGCAGCCATGTTTGTGGAGGAGGAGGACGATTCGACTTGGTTTCTAGATTTATTAGTCAATTCAAATAGTTCAGGGTTTTGTGACCTCCTCCCAAACATGCACTACCGCAGGAAGAATTGGGGAGATGAGAAGGGAATAGGGATGAGAGAAATGACGCCGCAAAGGTACACTTGATTACAAATCAATACAGTCAAGTTCCTAACCTCTACAGTGTGCCCTTAGACCTAAAGATCTAAGTTACCTACTATCACGAATTACGGAACCGAATGCGAGCACCGCGGAACCACCGGGCCAGATTGAAAGGCCGTTTGCCCCAGTCTTAGACACCCGATAGCACGCGGGAACTCTCACCAGCACGTAGTCGCTACACACAGGTAGTTAGACCTCCAATCCTCAGTAAGGGTCAAGTTACTACCAGTTTTAATTAGAGGCTTAGGGTCAAGTGCTTTTGGAATGTGAAGGGCGTTGTTTACGGGTAATGCCCAAGTGATTGATTTTAAGAGTGTGTAAGAACAAGCATGCAACGGGGAAATCTCCCCGAATTGAAGTTTTTATTGGCGAATGGTTTTTAGAGTTCAGCCTTAAGTAGTATGAATTTTAGGGTTTTGCTGAATTACCAATTCAACCAATCTCCGGGTTTTTTGCAAAAATACAGGTTTTCCTTCTAAAACCCAAGAAACCCTTCTTCAATTATCAGTTAGTTAATGCATGCTAAAATGCAATGGGCTACCCTAAATGGAGATTTCTAAGTGTGGATGCACGAATCAGTTTTATATCAATGTGACAGGGAGCCAAAGCACTTCAATTCAAGCGCTCCCAATCACCAGAAATGATTTCCACACACAAGGCTTCAACCAAGAGATAAAGAAAATAAAATTTTTGGGGTTGAAGTATTCAGGATCGAATCACAGGCAAATTTGAAAAGTCGTGGTGGGGTTGGAATCAACTCAATTCCAAGTCTCCCCACCAAAAATGTGATCCTGAATTAAAGATAAGTGAGGCAAAAGAGGGATACAAGCAATCTTTTTCTTTGCCTCAAAGAATACTTCCCACGGCGAAAAATCTAAGAATGAAGATTCTCGGATTTTCGCTATGCGAAGTAAGGTGGGAAATCCGGGGCAGTGGGAGTGAAGACAACCAATCAATCAAGTGAATTTTAATCCACTTGCCCTCAAGAAATCCCAAGAAGTTTTTCTAGTTTTTAGTTTTTAAATTTTTTTTTTATTGTGGTGGCAAGTTAACCCTAATTTGATGAGAAAAGAAAACCTACTTGTTCGGCAATGTGTGCGAAGCTCCAATGCGATGTCGGCGTCTTCACGCTCTCATTCCCGCCTTGGATCTGCTCTCGTTCCCGACTTTGTCTGCTTTCCTTCTCCTTCCACCAAGTTCACCTGCACACCAAAAAAACAACAATACCCGTGAAAAGAGAAGAGACAAATTTAAAGGAATTGGATAGAAACTTACTCGAAAGCGCACCTCCCCGGCAGCGGCGCCAGAAAAGTCATGATGGGTCGGCCTGGATAGGTTGTTAATATGATGTTTTTATCGTTGAAATATGTATAGTGGTTAACCTAATTCAGACCTAACCATCTCTTTACAAAATTTTTAACCTGGCCTAATTGATTTTATCTTGTCACTTTTAGGCCCAGGGTCGAACTCAGGGAAGTGGGGTTCAAGTCGAGTTTCTACGTTTTCCTTAAAACGCGTCTCTTCCGTTCGTTTATTCTGTTTTTGGTATTTTCTTATTTAGGTTTTTTTTCTGGTAATCCTTGTTCTTGAGGCACACCCTCAAAATTGTGTCCTTGGCTTTTAGCCAAAACAGAGTTTCAAAACACGTCTTGCTACTTGCAAGACGGGGGTACCTGCAAATCAAAGATTATCTTTTCACTTTTATACCTTTTTTTATCTTTTTACTAAGAAGGAAGCTAACAGATAGAAAGTAAATATAGTAGCTATAGATATATATTTATATGTAGTATATATATAAAGGGATGGGGGTGGAGGTGACGATGGAGTGTAGCACTATGTCGAGTCAGTTGACGTCTAGAGAGACGCAACCAACACGACTATGTGCCGCGTGGAGTGTGGATGGAGGATGGATGATGTATGGGACCACGCTTTTTTTGTACGCGTGTATCAGGGAATATCAGCAACTGGTGCAGATATCCCCGTGATACAGCGTATAGTAAATAACGTGAAAATATATGTACATATGTATGTATATGAGTAAATATATCTATATGTATATAAATGTATAAGTATATATGTATAGATATATATAGATATATATGTATTATATATATATATATATATATAGGTGTATATGTATATATATATATGTATGTATATATGTATATAGCTATATATATATGTATATAAGTATATATGTATCTAGATATATATATATATATGTGTGTATATATATATAAGTATATAGATATGTATATATATATATATATGTATATGAGTATATATGTATATATATATAAGTATATGTATAAGTATATAGATATATATATATACGTGTATATTTATCTATATATAGATATATTATATATATGTGTGTGTATACATAAATATATAGATATACTATGTATATAAGTATATATATATATATATATAAGTATATGTATAAGTATATAGATATATATAAGTAGATATATATATATATATATTATATATCTATGTATATATATTATATATATATGTATGTATACATAACTATAGATATTACTATGTATATAAGTGTATATATATATATATATATATCTATGTATATATATATTATATATAGATGTATATAAGTATATATATGTTACTATATATAACTATACGTATAGTGTAAGTGTGTGTGTGGGTGTGTGTGTGTGTCGGTGAAGATGTGTGTGTGTTGGTGTAGCGTGTGTCTGTGAGTGAGTGAAAAAAGAGAATACGTGAGAGAGAGAGACCGGGAGAGAGAGATCAGCAGAGAGAGAGAGCGGGAGAGAGATAGAGAGCGCCAGAGAGAAAGAGCGGGCGGGAGAGATCGCGAGCGCGGACGATGGCAGCGAGTTAAGACGTCTGCTCGCGGCGGCGGACGTCTGACGCCGCGTCGTCTGAAGGCGGAGGCGGACGTCTGAAGACGGCGGGTGCGGGCGCGCCTTCGCGCAGGGTTCTGCAGGCCTGCGCGAAGTCGACGAGCGGGCGATGGCGCGGATGAGCGAGCGTGGAGGAGGTCTGCAGGTGGTCGCGGAGGTTCGCGGAGGGGGGCAGGGGTCGGCGTGAGGCTGTAGCCGGCCGCTGCAGTGCGCGCGGCGGCGGGCTACGGGTGCAACTGCGAGGCGGACAGAACGGAGACGGAGGCGGAGAACGGGCCTGCAGACGCGCGCGGAGGGTTGCGCGCCTGCGGGGAAGGTCGCGGAGGAGGCGGGGGGGGGGTGCTGCTGCTGCTGCTGTCGCCGCGGTTTAGCTGCTGCTGCTGCTGCTTCAAGCTTCGGAGCTTGAAGCGGCAGCAATGGCGTGGAGATGAAAACGAAGAGAAAAGAAAACACCACGCCCACCGGCTCGTTGAAGAGCTGGGCGGTGGTGTTCCCACTGTGGTGGTGAGCACCACAGTGGGTTCTCCTGCTCGTCGGGTGCCTCCTCGACGGAGGGCCGACGTATGGGAGGGGAGAACGGGCGAGGAAGGTGGCTGCGGGTTTTTTTCAGTAGCTGCGACCTCCCCCCTCGCGAGGATGAAGCTGCAGCTACTTATAGAGGAGGGGAGAGGGGCGTGTTGGCTGCAGCAGGGAGAGGGCGTGCTAGTTGCAGCTGTAGGGAGCGGCGTTGGCAGGGAGACGTGATGGGAAGAGGTGCTGCGTGGCTGCTGCATGCAGCTGCGGGAAGAGTGCAGCCGCGGGAAGGACGCAGCCGCGGGAAGAAGAGAAAAGCCGTGGGAAGAAGAAAGAAAGATGAAAATAAAATATGGAGAGGGGACTTTTTGCAAAGAGACACTTGAAGAAAAATGTAAAAATGCAAGCCATTTATTCCATTCTCTTCTCCTCTCAATTAAATGCATGCATGCAAGCGTTTTTACAAATGCAACTACAGGATTATAATATGCATAGTTAATGCTAGAAAATAGCATAAGAAGGCGTTCTTATAGGCGTGTTTTGAGGTGCAAACAGTCTTCCAGGTAAATCTTGTGGGTGCAATAGGTGGGGCTAATTCCTCTTAAATCTGAAATGGTCCAACCAATGGCGGCCTGATGTTCTGAAAGGGTTGCAGTCAACCTGAGTTCCTGATCCTTGGTTAGATGAGAATTAATAATCACTGGGAAGGTCTGGTCAGGTCCCAAGAAGACGTACTTGAGATTTTCGGGCAATGGTTTAAGTTCGGGTGCGGGTGGGACCACAGTTGATGGGAAGGGAAAGGGCGGTAGTTGATCAAGATCGATCTCTTCAAATGGTGTCATGTGATGATACTCAGCCTTACATAGGTCCACAGGTAATGATGGTGACGGGTCAGAACTACGGGTTTGGTGGTCTGAGACAGAATTGAGGGTGAGGCATTCCTCGATTAAAGTTTCCACGGGATCATGTTCCTCAATGTAATCGCAATCAAAAGACTTTGTCGCCCGGGAGATATCCAATTGCATTTTCCTGTCCCCGAAGGCGATTTCCATACATCCCGTGTCACAATCAATGTTTGCTTTAGCCGTAGCTAAGAAAGGTCTGCCTAAAATTATGGGTGCGTTCTGTAATTTTTCAGGGACTTCCATGTCGAGCACCAAAAAGTCGACTGGGAAATAGAAGTCCTTGACCCGTACAATTACGTCCTCGACAACCCCCTTCGGGGTTTTCACAGATCTATCAGCCAGCTGGATGGTGACAGGGGTTGGTGTCAGCTCCCTAAAACCAAATTGGTGGTACAGGGTTGTTGGAATTAGATTGATAGAAGCACCTAGGTCCAGGGGCACTCTATCAAACGTCATGTCCCCGATATTGCAGGAAATCAGGGGTGCTCCTGGGTCAGTTCGCTTGAGTGGAAGGTTGCTTGATATCACGGAACTTGCTTGCTCAGAAAGTACAACCTTCCTAGGTGCTTGTGGTCTCAGCTTATGCTTGGGTGTACAGGCATCCTTTAAGAACTTGGCGTAAGCAGGGATGTGTTTGACGGCTTCTAGGAGCAGAATATTAATCTGTACATGCTTAAAAATTTCCAATAGCTCCTCAATTTTCACAGTATTCTTCTTTTTCTTGATTGTTTCCAAGGCCTCAGGGTAGGGTGTCTGAATGTGGATTGGTTCCATGTCTGGGTCCTTGGTTGGTGGCTCTTCTGAGTCGGGTATTTCAACAGGTAAAGTCTCAGGGGGAGTCGGTCATTTGGGATCCTGGGTTTTGGTGCCGCTTCTCAAGGTCACCGCATTCGCAGAGGCATTGGGGCCATGGGGTGATCCTTGAGAAGATGAGGACGAAGAAGCGCCAAACCCAGGAGGTGTTTGCGGAGCTGGCTGGACCATGTGAGCCTGCCGGACGTTGCTTTGGAACCCTTGCGAATTGGGGCCTCTGTTAATTATATTTCGCGGGTTCGGTTGTGGCTGGGAAGGTAGGGATCCTTGTTGTTTATAATCCAAGAGTTGGCTTAACTGTCCCTTTACCAAGGCCATTTCCTCTTGATGTTTCTGGTTCATGTCAGCCATCATCTTTATGAAGGTATCCATTTGGTTTTGTGGGGGAGGGGCCACCCTATTCTGGTTATATTGGGGTCTAACTGGTGGTCCTTACTGATAAGGGGGCAACTGTGGCTGCTGGTTTGGCCTGGGCTGGTTTTGGAATTGCGGTGGTTTTTGGTTTGTCCAACCAAAGTTGGGGTGGTTACGCCAGCCTGTGTTGTAAGTGTTGGAGAAAGGGTCAGGTTCACATATCCTTGGACGGCTTGCACATCTTCTAGGATAGCCGATGTTCATGGAGGCATTGTTGAGAGAATTCTCGCTCATAGACTCAAAGAGCTCAAACGTGCTCTCCTCATCTTTGTTTAGGAAGTTTCCCTTGCATGAGGCATCAATGAAGTTCCGTAGGTTGCTGTCCAGACCGTGGTAGAAGATTTGGGCCAATTGCCACCTTGGAACTTCGTGGTGTGGGCATTTCCTCAAAAGTTCATTAAATCTTTCCCACGCTTCATGAAATTGTTCCCCACCCTGGAGTGTGAAGGTAGTGATAGCTCTTCTGAGGGCATTGGTCTTTCCTATGGGGAAGAATTTCTTTAAAAATGCATGCCTCAGTTCTTCCCAGGTGGTGATGGGTCTAGCTAGGGTTCTAAGCCAATGAGAAGCCTTGTCTCTTAATGAGAAAGGGAACATCTTGATTAGAACAATGTCAAGGCTAATGTTCCTAGGTTTCATCGTTCGTGCTATGCAGCCGAGATCCTCTAGGTGCTGAAAGGGGTCCTCATTTGAGCTTCCATGAAAGTGGCTTTGGATCAGACTTAAGACATTCGATTTTAGCTCAAAATCATCTCCCCCCTCGGGGGTCCTAAGGTGTGGCTCGACTCTAATAGCAGAAGGGTTATAGAAATCACGGAGGGGTCTTGGCTGGTCCTGAAATGGCGGTAAATCAAGTGGAGGTTGCCCTGGTATGTCGTGGAAAGGTGGTGGTGGTTGTTCTTATGGGTTCTGTAACCGTGTATGGCTTGCATGATGGTGTGGATTTGTTGTTGCTGAAGCTGATGGTTAGCATTGATTTGAGCTTGGATGATGGCCATAGCATCAGGTGGGGATTGATCCTCGGCCTCATCTACCCTAGGTTCAGCCCTGTTTTCAACAGAATTACGTTGCCTAGATTCCTGCCCCAAAACACACAACTCGGGATGCAGTGAGCGCCTCCCGTGCATACACTAGAGAAGAACAGGAGGGGATGCGGAGGACGACAGATGCGAGAAATGTGTTTCAATCAAGAACCCAAGCCTAGTCCTTATGGTGTATTCCTCAGGAGACCTAGAAATCTCACAAAAGGTGATTAAGTCCGTAAGCACTGGACTCCCCTTCCCAAGGCTAATCTGGCCAGGTTGATTACGAGGGGATTGCAGGGAAGGTTCTTCCTTTGGCTTGCGCCTTTGGTTCCATAGACCCCACAACCGCGGTCGTTTGACACTGCCCCGTAGCCTAGTCATCAGATTCTACCAAAGGAATGAAAGCCAAGTGCCTAGCGAAATAAACTTCACCTTTTGAGACTTAACTCAGTCCTGCCTAGGGCACGTCTACTCTGTTTTAAAGGGTTAGGATAGTGCTTGTGCTTAGGGTGATGTGATGAGGCGTTGATTGGGGTGGTGCCTCTTAATTTTCCACTTTCAAAGTGTGTGCTTCTAGCAAAACATGATTTTCAAGTAAGGATTTGTTAAGATGTGGTGTCCTTTAGTGTTTCATCCTTACTTTAGTACTTTTTAGGGTTGACGTGTCTTAATGTTTTCAAACAAGTTTCAGTGGGCACGTCAAGTTCTGCACACGACTTGGTGAAAGTAGATTTCCTTTTCTTTTGTAGAGGCTCTAAAACCCTAGTGTACTCATCCTAATGATCATGCAGCTTCTATTAGATGAGTCAGTTTTAGGGTTGAGTGGTGCGGCCCAGGTCAATTCACGGTGGCTTCGCAAACACCACTCAAGAAAACGAAAGGAACACTCCAAGAATTTATTCAGAATGTTAGAGTGTACATTTTTTGTGGGGTGATGTGTTAAGGATGTGGGTCAAGTAATCATACACTACGCCAATTTTTTTCAATTTTTACAATTTTTTTAGCTTTTTCACACAATGAGAGACAGGTTACTCACTATCGGTCCTCGAGGCACCTACTCCCTTGCTACCATCGTGGAATGCGTCGCTTCGCCATCCATGCGTTGCATTCCTGCAACCGTCAAGCAAAAAGGAAAATAGGGCATTAGACGATGTGAGAATGAGAGTGGAATGAGAGTGAAAGTCTTCCCTAAGGCTTTCAAAATATTTACAATGAGAGTGAACCTAATGTTCATCTCACTCAAAGATTCGTTAGGCTTCATAGAAAAAGATTCAAATTCTTGTGAAAGTAAATTAATTTTAGAAGTTTTTACCTTAGAGATCCCTTCATGAGTTACCTCAAATGTGTGCCAGATCTCGTATGCAGTGGCGCATTGCGAGATTCTATTGAACTCCTCCGAGCTGAGCACGCAGTACAACGCGTTCATTGTTTTTGCGTTGAGCGAGAGTTCCAGGATCTGCTGCTGCGGGTATCCTGCGGTGGATTTTTCTGGGATGTCGAAGGGGGTCTCGCACCTAGCCCAAATTGTGAAGTCGGTGGCTTGAAGCCATGTCTTCATCCACAGCTTCCAGTAAGGGTAGTTGCTCCCATCGAAGAATGGTGGACGAGTCGTAGATTAGCCCTCGGAAATCCTACACGCGGAACTGCTCCCCTCCATGATCTTCTTGCCGGGTTGTTACGCCGAAACAGCAAGAACCTGCTCTGATACCAATTGTAGGAAACAGAGGCCCTACCAGGAGGGGGTGACGTAATAAAATGCGGAATAGAATATAAACAATCTCACAAAAATATCAATCACACAAATGGCACAAAGATTTTTAGGTGGAAACCCAAATCGGGTGAAAACCACCACCTAACCCTCTCGAGTTAGGATTTTCCGATCAACCAAGTTGATCAAATCCACTAAACAAATCACTTAAACGAGGGTGATTCAACCTCAATTACAACCACGCTACAAGTGCGAGGGTAGCATTCCTCAACCCCTTCTCTTCACGAGAAGGATTTTGTCCAACGAAGGAGACGGGAATTCGCAAAGCGAATACCGAACCAAAGAACAAAGATAAAATAACAAGTATAGTCCTATAGAGCCAACAAAGATTTAAACCTAGCTTCTATAGGAATTAGGAAACTCCCCTTTGCAAGGAGTGTGTCGAATCGATGACGCGGGTGCATGAGCCACGCGACGGTGCAACGTCACTCTCGTAAACTACGATGGAAGAGCAGGTGCGCAAAGGCTTGATGCTCTCAAGATGTAGAATGATGTGTCTTTGTGCGTGTGTGTTAAGAGGTGTCGTTATAGTCGCACTTGATACGTCGGTTTTAAAAGAAGTAAACGGAGGTGAGTCCGAGTGTCGGTCTCAGGGAGGCGTGGAAATCGGATTTTTTGTTTATCACTTGTTGTCACTGAAAAGGCAGAGTTTTGCTTGCGAAAGATGCGATTTTTGAAAAGTGAGAGAGAGAGATTGAGAGAGAGAGAGTTTAGGGTTAGAAAGCTCTTGGTTTTGATCATACAACTTGAACAGAAATTAAAATGGCAATTGAATGGAAAATAACTTCATTAAACATGCATTTGTAGTTCATAGCTTACAACATTAAATACATGCTTCAACAAAAGTAATGGAAAGCTTAAGGAGAGAGAGAGGGAGAGTGGAGAGCGACGAGGCAGCCACGGCGGTGGAGGAGGCTCCGTCGGCGGCTCGTCGTCTCCGGTGATTACAAGAGTGCCTAAAGCTAGCTAAGAGAGGAGTGGAGTAGTTGCAAGGGGGAGTGAATGCCTTGAATGGTGGTTGGAGGGGGTTTAAATAGAGTTAAGGGCTTCCTAAAAGAAGAAGGGGCCTTAGCGACATCCAGAGCGTCGCTAAAACCGCTTCCAAAGGCGTCGATGAAGCCCTCTCGCCGCCGGTCAGCCGCCCGCCCCATTCCTTCTCCTCGCAGGATCCGTGGCCGCTGAACGAGAGCCGTTCGATCGAAGATTGGATGGCTAAGAGTCTTCCTCGCCTGCGCTGAGATCGCGCCTCAGGCGCGTGTGTGCACGTGTGTCTCCGCCCGGCGTGCGCGCACGCGTGGGCGCTTGTGCGCTGCGATCGCGCCGCGTGGCGAGATCCTGGCCGCCCACTGCTAATCGGGAGGCCCAATTTGTCCGCGCCCTTCGCCGACCTTCAAATCCCCCCCCACGCGGCTCGAACACGCGTCGCGTGGATGCGGGCGTGCACGCTAATTGTTGGGCCACGCCCGCTCTTTTGTCGCGGCGACCGCGGGCCGGCATGCGGATCTCAGCCGTTCGATCGAAGATTGACGGCTGAGATTTGTCCTTGGCTGGCTGAAGGCGTGAATGCGGTGGGGGCGGGGCTGACGTGGCACAATCTGGGCCGTTG
This sequence comes from Thalassia testudinum, assembly GCA_037157565.1. NCBI lineage: Eukaryota > Viridiplantae > Streptophyta > Magnoliopsida > Alismatales > Hydrocharitaceae > Thalassia > Thalassia testudinum. The sequence continues at coordinate 111,148,112 of JAZHRO010000036.1, read as the reverse complement.
ATCTCCAGATCAACGGTGAGAACTTCTTGGGTCCATTGTAGGAGCTCCGGATGTCGGATTTGGCCGATCTTGAGTTTGTTGGACTCCGTTCGTCGTTCTTAATCCATCCATATGATTCGATTGCTCATCTGAGGCCTGCTTTGACAAACGCTTACACAAATGGCCATTAATACAGTTTATAAGCAATCTTGGTACATGATGCATGCAATGCTCCTATTCTACTTATGTTGTGCCTTTTATTCTAAAGATGGGCCATATTCAGCATAATTATTGCCCCCTTGTGCGGTGTTATAGCTTGGAGAGAAAGAGCTTCTTTTTGGACACAAAAGAGTGGAAAGTATGTTGCTTGGGTGTGTCTTGGTGTGTCTTGGTGTGTCTTAATGTGCAAGAGGTTCCTCTCTATTTATAGAGGCCATAGGAAAGCTTTGGAAGGATTAGGAAAGCTTCCATAGCCGTTGGGAGCAAAGCTCAAGAGAATCAGGCCGAAATCAGGAATAATGATTGCCTGATAGGGTTATCAGACGTCTGATACTGGCATCAAACGTCTGGAAGATCACTTTAAGATGTCTGAAAACAAGGTCAGACGTCTGATTTTAGGCGGGTTTCTTCCTGACTTGAATAAGATCTAAACAGGGTTCTAGCACAAGTCCATCAGACGACATACAGGATGTCTGGAAATCTACTTTTTCGTGGGAATGGATTTCCAAGAGAGTGCAACGGCTAGAAAATCTCTGAGAAGAGATTTTGGGTCAGCCGAGGCAAAATGGTCATTTATCAGACGTCTGGAAAGTTCTAAGGACGTCTGATAAGGCTCTAACGGTCATATCCCTGAGTGTTTGCTAAGCCAGCCAACGGTCCACTAATTGGACATCTGGCAAAGTCATAAGACATCTTCTAAGACGTCTGGACAGAGGTTTGGACGTTTGATTTCATCACACAGAGGTAACAAGTCCAGCCTAAATGTTATCAGACGTCTGAATCAACAGTCAGACGTCTTAAAACACATTATCAGACGTCTGATTTTTGAATTAGACGTCTGAAAATGCTGTTTGAACCCTGTATTGGTTTTCTAAGTTGTCTACAGAAAACATAAGTATCCTAGGGTTGTGCCGGTATTCCTAGGACTACTATTAGGGTACTTTGAGGCTCTTTAACATGAATCTAAGTAACAAAAATAAAGAGCAACAAAAGAAACGAAAAATAGAAAGAGTACAAGAGAAGGAAATCTATCCTATTCTTCATCTCCTTCCTTCTTCAATCCATCGCTCCTCGCGAATCTCCTCTGTTCTCCATCAAGCTCCTCCAATCCGTCCTGGATGCGAGCTCGAACTCTGTCTAATCACGTCTCCATTTGTAATTGTCCTGAAATCTAAGACTCCAAGTGCAAATGTTAAATGACGCGTGTTTTGTTATCATCAAAACAAATGATCGTGGTGCTCTAGCACCAACACCTTCCTCCCTTCATTTTCACATCAGTACATTCTCATCGCTATTAATTATGTGTCCAAATGGATCGAGGCGATTCCCACTGGAACTAATGATCACAAGGTGGTCATCGATTTTATCAAGATGAACATTTTCAGTCGGTTCGGGATTCCGAGGGTCATCATCAGCGATGGTGGAGCTCATTTCACTAATGCCCAGCTTCGTAATTTGTTGGAAAAATACAGGGTCAATCACAGAATCTCCACACCTTACCAGCCTCAGATGAATGGACAGGTCGAGATCTCCAATCGGGAGATCAAGAATATTCTGCAGAAAATGGTTAGGCCTGATCGTAAAGATTGGACTTAAAAGCTTGAGGACGCTCTTTGGGCCTATACCATATGGCGTATAAAATGCCCATCGGCATGTCTCTGTTTTGGCTGGTGTATGGAAAGGTGTGCCATTTACCCGTAGAAATTGAACATAGGGCATTCTGGGCAATCAAGCAATGCAATTTAGATTTGAGTTTAGCCGGGAAGATCAGGAAATTCCAACTCTCTGAGTTGGAGGAGCTTAGAAATGATGCCTATGAGAATGCCAAGATCTACGAGGCTCGGACCAAAGCTCTACATGACCAATTGATTTCCCGAAAGAGCTTTGAGCCGAACCAGAAGGTCTGGCTATTTGATTCTCGACTTAAGCACTTTCCTGGCAAACTTAGGTTGAAATGGAACGGCCCGTTCATTATTGATCAGATATTTCCAAATGGAGCTGTTTAAATCTCTGACCTGAAGACGGGTAATTCATTTAAAGTCAAGGATCAACGTCTGAAACCTATTATTGACCATACTATTCCAAAACCCATCTCAGACACAGTTGCTCTAGCCATGTTGTGACTTCTTTGGCTGGACTTTGCCTAGCTGACGGTGTTAAACTCAGCAGTTGTATAGTCTGACTCAGAGTTGACCCGAGCTTCATATTCAGGTGATATCTTCAGCACTCTACCCTTCCTTTCATGTCTTTTATTCTCAATGTGGACATTGCATTAGCTAGGCATGGGGGGGTGGATTCATTTCTGAATCATTTTATCAGTTCTGTGAAATTCTTGTAAATTCCATTTCTCTTCTTATATATACATAAAAAAAAATTGAATTAGGAAGGAATACTTGGGCATTCGGACCTTTCAATCTTAGGAAATATTATAGTAGGATCTGAACACTATGACCCTTCAGGTCTTTAGGCTTAATCAGCCCGGGTAACCACTAAAATGTTGATTTATTTTTCGAGTCCTCGCCATCCTGAATTCAATTTTAATTTGATTAAATAAGTTTGGGTGATAAGTACATGACTTATCAACCCGCCCTTTGATTTGAGGGGACTTTAAGCCTAAGCATCTACACATTATTTGTCACTGACTCGTTATTCAACGGTTTTAACGAAAATTGGGTAGCTAATGAACCTTTTAGGGTGATATGGCTGGCAAGTTATCTTAGGTAATAGCCTATAGGTAGGTTGTCTAGAGCCTAGTCACTGAACCACTCTCCTCTTGCTGCCATTTGGTAAATCTTAGACCAGGGAAGCCACCTACTTAAAAAGAAAAAAAAAGTAAAAAAGAAAAGAAAAAGGAGAAAAGAAAGAAAAAAGAAAACAAAAGAAATAAGCCACACTTCACCACACGAGTATGGCTAGCAAGTTGTCGGTGGTAACAGCTCATCGACCGGTTGTCCAGAACCCAGCTCAAGAAATGCACTAAAAATCCCTAAAACACTTAGGAAGAAGCGGAGAAGTAGCATAAGTCGGGGAGATATACACTCGATTCACCCTTGTGTTGACCCCATAAAAATAAAAGTAGGGAGAAAGCTACCTGATGGGAACACCATCATGAGCCCTAACAAGCTCATTTTGACCCAGAAAAGAAAACAAAAGCTCCTACACAACTGATTGGAGGTCCTAATTCCATGAATAACCATTTTGAGAGAAAAGCAAGAAAAATGGGGTAAAATTGCAATTTTATCATTGCAGTACAACAATGAGTTTTCTCATGGGTTAAACACAGGTCAAATGGTCTTAACAAGATAAAAAGTGGGCTGGTTCATTCAGAAAAGGGTTCACGTGAATTCTAGGAATTAAATGACTTCTTGTAACCCTAAAACAGACCTACTTGATTTAACAAGGTTCTGGTTAGGATAAAATTTACCTAAACCCTCTAAAAATCATGGAAAAATATTATCTAGGGTTTAGAACCTTCAATTTGGCCCTTAGGACCTATTTTGACCTAAATTAGTGTCTGAGATAAATATTTACCCTAAATTGGGTTTTTACGTAAATTACAAAGTTAAAGGTGGTCAAACCTAAAATCCAACTTCACCATTTGGTTCCTTAGGTCCAAATTAGGTTTTGCGTAAATTGCACAAATTTGCAAATAGGTCTAACCCAATTATATTTCTACCCTTATCTTTTGAAAACCTCTACAGAAACCCTCCATCATTGTGTTTGTTCCTCGTAATTAGGTCCTTTCGCCATTATAGTGGAGGGAATCCTACTCTGGTGAGAATTCGAGGGCAAGATCTCTCTGATTTCTCAGAGAATCACCTTCAAAATTGAGAGGGAGATTCTTTAAGAAATCTCCTCCAGTATGAACACAATTTGAGGCTCTATTTGGTACTCAATCTCTCATGCGAATGCATGAGAGATTCAGGTCTCCTACAAGTTTCCATCTCTGGTGAGCTTGCTGTGCTTGGAAGCTTGGCTTCTAAGCACAAATTTTTCCTCCAAGGCCTTAGACCAAAGTCACCACGCATCTCCGAAGCTTGACATTGGCCAGAGAATCCCTCTAATTCGTCTCTTCCCCCTCTGGCCAGTGGCTTAGCAAGCTCTGGCAACCTCCCTCTCTTTCCCTCATCGCCCAACCACAATACCAGTGGCAGGGTTGTCTTCCTCCTATTAGTCTGCGTCGCGCCGCACCCGCCGATGCCTCTGTAACCCCTTGGTCATCGCCGTCCTCCCCCTACTGAGCGCTTTGTCTCCGGCGACGGCAATACGAGCCAGCCACCACCTCTACCTCCCCCTTCACCTCTCTAAGCCCAGCAAAGTCCTCTCTCCTTTCTAATCATTTTCCCCTCTTTATCTCTTAAAAACACCCCTCAACGCACACAATCACCATCACCCCTTCCTACTCCGACCAGACCTTCGGTGAGGAGTCCCTGCCGCTTCACACCTCCATCCGCCTCACCAACCACCCCATAAGCTCTCCAACACTCCACTAAACATAAACCCTCACTCCACTCACCACGCCATTCCCCCAAAACACCCCTTGAACACACCCACTCTCACGCACACAGGGTGCCTAAGCACGCATACTCCAGCAGCCCCATGCCACGTCGACCCCCGCAACACATTTGCCGTGTCTCATCGAAGCCTCCTGAGCTCTTTGACGAGGCCGCAAGGCCGTTTGCGTGTTAACAGGTGTAGGAGGTCTGCCACCATTGACGCAAGCAAGCAGCTTACTTGCAAGCTCCCTCTAGGTCTCCCGACTCCAAGCTAAGAGTCCCAAGTTGTGTGGACTTCTCTTGCTCACAGCTTCAGGCAAGTAATTGCCTTCGAAGGCCGAAGTATCAGCTGAAATCAACCGAAGACTCTTGCTGCGGACGCACGCGAAGGGAGGTGGGAAGATAGTCCCACCTCGGAAGCTGTTGGCGTGCCGCAGCTGAATAAATTGAAAAAGTACATAGGCCTTATCGCCTCGTGACCACGGGGTGAGGTCCCACGCACCTTCACCCGCCTCGTCCGTGACCCGACCTCTGCGGACCTGGCATGACCCATATACCCGACCCTACACTCCTCACCCACCATCGCATGTCGGTGGACCTAGTCCCGGGCGCGTACCCTACCAGATTACCCAAGAAAGCAACTCTGGGAGAGTATGGCTAAGAGAGAAAGAGGAAGAGAGAGCGCACGCAAGTAGTGGTAGGTTTTGCTCTTGCAGGAAGGAGAAGAAGAAGAAGCCAAGGAAGAAGGTGGAGGCTAGAGAAATCTAAGGAAGGAGAAGGCAAGGCTGAAGAGGAAGAAGCTGAAGTCAGAGAGGTGAAGGGTTGAAGAAGAAAGTGGAGAAGGAACTGAAGGTAGAAGAAAGAGGAGCTGCCAAAGAAAGAAAGAAGGAGAAGAAGCTAAAGGCAGAAGAAAAGAAGCAGAGAAAGACTAAGGCATGAAATCAGAAGAAGAGAAAGAGAGAAGAAGAAAGAAAGAAAACTTCAGATCAGAGAAGAGAAAAAGAGAAGTAATAAAGCATTGTAGCACCCATAGTTTAAGACGTCTGATTCACAAAATCAGACGTCCATTTTTTTTGTGCTTTCTTTATATACATTGATATTCTGTGTTTACATTTGTCTTTTTGCACTATAACTCTGGTTTTCAATGCATATTCAATTTTTCAATGTTGTACTCTTGATTTCTAAACCCTAATTTGCTCCCTGTGTTCGACTTCGGACTTAAAACTTCGAGTAATAAAATCTATTTGTTTCCAAGCGATTTCGACCTATACTACGACACATTAATTTTAAAACCCTGATTTCGCCTCGTAAACATTTTGGTGCCGTTGCCAGGGAGCAACAGGCGATTTAGAAATCTTGATCATAATTTCTGATTTGGTTCTAACTTGATATATCTCTTTTGTTGTGATTGTTTCAGGGGAGAAGATTCAAAGGAAGACGGCCACATAGCAAACACACCCGGGGTAGGTAATCTCTGATTAGTCCTTTCTTTTATGCCCCTCATTCTGAAAAGGAAAAATAAGATAAAATCAATTAGGGCTACCTGCTTTCCATCTTTAGCTAATTCACCAAAGTTTCCTGATTTTGATTTCAACAAGAAATACTTATTTGTGCACCCATTTAAGTTAACTAGGGCTACCACCTTCTTGATTGATCCCTAGATACCATATTATTGATAACTAAATTGGATCAAAATTAGAGCCAAATTAAGGATTCCAATTTAGGGTTTTAGAGACACATCTTTCTAAGTAAGAATCAACTATCCAAAAAGAGCTGTGCTTAAGCCTTGGTTGAAGAGACTTATTCAAGAGAAATCCTAAATTTCAGGCTCTGAATCTCACTTGAATCCTAAAAGAAAGGACCTAAAACTTCTTAAAGGACAAATAGGTGAAGTTGACCCCCTTGTTGGATCAACCAACCTTGAAATTAGGTCACTTTTGCACTCAACACATCTAAAGTTCAAGTGGAATCTTAAGCACCTTTGCTCTTAAATAAAAGTGGCAGACTTAAGAGGTCAAAGTCCCCATTCTGGTCTACCTGGAACCTCAGTGACAAGAGAGGTATGGTGGGGGAAACCCTGTAACTCGTGGGGACGCTCTACCGTGTAGGGGTCATTACGAGACTCTCTCTCTCTGGCTGCCCAGGTATTTCTCACGTGGACGGCTTTCTGACTAAGGGGTATCATCCTCCTCGAACCTCTATAGTCATCCAAATTTTTGGGTGACTTGATTGGGTCCACCACATTCTACTCTCATCCAAACCATTAGTGCATGTTCGGTAGGAGGTCCTTAAGACCTCCTTCAGTGATTCACTCCCGCTGAGGCCAAGCCTCGACGTCCGTGTTTGTGCATCAACCCCACCACATAGACATCTCCTTTAACTCATCAGAACCCAATTCTCCTTCTTACATCATCATGGCACAACCAGTAGAAGAAAATAACCTTGAAAACCAACTCCAGCACCTGAATGATTTATTTCAAGCCTTTGTAAACTCGCCGCAACGTCCTATGATGCAAGATCACTATAATCCCATTGTGGTGGCGATTGAACCTAGAGTCCAAATCCTGGTTGGAGGTCCTGATTCTAATCTCAAGCCCAACATGATTTATGCTATTCCAAAGTTTTATGGGCTTAATTCTGAGGATCCCTTCCAACACATGAAACAACTCAAACATCTGGCCTAGACCTTCGGGTCAGATGTCCAAAATCAGGATATTATTCATATTGAGATGTCTTCCTTCTCCCTCATGGACAAAGCAGCTCACTGGTATCAGACTCAAATGCATCCAATCAACACGTGGGTTGAACTACAATCTGAATTCTTGAAAAAGTTCTTCCCAGTTGGTCGGACGAATGCCTTACGACACCAAATCACACACTTCACCCAGCAATCTGGAGAACCTCTTCATGAAGCATGGGATCGTTTCTTGGATCTCATGCGAAAGTGCCCCCATCATGGAGTTCCTAAATGGGAACAAGTCCAGTACTTTTACCAGGGACTCCGTGAAGATATCTGCTTATTCATCAATGCAACCTGCGGAGGAAATATCATGGGTCAACACGAAGACACTGTGTGGGAGATTCTCGAGAATATGTGCGAGAACTCCATCAGTAATGAATCCATGGGCTTATTCGACCGGATAAATGCCCGTGCATCGACGAATCCAAGGGGAGCACATGAGACACAGGTTCTATCCGCATCTATCAACTTGGAACTGATGGCCAGTCGGTTGGACAAGGTCTCTATCATAGAGAAGAAGGTGGATGAGATGACTCGACATCTGTAGCAAGCCACCTCTATGCAAAACCCATTTGCACAGTCGCCTCTTGGGAGGGAAGTTGTGCATAACATCTATCACCGATCTTCTCAGGGGATGGACCCGTATCCACCCTCGTTTGACTCTAGGACCGGAGGAAACTCCGATCTGACCTACTCTAGTTAAGGGAACTCTGAACCCTCGTACTCTGACTTTCCTGAGGTTCCTCAGACCTGTGAGGACCTCAACACCATCCAGAATGATCCATTCTCTAATACCTAGAACCCTATATGGAAGAATCATCCCAACTTCCTGTCAGCGAGAAATAATCAGAATCAAAGACCACCATATCAACCCCGTCCACAAGCTTCTCGTCCATATCAGCTACCTCAGCCTCGGCCCAACCCCACCTATCAATCTGGGCCAGCCCAAACAGATCAAATGACTCTTATCCTTCAAACTCTGGCTGACATTCAAAAGACAAATGCGGCTATGCAAAAATAGCACAAAGACGAGATCACAGAGGTTCGCAATCAACTCACCCAGATGACGAATTCCCACCAACCTAGCACACTCCTTTCGCAACCTCTACCGAAGCTAAATAACGTGCCAAACTAGAGGCGCATTATGAACCCAAATCTGGGCGAAGCCCACATGATTTATCAGGCCCCTCCTATTCCATCACCTGACGGGATGGAAGCTTCGACATCATATGTGGGATTTCAGTAGCAACCTCCTATTTTACCAACTCTGAACCAAAACCAGGTAGGACTTAATTCTTTAACAACCCGTAGTGGCAAAGCAACACAAGACCCCCCTTATCCAAGCCACTTTTAGCCTAGTAGTAACCCAAGCCCTAGGATAGTTATCCAAGACACCCCTATCCCAGATCAAGAACCTAGACCTATTCTAGAGGAACCATCCAAGCTTCCATTTCCTGAGGCCTTGACCAAGGGAAAAAGGACAAACAAACCCTTGGCTCCTGAGGAGGATCTGGTCAGGCTCTTTGAACAGGTCCATATAAACATTCCCTTAATGGATGCAATCCACTACATACCTACTTACGCACGATTTCTGAAAGAAGTGTGTACACCCAAGAGTAAGCCGCGAGCCAAAAGTGGGAGTCCGATCGTACTGTTAGAGCAAGCCAGCTCTATAATTTTGAGTAAACTCCCACCTAAGGCAAAAGACCTAGGTACTCTCCTGATTTCTTGTACCATTGGTGATACCCAATTTAACAGAGCTTTAGTAGATTTAGGAGCCTCCATAAACCTAATACCTACATCCCTCCTTGACCACCTTGAGAAATTTGAGCTCAAACCGACAGAGGTGACATTACAGTTGGCTGACCGATCTATTAAGTCACCGAAGGGAGTACTCGAGGATGTCATCGTTAAGGTGTAGGATTTCTATTTCCCAGTGGATTTCCTAGTCTTAGATATGGATGCTCCAAAAAATCCTAGGGATACACAAATTATACTGGGGAGACCCTTTCTGGCTACTGCTAGGGCCAATATAAATTATGAGGAGGGCTAAATTAAACTAAAATTCTGGAACCAAACACTAAAGATTGACATCCTTAAGGCCCAACAAGGGATTAATTGCAATGCTATAGAACAGATATGTGATATCAAGGCTGTGGTTGATGAATCGTATGTTGAGGACAACCTGATTACTTCTAATCAACCACAAGAGGATCAAAACCCACAATCAGAGGAGTCCGAATCTCACTTAGATACACCCATAACTCCTTCCCTTGCTCTTGACACACACCCTGAACTGCCTGCTGCTGTTGATAACCCCATTCTTGAGCTTAAGCCTCTTCCCGACCATCTAAAGTATGTATTTTTGGGTTCCAATCAAACATTTCCTGTAATTATCAACTCCAGACTCACACCTAACTAGGAATCCTGTCTGATTACTATTCTCCAGCAACATCATAGAGCCATTGGATGGACTCTCGATGATTTGACTAGTATCAACCCCTCTTACTGCACACACCATATCTACACCAAAGGGGGCACACGACCTTCCCGTGAAATGCAGAGACATCTGAATCCTAATATGCAGGAGGTCGTGAAAAAGGAGATCATAAAGTGGTTAAATGTAGGGATCATCTACTCGATCTCTGATAGTCGGTGGGTGAGTCCAATCCAACTTGTGCCTAAGAAGGTAGGACCCACCGTGATCATGACAGAAACTGAAGAAATCATACCGACCCATGTGGTGAACTTGTGGAGAGTCTGCATGGATTACAGAAGACTCAATTCCTCCATGAAGAGGGATCATTTCCCACTACAGTTTATTGATCGGGTCCTCGAGAAACTAGTGAAAAATAGGTTCTTCTACTTTTTGGATAGGTACTCCGGTTATAACCAGGTGGCAATCCATCCTAAGGACCAAGAAAAGACCACTTGCACCTACCCCTTTGGGACGTACGTGTTTCGAAGGATGCCGTTCGGTCTTTGCAATGCACCCGCTACTTTCAGCGATGCACGCTTGCCATATTCTCAGATATGGTAGGTGATTATCTGGAAGTCTTCATGGATGACTTTTCAGTATTCGGAGAATCATTTGACACTTGGTCCAAATCCTCAGGCAATGCATTGATGTGAATCTGGTTCTTTCCTAGGAAAAGTGCCATTTCATGGTGCCCGAAGGAATTGTCCTGGGACATCTCATTTTAGAAAAGGGCATCCAAGTCAATCGAGCCAAGGTGAACTTGATTTCAAAACTCCCTATGTCTAGCTCAATCAAGGACATCTGATCCTTTCTGGGGCACGTCGATTTTTGCCGGCGATTCATTCCTGATTTGTCGAAGATCGCATGCCCCTTGACCACTCTACTTTCTAAGGATGTACCTTTTGAAAACTCCAAGGAATGCACTCAAGCATTTGAAATCCTCCGTGATCGAGTTACCCAAGCCCCGATCCTACAGTCCCCTGATTGGTCTAAACCCTTTGAGATCATGTGTGATGCATCTGATTTCACTGTAGGAGCAGTACTTGGGCAGAAAATTGATGGGAAGCCCATGGTCATCTACTACGCTAGCAAGAAACTTGATGAGGCTTAGCATAACTACACAGTTACTGAGAAAGAGCTGCTAGCTGTAGTATCTGCCCTGAAAAAATTTAGATCTTATCTCTTGGGTTCCCGTGTTATTATTTACTTGGATCACACAGCTATGAGGCATCTCCTTGCAAAGAAGGATTCGAAACCTTGATTAATCCGCTGGATCTTACTATTGCAAGAATTTGACCTCGAGATTCGTGACAAAGCAGGAAAAAGGAACATGGTAGCTGATCACTTGTCTCGCCTTCCTTCTGAGATCATCGACCCTTTCGGACCCATCACGGAACATTTTTCTAATGAGCACCTCCTGACTATCAATACAGGGCTTCCATGGTTTGCTGATATAGTAAACTACCTGGCATCACTCTGATCTCGCCCGATTGGCCGAAGGCCAAGAAGGACAAATTACTTTCCGATGCCAAGTATTTCTTCTTGGAAGACCTGTATCTTTTCCGCATTGGTACTGATCAGATCATTCGACGATGTGTTACGGAAGCGAAAATGCAGGACATATTGTCTTTCTGCCATGACCAGGCAAGCGATGGACATTTTTCAGGTCATAAAACCGCAGCGAAAGTCCTTCAGTGCCACTTCTAATGGCCCACGATTTTCATAGATGCATACAATCACTGTTGGGCATGCACTCGTTGCCATACCTTAGGCAACATGAGTCATCGTGATATGATGCCCTTGCAGTCGATTCTTGTATGCAAAATCTTCGACATGTGGGGGATTGATTTTATGGGACCCTTCCCTGTTTCGGATGGCTTCGAGTACATTCTACTCGCTGTTGACTATGTGTCCAAATGGATCGAATCCATTTCGACTCGAACTAATGATCATAAAGTGGTTATCAAATTCATTCATCAGAACATCTTTTCACAGTTCAGGATTCCACGTGCTATAATTTCTGACGAAGGGACCTATTTCACTAACGCTCAGTTCAGGTCACTGATGACCAAATTCGGGGTGTCGCACCGATCTCTACTCCATACCACCCCCAAAGTAATGGTCTAGCTAAGCTATCAAATCAGGAGATTAAGAAAATCCTCCAGGTTACTATTCGACCTGATAGGAAGGACTGGTCATCCTGACTTCTGAAGGCTTTGTGGACTTATCACACTGCTCACAAAACCCAATTAGGCATGTCACTGATTGCACAGCAATCATAGGTCCTAATCAACCTAAATAATGTCTGAACCTATCTTAAATTGTGGATATTGCACTCATATCTTGCATATCATGCATTGCATCAGTCTATTTAGAATAAGATGAGATATCTTGCTAGTTAATGGTTTTTATTGCTATTTATAGATAATAAAGTGATCCAGGATGGAGATAGCGGAATAAAGCAATAAAGGAAGAAGAAGACTGATCCAGATAAGAGGAGTGAGGAGGATAACCTTATCCCTACAATTAGAAACCCTAGGACAGCCTTCCCAAACCCAAAACAACCTCCATTAGGGCACCTTAGCCTCAAAACCCAAACATGGATAGCACTATCCATGTTCCTATCCCTCTCCCAAACACTTAGGAACCAAAACCAACCTTAGAAAACACAAAACCCACTCTCCAGCACCTTTTAAGACGTCCATACATTTGGCTGGACGTCTGATTTCTGCAGAATAACAATCCAGGAAGCCAAAACTTATACTGACACAGAATTGGACGTCTACTTTAGTGTCCAGATGTCCAATTTTGTAGTATAAGACGTCTAACCACTATCCTGGACGTCTGATACTGCTGTTTGGTTCCTGATTTTGGGTGTTGGAAGCCCTAACTTGCCTACTTTGACCTAGGAACCCCACCGGACACCCTAGGAAACCTAAGTAGAGACCTCCTAAGCCTAGTCCACTATCCATAGCCCTACTTGTCCTATCCCTAACCCAATTGAACCATCTCTCCATACACTCTCCCACCCATACTCTCCACTCTAAACTTGCTTCCACCCTCCAAAACCTTAAGGCCGTCCTCCTCATCCTCCTCCAAGGCTCCATGGACGGCTAGCTAGAGAAGTTTCACTCCAAAGCTTCAAGGACGGCCATTGGTAGAGAAAGGGAGCAACACCCTCCTCTCTCCACTTGGGTGCACTAGCCCCCATCTTCTTCTTCTTGGACGGCCATGAAGGCTCACCCATAGCCTCTTGTGGCCGGCCATCTCTTTTGGTAGGCGTGTAGACAGGTTTGCATACCCAAGGCCTAGCCTACACCCTCACACAAGGCCGATGGCCCTAGTGGCAACTTTCCAGTGTGAGGGATTTTCTTCTATTTATATGCTTTCTAGTGTAGATGATGTGTGATAATTTTGTTTATGCATAAATAATTTCATGATGTTTCTGTGATTGATTGTCCTCATGTTTGCTTGCCTATATGACACTTTGGTTTGTTCACACCATGCACGGCCACCATGGCCTCATTTAGATGCACATAGTCACTTAGGTTTTTGCTAGTTTATCTAGATCTAGGTTTCAATTCGCTTTTCAAAATAAAAAAATCAAAAACACAAAAAGACAAAAATAGTAGCTTAGGGTAGATTTAGGTTATAAAAGCCGATCCAAATCTCGATTCGTTTTCACGCCTCCCAGAGACGAATGACCGGGACTCAAGTTCTAGAAATAATAAAGATCTATGAGAGTTTCGTATCACAAATATCTTGGACGAGTGGTTTTTGCGACTATACTACGATTTCCAACGATTTCAAAATACGCTAATGCCACTCCCATCAAATGGCGCCGTTGCCGGGGAGGTAACACGTGAGTTGAGATTTGGATTTGCTTAACTTCTATTTGTTTTGATTGTAGGGTGTCAAGATGAGGATCTGCGCACACATCGACCCGTGGTGAAGACCACAGGTATCTTTTTCGTCCTCTAGTTTATTGCTTCCTTAGGTTAGAAAAAAAGAAAAAAAAAGAAAATATATATATATATATATAAATTCAAATTCAAAATTTCAGATCTGAACTAAAAAGAAAAATCATTTTCTTTGGTGTATGTTTTAACTTGAAAACTCTTTAAACACACCAAAATCAGATTTGAAAATTCGGCCAGCAAATATTGATGATTTTCAAAAATTTATTGCTGTGAAATTAGGAGTCCAAAAATCTTGGGATTCGGTCTGGAATTATGTTTTCAAACTAGCTTTCCAGCGCCACCTTTTATTTTGAAAAATTATCACTACAAAAATTTTAAAAGTTTGCACAGTGGAAGAGGGTCAGAACAGTCTGTGCTATGATTTTTTATAAATTTAAACATTAATTCTGTCCTTTACATAAATCAGATATCTTTGAAATTTGTGGGGTTGGAAAGCCACTGAAACCTAGTTTTTTTTATGAATTTTCAAGAATTTTTGGATTTTTTCTGATATTGTTTCAAACTGAACTTCTCACATGGGGTCCATCTGGTTTGTTTGACCCCCTTGAACATAAAAATTCGTGAAAAATTTCACGAAATAGTAAAAATATTGAAAAAATATTCCCTGAAAATTTTATTGAAAAAGTAAGATCTCTACCAAATTTCATAATATTTTTCTTCAGTTATTGATCTGGGGAGTTATTTCAAGTCGAACTAAGGTCTTACTATAGATTTTAGAAGAAGCACAAACCCTAGGTAATTCACATTTGGGTTTAAATTTAGAGACTCAAAACAAGACTTTTTGAGCCTGATTTGGTTGTGATTGAATGAGAAGGAATTTGATGTGAAGACTATCTCTTATCTTTATTCGCATCTTCTCTCAAATATCCGTGAACCCATATCATTCTTTTGACCCTCAGGGTCCTCCATCTCCCAACCCAACCATGATTTCGACTCCTCCTGGTTGGGAGACTCATCCTAACCAGCTGAGATATGATTATCCTTATCCCCCAGCTTATTTAGAACCTGAATCTCATGGATCTGACCCTTATCTAGATCAGAACCAATTGAAATCCATAGTTGCTGAATTCTGGGAATATAACAAGGACTATACAGATCAATGTGCCAAGCTTCTAGGGCAAATTAGATGATCTCAGGCACAATCTTATCACTCCTCCCAGGGACAAGAGACTTGGAACAACCAGCCTAGTGGGTCTAGTGACCCATATTTTGGAACCACTAGCTATTCTACTGATTCTTGCTACCATGGGGAGGCATCCGGGACTCAGCCAACCCAAAAGGCACCTTTGGACCTAATCCATGATTTGGGTAGATCAATTAAGGAATGCACTATTTCTGATACACCTGTACCTGATGAGATATCTCTAATGAATTGGAATAATGGATCACAAGTACAGGACCACATAACACGTTCTCAATCAACTCCCTCTGTAGTCAGCCCCACTCAGGGCGATACACCTATTGATTCATATCGAAATTCGTATAACCCTGAGTGGAGAAACAATCCTGATCTTTCATGGCCACCATAGAGACCGACTTAGACTAAACATCAATCTAGGCTAGCCCAATACTCCACTCAATCCACTTTAGGGCAACCATCTAGTCCAGCCCAACCCGCAACAACCCTTGAAGATATCATGAACATTTTGTTGGACTTTGACAAGACAAATGAAGAAAGGTTGACTAAGTTGGAAAATCATGTGAAATCTCAAGGGGATCAAATCAAGAGACTTCAAGAATCACTTTATCCCGGAATGCAAATGCCTTTTCATTCCTATTCTCCACCTATTCTTTCGACCCCTCCTCCAATCTATCAAACATGCCCTTATGCGGGGGTCAAATTTGTGGCCTCTAAAAGGAAGAGAAAAGCTAAGAGCCCACCCAAATGACCTGATTTGGGCTCAACCAAAAATCATAAGACCAAACCCACATCCAGCTCTAACTCAGACTCAAGGGACAAAAAGAAGAAAAAGGCTTCTGAAGTTGATTTGACCTATTTACCCTTTCCTGAGGCCTTAAAGAAAGAGTCACAAAAGAAAAAAATGACTTGCACACCTAAAGAGGTGGTTTTATCAGCTAACATAAGTGCATTTGTTTCTGGCACTATACCACCCAAAATGACTGACCTTGGAAAACCCTTCATATCTTGTGCCATAAAGGGATTCACCTTCAACAAAGCCCTTGTGGATCTAGGGTCTTCCATTAGCTTGATTCCTATCGCCCTTTTTGACCGCACCAAACTTGGAGATCTGCGCTACACATCTGCCATCATTAGAATGGTAGATGGCTCCATCAAACTACCGCAGGGGGTAGTTCAGGATGTGATTATTAAAGTGCAAGGTCTTAGCTTTCCAGTCGATTTTATTGTCTTGGACATGAATATATCGGAGAAGCTAAGTAATTCACCCATTATTCTGGGTCGACCTTTCTTGGCTACGGCCAATGCACGGATTGACTGTTACTTAGGATGTATGGAGGTGAGTAGTGGCAATGAGAAGATTCACTTTGATATGTATGCAGCCACTAAGAAAACAAAATCAGGGTACTTTCTGGATGACATGGAAAGTGAGTTGGAGGGTAATTCGGAAGAAACTATGGCAATTGACACCTGGGTAGAACCACACGACCTGAATCAACAATCCACTAGATCACATAAGTCACCCTCCCTACCAGATCAAATCATTGATAATATGTTTGACTATCTTGTTCGACCTAGCCTAATTCAAACCCCTACCCCTTGCAATGAATCCCAGATTACTCAATTGATCAAAATGATTCATGAAATAAAAGAAACTAGTGCAAGAGAATATGATGATATAAGGAAAGAGCTTCATAGAATCCGGGATGAGCAACAAAAACCAGAAATGTTTGAATCTGGGTCAGGTGTGTCACAATCGATTTGCGATTCAGTGGTGGTCATGCAGGATTTTGTTGATCAAACACCCGAGGTGGATGATATTGATAACCCTATGGAAGCTGAGAATGGAGATTTATTTGAGAATCTTGATCTTGATATAGGGCCTGAGTACCAATCATTTCATTTTGAGGAACCAAACATTAAGGGACCTGAATATAATTTTGTTGTATTTGAGAATACCCATGAAGACATTGATGAATTAATTCAAATGATCTCATACACGGAGCAACAAAATCAAAAAGACTGTAACAACTCCTCAATCAATGATTCAGCCCATTCCACTTTCATGGAGGGACTCACTACTAAATCTAATGCCCAACTTCATCCAAGTGAGAAGAAGGAAATATCCCCTTATGAAATAGTTATTCAAGAAATTGAAAGATTATTGGGAATAACATATGATGAGTTATCAGAGGAAGCTAGGAATTTTGGGGAATCATGTGATAATTGGGAATTGGCATTGGACAATTTGGAAGAGATAAAAGAAGAAGATGAGACCCAAACATCTTTGGTAGAGACAAAGACTGATCATTGGACCTTGATTTCCAGATCTGACCACACTATGTGGGTCATGCCTTCCATTCATCACCATTATCATGACCCATATGATTTCACCCCACATGACTCCACCCATACCCCTACCACCCACATTCTCCATCACCTCTTCGGGATGCCTTCACCTTCATTCCTTCCAGGCACCCGTATTTATCTGTCTTTCTTCTGTAGCATCTGGCTGCAGATAATCCCAAGCCCCATCTACATATTTTCCCGATTATTTGGACTTGGAATTCATGGACAGCTAGTTCGCATTTGAGGTCCGCTGTTGGCGAATGAGACTAAAATTCTTAACATTTTACTCGCCATTCTCAATAATGTATTGGTATATCCTTTTTGAGCTTTCGCCCAGCTGAAGGCATTAAACTCAGCACATATAGATATCATTTGCCCCACATTCCACCATCATTTTTATACATAGCATATTTTTGTTTTAGCATATTTCCTTTTATATTGCATATTAACAGGTTGGCCGGTGCTGAATATAATTTTAGGAGCAATTACAGGTGATTTCTACCCATTCTCTCCCTGCAGCATTTATTTTCTTTTACATTCATGCATGAGGACATGCAAGAACTTAGGTATGGGGGGGTAGATACAGAAAAGCTGAAAAAAAATTTTATGCCAACACTTAGGAAAACCTCGGAGCTGCATGCAAAATGTACTATAGGACCTTAAATAAAAGAACAACCGACTCCACCTCCAGTGCTCTCATTGGAGCTAGAAATCGTTCGCAACAACCAATTCTGACTCACCCACTCACCTTTTGTTCTAAATTTAGGGTCAAGCTGATTGTAACCTGATACGAGAAATTCACGAAGTACAAATTATATGAGGTTACATGTTTATAGCATATATAGATATTGCATTCATGAATAAGATTATCTTATTAAGAGAATGTATTAGGGATTTTATCCTTTAGTTGATTCCTGTAATCTGGAATCCAGTACAAATTTTTACACACATGTAGAATTTGCAATGGATTCACAGTGAAGGTTGATAAACATCTTTAGTCTGTCGAGAAGAAGCAGTGCTTCTTCTCCTGAACCCTTGGATAGTGTTTTGGGAGTCAGGCTGATTTTCTTCCAAAAATCCACCAAATAGTGTGAGAGAGTAGAGTGTATTGGTGCTCTAAGATTAGTGCAAGGAATCTAGAATCCTAGATAATTAGGTAATGATACTCTGAGATTAGACATAGTTTTCGCTCTTGATTCCCGTGTATACATTTTTGTGCAAAATTTTGAGAGCCACCGAATAAGGCAAATACGTGGAGAGCGAGTTTTCATAAAACTAGGGCTAAGGTGGATGGTTATGACCATTCTTTACGGAATCCTCGGCTAAAAGAGGGTATTGATGTCAAGGTCAGAAATGCACCGTCCTATCCGTCTCTCCCGGTGCCGTGAGTAGGCACTTCTACCAAATAAGCCACCCAATGTCTCTTGAGTACCACCAATCCCCAATAATGCCTCCTTAACGAAGTTCATGGATGTATGCCAGTTGTCCTGTGAAAAAAAAAAAAAAAAAAAGAGAAAAGAAAAAGAAAAAGAATGATGAAAAGAAAGAAAGACTGAAAAAGAAAAAAATTTAGAAAAAGAAGAAAAAAAAAAGAAAAGAATGAATATTTAGTGTTTACTTCATCGAGTCAATACCACCAAATAAAATTGAGCTCCACCAAATATGGCCTTAACCTATTTTTCTTGTGTTTCTGACCGCCCGAATACTGGCTGAGGAATTCCAACTTAGTGTTAGGGTTATGAAAACTCAATTAAAGTGTTAATGCTAAGTGAGACCACCAAATACGAATCATATGTGTGAAATTGGTGAGATTGTGAGCTCTAAGAAAAAGAAAGAAAAGAAAAGAAAATAAAATAAAAAGAGAGAATGAATACAAAGGAACCAAAAGAGAGCATAGTTCTTCTCGTCTTGCTCTGAGTGGAGTTACTTGATAATTTAGGAATCAAGATTCTATAGTACTAATCTCTATGTAGCACCAGTCGAGAGTGAGCCACCAAATATATAATCTTTTCACTTTAAGATCCTCTACCTAAGCTTAAAGCCGGGTGGAATTCATAGAATATCTTGAATACCTCGAGGGAAGAAGTCAGCCTATCCCGCTAGAATTTTTACTAGGGGTCAAAGTACAGGCTTTAGAGGTGAATCAGGTCTTTCACTCGAATCCGTTGCAAAAGCTACGTAGCTACCTTTCACATTTGTCTGGATTTCTAGAGCATAGGATGAAAGCAAAAGGGAGAAAAATCTCTATGCAAACACTTGATAAAATAACCAGTCCCTTAGGGATCCTTGATGTAAATAATTTAGTCTTGCATTTGCTAGGGACTAGCAAGGTTTAGGCATGGGGGTGATCCAGGATGGAGATAGCGAAATAAAGCAATAAAGGAAGAAGAAGACTGATCCAGATAAGATGAGTGAGGAGGATAGCCTTATCCCTACCCTTAGAAACCCTAGGACAGCCTTCCCAAACCCAAACATGGATAGCACTATCCATGTTCCTATCCCTCTCCCAAACACTTAGGAACCAAAACCAACCTTAGAAAACATAAAACCCACTCTCCAGCACCTTTTAAGACGTCCATACATTTGGCTGGATGTCTGATTTCTGCAGAATAACAATCCAGGAAGCCAAAACTCATACTGACACAGAATTGGACGTCTAATTTAGTGTCCAGATGTCCAATTTTGTAGTATAAGACATCTGACCACTATCTTGGACGTCTGATACTGCTGTCTGGTTCCTGATTTTGGGTGTTGGAAGCCCTAGCTTGCCTATTTTGACTTAGGAACCCCACCGGACACCCTAGGAAACCTAAGTAGAGACCTCCTAAGCCTAGTCCACTATCCATAGCCCTACTTGTCCTATCCCTAACCCAATTGAGCCATCTCTCCATACACTCTCCCACCCATACTCTCCACTCTAAACTTGCTTCCACCCTCCAAAACCTTAAGGCCATCCTCCTCATCCTCCTCCAAGGCTCCATGGACGGCTAGCTAGAGAAGTTTCTCTCCAAAGCTTCAAGGACGGCCATTAGTAGAGAAAGGAAGCAACACCCTCCTCTCTCCACTTGGGTGAACTAGCCCCCATCTTCTTCTTCTTGGACGACCATGAAGGCTCACCCATAGCCTCTTGTGGCCGGCCATCTCTTTTGGTAGGCGTGTAGACAAGTTTGCATACCCAAGGTCTAGCCTACACCCTCACACAAGGCCGATGGCCCTAGTGGCAACTTTTCGGCGTGAGGGATTTTCTTCTATTTATATGCTTTCTAATGTAGATGATGTGTGATAATTTTGTTTACGCATAAATAATTTCATGATGTTTCTGTGATTGATTGTCCTCATGTTTGCTTGCCTATATGACACTTTGGTTTGTTCACACCATGCACGGCCACCATGGCCTCATTTAGATGCACATAGTCACTTAGGTTTTTGCTAGTTTATCTAGATCTAGGTTTCAATTCACTTTTTGAAATAAAAAAATCAAAAACACAAAAAGACAAAAATAGTAGCTTAGGTTAGATTTAGGTTATAAAAGCCGATCCAAATCTCGATTCATTTTCACGCCTCCCAGACGAGTGACCGGGACTCAAGTTCTAAAAAGAATAAAGATCTATGAGAGTTTCGTTATCACAAATATCTTTGACGAGTGGTTTTTGCGACTATACTACGATTTCCAATGATTTCAAAATACGCAAATGCCACTCCCATCAGTCACATCCCCGTAGAATTGGAGCAAAAAGAATATTGGGCAGTACGGAACTGCAACCTAGATCTTTCTAAGGAGGGAACCCACAGAAAACTTCAAATGAGCGAGATCGATGAATTACGCCACGATGCGTATGAGAACTCGTGAATTTACAAAGAATGGGTTAAGGCCTTTCACGACAAGCACATATCAAGAAAGATCTCCCACCCTGGTCAAAAAGTCTTACTCTTTGATGCCAATCAAAATGGATCAGACCCTACCTCGTCCAATGAATCTTTGGAAATGGAGCCATTGAGATCAGTCCACTCAGCTACGATTAAGAACCTTTCGTCGTGAACGATCATAGACTCAAACCGTTCATTGACTTGACCGATACAAATTTGGCTGAGATATCCTTTACCCTCCATTCTCCCTGAGCTCATTGCGCCTAGCCGATGGCATAAAACTCAATGCTTAATGGGAGGCAACCCATCATTTTTGAAAAACCCGAAACATTTCTTGACATTTCTACGCTGAATTCATATTGCACTTTAGGGTTCATCCATGAGAACAACCGACCCCACCTCAGGTGCCCGTACCCGAGTTTTGAAATCGTTTGCAATAGTCACTTCGACCCGTTCACCCACCCAAAACCTATTCTAATGAATGATCTAAGCTGAACTCGAACCCACCTAATTTACAATGGGGACATTGCAAATTGTAGGCATGAGGGGGTATGAAAGTGCAAAACGCCATGAAAACTCATCTCACAAGAAAAGGTTTCAACAAAAAAATTACGTATCACAAAAACACCAAAAAAATGAAAAAATCTTGAAAAAGAACAAAAAAAATTATGAGGGGAGAGAACATTTTGAGGCTATACAAATCATGAGGAGAAAAAGGGGAAAAGTAAAAAATGTCAACAAAGGAGCACAAAATGGAAAGAAAAAAAGGGAAGAAATAGTCATTAGTAAGAAATTAAGGGATTAATAAAGTTCTAGACCATATCAAGAAAAATGAAAGGAAAAAAGTGCTAATGAGACACAAAAGAGATTAATAGGAATGCTGATCTTAGGCGTCTTGGGCTAGACTCCTGGGCTTAAAAATTCAAGTATCCGCTATGATCTGGATAGTCCTCAAGAGGTTGGGGAAAATGCGAAGCTTAAGTATTAGGTCTAAGGCTTAGGGAGTATTCGACCTCGTTAACTAACCTCTGGTTTGCGGGACATGATAACCTAAGCACCCAAATCCACACATAGTCTAGTTTAGTGAGCATAATTATCAAAATCAAGCAAAAGTGTTTTAAGTGTTCTAAAAGAGTCACCTAGATTAGGAGCGACCGATCAACACAAGTTGATTTGGATGAGTTCCCAGCGCGGAGAGGTAGGAAATTCCCCTCGAAGATGCACAATAACATATCGTCTCCTCGGTGCTTGTCTCCTAGGATATTTACATATCCTACTGGGGGCACGTAAGCACCCTGTGCTGGTTTAGATGCCATGGGCAGCATTATCACGAAATGTCGATTGCCAGGGTCTGGATTTAGTTACAGAATGCCGTGGGTAGGATTATCTCAAAATCTCGAAAGCCAGGGTTCTGGGGGCTGCCATGGGTGGTGCTATCACGAAACGTCTATTGCCAGGGACCCTTCGAGGATTGATGATGGGGATGAGGAATCCGATACAGATCATGTTGAGAAGCCAATCTAAAGCTAGAAATAAAAAGAAAAGAGAGAGAAAACTCCCCAAACAAAGAAAATCCTCTGTCTCTCTCTTACAAAAAATGCACTGCAAACTGAATCGAGGCTAAAATACATTACAAGCATGGGTGCTTTAACTGCGGAGTCCAACGAACCTTAGGATAGTTCCTGTGGGCCTTAAAATCCTTCAAGGAGGATAGAGGCTAGAGCTGGTCAGGTCCGGATCTTGGTTGGTACTTGAGTACCTCTAGGCCTACCGTCGGCATTCTAACCTAATGAAAAAGAAAAAAAAGCACTCATCATAATTTGTGAACATCGAGGAACTCATGGTCTAGAACAGAAGTTAAAACCTTAAAATTTCGCTAAGGGACTAGCAAAAGCTAGGCATGGGGGTATGATGGGAACACCATCATGAGCCCTAACTAGCTCATTTTGACCTAGAAAAGAGAACAAAAGCTCCTACATAACCGACTGGTGGTCCTAATTCCATGAATAACCATTCTGAGAGAAAAGCAAGAAAAAAGGGGTAAAATTGTAATTTTACCATTGCAGTAAAACAACAGGTTTTCTCACGGGCTAAACATAGGTCAAATGATCTTAACAAGAAAAAAGTGGATTGGTTCAAACAGAAAAGGGTTCATGTGAATTCTAGGAATTAAATGACTTCTTGTAACCCTAAAATAGACCCACTTGATTTAACAAGGTTATGGTGAGGAAAAAATTTACCTAAACCCTCTAAAAATCATGAAAAAATATTCTCTATGGTTTAAAATCTTCAATTTGTCCCTTAGAACCTATTTTGACCTAAATTAGGGTCTCAGACAAATATTTACCCTAAATTAGGTTTTTGCATAAATTTCCTAGTTAAACGTGGTCAAACATAAAATCCGACTTCACCATTGGAGTCCTTAGGTTCAAATTAGGTTTGTACCAAAATTTTGACCTAAGGGGAATTCATCTTGACCTACTTTGCAAATAGGTCCAACCCAATTACATTTCTACCCCTATCTTTTGGAAACCTCTATAGAAACCCCCTATCTTTTTCTTCGCTATTTGCAATTAGGTCCCTCCACCATTATAGTGGAGGGAATCCTACTCCAGCAAGAATTCGAGGGTAAGACCTCTGATTTCTCAGAGAATCCCCTTCAAAATTGAAAGGGAGATTCTCTGAGAAATCTCCTCTAGTATGAACACAATTTGAGGCTCTATTTGGTATCCAATCTCTCATGCGAATGCTTAAGATATTTGGGTCGCCTGCAAGTTTCCATCTCTGGTGAGCTTGCCATGCTTGGAAGCTTGGCTTCCAAGCACAGATCCTTCCTCCAAGGCCTATATAAGTAGACCCAAGTCACCCCGCATCTCCGAAGCTTGACATTGGCCAGAGAATCCCTCTAATTCATCTCTTCCCCCTCTGGCTAGTGGCTCAACAAGCTCCAGCGACCTCCCTCTCTTTCCCTCGTCGCCCACCCACAATACCAGTGGCAAGGCTCTCTTCCTTCTGTTCGTCCGCATCGTGCCGCACCTGCCGATGCCTCTACAGCCCCTTCATCGTCGTCGTCCTCCCCCCACAGAGCGCTTCGTCTCCGGCGATGGCAATACGAGCCGACCCCCACCTCTGCCTCCCCCTTCATCTCTCTACGCCCAGCTAAGTCCTCTCTCCTTTCTAATCCTTTCTCCCTCTTTATCTCTTAAAAACACCCCTCGACGCACACAATCACCATCACCCCTTCCAACTCTGACCAGACCTCCGGTGAGGCATCCCCGCTACTGCAAACCTCCATTCGCCTCGCCAACCACCCCGTAAGCTCCACAACACTCCACTGAACATAAACCCTCACTTCACTCACCATGCCACGCCCCCAAAACACCTCCCAAACACACCCACTCTCACGCACACAGGGTGCCCTAGGCAGGCATACTCCGGTAGCCCCATGCCACGCCGACCCCCGCAACACATTCACCGTGTCTTGGTGAAGCCTCCTGAGATTTCTGATGAGGCCGCAAGGACGTTTACGTGTTAACAGGTGTAGGAGGTCCACCGCCATTGATGCAAGTAAGCAGCTTGCTTGCAAGCTCCCTCCAGGTCTCCCCACTCCAGGCTAAGAGTCCCAGGTTGCACGGACTTCTCTCACACATAGCTCCAGGCAAGCAATTGGCTTTGAAGGCCGAAGTATCAGCTGAAATCAACTTATGACTCCTGCTGCGGACTAATGCGAAGGGAGGTGGGAAGATAGTCCCACCTCGGAAGCTGTTGGTGCACTGTAGTTGAATAAATTGAAAAAGTGCACAGGCCTTATCTCCTCCTGACCACGGGGTGAGGTCCCACTCACCTTCACCCGCCTCATCCGTGCCCCGACCTCCGCAGACCTGGCATGACCCGTATACCTAACCCTGCACTCCTCGCCCACCATCACACGCCGGTGGGCTTGGTCTCGGGTGAGTACCCAACCCGATTACCCGAGAAAGCAGCTCTGGGAGAGCGATCCTAAGAGAGAAAGAGGAAGAGAGATCACGCGATGGTAGGGGTAGGTTTTGCTCCCGTAGGAAGGAGAAGAAGAAGACGCCAAGGAAGAAGAAGGCGGAGGCCAGAGAAAGCTAAGGAAGGGGAAGCCAAGGCTGAAGAGGAAGAAGCTGAAGTCAGAGAGGTTGAAGGGCTGAAGAAGAAAGAGAAGGAACTGAAGGTAGAAGAAAGAGGAGCCGCCAAAGAAAGAAAGAAGGAGAAGAAGCTAAAGGCAGAAGAAAAGAAGCAGAGAAAGACTAAGGCACGAAATCAGAAGAAGAGAAAGAGAGAAGAAGAAAGGAAGCTTCAGATCAGAGAAGAGAAAAAGAGAAGAAATAAAGCACTGTAGCACCCATAGTTTAAGACGTCTAATTCACAAATCAAACGTCCATTTTTTTTGTGCTTTCTTTATAAAGAAGATGGATCGACTGTGCACAAATTCCTCAATGTGCCTCAACCACACACGTAGCGTAGCGGTTAAGGTGCTGTAGAGGTGGATGGCATGGGTTCGAGCCACATCTGCCGTGAGTGGGCACGCGATTGGAGCCGTGCGATGCGCATCGAACGATGCAGATCGACCGATATCACCAATGCATGATATGGAAGAAAATTGTAGCTAAGATACTAAATTCTGGGTCTTGGGGAGATGGCAGGTAGTCTTGGGGCGACGGCGGGTGCGTCTAGGGTGGGGGATGGATGGTAGATTTGGAGACCTAAGGGCTGGACGAGGAGGGTGAGGGGGGTGTCTGCGACTTGCAGCGATAGGGGGATGGAGGAAAGGTGGCCTGGTAGAAGAGGCGCAAAGCGGCTCGGCAAGGTGGTGTGTTTCTAGTGTCGGCGGTGGGGACACATAGCCGCCACCTACTAACTACCCGTGGTCTGCTTGGGGTGAGGGGGATTTGGCCATAAAAGGGATTCGTGTAGTGGACGGGGGGGATCGTGGGCTAATCGCTTTTTCCCGCCCTCGGAAAATTTGAATTTTTGGGCTACACAGACTTTGCCTCCGCCCCCAACTCTGCGTAATATGGGGGGCTTGTGGCTGATGTGGAGGTGCCGATGACGGAGAACATCAAAGCAACGGAGATGGCCCTGCGTGGAGCCTTGGTGGGAGAGGTGACGTCTGAAATACCATCGGCGGAGAGTGTTCGCACTCTGGTAAACTCCCTATCCCTATCGACCAACTTGTGGTAGATTTCCTTTCTATCGGATACACGCTTTGTCTATTTGGGCTAGGTATGGGGGACGTTGAGAAACTACGGTTTCAAACATCTTGTTATGAAGGCTGCACGGTGATTTGGAGGCTGGTCTCTCCTTTTGACGGAGCGTTGCCTGAGAGGCCTCCCCAGAGAGTGGGGGATAGGATGGGAAACTTAGAGATCGAGGGTCTGCCTCTGCACTTGAGGTCTAAGGAGGTTGTGTCGACGATGATTTCTAGCTTCGCAATAGTGGCAGATGACACAAACGTTGGAATGCTGGAGGGGAATGGACGTCTGATGAGTGTGAAGGTTGTTGTCTTCAACACTGGATCCATAGCTGGCAGTCTGATTTTGAGATGCAGTGGCAGCTCCTGGATGCTGAGGCTAAAATTTGTAGTGGGGGACACTGTAGCAGGGAGATTTAAGTTGTCTGGATCTGAAGCTGTTGAGGAGACGACGGCTCAGGAGCTGTGCATGATTCATGGCGATGAACCTCTGGTCACCGAAGCTGGGAAGGGCTGTTGTGAAGGAGAGAAGGGGATTCAGATTGAAGAAAAAGAGGAAATGGGTGGAAAGGAAGTGGCAGAACTATCGCCCGCAACGGCAGGGAAAGCAATGCCTGTTGATGTGGAGAATGAGGAGCAGGGGATTCTGGATGCGCAGCCTGAATCTTCAAGGGATCAGCAGGACTTGCAGGAGAGGGAAAATCATAACTATGAAGGGGGATCTCATGCAAAAAATGGCAAGGGGAGATCACTGTATAGTCTGCGGCAGAGAAAATCTAAGGCCATTCTATTGATGGATGAAGATGAGGTTGCGAAGGTCGTGCAAGTGTGCAAGTGTCATGCCCTCGAGAGAGAGGGATCCAGTGAGGATTGATAAGGGTACTCACTTGGAACATGCGTGGGCTGCGCGATAAATGCCAGAGGGCATCCTTGATGAGATATTTGAGAGAATGGGGAATTGATTGTGTGCTCATTCAAGAGACACATATTGAAGGAAACTCTGACAGGCTGTGGTCTGAATTGAAAGCCTCAGGGACGAATGGCTGTGTGCAGATGGATGCAAATGGGAGGTCGGGTGGCACTACTATCTGGTGGAGGAAGAGGTGGGCTCAGTGTTTGGAGGTTCACAAAGCCAAACATATGCTGTCATGCAAGTTCCAGATCCAACAGGGGTAGGAATTTATTTGGATTACTAATGTCTATGGCCCTTGTAATGCAGCTACCAGGTGGGAGCTGTGGGAGGAGTGGTCTGCGATGGCTGATTTGGTGCAAGGGGGGATGTGGCTAACGGGTGGAGATTTTAATTGTGTGTTGACAGGGGCTGATAGGCCAAATGGTAGCACGGACAGTTCGGGTATTGGGTTTCAAATGATGGTCCATTCCCTTCAGCTGAATGAATACCCCTCTTCGGGCGTGAAATATACGTGGCACAATGGGCAGGGGCTGGCTTCCAGGCTGGATAGATTCTTCAAGAATGTGGACATCCTTGTTAGATTTCAGTTATCGAATGTGAGTGGGCTGAGTCGACCCTTCTCAGATCATACCCCACTGGTATGGGATAGTGGGGAAGAAAATCAGATGGGATCCTACTTCAAAATGAAACGCTCATGGTTTTCTGAACCGGGTTTTTACCAGATGATCAGCTCTTGGTGGAGAGCTAAAGTGGTCCAGGGATCTGCCACTGTTCGGTTGGTAGCTAAGCTGGCTGGTTTGCACGTGATCTTGAAAGAGTATGGATCTATTGTTGGACTGCTGACGGGTCAGAGGAGAAGGGAAGCTCTGGATAAAGTTCAGGAGCTGGATTCAAAGGAAGAAGCTGATCGGTTATCGGAAGATGAGCTGGCTGAAAGAAAAATGTGGCAGGATGTGGTAATTAATGAAGACCTAAAACAAGAAATCGATTGGAGGGAGAGATCCAGACAATTATGGCTTAAGGAGGGGGATGCCAATACAAAGTTTTTTCACCTTGCAGCTAGCTCTCGGAGACATGTTAATTTTATATCCTCTGTTTTGTGTGATCGACGTAGAGTCTCTTCTGATCGAGAGATTAAATCTGAAGCCATCAAATACTTTAGAGAGGCAACTAGTGCATCTAAGAGGGGGAATTGGAGAATGGCGGGCAATGAGGGTCCAAGGGTGTCGAGTGAACAGGCAAAGCTTTTGACGTCTCCTATTATTGAGCAAGAGACCTTGCAAGCAATCAGTGAATTAAACGTGGAAGGCTCTCCGGGCCCCAATGGAATACAGGTTTTCTTTTACAAGGAGATGTGGGGTGTGGTGGGTAAGGAGGTGATGGAGGTTATCAGAGAATTTAAGGTGGGGAATGCGGGTTTTGAGAAGATTAACAAGTCATACCTGTTTCTTTTGCCTAAATTAATGAGAGTAGAGCAATTTTCTGAGTTCAGGCCGATTTCCCTCTCAAACTCCATCTATCTTATCATCAGTAAGACCCTGGCTAATAGGTTGAGAATTGTGCTACAAGATCTGATTCATCCAGTGTAGGCTGCCTTCTTGCCCAACAGATCTCCTCAAGAATCCTTCATTTTGGCTCAGGAAATGGTCAGTGGTTGTTATCGTAGGAAGTGCAAGGCATTCATGTGGAAAATGGATTTCCAGAAGGCCTATGATTCGATCTCTTGGTCGTATTTATGGGAGATTTTTAGAAGAAGAGGGCTTCCTTCAACTTGGATCCAATGGATGAAATAGTGTATCACTACGACTTCTTTTTCGCCTTTGGTCAATGGCAGGCCATGTGGAGCTTCGATCCAACCTCAGAGGGGGGTTAGGCAAAGGTGTCCCTTAGCCCCATTGATCTTCAACCTTGCGGTGGACGGGCTTGCGAGGTATGCTTGCAAACTGGCTGAGGTGGGTGTCGTGAGGATACTCACTGTCTAACAGGGGAAATCTGGCCCCCACACTGCAGTATGCAGACGACACAGTGTTTTTTGTTGAGGGGTCCAGACGTGAGGAACATGTTTTGGGGCTGATGGTAAAGATTTTTGGTGACATTTCAGGGTTATGTCTGAACAAGGGTAAATCGATTTTGATTTGCTTTGGCATGAATGAGCAGGAGCAAAGGGAGTTGGAGGGTGTTTTGGGGTCTCCCTGTGCTAAACTGCCATTGAGATACCTTGGTCTACCTCTGAGGGCCACAAAACTGAAAAAATCATATTGGAATGTTCTGTTTGAGAGGGTGGCTGGTAGGCTGAAGGGCTGGAGTAGTAGATTCCTTTCTAAAGGTGGAAGATTAATTCTCCTTAATTCAGTCTTAACAGCCATACCGATTTTCTACTTCAGCATTTTTAAGGCCCCTAAATGTATTTGGAAGAGGTTGGATACAATGAGGAAGAGGTTTTTTTGGAAGGGCGCAGGACATGAGGGCGGCTTCATGCAGCCCATCAGATGGAAGCATATCTGCAGACCTAAGGAAATCGGGGGCTGGGAATTAAAGCTCTTAAGGAGTTCAACGAGGCCCTGTTACTGAAATGGGCCATCAGGATTTTGGATGGTAAGGAGGAATTGATGGAAGGCCTAATCAGGGACTGTTATGGGCAGTCTAATAGCAGTCTGCAGAGGCTTCAGCCGAAGGAACCGTTGCCATTTTGGCATTCTGTGATTGCTGCTGTCGCCAGCTATTGGCATTTTCTGCAACCAAAGCTAGGAGATGGCAGTGGCTTCAGCTTGTGGAATGAGCGGTGGTTTGACTTGGGCCTGTTGAAAGAGGTTTATCCGAGGGTGTATGGTGCTGCAGCAGATAAGGCAGCCACAGTTAGCAATCTGTGGTCCCAGGAAGATGGCTGCTGGCGGCTGGAAGAGTTATAGCAGTGTAGGCAGGGCACTCGTCTGTGGCAAGAGAGGCAGAAATTGATGGCGAGTCTGTAGCAGCTGCAACCTGTGAATAATGGGACAGATACTTACTGCTGGCAGGGTGGTTCTTCAGTGTAGCAAGTGTATGAGAAGGTTATTAGAGCAGATAATGAGATGGAATGGGACCCCATTGATAGAAAGATTTGGCTCCTAAAAGTTCCTCTGAAGGTTCAGATCTTGTGGTTATGCAGACATGATGGGCTGATCACTGGTGATCTGCGACATAGGAGGATGGGGACTATGATAAATCTATGCCCACTCTGTGGATTTCACTCTGATAATGCATCACACATTTTTGCCTCCTGCTTGGTCACGGATAAGATTTGGAGGTTGGTTTGTTTGGAACCCCTTACATCCTGGGACTCATTGTGGCAGAGGTTCATCACTCTTGGTCGATCCGTGGGGGCTATGGTAGCTGTGTTGTGGTGTGTATGGAGGGTGCGTAATGAGAAGCTTTTTCAGGAGAGATCGGTGAGATGTGAGATTATTGTAAAGGACTGCTGGTCGCTCATACATAGTTGGGCTTCATACCTGTAATTATTTTTGTGATATGGAATATACTCCCCTCTGGATTGCTATCGGATCTTGATAGCATTCCTCAATGTTTCAAAAAAAAAAAGCACCAATGCATGATCAAATGCGTGGCTTAAACGCCTGATCGCATGTAGGTGCTTGGCGTGGGCGAAGGCAGTTTAAGCTGTCCAATCTCTTGATCGGACGGCTAAGCTCGTAGGAACGTGTGCAGGCGTTGAAGGGCATTGAAGGTGAGCGGGCGCACGCAGCGCATGCACGTCGGCCATGTTCAGGCCTTTAGTGACGGATAAATCCACCACTAAAGGTCTTGAATTAATATTTTTCATGTTGTAATGTCCAAAACGCCCCCACTCCTTGCAACTATAAAAGGAGAACCCTACCATACGGATTTCTCATCCCTTCCTTCTCTCTCCCTCTCCAAGGCTTAAGTGAAGCTTATCCCACACCCAAGATGCTCCTCAAGAGCTAAAACCAAGTTTTTGCCTCCGCTCCAGAAGTAGATCCTGCGATGATGATGACGTGCTGCCTCATTCCTGTTCCTCCTACTTCGTCCTCCTTCTTGCTCCGTTACTCATCTTCCAGGAGTTGTCCCGTCTAGCTCGTCCTCCAAGCGATCGTCGAGGAGGATAACTTCTCTCTCACATTCTTTTTACTACTTTCTAGAGTAGAATTTTCCTGCTTTCTAGTTGTAATAATTTCTCGCTTTCTAGTGTAATCATTTCTCGCTTTCTTAGTTGTAAAAACATTTTGTAATATCAAGTAGATGTTCTCTCTCTCTCGCTTATTGTCTATATTGATTCCATTGTGATTATTCCACCCTTTAAACAAAAACACAAAAATATAATTGCGAATTTTGATCGACGTAGCCTACCTATGTTTGACCTGAGATTTCTTTATAGATTTTTCGGTATAAATTTTATTTATTGAACGAATTTCTTCACTACTCGAACTAGAACGAGAGGTCTTCAAAACCAACTCTGATAGCATAGTCTTTCGCCATTCAGCAGTAATTTTCGTGAGTCTGTTCCCATTTCTTTAGGCTTAGGTTTTTCTTCTCTTTTGCGAATTGATTTGTGCATAAGTAGGTTAAAAAAAAAAACAAAACAAAACACAAGCTGCATGCTAGAAGCTGCCTGCCCTTAGGATGAACCATTCAGGTGTGTACGAGTAGGCTCTAGATTTATTTTCTGCGTTGCATGCATTCTCGCATCACTGATTATTGGAAGCAAGGTACGCATCCTCTTACTTTGCATCCATATCTTCATCACGCATCTGCATTTGGACTTTATTCTTAGACCACATAATTTGTCTTGAAACGATCTAACAAGTGGTCACATTAAATTTCTGAAAAGGACTAAGTAAAGGAGGAACACAATAAAACCCAAGGAGTTGATTTGAGACATTGTGCTGCAGTTCAAAATTCAAATTCAAACTTTTACAGTGAATGCACATGTGCATGACTGCGCACTAAAGCACGCAATTAGACACTCCTAGGTTTTGACCTGCTAAGAAAGAACTCTCCTACCATTGGATACCAAAGTGCTTGAAACTTAAGTTCAAAAGTTTTGTAACTCCAAGGAGGGGGATACCCTGTCACAGATTTTTTAGGGTAGTTAAGAAGCACCACAAAAGCACAGCTTCAAAGGAAATATTAGGCCTACTTGCATCCCTTGATCTTTCGTCCTTGGAGTACTTTACCATTTGAACTTTAGGGCAGAGCACCTAAGTTCCGATTAGGACTTCATTAAGGCATTACGTAGGTCGACAATAGGCACGTAATTGATTGGGCAATTTGTATTGTCACCTACAACTGGACTAAAATCTCAAAGGCCTTAATTGATTAAAGACATAAAAGTCCTTTGGAATTGTGTTTGTATTCTTTGTGTATGCTTGGTAGGCAATCTTGGTGGAGACAACTTGTGTTTAATTCAGAACCTGAAAGAATCCTTAGGAGAGTCAATCAAGAGAGAAGAGAGATGCTAAAGAAGAGATAGTGGAGAATCAACATTCGTTGAGAGACTATTTTATCCCTACCAACCAACCTGGCCATACACTGAGAAGACCTGGGGGGAACAATCCATATGAAATCATGAGTAGTACCATATCTCAGTTGCCCTCGTTCTATGGTACTTTTAGGGAGGACCCTTACAGGCATCTGGATGAATTCATGGAGGTTTGTTCCACAATGAGATTGCAGGTGTTACTGATGACGCCCAAATGCGAACCCTCTTCCCTTTCTCCCTCAAGGATAATGCGAAGCATTGGTATCACACGCTAGATTGTAGAGTGCATACTTAGGATGCCTTGAAGGGAGAGTTTTTGAAAAAATACTTCCCCATGAGCAAGACTAATCACTATAGGAGGGAAATCATAGGTTTTGCTAAACAAGATGGAGAACAATTTCATGATGCATGGGAGCGCTTCAAAGATTTGTTATGCTTATGTTCCCATCATCAAGTGCCAAGATGGCAACTTGTAGAAAGGTTCTACACTAGATTAAATGACAAGCACAGGCAAACAGTGGATGGTGCCTGTGTAGGAACCTTTCTCACAAAAACTGAAGATGAGGCTTGGGATCTTTTTGAGACCTTGAGTGAGAATTCTATCCACCTAAATTCTACCTATTTGGATAGGAAACCTACTCTTATACAATGAGAGATTGAGGCAAATAAGGCTAGGGATACCCTGAATTTAGCCTTCCAGATTTAATTATTGAACGAAAATATGGAAAGGCTTATGTCAAATCCTAACCAAGTCACACCAAATGCCTCCGCTTCCCAAGCTTCTGAATGCTCCATTTGCTAAGGCAATACGCATGCAACTGTGGATTATCAATTGGCCTCCCAATTCCCTAACCTTGTACAGGCAGACCTGAATGTTGCCCAAGGGTTCTATCCCAGACCTCGTAATGACCCTTTTTCCAACACCTATAACGAGGGATGGAGGAACCACCCCAATTTTTCATGGAGACAGGGGAATGTCTCTAATTCAGGGAATTACTGACCCCAACCCTTTCAGACTTAACAGTATAATCAACCTCCTATTCCCTCCTAACCATCCAAGACTTCTGAGATGGGTGAGCTTAAGGCAATGCTAAAGGCCATGCAGGAGAATCAAAGCATGATCATCCAATCTCATGATAAGGCTATCAATGAGATGAAATCCCAAATTGGACACCATGTTGAGGCCATGAGAAAAAGGGAGACTGGGAAGCTTCCTAGTTCATCTGAGGAAAAGCCTAAAGGGAAAGGGATTGTTTTTAGGGAGCATGCTTAAGCGGTGACTATTATGAGGAGTGGAAAAGAAATTTCCAAACCTGATGCTCTTATAGTCCTACCTTCTGAAAGCCCATCCACCCCGACTTTCGCCCCCATCGAAGAAGAGCTGCCCAACTCTTCTCCGCTTGAAATCACCTCACCGAAAGAGGTTGTCTCCATTCCCCCACTTACCCGACATGACAACCCTTCCACCTAGAAATCGAGAGTCCCCTTTCTGGAGCACTTATCTGACTCTAGGCAGACTTCTGTTGGCTCATCTGGAGACAAAGATAGGACAGACAAAATCATGGAGACTTTCAAACAAGTGTAGATTAACCTGCCCTTGCTTGAAGCTATCAGGCAAATTTCATCCTATGCCTGCTTTCTAAAGGACCTGTGCACAAAAAAGTAGCAATCGAGGAAATAGGTCAAATCAAAAGTTGTCCTACCTGATTCTGTTAGCTCAATTATACAACATGGGACACCACCGAAACTTAAGGACCCAGGAGCCCCATACATCTTGGTGGTTGTTGGCGACCTATTTATAGATGAGGCTCTGCTTGATCTGGGTGCAGGTCTAAACATCCTTCCGAGCTACGTATATGAACAACTTGGAGGAGGCAATCTGAAGCCTTCCCATGTAATCCTCCAAGTTGCAGATCATTCTTTGAAGACACCACGGGGCCTGCTGGAAGATGTCCTCGTGAGAGTGGAGGATTTCTTCTTCCCCGTTGACTTTCTAGTACTGGACACTGACCCTACCAACAAACCGACCAAGCCCTCCATCAGATTTGGCTACCCTTTCCTTGTGACTTCTAATTCTTCAATGAATTGTCACACTGGGGTGTTAAAAATGGGCTTTGGGAATAGGAAAATTCGGCTTAATGTCTTTGATGCTTATAAACAAGCTGGATTTGAGGATTGTGACCAAGTTGAGGTGGTAGATGACTTGATTGAAGAGACAACTCCTACAATTTTATGTGACGACCCCCTTCAGCATGTCATGCTAAATGAGAATTCCCATCTCTTGGAGGAATTAGAAGGGGATGTGCTGGAACTTGAGGAATTGCTTGGAGTTTCTACTAAGTCTCTTTCCCCATCATACCTACCTAAGGTAGATCTGCTAGCTGAGATGGGGACTTTTATTATGAAACCCTCAACCATACAAGCCCCCGACCTTGAACTGAAACCCCTCCCAGACTCTCTCAAGCATGTATTCCTTGGGCCAAATGATACACTCCCTCTAATCATCTCATCTGCACTATCTGAAGTGCAAGAGGGAGCCTTGCTAGACTATTTATCAAGGCACAAGGAAGCCATAGCTTGGATGATTGCTGATATTAAGGGTATAGACTCTACACTCTGCATGTATCACATTTATACTGATGATTCCATCAAACCTTCGAGACATGCAGAGACGTCCTAACCCCAACATGAGGGAGGTGGTTAAAAAGGAGATTCTGAAGTGTGGTTGGACACTGGGATCATTTATCCCATCGCAGATAGCAAATGTGTTAGTCTAATCCATGTGGTGCCAAAGAAGGCAGGTTTCACAGTAGAAACAAATGACTAGGGTTAACAAGTGGTGACCAGACCCTCAACTGGTTGGAGGGTTTGCATTGACTACCACAAACTGAACATCGCTACCTAGAAGGATCACTTTCCCTTGCCCTTTATTGATCAAGTCCTCGAGAAATTGGTAGGGAACAAGTATTTCTGCTTTTTAGACGGATATTCTAGGTATAACCAGGTTATAGTCTTCCCTGAAGACCAGGATAATACAACTTTTACTAGTGCTTACAGTACTTTTACGTTCAGGCATATGCCATTTGGATTATGTAATGCACCGGCAACCTTCCAGTGGTGTATGATGTCCATTTTCTCGGACATGATTGACGAGTGCATCAAGGTTTTTATGGATGACTTCTCCATTTACGGCTCGTCTTTTGACAAGTGTCTCCTGCACCTAGAGAATGTCCTGAAGAGGTGTAAGGAGACTGGTTTAGTCCTTAGTTGGGAGAAAAGCCACTTCATGGTACAGAAAGGCATTGTACTTGGGCATGTTGTGTTTGAGCGAGACTTGGAAGTAGATAAGGCTAAGGTTGATTCTATTTCCAAACTCCCATTACCCACGAATGTCAAATGGATTAGATCCTTTCTGGGCCATGCAGGCTTTTATAGGCGATTCATTAAGAATTTTAGCAAAATTTCTAGGCCACTTTGCGACTTATTAGCGAAGTAATCTTCCTTCGATTTTGATTCAAAGTGTGCCGAGGCTTTTCATATGCTGAAGGAGGCCTTGACCTCTGCGCCTATTCTCCGAACTCCAGATTGGACACTCCTATTTGCGCTAATGTGTGATGCTTTGGATTACGTAGTGGGAGCAGTTCTTGGACAAAAGGTTGAGGGAAGACCACATGTGCTGCACTATGCTAGCAAGACTTTAACTGAACCATAGCAAAACTACACGATCACTGAAAAGGAATTACTTGCTGTAGTTTTCGCTCTGGAGAAGTTTAGGTCTTATCTTCTTAGATCCAAGGTGGTCATTTTTACTAATCATACGACAGTGAAACATCTCATTGCCAAGAAGGACTCTAAGCCACGTTTAATTAGGTGGATTCTACTCCTTCAAGAGTTTGACTTGGAGATTCGTGAAAAGAAAGGAGTGGAAAATGTAGTGGCTGACCACTTGTCTCGCCTTCCCCTTGATGACTCTCCATCTTGAGACATCCGTGAGACATTTTCCGATGAAACCCTTATGGCGGTAACATCAACTTCACCCTGGTATGCTGAAACAGTTAATTACTTTGTCACTGGAGAAACTCCTGTTTCTTAGGATGCACAAAAACGGAAGTGATTCGTTTCCCAAGCTAGATTCTTTCATTGGGAAGAGCTAGAATTATTTCATATTGGATAAGACCAAGATTGGAGATGATGTATGCCTGAAGAAGAGCAACAGAGTGTGTTGAGATTTTGCCATGAGCTTCATTGTAGAGGACACTTTGGTGTTAAGAAAATAGCTTTTAAGGTTCTCCAGTCTAGTTTTTGGTGGCCTACCTTATTTAAGGATTCCCATAACTTTGTTAAGGCCTGCATTAGATGTCAACGGACTAGAACGATTGGGAAGCAGAATGAGATGCCCTAACACCCTATCCAACCTATGGAAATTTTTGATGTTTGGGGGATAGACTTCATGGGTCCCTTCCCTTCGTCCCATGGATTTTAGTATATCTTGGTGGCAGTGGATTACATCTCCAAGTGGATAGAGGTCATTCCAATGTGCACAAATGACCACTCTGTGATCTTGAAATTTGTGAAGGCTAATATCATATCTTGCTTTGGCTACCCCAAGATGATTATAAGTGATGGGGGACCTCATTTCCAGAACCACCACTTCAATCGGCTACTTAGGAGTCTGGGAGTAACTCACAAGATTTCTACCCCTTACCATCCTTAGACGAGTGGCCACGTTGAAGTGTCAAATAGGGAGATCAAGAACATTTTAGAACAGACTATTAGGCTAGATAGGAAGGATTGGTCCCAAATGCTCGATGATGCTTTATGGGCTTATTGAACTGCCTACAAAACTCCTTTGGTGTGTCCTCCTTCCGGATAGTGTACAAGAAGGTGTGCCACTTACCCGTTGAACTTCAACATAGGGCACTTTGGGCTATCCGAAGTGTTAACATGGATTTAGAGTAAGTAGGTAAAGCACATTTATTGGAGTTGACTGAGCTTGAGGAGCTGTGGAATGATGCTTATGACACCTCCCAAGCTTATAAATAGAGAACTAAGGTCTTGCATGATAAGTATATGCTTAGAAAGACCTTTGAGCCCAACCAACAAGTCTGGATTTTCAATTCTAGACTTAAGCTTTTCCCAGGGAAATTGAAATCACATTGGGATGGGCCTTACATTATCACCAAAGTGTTTCCGCATGGGCTGTGGAGATCAAGAGCCCTTCCTCTTCTGCACCACCCTTTATCGTCAACGACCAACGATTAAAACCTTACGTTACTTTGGATGGCCATCTGGTTGACGAGGTCACTCTAAAGGTGCCTTAGCTCCTTTCTTTCCCACCTTAGGTAACATCTTCCCTTGGCCATTTTACTTTCAATGAGGATATTGTTTGAACCAAGCATGGGGGGAATAGGACCTGAGGCATCTGTACATAGCATTTATACATAGTGCATTCATTCATTTACTTAAAACATTGTGCAATGCATACATTTGCATTGTGATGAGTCCATTTTAATGGACTATTTTATGCCTAAGTTAGCTTCACTCTTGCATTTTATGATGTTAATAACTACATTAGATCATAGAATAATTACATATATTATTATTTAAATTTGCCTATGTTCTATTGCATTTTATAACTTATTATATATATATAAATAACTATTTTATGCTTCGTTATTTCATTAACAAATCATCTGCCTTCACCGTCCACCCTCTCCTCACCGCACTCCTCTCACCTCTATCATAACCACCCACCTTCTTTCATGCAATGCCAACCCAACTTCCACATTGGGTCATGGCTAATTTTAGTAATGGGATTTGTTAGAAGTGTTGAGGAAGATGAGGATAAAAAGCCACCCTCAACCTTCCCCGGGGGGCTTCCATCTTCTTCCTCTCACCTGTACCATGCTCCAAAGCGCACACCGTGGAGCAATGGTACCCCCTCTCTAGCAACCATGCGCGCGCCTCAGCCACCTCACCATCAGCCTTACGTGCGTACACCAGGCCTCACGCAGCCACAAGGCCTTGTGCGTGCACCTTTGTGCACTCATCTCCAACCCCAGTAGCCTCCTCCTCTTCCTCTTCTTCTTCTCCAACGGCCAACACAGAAGGAACCCACTAGTCACCGCACGGCCACAACGCATGCACAGTAGCCATTGCGCCACAACCCTACAGCCTCACGTGTCCTCTTCCTCGCGCAACAGCCCCTCACGTACGCGTGGCAGCTCTTGCGCTGCACGCAGTCTAGTAGGCTCTTCCTCTCCTTCTTCTCCATCAACTGACAAAAGGAGAGGAACCCAACAAACCACCGTCATCCCCCACAAGCAGCCCACACGTCAGACTCCCGTTCGCCACGTCGTCGACTCCTACAGACTCACCGCACCCTCATGAACTAGGCCACGCCCTCAGACGTGGCAATCGCATCCCACCCATGTCGGTGGGCCGTCATCATCACTGGCAGGTTCCTGGTCTCTGATGACCATCCCCGGTCATCGTTCATCAATCAGTGACCATCATCGTGCTCCCCTCATTTTAGCCAACTGTTATGACCTGATCCCAGATCCCTACAGGACCCAAGACCGGCCTGCCTCGACTAATCCCAAGACCTAGTTGTCCAATGAGAAATAACCTAAAGCAAGAAATATTTCACAACCACGCATGCAACGTAACTAAGCAGAAAAATAAATAAGAGTCAGTAAAGGAAAAATAGAGCGAATAGTCTCACAAAATACAGTCCATCACAACTACGATAGTGGAAAGTAACAAAAATAGTATTACATGTAACAAAATACTCACTACTACAACAGGAGCTAGGAAATAGAAAAGAAATGCAGCTAAGGCTGCGCTCGATTGGGCCTAGCTCCATCTGCAGCTAGTGGTGCTGGCTACTCAACTCCCTGACCTGAACAAGGTTATAAGATTTCGTAGTCAGTTAATGCTGAGTAGAGTGGTAACTAAAACATTTACATGCAATTTAAGTTAAGACAGACAACTAGTTATTTTTGAAATTTCCATTTAGCTCAAGTAAGTAGTTCTAATTTGTTTATTCTCTTAAGAACCAGTCATTCCTTGATCTTGACTGTCCCTCAAGGGGACGATCTTGATTGCAGTCTTTCCCATGATGTAGGATGTACACGTGGTGCTCACCTAGCCTGGAGAGTCCCCCATGGTAGTCCTACACCTAGTCAACCACCTCGAGGTCACGGTCGTGACGTAGCGGTGACTGCGGCACGCGTGATAAGCGCATGGGTAGCTATCCCACACTGGTACGCGGTCAATCGTTTCTACTAGCGGGTACGCCTAAAGGTACAGTACAGAACAGCACAGGGCCTTGCCCTCTCAAAATAGGGATCTCGCCCCTCAGAACAGAACAGGGGTCTCACCCCTCCATAGTCCGTGCACCCTCGTCCGACTATCCCAGTTTTCCTAGTGGGCCTAGAAGGAGTCGGTGTAGGGTGGCTAGTCCTAACCCCAAGCCCCATGGGGCGGCTAGCTCCCTCCCTACACTAACTAGCTCACCCTGGTATCACGTACATGAGGGCCAAAAATAGAAGTTGGTGTAGAGTGACTAAGCCTAACCCCAGGTCTCAACCCAAAGGGGTGGCTAGTTTCCCTTCTACACTAAAGGGACAGTTGCTCTCTTTAGTGCCGCGTACTCAAGGGCTAGCTCACTTCCTATTTACTAACTAATCTCTTTCCATGTATAGGAGTTCTTCTCCAAACTCCCCGTAGGGTTCATGCTGATATTCCTTTCATTTCTTTTTCAACATTTCCGATCTCACTATTCACATTATCGGTTTGATTCTTATAATAGGCAGCTCGTGATTTACTAACTGAGAAAGCATCACATCAGTAAAATAATACACTTGCCAGCATTAGGATTTAACATGCATCGCAAGTATGTAGGATCTAAAGAAAATATGGCTATGTGCAAATACTAAAGCAAACAAATTAGTAATAACAAGAAAGATAATTTCACGAAACACAATCATAGAAATGGGCACAAGATATATAGTGGTTCCCCTCCCTTAGGTACTCCACTACCTAAGCCTCCTAGCTTAGGGTTTTTAACCCGATTCTCTCAACCCTGAGAGAATCAATTTACTAAACGAGGTAATTAACGGGTTACCTCAACCCAATTACAAGAACGGGTTTGTTACAACCCAAACGAGCAAATGCTCAAAATACAAGTGAAAGCTGGTGTAAGAAAGAAAAACTCTTACAACAAGAACCTAAGCCTCTCAACAATAATTAAAATAATATTACCAATTTGAGAGCCTAGAATGAGCGTCAATCGCTTTGACAATGTGTGAAGAAATCACGTCATTGAAGTGTTTGTAAAATGTAGAGAGATTGAGAAAAGCAAACTCGATTTCTTCTCTTGAATATGTGGAAAATATGAATTATAGCTCTAGGAATTTTCTTCTCCTTTCTCTTATTTCTAGTATGCAAACAAAGAGTTCTAGGGTCTTTATATAGAGTTTAGGACCTCAAGGATTCGTCTACTAGACATTGGGAATTAATTCCCAATGTTCACATTGTTGGAATTAATTTTCTAGTCATTCAGAAATGAGCCATCGGCTACCTTGTACTGGTACTAAAGTACCTGTACCGGTACTAGCAGCTCACTGCCGCCAGTACCTGAGTCCCAGTACTAGTACTCATCATAGGTACCGGTACTTGTGACTCCCAAGTTAGAGATTACATGGGCACAGTAACCAACCAGTACCGATACTCATCATGGGAATCGGTACTTGTAAGGTTCAGGCCAGAATAAAGCCTTCAACCTATGGCCAACCTGTACCAATACTCATGATTAGTACCGCTACTTGTTGTTCACAGTTTGAGACGAATTCTCAAACCTGTGCCTTGCAAGTACCAGTACAGATGAACAGTACCGATACTTGCTTACAAGTACCTGTTTTAAGTGTTTTAATCAATTACGTATTTCGAAAATGATTGCAATATAAATCCTAATTTATCTCTAATTGATTTTTACGATCTAAGTTAAGTTCTCTTATTAAGAGGCATATACAATCTATAAAAAATAAAATCTAAACTAGAAAAAATAAAGGATCGAAGATGATCTTCTTCTCAATCCATCCTTGTCATCTTGCCTCCTCCTTATCTTCTCCTTATCATCAGGCCTCCATCACTTCTTGTTTGCCTTGATCTTCACCTAAATCTGAAAAGAACTCAATTGCAAACATTAATTCATAATTTTGTTAACACCAAAACAAGATGTGGAACAAGGTTTCAACAATCTCCCCCTTTTTGGTGTTGACAAAACTATTTTGCAAATAGATAAAATAATCTTTAGCAATGTTATCTGAAGGAAAAATTCTCATTTTAATCCTCCCCCTCAATATAAGCTCCCCCTAAAAATATTACTATTTTCCCTTTATTTTTCTCCCCCTTTTTGTCAATCGCAAAAAAAATGAAAGGGTAAAGAATATCATACCAAAAAAATTACTAATAGTAAAATGACGAATGTGGGTACCAAGCTCCATTAGGCCATCGTTCTTGATCTTCATTCAACCTATAGAAATGTTGAAATGTTCCGTTGTGTGCCTTGAACACCCATTGATCTCTTTGACTTATACCTGCAAAACAATGTAAAATATCTTTCCTAGGTACCCATTTTCTTGTGGGTCCTTTAGAGTTAGTACCTTTCAAACCTTGAGATTTATAGATCACTTTTGTGTTAGATCTATAACTCTTAGGATTTTTAATCTTTTGGTACATCCATGCATGTCTAGGTGCATGTGATTTATTTTGTGTGTTCTTCTTATTATTGAACTTGGTTTTTAAATTATTAAAAAATTCCATATTCAGCCTAGTTGTTGTTTTTAAATTATTCAAAGTGTCCTCAAAGTGTTCATAAATATCTTCTAATTCTACTATTGTTGACGCGGTCTCGATCGTGTTTTAACAGTTAATTACGTCATAGTATAGGTGATCAAGCGTCGTCAATAAATAAAAGTTTTATTACTCGAAATCCTAAGTATCCGAGGTCGAACATAGGGAGCAATTGGAATTCACTACTAATCTCAAGAATGTAATTGAACACTTAATTACTCAAAATGTAATTCAAATATAAATGCATGAGTTTGAAAAGTAATTGTGGTAAAAAGAAGAATTTGGACGTCTGATCATGGGATTAGACGTCTTAAAAATGTGTTTCCCTTCTCTTATTTTTCTTCTTCTGATTTTCTTCCTTTCTTCTTCTTTGAGCTTCTTCTTTCTTTTCTACAGTGCCTTGCTTCTTCCTTCCTATTTTCTTCTACAGTTACTTTCTCTCTATGGGTCTTCTTCTTCTTCCTTGGCTCTACTTCCTTCCTTGGTTCTATTTGCCTTCAATTCCTTTTTTTCTTCTTCTTCAGTTCTTCTCTTTTTCCTTCGCCTCTTCCTTTTCTTCTCTTTTTCCTCTGCGAAGGCTTCTTTCCTTCTTCTTCTTCAGTTCTGTTTCTCTTGGTGTTTCTTCTTTTGTTCTGTCTTGCCTTTCTTCCTTGGCAGAGCCTCCATCCTTCTCTCTTCCTCTGCTTGCAGCGGCTAAGTGTTGGCTTCTTCCTTATTCCTTCCTTCCCTGCACAGACCACAGCAAAGCAAAACCTAACCCTCTACCCACACCCGCCCGTCTCTCTCTCTCTATGTAAACCACTCTCAGCACGCTCTCCTAGAGCCGGGTAAACGGGTTAGATCTCGCTCCCGGGTCTAGGCGCACCGGAGTGAGGGTGGTGCACGAGGAGTGCTCAGGGCAGAGTCGGGTCGGGTCGCCAGATCCATGTGGTGAAATCACGGACGAGGCAGTGAGATAGGTGAGGGACCTCACCCCAAGTGCGTTCGGAGGCAATGAGACCATATCACAAAAACATTATAAATTGTT
The DNA here is from genome assembly GCA_037157565.1 of Thalassia testudinum. Classification (NCBI taxonomy): domain Eukaryota; kingdom Viridiplantae; phylum Streptophyta; class Magnoliopsida; order Alismatales; family Hydrocharitaceae; genus Thalassia; species Thalassia testudinum. The sequence goes on along the minus strand of JAZHRO010000036.1, from coordinate 111,104,361 downwards.
CCATCACGTTGTGACTTAACGATGTGGGACTAATACCCACTGCCTTCTCTCGCGTGCCCGCAGCAGACCATGCCTTTAACTCCCACAACTACAGGCTCTATTGGCCTCGCTTGCTGGGTCAACTATCTTCGCAAGACCTGCCCAAGTTCGCAGCACCTGGAATCTTGCAGTCCTTAGGCTTGGAGTAAGCGTGTATCTTCTTCAAGTTGCCATCAATGGCAGCCGGAGCTTGAGATCTATTAGACACGAAAAGAGCCTCGCAGCTTAATCAGATCACCGGGGGACCTTCGCCATGTCATGGCAAAGGTGAAGCACTAGGTGGCGAGCCGCGGGGTAGCCTAGGCATGCTTGCCTAGGTCACCCTGTGGCCGGATGGGTGGGTGTGTTCGGGGGGTTGTTGGGTAGGTGTAGAGGGACTATGGACGAGTGGAGGTTATTCAGTGATGTGAGGCGGAGGTTATGTGATGGTCAACGAGGCATGTGGGGCTGCGGAGCGACGGGAGCATCTTGCTGGAGGGTGGCCGGAAATGAGGAAGGTGGTGGTGAACAGCGGCAGTCGAGGGATGTTTGATGAAATAAAATGAGGGAGATGAAAGAGGGATAGAGGAGAATGGTTTTAACCTAACTAAAGGGATGAAGGGGACGAGGAGGCGGACGGCAGTACCTGTTGTCGCCGGAGAAGAAGACGTCTAGTTGGGGAAGATGGCGGCGACGACGGGGCTAGGGCAATGCACACGGGTGTTGCGCGACGCAGAGGAGGATGAGGAAGACGGCTCTACCATTGGTTTTGTGGTAGAGTGAAGAGGAAGAGGAGGGGGGCTCACTGGAGCTTGCTGGACCCCTTGGCCAGAGAAGGAGATGAATTTGAGGTGGAATCCCGGCCAAGTCGAGCTGAGGAGGTGCGGCCGGAGTTGGGGTTTAATTTATAGGTGCTGGCCGTGCTTCTGGTGCGTGGAGGGCACATCTTCTGCCACCGACATCTCGCCGGAGATGGAAGGTGGTTAGATACCTAAATCTCTGGTGCGTTTGCACGAGAGATTGGGTGCAGATCTAGGATCATGATCGAGCTCAGATGGAAAGGGATTCCTCAGAGAATCTCCCTTCCAATTCTGCGAGGGGATCTCTGAGGGATCAAAGAGTATTCCCTCTCTAATCCTCACCGGAGCAGATCTCTACCCAATAATGGTGGAGGGACCTGATTGTAAGATTAGCGAGAAAGATAGGGGGTTTATGTGATGGTTTTCAAAAGATAGGGACCAAAATGTGATTGGGTGTACTAAATTGCAAAGTAGGTCAAGATGACCTCCCCTTAGGTCCAAATTTTGGTACAAACCTAATTTGGACCTAAGGAATCCAATGGTGAAGTTGGATTTTATGTTTGACCACATTTGACTGGACATTGTGCGTAAAAACCCAAATTAGGTCAATTGATGAGCTAGGACCCTAATCTAGGTCAAACTAGGTTCCAAAGGCCAATTTGAATGTTCTAAACCCTAATGGATATTTTTCCATGATTTTTAGAGGGTTTAATTGATTTTTATCTTGACCAGAACCTTATTGAATTAAGCGGGTCTGTTTTAGGGTTACAAGATATCATTTAATTCCTAGATTGCACATGAACCCATTTCTAATTGAATCAACCCACTTTTTATCTCATTTGGACCATTTGACCTATGCTTTGTCTCTGAGAAATCCTGTTTATGTACTGCAATGGTAAAATTTTTGTTTTAACCTTTATTTCATGTTTTCTTCTCAGAACACTTATGCCTTCAATTAAGCCCTCTTCTAAGTCATGTAGGAGTTTTTATTCTCTTTGTTAGGTCAAAATGGGCTAGTTATGGCTCATGATGAGGCTCTGATATTACCCCTATGCCTAGCTTTTGCTAGTCCCTTAGCAAAATTTCAAGGTTTTAACTTCCGTTCTAGACCCTGAGTGTCTGTCATCAATTATGATAAGTGCTTCTCTTTTTCTTTTGTGATTAGGTCAGATTGCCGACAATAGGCCTAGAGGTATTCAAGTACTAACCAAAATCCGAACCTGACCCGCTTTAGCCTCAGTCCTCCGCAAAGGCTTTTAAGGCCCATAGAAACTAACCTAGGGTTTGTTGGACTCCGCGGTTAAAGCACCCCTGCTTGAGACATTTTTAGCCTAGGTTCAGTTTGCAGTGTGTTTTTGTAAGAGAGAGACAAAAGATTTATTTGTTTGGAGAGCTTTCTCTCTCTTTTCTTTTTATTTCTTGCTTTGGATTATCTTCTCAACACGGTCTGTATCGAATTCCTCGTCCCCATCATCAATCCTCAAGGGTCCTTGGCTGTCGATGCTTCGAGATAACACCGCCCATGGCAACCCCCAGAACCCTGGCTTTCAAGATTTCGAGATAATCCTGCCCATGGCGTTCCATGGTCGAATTCAGACCCTGGCAATCGACATTTCGTGATAATGCCACCCATGGTATCTGAACCAGCAGAGTGCTTACATGCCCCCAGTAGGATATTTAAATATCCTAAGAGACAAGCACCGAGGAGATGATATGTTGTTACTCATCTTCGAGGGGAATTTCCCACCTCTCCACGCTGAGAACTCATCCAAATCAACTTGTGTTGATCGGCCACTCCTAATCTAGGTGACTTTTTCAGAACATTAAACTCTTTTGCGTGATTTGGATATTTATGCGCACTGAACCAGACTGTGTGTGAATTTGGGATGCTTAGGTTATCGAATCCTGCAAATCGGAGGTCAGTTAACGAGGCTGAATACTTCCTAAGCCTTAGACCTAATACTTAAGCTTCACATTTTCCCCAACCTCTTGAGGATTATCCAGATTTTAGCAGATACGTGAATTTTTAAGCTAAAGAATCTAGCCCAAGAGGCCTAAGATCAACGTTTCCGCTAATCTCTTGTTATGTCTCCTTAGCACTTTTCTTTTATTTCTTTTCTTGATCTGGTCTAGAACTTCAGTTAATTCCTTAATCTTTTACTAATGACTACCTCTTTTTCTTTTTCTTTCTGTGCTCCTTTTGTCATTTTTGCTCTTTTTCTCCTCCTTATAATTATGTGGCTCACAAAATTTCCTCCCTCCCCCATTTTTTTATTCTTTTTCATAATTTTTCAATTTTTTGTGTTTTTGACATATGTGAATCTTTTTTGTGGGATTCCTTCTGACTTTTTCTTGGTTCTATATGTATGCACTTTATCACCCCCCCATGCCTAAGTTTTGCAATGTCCTCATTGTAAACGGAGGGTGTGAAATAGTGTTGAGGTCAGGGACTTAGAATAGGATACATCGGGTGGGTGAATGGGTCAAAAATGACTGATGCGGATGATTTCAAGCTCTGATACATGTACCAGAGGTGGGATCAACTATCTAAGGCTGAACTCAAGGTGCAATGGACGTGGAGTACAGATGGATAATCAGACGGGTCTCTGTTTTTGGAATGACGGGTTGCCTCCCGTTAAGCACTAAATTTGATGCCTTCAGCCGAGCGGAAAATGTGGTGGAGAGGGAGTAGTCAAATCAGCGAAATTTTGTAAAACAAGCACCTTGATTAAGAGCCTGGTTGGTCCAACCAAGTGCTTGTCAAGATCAGTAGGTTGATGATGTAGCCCAAACCCAATAAGTCTGGTGGGTTGATAGATGCAGATCAACAGATGCGGAACCCACCATATGTAATGAAGTTCTAATGGATATGGAAGTGAAAACTCGGGTTCAGGCTGAGTCGAATAAGCTTGGTCAGAGTAGTGTTCCGAAAAATAATCAATGTATGGTGTGGAAACCCTACAAGGGTGATCAAGGAATGATGGCTCCTGATTTTCGGTCTGATCAATACCTGATACCTGGTATAGATATGGAGTTGAATCATCTGCAAACAGCTCAGTGAGAGGTGAATCGGAATTGAAATTAAGTCCGGTTGCAGGTCGAGGTAGAGAATGGGTTTTGATTGATTCTGTATATGTGGAGCCAGTGGCTTCAAAGAGAATTGGCTTGTTATAATCAGGAAGCATGTTTTCTCCGATGTTATAGTCAAATTTGAGATTGTCGGAGAGTTTGCGAAAATCAAAATCTGAATTAGATTCAAGATCATGAGTTCCACCACAGAATAAATCATATGCTGTAGATTCAGCAACTTGACTGGGTTCTAGCCTAAATGTTAATTTTGAGCTTAAAAAGGTGTCCATATCTGGTAGAGGCTCAGATTCTAAGCTAGTAGGGCAGACCCAATTGAAACCCTACTCGTCCAACTCCTCGATTTCTGTATCGTAAATTGGCGTGACTTCTGAAAAATCGATTAGTTCCTCTGAGGATGTTGGCGAGGGATACTCATCAAATAGAGGCCCAAAATCATATTCTTCATTGAAAGATTGATCTTCCTCATATGAGGCCTTGAAATCTTCAAAATAGATTTCAGATCTAGGTTTTAGGCTTAGGATGTGGGTTGAATCATTAGAATCTAGGTCTGAATAACCTTCGAGGGTCACCTTATCAGAATAAGGGACGGGATTTACACCCTTGAGAGGTTTAGTTCTACTCTCATTATTGTAGGAGTTTTGGAATTCTAGAATGGGCTCAACATGGTATTTTCCTACATTTGGAGCTTGCCAACCTTCTTCGATATTAAGCACATTATACTCCATCTGGGTTGGGAATCCACAACCATTTTGTGCCTTAAACCCGAGATCAGATTGATCCTAGATGTTGTCCCAAGATGGTTCATCCTCTATTTGTGGTATATACGGGTACTTCTGGTCAATAACTTGTTTTACTAATCTCATTATCTCTTCCCATTTTTCAAGACTATCTTGGTGTTGCTTCCAAAGTCGAGGATTTGTCATACATTGAAGGTATTCAAGATTGTGAAGTTTTTCTATCTCAATGTCTCCAGTATTGAGCAAGTCACGGGTTGATCCTTTTGTGGCTTCTGCTAATAGTACTTGGGCACAAGTTATGATAAAGGTTGTGGTTGTTGGGACATCAACCTGAATGTTTCCTACTGGTGTTGAGGTTTCTTCTTTTTCATAGAATTTCATGGCATCTTCAATCATTTTATCTCTCATGGATCTCCGATATTCAGGTTTCTTGAATGGTAGTCCTAAATGGTTTGGCTACATATTTGGATCAGGTGGTGGAATCAAGATGTAGAATCAAGTTATGAAGTGATCAAATCTGAATAATGAGTCCCACTGAAAATGTATGTGTGTGCTTTAAAGAGAAAAGATGAGGGACTGGAGATGTTTTTGACCCAATCAAGACACCCAAAGACGTTTGGATGACTATGGAGGTTCGGGGCAGATGGTACCCTTGGATCAGAAGATCGTCCACCTGAGAATTACCTGGGCAGCCAGAGAGGGAGAGTCTCGCAAAGACCCATACATGATAGAGCGTCCCCACGGGTTACAGGGTTTCCCCCACTCGACCTCTCTTGTCACTGAGATTCCAGGTAGATCAGAATGGGGACCTTGACCTCTTAAGTCTACCACTTTTTATTTCAAAGGTGCTTTAGGGTTCTCACTTGAACTTTAGATAGTTTTGATGTTGTGACCTAATTTGGAGGTTGGTTGACCCAATGGGTCAACTTCACCTAACCTGTCCTATAGATGGCAGAATGATTCTAGGCTTGGGGCCTAGAGATCACCCTAATTTGACTCCCAGTTTATTAGGTCCAAGATTTTAAGATTCAAGTGATCTTAGAGCTCAACTTTTCTTAGGGTTTTGTCTTGGGTAGCACACTGATGCGGGAGGGTTTATTTCCTTTTATGAAGGCATGTGTGACTAGCACTTCAAGACCCTACTGTAGAAACCCTAATTTGGTTCTATTTCCAATCCTCTTTTTCTTTTTGAAAAGGTTCTCTTTGGAATTAAAAGCAAGAAGTGTGTTGTCCGCCGAGATTAAGCGTGATTTCTATTAGGCACATGAATTTGTGGGATAGAATCTAAAAAAAATCGCTCCAACTTCAAGAAGATTTGAAAAATTTTCGCAAAATCAGGAAACGTTTTCCTTAAAGATGATGATTACTATAGAAAGAAGGCAATTGATTCCTAAATTAATTTTCTTTCTTTTGTCTTTCAAAGCTTAGGGGATAGTTTAAGGAAGAAAAGAAATTACCTACCCTAGAGTGGTTGACTTGCAGGAGGGATCTTCTCGTGAAATACCTGTAAGATCACAACAAAGCAAAGTAGGGCAACTTAGTGTTCAATATGATAAAAAAAAAGTAGAGACTAGTGATAAATTGCGCGTTGCTCCCCAGAGATGGTGCCAAAATGTTGACGCGGTCTTGATCGTGTTTTAACAGTTAATTATGTCATAGTATAGGTGATAAAGTGTCGTCAACAAATTAAGTTTTATTACTCGAAAACCTAAGTATCAGAGGTCGAACACAGGGAGCAATTGGAATTTACTACTAATCTCAAGAATGTAATTGAACACTTAATTACTCAAAACGTAATTCAAATATAAATGCATGAGTTTGAAAAGTAATTGTGGTAAAAAGAAGAATTTGGACGTCTGATCATGGGATCAGATGTCTTAAAAATGTCTTTCCCTTCTCTTATTTTTCTTCTTCTGACTTTCTTCCTTTCTTCTTCTTTGAGCTTCTTCTTTCTTTTCTGCAGTGCCTTGCTTCTTCCTTCTTATTTTCTTCTGCAGTTACTTTCTCTCTACGGGTCCTCTTCTTCTTCCATGGCTCTGCTTCCTTCCTTGGTTCTGTTTGCCTTCAATTCCTCTTCTTCTTTTTCAGTTCTTCTCTTTTTCCTTCGCCTCTTCCTTTTCTTCTCTTTTTCCTCTGCGAAGGCTTCCTTCCTTCTTCTTCCTCAGTTCTATTTCCCTTGGCATTTCTTCTTCTGTTCTGTCTTGCCTTTCTTCCTTGGCAGAGCCTCCTTCCTTCTCTCTTCCTCTGCTTGCAGCGGCTAAGTGTTGGCTTCTTCCTTATTCCTTCCTTCCTTGCATAGACCATAGCAAAGCAAAACCTAACCCTCTATCCACACCCGTGCATCTCTCTCTCTATGTAAACCACTCTCAGCACGCTCTCCCAAAGCCAGGTAAACGAGTCGGATCTCGCGCCCGGGTCCAGGCGCACCGGCGTGAGGGTGGTGCGTGAGGAGTGCTCAGGGCAGAATCGGGTCGGGTCGCCAGATCCGTGTGGTGAAATCACGGACGAGGCAGTTAGATAGGTGAGGGACCTCACCCCAAGTGCATTCGGAGGCAATGAGACCATATCACAAAAACATTATAAATCGTTCCATTACGTTGTGACTTAATGATGTGGGACTAATACCCACTGCCTTCTCTCGCGCGCCCACAGTAGACCATGCCTTTAATTTCCACAACTGTAGGCTCTGTTGGCATCGCTTGCTGGGTCAACTATCTTCGCAAGACCTGCCCAAGTTCGTAGCACCTGGAATCTTGCAGTCCTGAGGCCTGGAGTAAGCATGTAGGTTCTTCAAGTTACCGTCAATGGCAGCCGGAGCTTGCGATCTATTAGACACGAAAAGAGCCTCGCGGCTTAATCAGATCACCAGGGGACCTTCGTCGTGTCATGGCGAAGGTGAAGCACTAGGTGGCAGGCCGCGGGCGACCTAGGCGTGCGTGCCTAGGTGGCCCTATGGCCGGACGGGTGGGTGTGTTTGGGGGGCTGTTGGGAAGGTGTAGAGGGACTATGGACGAGTGGAGGTTATTCAGTGAGGTGAGGCAGAGGTTATGTAATGGTCGGCGAGGCGTGTGGGGCTGTGGAGTGACGGGAGCATCTTACCGGAGGGTGGCCGGAGATGAGGAAGGTGGTGGTGAACAGCGGCGGTCGAGGGATGTTTGATGAAATAAAATGAGGGAGATGAAAGAGGGGATAGAGGAGAATAGTTTTAACCTAAATAAAGGGATGAAGGGGATGAGGAGGCAGACGGCAATACCTACTGTCACCGGAGAAGAAGACGTCCAGTGGGGGAAGATGGCGGTGACGACGGGGCTAGGGCAGCGCGCGCGGGTGTTGCGCGACGTGGAGGAGGATGAGGAAGACGGCTCTACCACTGGTTTTGTGGTAGAGCAAAGAGGAAGAGGGGGGCTCACCGGAGCTCACTGGACCCCTTGGCTGGAGAAGAAGGAGATGAATTTGAGGTGGAATCCCGGCCAAGTCGACCTGAGGAGGTGCGGCCGGAGTTGGGGTTTAATTTATAGGTGCTAGCCGTGCTTCTGGTGCGTGGAGGGCACGTCTTCTGCCACCGACGTCTCGCCGGTGATGGAAGGTGGTTAGATACCTAAAACTCTCGTGTGTTCGCACGAGAGATTGGGTGCAGATCTAGGATCATGATCAAGCTCAGATGGAAGGGGATTCCTCAGAGAATCTCCCTTCCAATTCTGGGAGGGGATCTCTGAGGGATCAGAGAGTATTCCCTCTCTAATCCTCACCGGAGCAGATCTATACCCAATAATGGTGGAGGTACCTGATTGTAAGATTAGCGATAAAGATAGGGGGTTTTGTGATGGTTTTCAAAAGATAGGGACCAAAATGTGATTAGGTGTACTAAATTGCAAAGTAGGTCAAGATGACCTCCCCTTAGGTCCAAATTTTGGTACAAACCTAATTTGGACCTAAGGAATCCAATGGTGAAGTTGGATTTTAGGTTTGACCACGTTTTCCTGGATATTTTGCATAAAAACCCAAATTAGGTCAATTGATGAGCTAGGACGCTAATCTAGGTCAAACTAGGTTCCAAAGGCCAATTTGAATGTTCTAAACCCTAAGGGATATTTTCCATGATTTTTAGAGGGTTTACTTGATTTTTATCTTTACCAGAACCTTGTTGAATTAAGCGGGTTTGTTTTAGGGTTACAAGATGTCATTTAATTCCTGGATTGCACATGAACCCATTTCTGATTGAATCAACCCACTTTTTATCTCATTTGAACCATTTGACCTATGCTCTGTCTCTGAGAAATCCCATTTATGTACTGCAATGGTAAAATTGCAATTGTAACCTTTATTTCATGTTTTCTTCTCAGAACACTTATGCCTTCAATTAAGCCCTCTTCTAAGTCATGTAGGAGCTTTTATTCTCTTTATTAGGCCAAAATGGGCTAGTTATGGCTCATAATGAGGCTCTCATCAACTATATTTGCATGCAACTGATTGTTAGTCTCTTTTGATATTTCTAATTCCATTTGTAAACATGATTTATCTACTTCTAATGTTTGATAATTATTCTTTAAAACCTTATTTTCATTTTTAAATAACCTAGCTTTATGATATAGTTCTTCATATGCTTCTAATAATTCTTAAAATGAAAAATCAGGGTTTACCTTTTCTTCTGTATCTTCTGTAGTTGCTGCCAAACATAGATGAGCGATCTCGTCGTCATCCGATTTGCTAGAGTCGATGTCCATGTCTAAGTCGCTATCATCCCATGTTGCATTTAAAGCTCTCCTCTTCTTCTTCTTGACTTCTTTTGTGTCTTTCCTTTTGTCTTCCTTCTTCTTGTTCATAGGGCAATCCCTCCTCAAGTGTCCCTTTATCTTGCAGTCATAACAAATAACATTAGCTGAAACTTTATTGATTTGCTTACCTTATTTTTGAAGAAATCTTTGAAACTTCCTTGTAAGTGTCTCCATCTCTTCATCTTTGGATTTCGAGGTTGTTGAGTCTGAGTCCTCCTTAATTGCTTTAAAAGTAATGTTCTTCCTTTTGCTAGACATCTTCTCCTCCTTGTTCCTCTTCATATTTTCTAGTTGGACTTCGTATGCCATGAGGCTTCCAATTAACTCATCTAAGGAGAGAGTAGAAAGATCTTTTGCCTCTTGGATTGCTGTGGTCTTTGGAGACCAATCACTTGTAAGTAATCTTAAAACCTTACTTACAAGCTGCTCTTCTTTTAGCTTGACTCCTAGATTCTTCATAGGATTCATGATCTCTCCAAATCTTGTGTACATCTCCTTGATCGTTTCACCTTTCTCCATCCTGAAACACTCATAATTCTCGGTTAGAATAGAAATACGGGTTTCTTTTACCTTGTTTGTACCCTCGTAGGTGACCTCGAGAGTATTCCAAATCACATATGCTAACTCGCACACTGAGATGCAGTTGAATTCTTCTCTTGATAATGCACAATACAGTGTGTTCATCGCTTTCGCATTTCCTGCGATCCTTTTCTTTTGTTCTGCCATCCATGCCACTCCTTCTTGTGGCTCTGGATCCATGTACTTCTCTTGGACAAACATCCATGAATCCTCATCCATGGCCTTGAGGAAGATTTTCATCCTCCTCTTCCAGTATCCATAGTCTGTCCCATCAAAGTAGGGAGGACGTGTGGATGACTGTCGTTCGGTGCGCTTTACTGGAGATGCCATAGCGAAAGAGAATTGTCACTTCTTTTCGCAACCAACTCTGATACCACTTTGTAGGTTCTAAAGAAAATATGGCTATGCGCAAATACTAAAGCAAACAAATTAGTAATAACAAGAAAGATAATTTGCACAAAACACAATCATAGAAATGGGCACAAGATATATAGTGGTTCCCCTCCCTTGGGTACTCCACTACCTAAGCCTCCCGGCTTAGGGTTTTTAACCTGATTCTTTCAACCCTGAGAGAATCAATTTACTAAACGAGGTAATTAATGGGTTACCTCAATCCAATTACAAGAACGGGTTTGTTACAACCCAAACGAGCAAATGCTCAAAATACAAGTGAAAGCTGGTGTAAGAAAGAAAAACTCTTACAACAAGAACTTAAGCCTCTCAACAATAATTAAAATAATATTACCAATTTGAGAGCCTAGAATGAGCGTGAATCGCTTTGACAATGTGTGAAGAAATCACGTCATTGAAGTGTTTGCAAAACGTAGAGAGATTGAGAATAGCAAACTCGATTTCTTCTCTTGAATATGTGGAAAATATGAATTATAGCTCTAGGAATTTTCTTCTCTTTTCTCTTGTTTCTAGTAAGCAAACAAAGAGTCCTAGGGTCTTTATATAGAGTTTAGGACCTCAAGGATTCGTCTACTAGATGTTGGGAATTAATTCCCAATGTTCACATTGTTGGAATTAATTTTCTAGCCATTCAGAAATGAGTCAACGGCTACCTGGTACTGGTACTGAAGTGCCTATACCGGTACTAGTAGCTCACTGCCGCTAGTACCTGAGTCCTAATACCAGTACTCATCATAGGTACCGATACTTGTGACTCCCAGGTTTGAGATTACATGGGCACAGTAACCTACCAGTACCGGTACTTATAAGGTTCAGGCCAGAATAAAGCCTTCAACCTGTGGCCAACTTGTATCGGTACTCATGATTAGTACCGGTACTTGTTGTTCACAGTTTGAGATGAATTCTCAAACTTATGCCTTGCAAATACCAGTACAGATGAGTAGTACCGGTACTTGCTTACTAGTACTTGTTGTAAGTGTTTTAATCAATTATGTATTTCGAAAATGATTGCAATATAAATCCTAATTTATCTCTAATTGATTTTTACGATCTATGTTAAGTTCTCTTGTTAAGAGGCATATACAATCTATAAAAAATAAAATCTAAACTAGAATAAACAAAGGATCGAAGATGATCTTCTTCTTCTCGATCCATCCTTGTCATCTTACCTCCTCCTTATCTTCTCCTTATCATCAAGCCTCCATCACCTCTTGTTTGCCTTGATCTTCACCTAAATATGAAAAGAACTCAATTGCAAACATTAATTCATAATTTTGTTAACACCAAAACAAGATGTGGAACAAGGTTCCAACAAAGTAAACAATGTAGCTCGTGCTTTACTAACTGAGAAAGCATCATCAGTAAACTCATACATTTGCTAGCATTTAGGGTTTAACATGCCTCTCAAGTAAATAGTGTAGCTCAAGCCATATTCATTTGTTCCTTCCCTAGGGTTCATTTCTCATCCTAGGGTTCATTCAAGTTATTCTAAACATGCAGTTTCTTTGTTTAAATCATCATTTTAAGGCAAGACACTCTACCGGGAAACACGGGAGGAATGGGGGCTCGGATCGCAGATCTCATCGCCTCCGCAAGTCCTGCATACTCAACTGGCTGGAGACCTATACAATTGACCAACCACATTAGACGAGTCCAAAATCGTTTACAAGTGACCTTAACTCGTAGAGGAACTCAAGTGGAAAATAATGGTACTTCATTTACGGAAATTCGATTCTGTTTGGGCCCAAAATGGGCCAAAAACATGCATACTATCCACAATCAAACATCTGGGACTAAGCCCAAATGTCATAAAAGATGTTAATACTCGCCATGGGTTTCCTGCGGCTTCTTCGGACGTCCGGATCCTTCTGCGATCGTCGAGGGGAGTTCCTGATGTCGCACTCTCCTTCCGGTCGTCTAGGAGTGCAGTCAGACGTCTGACGATGTGTCCAGACATCCAAAAACACCTCGAAGGGCACACCCCACACCTTTCCAACACTCTACACCTGTGTACACATGCGTAGAGCTAAAAATGGCTACTGTCTCTTCTACATGGGTGGAAACCATGCAGAAAATACGTACCTTGGCACTAAGCAAGATTTCAGGCGTCTGGCTTCAGTTCCGGACGTCGCCCTGCTACTCTAGATGTTTGGGATGTGCTTCAGACGTCTGATACTAGAAAATATCCAGTACGCAGAACTCTCGCGAGCCTTCTTCTCCACGCGAACTCCTCCGTGTCGCTTGCAGCTGCAACACTAGCAGCTTCAAGAGGTCGCGAAGCTCTCCTTCGTGAGCTCCTCCTCCTTGCACGAGCTCTCAGCCCCTCCTGCACGAGCTCCTCCGAGCTCCTACGTCCTCCTCTCGAGCTCCCAAGTTCCTCCTCCTCCGGCTCTCGAGCTCCTCCTCAAGCTCCACCGAGCTCGCGCCATCACACCCACAACAAGCCCCTCGCACATGAGCTCCTACGAGGTCGCTCCCTCTCTCCTCTCATGCACTCGCTCACACTCTCTTCCTCTCTCACACTCACTCACGCTCTCTCTCCCTTTCTCCTTCACGCCCTTGCTCACTCACGACAGTGGGGCATGGACGAGGACGGTCGCCGACAGGGGGAGAAGATGCAGGTGGCGGTGGCTGGTGGTGATGGAGAGGGTGCATGGGTGTAGGAGTTTAAATAGAGATGGGTTAGGGTTTGGGTGAGGAAGGAGGGGGTATGAGTGTCGCCTGCACACGGGAAAGGAAAAGGAGGTACGATTTTCCCTACTTTCAAACGTCTGATGAATACTCCAGATGTCTTATCCAACCCAAAGAGCAGCAGGTCATTTCACTAACCTTCCTTGAGCTTCCCACCGTCCGCCGCAGCTCCACGAGCGTGCATGACGAGAGGAAACTAATCCTCTATTTTGCGTTTAAATTCTTATTACATTGAATGCCATTGAAGAATATAGTATTTTGTAGATTTTGATTATTATATTGCTAGATATTTTGAGAAGACCTCCCTTATTTACTTAAATGCTTTATCAACACTTGTGAATGCTATAAGTCTCATTTGAAAGAGGTTTTGGTGTCGATTCTTCACGATTTTAATTGTGGACCTTTGTGGAAGAGTCTAGCAAGTTCTAATAGCCTCCTTGCCTCCCCGTGGAAATGACCCACTCTTCTATGAGTGGTTTTTATCTTAATTGTTGACGATTGATTTTCCACCACTCAATTTTTTCTTCGACAACTTATTTTCTTAAGCAAAAATTGATCGTTCAAATGGCACCGTTGCTAGGGAGGCAACAACACTAGTAAATTCGTGAATATTCTTTCTGTTTGCATTAAGTTCTGATTGAGATTATATTCATTGATCTGTCATTTTTTTCTATGCGAGGTACATCGAATGAGACATGTGCGTACGATGGAGAATATATTTTTTTTATCGACCTTGACACCCCGAAGGGGCAGCAATAGGTGCTTGTGGGCCTTGATCCCACGCCCGTGACGATGTACGGAGGAGCCTTTCCTGATTAAGTTATTAGATCATGGTTTAGATTTAGGATGATAGACTTAGGATTAGTTATTTGTTTTCTCGCCCTTGTACTCTGGGGCTAGTTTTTAGGGGAGTGTCCCCAATTCTTTAGGCTCTAGGTTTATTTTTAGTTAGTTCTTTTGATTGCGCATTTATTATTATTTAAAAAAAAATCCAAACTGCTTGCTAGAAGCTACATATCCATAGGACGACCATCTAGGATTGCTTAAGCAGCATTTAGATTTTCATACTGCATTGTGTGCATTTTTGCATAGAAGAGTGCTGGAGCAAGGTATGAATTTCTTATCTTCCTGCATCAGTTATCTGCACACGCATTGCATCTAAACATAATTAAAGAAGACCACTTTAACTGATTTGAAAAGATTAATCAAGTGATCATATTGAAATAAAACATACAGGAAGTGTTTGAATAACTTGATTACGATTTTCAAAAGAAAAATAACTTTTCACGGTGGATGCACTCTTCCTGCATTAAGCACTCACTATAGGCACTGCACTAGGACTTGGACCCTTAAGGCTATAGGCATCAATCTCTTTATCGGTGCAAACCCTCCTATCTCACTTTGAAACAGTGGTATTAATATTTTTCGAAGTGATTTGATACTCTAAAGAGGGGGACACCCCTTAAAGGAATTCAAGGGTAGTTAAGAGGCACCGCTAACGTATCGCCTCAAAGGAAGGGTTCACCCTACTTGCATCCCTTGGTTCCACCCTTGGAGTACCTTTTTACTTGAGCATCTGATAATATCATTGCAGTAAAGTGTACATCTTTAGGGCACTTGAAGGTTAATTTAGGGTGCGTAATTGCTTAACAACTTGATTGATCACCCAAAAAGGACTAAAAGTAACCTCAACCTTCTTAACAATCATTGACTAAAAATTTTAAGTAACTCATTTCTCTTATGCCACTTACGTGGGAACGGGGAAAAACTACCTTCCTATATTTAGCCAAGCTGAAGAATTGGAAGAGGACTTAAAGAACTTTAAATCAACAAAAGACCTCTTGACTTGTGTTTGCTTGGTGTATGCTTGGTAGGCATTCCCTTAGAAATAGTCTTCTCTTCAACCCTGAGCCTGATAGAATTATAAGGAAAGCTAACCAAGAAAGAAGAAAAATGGTTGAAGAAAGACTTGAAGAAGAGATTAAGGTTGGTGAAAATCAGAGAACCTTGAGAAACTATTTCCTCCCTACAACCCACCAAGCCCTACCTATCCAATGACCTGGAGTGGATAATCCATATGAAATCAAGAGCAGCACCATATCTTTGATCCCATCTTTTTATGATACTGCTAGGGAGGATCCTTACAGGCATCTTAAGAAATTCACCGAGGTCAATTCCACGGTGAAGCTCTAGGGCTTTATTGATGAAGCCCTGATGAGGACTCTATTTCCATTCTCCCTAAAGGATAAGGCCAAGCACTGGTATCATACCCTCGATGCAAGGGTAAATGTTTGGGCCACCCTTAAGGGAGAATTTTTGAAAAAGTATTTTCCTATGAGTAAGGCCAACCATTATAGAAGAGAGATTATGGGTTTTACTTAACAGGAAGGTGAGCAATTTCATGAGACTTGGGAGCACTTTAATGACCTTCTTAGGTTATGCCCCCACCATCAGGTGCCAGGATGGTAGTTGGTCGAAAGGTTCTATAACGGATTATCTGAAAGACACAGGCAAACCATTGATGCAACCTGTGCAGGAACCTTCATGACCAAAATTGAGGATGAAGCCTGGGCATTATTTGAAACATTAAGTGACAACTCCATACATATGTCCTCTGCCTATCAAGAAAGAAAATCATCAATCTTGCATAAAAGGATAGAGGCCCATGAAGCTGGGCTACTTAGGATTTAGCTTATTAGATTCAATTATTGAACAAAAACTTTGATAGGCTTTTAGCAATCCCCGGCATGAACCCACAAGCAGCCTCTATCTTCTAGGCTTCAAGTGAATGCTCCATTTGCCAAAGCACAATGCACGCCACTGCGGAGTGCCACCAAGAAAATCAATTCCCTGAGTTGATTCAAGACGACCTGAACGTGGCCCAAGGTTTCCTCTCACCTCCTCGTAACAACCTGTATTCTAATACCTATAATTCAGGGTGGCGGAACCATCTAAACTTCTCATGGAAGCAAGGTGATGCTTCCAACTCAGAGAATGCAAGACCCCTACCTCCCCAACACATATACCAGCCATCCTATGAAAACCCTCCTCATCATAAGCCTTCTGAGATGGATGAACTTAAAGCTATGATGAAAGCGATGCAAGAGCATTAGAATATGGTCATCCAATCTCATAATAAGATGATTACTGACATGCAATCGCAAATTGGTCATCTTACTGAGGTAGTTAGGCAACATGATCCAGGGAAGTTGCCTAGCTCTTTTGAGGAGAACCCAAAGGGCAAGGGGATTGTATTCAAGGAGCAGGCCCAAGCTGTGACCATGCTGAGTGGAAAGAAAATCGACAAGCCTGATAGCACTCTTGCGGTCACATCTCAGGATTCCCCTCCTACACCTAACTCGACTTCCATCTCCACCGAGGAAGAGCCACACTACTCTCCCTCACTTGAAATCACCCACCTTGAGGATGTCGTCAGTCCACCACCCCTCTCCTGCCATGACAACCCCTCTACCCAGAAGCCGAGGGTGCCCTATCCAAAGCGCCTATCTACTCCTGGGGAATCTTCTGTTGGCTCATCTGAAGCCAGGGATAAGACGGAGGAGATTATGGACACTTTTAGGCAAGTCCATATCAACTTACCTCTGTTGGAAGCTATCAAATAGATCCCGTCCTATGCCAAGTTTCTAGAGGACCTGTGCACTCAGAAGCGTCGATCTATGATACCGGTCCAAGCCAAGGTCATCCTGCCTGACCATGTTAGCTCGGTTCTCCAACATGGAACACCCCCCAAAGTGAATTACCCAGGGGCCCCGTATATTTCAGTGGTTATAGGTAACCAACACATTGACGAGGCTCTACTCAATCTGGGTGATGGGGTGAACATTTTATCGAGCTCTGTCTATGACCTTCTGGGAGAAGGTGAGTTAAAGCCTAGTCCAGTCATCCTCTAGGTCACAGACAGATCGCTTAAGACACCATGGGGATTACTCGAAGATGTCCTGGTGAGAGTGGAGGACTTCTTCCTCCTTGTTGACTTTCTTGTGCTAGATACTGACCCATCTAATAAGCCCACAAGTCATCTATTATTCTGGGACGCCCCTTCTTGGCCACAGCCAACGCCTCTATCAATTGTAGATCAGGGGCACTTAAAATGGGCTTTGGGAACAAGAAGATCCGGTTGAATGTTTTTGATACTTACAAGCAATTCGAATTTGAAGATTGTTCTCAGATTGAGGTTGTTGATGAAATAATTGAGGAGGCTACTCCAACACTCCTATGTAGAGATCCCCTTCAAAAGGTCATATCTAAGGACCATCCTCCGATTATTGAAGAAACTAAAGGGGATATAACTGAATTAGAAGAGTTGATGGGGATACACACAGAGTCTCTGTCCCCACCCTGGACCGTAAAGGTAGATCCGCTACCTGAGGCGAGGACATCTCAACTTAAACCCTCAATCCAAAAGGCTCCCGAGTTGGAGCTGAAACCCCTCCCGAGCACATTGAAGTATGCTTTCCTTGGCCCTAATGACACTCTCCCTATTATTATCACATCTACATTATCTGAATCATAGGAGGGAGCTCTACTTGAGTGTTTACAAAGGCACAAAGAAGCAATTGCTTGGTCAATTACTGATATTAAGGGTGTTGATCCCTCCCTTTGCATGCATCTTATATACACAGACGAGTCCATGAAACCCTTTCGAGACTTGTAGAGAAGGGTTAACCCCAATATGCGGGAGGTTATTAAAAAGGAGATTCTGAAATGGCTGGATGCGGGAATAATATATCCCATTTCAGATAGTAAATGGGTCAGTCCTATTCATGTGGGGCCCAAAAAGGTAGGAATCACTGTGCAAGAGAAAGACCAAGGAGAGTTGGTAACCACTAGACCCTCAACTGGTTGGAGGGTCTGTATTGATTACCGTCGTTTAAACATGGCTACCTAGATGACCATTTCCCCTTACTGGTTATCGATCAGATTTTAGAATGATTGGCAGGAACAAGTACTTTTGTTTCCTTGACAGGTACTCTGGGTAAAATCATATAGCCATCTTTGCTGACGATCGGGAGCATACCACCTTCGCAAGTCTGTATGGCACATTTGCATTCCACCGAATGCCATTCGGGTTATGTAATGCTCCTACCACTTTCCAACGATGTATGATGGCTATATTTTTTGATATGATCGACGAGTTTGTTGAGATTTTCATGGATGACTTCTCCATTTATGGCTCACCATTTGACCTATGCCTTTTGCACCTTGATAAAGTCTTAACCCGTTGCGAAGAGGCAAAGCTGGTGCTAAGTTGGGAGAAAAGCCACTTTATGGTCCAGCAGGGCATTGTGTTAGGGCATGTAGTTTCTGAGAGAGGATTAGAGGTGGATACCGCAAAAATTGATTATATCTCTAAGCTTCCAATGCCCACCAATGTTCGTCAGGTTAGATCTTTCCTTGGCCATGCTGGGTTCTATAGGCCCTTCATTAGAGATTTCAGTAAAATCTCTAAGCCATTCTGTGAACTGTTAGCGAAGGATGTCTCCTTCGATTTTGTTGATTGATGTGGCGAGGCTTTCTAAGTCTTGAAGAAAGCCCTTATTACCGCGT
Source organism: Thalassia testudinum (assembly GCA_037157565.1). Taxonomy (NCBI): domain Eukaryota; kingdom Viridiplantae; phylum Streptophyta; class Magnoliopsida; order Alismatales; family Hydrocharitaceae; genus Thalassia; species Thalassia testudinum. Next base: position 111,085,692 of record JAZHRO010000036.1, on the reverse strand, counting down.
TGATTCTCCAAGCACCAGATTGGACCCTCCCGTTTGAGCTAATATGCGATGCTTCTGTGATTTCACAGTGGGAGTGGTCTTAGGTCAAAGGGTTGATGAAAAATGATGTAGACACAATTATTGAGGGTAAAATGCCTATTCATGCATGTTCCTAGGCTTAGATTTGCATTTCATGCTATAAATATTGCATAGCATGCATCATTCTGCATTAAGAGTAGTTGTATATAATTTAGGTTAATTACATGCTTTTTGTGGCCATGAGAGAATGATATTTATTTTGTAGCCTTGGATCGATGATCCGACCATACGGATCTGATCAAGACGATGATCAGAGTCCAACGCCTCCGAAATCGCCTCGATTGGAGTCCCATAGCACCATATGCAGTCCGACGAAGATCAACAGCCAATGGACTAGGTGACATAATTTGAAGCTTCAAATGAAAAATCCAACCATGCGGATGGATTCGGGTCAATGATCGCAGCCCAACGGCACGAAAATCGACTCAATCCGACCTCTACAGCAGCCCCTACAACAAAAAGAAGATGGACGGCCCAGATCACGCCATGTGGTGCAACCCAGGTAGCCATGTGGACTCACGTGCCACTGCACGCATACAGCAGCACAGGCACGTGCACGTGCTCAGCGGCAACGCATGTAGGCTCATAGTGCGCGAAGCACGCTCCAGCGTAGCAACAGTGTGGGCACGTGGGCTGTCTTCAGTGATGTTTGTGGTGGATCTTCAGCAATGTTTATGACTATCACTAAATGTCCTATATACGAATTTGATTCTTTCCTCCACTATAAAAGGACCCTTGGCCCTCCCGTTTTTCTTCATCTCTTCCTTTCTTCCTCTCACCACCTCCAAGGCTCTAGGGAGAGCTTGTCTCAAGCTCAGGATGCTCCTCTAGAGTAAAAAACCAAATATTTTTCCTACTTCTCATCCCCATTTGTGGAGCATCCCGTGGCCACCCTCTCACCACCCTTCGGGAAGAAGATCCTTGCCACGACGCCATCCTGCCCAATCCTTCGTCCTCCAGCTATGTCCTCCTTCGTCCCGCTCCTCACCACCTTCCTCCAGGTGACGTCAGAGTGAGTCATCCTTCAAGCGATCGTCGAGGGGATTTTCTCATCTCCATCAATCATTATTGCTTTCTAGTGTAATTTTTCCCACTTTCTAGTGCAGTTTTTCTCACTTTCTTAGTTGTAGGAAACATTGGTTTCAAAAATATATGCAATTGTTCCTCTCTTTCTCTCTTTCCTTTTTATTTTACAAGTAGATTAGCTAGATTTTATTGACCTGATCTCTTGCCCTGTTAAAAGTACCAACAAAATTAAAAAAGACAAAAATAACCAAAAATAAATAAAAGAAAAATGCAGATTTTCAAAACCAAACATTTGCCTCCTTGTGTTCAACCCAGGACTCACTTTTTGAGTTTCGATTATAAATTTTATCTGATAGACACGTTTTGCGAGCTACGACGACAGGTTACTTCAAACCTCGATTTTAATTCATGAAACGTGCCCCCATCATTTTGAAATCGACGACGGCGCCAAAATGATCGCATGAGTTTTGCATGTTTGAAATCGGTGTTACGAGTAACCCATTGTCATAGTTGCAAAACTCGTGATCAAATAAAATTTATACCGAAACTCCAAGGGAGTCCCAGGTCGAACACTGGGAGGCGACGTTTACTTCAAATGAAAACCGTGCTTCGATTTGTTTCTTTTTTAGTGTTTTAGGGTTTTGTTTTCTTTTTGTTTTTGAAATAAAAAGACAAGCAGTCACAAGAGAGAGATGGAATCAAATATGATATATTGCATGATTGTGTATTACAATAATCTATGAAAGCATAAAAAGAGAGGGAGGTGAGAAGATCTCCTAAAGCGACTGTTCAGGGAGATGACGGCACCTGGCAGAAGCTTGAATGGAATTGGGAAGCAAGATGATGGAGGTGAGAAGTGGGAGGACGTTGGGTAAAGGAAAGCTTCAGCATAGCTCTGGAATGGAGGTGAGAAGGAGGAGATGATCTGCTACCGGAATAGAGGTGGGAGGACGGCTCCAAGGCGACCTTTGAATGGGGATGGGGAGTTGGAGTCTTTGGTGGGGTAGCTTGCTAGAGCTTAGGAGTAGGTGGGAGTAGAGTAGGTAGAGATGGCTTGGAAGGGAGGGGGTGTAGGTCCTTTTATAGTGGAGGAGAAGAGGCTAAAATAGTTATGGGACCATTAGCGACCTCCAGGCCATCACTGGAAATGTCGCTGTAGGCAACTCATGCCCGTTGGCGTGCGTAGCTGGCCTTACACCTGCAGACAATTAGCAACGACTGTAAGCATCACTAAATGTCTGCCAGGCTATCACTAAAGAGCCACCCACTGCTCATTCTCCGCTGGCGCTGCACTGTGCGCTCTCTTTGTCACACGTGCAGAGGCACAACTGGCCAATGGGCTGTTACCCATGACAACTTGCCAGCCATTCTCGTGGGTGAAGTGTGGTTTTATTTTATTTTTTTTCTCCTTTTTCTATTTTTTTTTTCTTTTTCTTTTTCTTTTTTTTTGTTTTTAAGTAGGTGGCTTCCTTGATCTAAGATTTACCTAAAGGCCTGAGAGAGAAGCAAATGGCATCTAGGGTTTGGGAGGGGGCGATGCCTGGAAGGTGTGAAGGTCCAGGAGATGGCGTCAGAGAGAGAGGAGGGAAGAGGCAAGGACAACAAACCGGGCAGCTTACGAGGTAGGTGATCTATGGAGATGGAGGAGAGGAGGAAATACTGATATAGTGTGTTTTAGATGCAGAAGAAGGGGGCATATGGCGGCGATGTGCGGTAATCTGATTGTCTATTTGGTGTGAGGGGGAAGGGGACACAGGAAGGACTCATGTAGAAGGGTGGGGTTTACAGTTCAGAATGGAAAGAAGTAGCAAAGAAGACATGGAGTGATGGGAATGACTCCCACACCACCGCTGGCTGGCATGGGACAGGCCTATGATGTTGAAATCCCTCATTCTGAAGACATCAGGGAGGCAGAGATTGCAATAAGGGGCGCCCTTGTCGGAGAAATACTGTTCGGAGCTTACTCACCAGAGAACATCCATGCTATGGTTAGATCTCAATCTTTGTCCTTTAAGGGTTGGAAGGTGTCATACTTGGGGGGCATTGATTTGTATTATTCGGCCTAGGCATGCTGGATGTGGAAGGACTTCATTTTCACACAAGTGTTTTTGAAGGGATGACTGTTCTATGGAGGCTAGTATCGCCGTTTGACGGTGCATTATAGGATCGTCCCCCTTAGAGAGCGGAGAGGAGACAGGGTATCATGGAAATATGGGGTATTCCACTTCATCTTAGGAATAGAGTGGTGGCTGGGGTGCTGGCGAGGTTTGCTTCCCTGACAGAGAATACTAGGGTTGGCCTCAGCAAGGGTGATGGTAGATCGATTAAGGTGGAGGTATCAATCTTGAGAGGGGGCCTAATTCCGAATAAATTAATCCTTAGAAGTGGAGGTAGCTCCTGGCTTCTCAGACTAAAGCTTGCTGTGGTGAAAGACAACAGGCATCGGTAGGGGTCTTTTGAAGTACAAGAGGAAACGAACACTATGCCAAACGGTGACAGTGAAGGTAATACCGTGCAACCTGGCCAACCGGAGGCTAAGAAGAGGAAGGAGATACATGTGTCTGAATTGCTGGAGGAAAACTTCAGTGAGATGGATCACACACCTGCAAACAAAGCCATGGTTTAGGAAGCCAGAGTGGGAAGGGAGTTGGTGATTAGCAATATTGGTCGGCAGGGGGAGGAGCCTGAAAATCAGTCAGCAACACAAAAATCTGATTAATTCTCCTTCATGAAATCACGGAGAGTGGAATACGTAGTGGGAGTTTCATCGGAAGGTAAATTGGTGTGTTCTCCCTATAAATTAAGGAAAAGAACTACTAGTGTTGGATAGGAATTCATGGAAGGAAAGCTAGCTGCCATTCTAAAAGTTGAGAAGAGGGTTGTGGGAAAGCCGGGGAATTCCTGTTCTAGGGAATGAAATTCATCACGTGGAATGTGGGTGGGTTGCATGACGGGGTCCGGATAGCATCCTTCGCTTGGTATTTCTGTGAGTGGGAAGTCGATTGTGCAATGTTGTAGGAAACACATATAGAAGGAGGAGCAGAGTCTCTTTGGCAATCTCTTTTGCAAGGTGGTCAGGCAGACATCAGGGTAGTCGATGCACAGGGCAGGGCAGGAGGTTTGGCATTATGGTGGAAAAATTCTAAACTGATGTTAAAAGAGGTCTGGAAGGGACAGTTTCAAGTGCCATGCAAATTCCAATCGATGAGGGATAATCAAGATCTGATTATATCTTGTGTATATGGCCCCTGTGCGGATAATATGAGGGCTAATCTTTGGAATGAACTACTACAGGTGGCAAATAGAACTGAAGGGGTGTCTTAGCTTCTGGGTGGAGATTTTAACTGTGTACTCTCTGAGAATGACAGAGGGACTAGAAGAATGGACTGAGCATCACTCAGTTTCCAGATGTTGATTTCAGAGCTGAGTTTGAACGAATACCCATCTGCAGGAGTGAATTTCACATGGAGGAGTGGTAACAGGTTGGCTTCAATACTGGACAGGTTCTTCGGCAGTGTAGAGTTGATGGAGAGATTTCAGCTCTTATCGATGATTGGAATGCCCCGGCCTTTCTCAGACCATACCCCACTGGGATAGTGGGGAGGGGTCTCATACCAATACATACTTTAAGTTCAAGAAGTCTTAGCTTAAAGAGGAGGGGTTTAGAGAAATGATCATCAGTTGGTGGAATTAGAAGCTGATTCATGGGTCGACAACCTACTGGTTGGCTGGGAAATTTAGGGAATTGAAGTCTATGCTGAAGGAGTATAGGCAGATTGTTGATATAATGAGAAGTCAAAGAAGAACTGAAGCTCTTGCAAATCTACGCATACTGGATCAAAAAGAAGATGCTGGAAGGTTGAACAAGGCTGAATTGGAGCAGAGAAAGCAGTGTAAAGAGGTGATTCGTGTCGAGGATGTGGTGAGAGAGATGGACTGGAGGGAAAAGTCCAGATAGCTATGGCTGAAAGAGGGTGATGCGAACACAAAGTATTTTCATGTGGCTGTAAGTGCTAGGAGGGTGAACCTTATTTCCTCATTGAAGAAAGACGAAACCATGATAACCTCTGAAAATGATATTAGGAGGGAAGTCATATGGTATTTCAGGGAGGCCACCAGAGCTGCAGATAGGGGCTGCTGGAGATTGGCATCATCTGGTTTTTCTCGAGTGGAGGAGCAGCCAGCAATCAGATTGGCAGCTGACATAACAGAGCAGGAGGTGATAGAGGCTATGAATGGGTTGAATGTAGAAGGGTCTCCAGGACCAGATGGATTTCAAGTGTTTTTTTACAAGGTGTTTTGGCAGGTAGTCAAAGGTGATGTCGTGGAAGTCATTAAAGAATTCCAAGGTGGGAATTTTGGGGTGGAAAGATTAAACAAGTCATATCTATTCCTGCTTCCAAAAAGACATGGGGTTGAGAAACTATCAGAGTTTAGACCAATTGCCCTTTTGAATTCGATCTACCTAATCATTAGCAAAGTGTTGGCCAACCATTTGAAAGGAGTTTTTTCATATCCGATCAGTCCTGTACAGTCATCTTTTCTCCCCAATAAATCACTACAGGAGTCTTTCATTGTAGCACAAGAGATGGTGGCAGGGTGGAGCAGAAGGAGTAATGCCTATTTGTGGAAGGTGGATTTTAGTAGATCCTATGACTCTGTTGCATGGTCCTATTGATGAGAGCCTCATCATGAGCCATAACTAGCTCATTTTTACCCAATAAAGAATATAAAAGCTCCTACATAACCTAGAAGAAGGCCTAAATGAAGGAATAAGTGCTCTGAGAAGAAAACATGAATTAAAGGTTAAAACTGCAATTTTACCATTGCAGTGCATAAACGGGATTTCTCAGAGGCAGAACATTGGTCAAATGGTCTAAATAAGATAAAAAGTGGGTTGAGTAAATCAGAAATGGGTTCATGTGCAATTTAGGAATTAAATGACATTTGGTAACCCTAAAACAGACCTGCTTAAATCAACAAGGTTTCGGTCAGGATAAAAATCAAGTAAACCCTCTAAAAATCATGGAAAAATATCCTCTAGGGTTTAGAACACTTAATTTGGCCTTTGGAACCTAGTTTGACCTAGAATAGGGTCTTAACTCATTAATTGACCTAATTTGGGCTTTTACGCAAAATGTCCAGTCAAACGAGGTCAAACCTAAAATAAAACTTCACCATTGGATTCCTTAGGTCCAAATTAGGTTTTTACCAAAATTTGGACCTAAGGGGAGGTCATCTTAACCTACTTTGCAATTTAGTACACCCAAATCATAATTTGGTCCCTATCTTTTGAAAATCATTGCAGAGAGCCCCTTAATTTCCTCGCCACCTTTGCAATCAAGTCCTGCCGCCATTGTTGGGGCAAAATCGACCTCCGACGAGGTTTAGAGAGGGAATACTCTCTGATTCCTCAGAGATCCCCTCCCAGAAATGGAAGGGAGATTCTCTGGGGAATTCCCTTCCATCTAAGGCCAATCACGATCTCTAGTGTGAACCCAATCTCTCGTGCGAACACACGAGCGATTTGGGTATCCACCCTCTTTCCTTCTCCGACGAGCTGTCGGAGATAATTGCGCAGCCCTCCGCACATTAGAAAGTTCGGCCAGCACCTATAAAAGGATCCCCAAACCCGGCCGCTGATCTTCAAACTTGTCTTGGCGAAGATTCACCCAAATTTTCCTCTCTTCCATCTCCGGCCAAGGAACCCACAAGCTCCGGCGACCTCCTCCCCTCCTTCTTGTCGCTCTGCTGCCATACCAGCAGCAGAGTCCACTTCGCCTCTTCTTCATGCATCGTGTCGTACCAAGCGAGCGTTCCCCTGACCTCGTCCTCGTCGTCGCTCTCTCCCTCAAGGTTCTTCTTCTCCGACGACGGCAGCTGCGAGCCATCCACTCCGCTGCCTCCCTCCCTTCCAGAACACTCCAGATACATTCTCCATTTTCCCTTCTCTCTTTTCCCCCTTACATTTCATTTAATTACCCCTCGACACTGCCTGACCACCCTCATCTTCCACGTCACCGGCTGACCTCCGGCGAGTAGCCCCCATCATTCTGCCCCTCCACACGCCTCGCCAACCGTCTCATAAGCTCCGCCTCACCACAAGGAACAACCTCCGCCCATCCACCATCCCTCTAGGCCTCCACCACAGCCCCCCGAACACCCCTACACTTCCGGTCACAGGATGACCTAGGCACGCACGCCTAGGCCATCCCACGACCTGTGGCACCGTGCACTACCTTCGCCTTGCCACGGTGAAGGTCCCCAGCTGGTTTGATTAAGCCGAGAGGCTAGTTTTGTGTTTGGCAGTATTCCAGCCCCTGCTGCCATTGACTGTTGAAGCAGCTTCGGAGCAGCTCCAGGCTTCAGGACCTCCAGCCTTCAAGTGCAGCAGACTCGGGCGAGCAGTGCGAAGACATCAGGTCCAGCAAGGAGCGCAGCGACGTCCGCAGCCTTGGCAATCGAAGAAGAATCTTCTGCGGGTGCGCGCGAGAGCGGTGCTGGACTAATAGTCCCACATCGGTGAAATGCGAAGCACAGGTATTATTTAAATTACTTTTGTGCTACTGTCTATTCGCCTTCGAACGCACAGGGGTAAGGTCCCTCACCTAGCGCTCGCCTCGTCCGCGGTTTCACCTCGATGATCTGGTGGGCTCCGACTCGACCCAATCTGAGCACACCTCACGCATCACCCACTCGCCGGTGCGCCTGGTCCCGGGTGCGAAATCCGACTCGATTACCCGCGGCTCTGGGAGAGCGTCCTTTGAGCGAATTACAGAGAGAGATGTGCGGGTAGAGGGACAGGGTAGATTTTGCTCCCCTGTTGTGCAGGCAGGCCGGGCGTTGAAGAGAAGAAACTTAGCCAAAGAAGAAAGAGAAGCAGCAGCAAAAGAAGAGGTAGAGCGAAGAAGAGAAGAGAAAGAAGAAGAAGACAGAAGAGAAAAGAAGCAAAGGTAGGAAGAAGATCAAAGGAAGAAGAAGACCTGTAAGATCAAAAGAAAAGAAGAGCCTACGCAGAAGAAGAAGGCAGAAGAGAGAAGTAAGGAGGAAGACTGCAGAGAAGGCCAAAAAAGAATCAAAATAGGAAGAAGAATAGCTATATTTAAGAGGTCTGATATAGAAATCAGACATCCAATCTTGTTCTTTTTTAGAAACTTTTTATAAATCTCTCTTTGAATCAATTGTCTTTCATTTAAAAGTTGTATTCTCTAGTTTTTAAAAGTACTGAGATTGCTCCCTGTGTTCGACCTTGGATACTCCGATTTTCGAGTAATAAAATTCTCTATTTGTTTGAATGCTTTGTCGGCTATATTACAACGTGTTACCTTTTAAAACCCGATCGAGCGCGATAAACATTTTCGCGCCGTTGCCGGGGAGCAACCGTCACTTTTAAAGCTTTTGATTACAACTTTTTGATCCAATATTTGACCTAACTCCTCTCTTTTGTTGTGCTTATTACAGACGGATAGCAAAAAGGAAAGAAGAGCAGCTGCACAATAGACACTCCAAGGAACAGGTAATTTCCATAAGCCCTCCCTCTTAACTCCCTCAAAACCTGAAAAGAAAAAAAAAGAGAACAATCAACTTAGGGCTACCTGTTTCATATTTAGTAACTCATCAAGTTGCCTAATTTTCATTTCAGCACATTTTTTCCAACTAAGGTAACTAGGGCTAAAACTTTCTTGATTGAGCCCTAGGTATTAAACTCTGAGGCAACTAAATTGGACCCACTAGAGCCAATTTAAGGATTACAAAGCTAGGGTTTTTAGAGACACATCTTATCTTAAACAAAGAAACAAACTTCTCCAAAAAGAGGTATGCCTAAACCTTGTTTGAAAAGATCTATACATGAGGAACCCTAAGCAAATCAGGCTTTTAATCCATTTGAACCCTAAAAGAAAGGACCTAAAAGCTCTCAAAGGAACAAGAGGTGAAGTTGATCCCTTGGGACAACCAACCTTAAAATTAGGTCACTTTTTCACTCAAAATACCTAAAAGTTCAAGTGGAACATTAAGCACCTTGATCTTAAAGTAAAAAAGGTAGACTTAAGAGGTCAAGGTCCCCATTCCGGTCTACCTGGAACCGCAGTGACAAGAGAGGTTGGGTGGGGGAAACCCTGTAACTCGTTGGGATGCTCTACCGTGTAGGGGTCTTTGCGAGACTCTCCCTCTCTGGCTGCCCAGGTATTTCTCAAGTGGACAACCTTTATGACTAAGGGGTCCATCCTCCCCGAACCTCTATAGTCACCCAACAATTTTTGGGTGTCTTGATTGGGTCCAGCACCTTCTAATCTCATCACATCCTTCGATGCATGTTCGGTAGGGGGTCCTTAAGACCACCCTTAAGACCTCCTTTAGAAATTCATTCTCGTCGAGGCCAAGCCTCGATGCCCTTGTTTGTGCAGCAACCCCACCACATAAATCTTTCATCTGATTCAGACCCTGGTTCTCCTTCTTCTTCCATCATGGCACAACCCATTGAAGAGGAGAATAACCTTGAACACCAACTTCAACGCCTTAATGATATCTTTCAGAACTTTGTAAACCCACTGCAGCGACCTATAATGCGAGATCACTAAATCCCGCTGTGGTGGCGATCGAACATCGAGTACGAATCCCGATTGGAGGACCTGATTCTGAACTGAAGCCCAATATGATTCATGCCATACCGAAGTTTCATGGGCTTAACTCTGAGGATCCATTCCAACACATTAAATAACTCAAGCATCTGGCCCAGACCTTCAGGTCAGATCTACAAAATCGGGATATCCTACTCATGAAAATGTTTTCGTTCTCCCTCTTGGACAAGGCCGCGCATTGGTATCAAACTCAGACCCGTCCGATCAACACATGGGAGGAACTTAAGTCCGAATTTTTGAAAAAATTCTTCCCCGTTTGCCGGACGAATGCCTTGCACCACCAGATCACTCATTTCACTCAACAACCGGGAGAACCTCTTCACGAAGCATGGGATCGATTCTTAGATCTCATGCGAAAGTGTCCCCATCACGGAGTTCCTAAGTGGGAACAAGTCCAGTCTTTTTACCAGGGACTCCGTGAAGATATTTGTTTATTCGTCAATGCAACGTGCGGAGGAAACATCATGGGTCAACATGAGGACACGGTGTGGGAGATTCTCGAAAACTTGTGTGAGAACTCCATAAATAATGACTCCATGGGCTTATTCGACAGGACGAATGCCCGCGCATCGATGAATCTAAGAGGGACACATGAGATGCAGGACCTGTCCAATTCTGTCGACTTGGAACTGATGGCCAGTCGATTGGACAAGGTTTCTATCATAGAAAAGAAGGTGGACGAGCTAACTCGGCATTTGCAGCAAGCCACCTCTGCGCAAAACTCTTTTGCACGACCTCCTCTGGCAAGGGAAACTGTGCAAAACATCTATCACCAATCTGCCAAGGGGATGGACCCATATCCACCCCCGTCTACCTCTCCGACTGGAGTGACCTCTGATCCATTCTACTCAAGTTGGGGGAACTCTTAACCCTTGTATTCTGACTTTCCTGAGGTTCCTCAGAACTGCGAGGACCTCAACGCCATCCAGAATGACCCATTCTCCAATACCTACAACCCTGGATGGCGAAATCATCCTAACTTTCAGTGGGCGGGAAATTCTCAAAGACCACCATATCAACCCCGTCCACAAGCCCCTCGTCCATATCAGCTGCCTCAGCCTCGGCCCAATCCCACCTACCAAGCCGGTCAAAACCAGGATCAACTGACTCTTATCCTTCAAGCACTGGCTGACGTTCAAAAGACAAATATGGCAATGCAAAAATAGCACAAGGATGAGATCACAGAGGTTCGCAACCAACTGGCACAGATGGCAAATTCCCGCCAACCTGGCACCCTTCCTTCGCAACGTCTGCCCAACCCAAATAACGTGCTAACCCAGAAGCACGTTATGAATCCAAATTCAGGCCAAGCACATTTGATTTATCAGGCCCTTGCTGCTCCATCGCCAGACAGGATGGAAGCTTCGACATCTTATGCAGGATTCCAGCAGCAGCCCCCACTCCTACCAAACCCAAACCAAAATTAGGCCGGATTAAACTCTGTAACAACACGTAGTGGTAAAACCACCCAAGACCCACATTGCTCGAAGCACTCCAAGCCTGATAATAGCCAAGACCCTAGGATAGTTATCCAAGATACCACTGTCCCAGATCAAGAACTTGGACCTATCCTAGAGGAGCCAACTAGGATCCCATTTCCTGAGGCCTTGACCAAAGGGAAAAGGATAACCAAACCCGTGGCCCCCGAGGAGGATCTGGTCAAGCTCTTTGAATAGGTCCAGATAAACATCCCATTGATGGATGCAATTTGCCACATACCGGCTTAGGTAAGATTCTTGAAAGACATATGTACCCCTAAACGTAAGCCGCGAACCAAGGATGGGAATCCAATAGTACTGTCAGAGTAAGCCAGCTTTGTCATCTTGAGCAAACTCCCACCCAAGGCTAAAGCCCCAGGAACTCCCTTGATTTCCAGCAAAATTGGTGAAACCCAATTTGATAGAGCCTTACTAGACCTAGGTGCCTCCATAAATTTAATACCTACATCCCTCCTCGACCACCTTGAAGAATCTGAACTTAAACCCACTGAGGTGACATTGCAGTTAGCCGATCGATCCATCAAGTCACCTAGAGGAATACTTGAGGATGTCATTGTTAGGGTACAAGATTTCTATTTCCTGGTGGACTTCATAGTACTGGACATGGATGCACCTAAGAACCCAAGGGACACACCAATCATATTAGGGAGACCCTTTTTGGCCACTGCTAGGGCCAACATAAACTGCGAAGAGGGCCAAATAGAATTAAAATTTAGGAATAAAAACCTGAAGATTGACATTTTTAAGGCCCAACAAGGGATCAATTGCGGGGTGATGAGAACCTCATCATGAGCCATAACTAGCTCATTTTGACCTAATACAAAGGATAAAAGCTCCTACATAACTCAAGGAAAGGCTTAAATCAGAGAGATTCTAAGTTCGCAAAGAAAATAGAAACTAAGGGGTAAAAATGCAATTTCACCAATCTAATCTAAAAATAGGGTAACTCAGGGTCCAAACATAGGTCAAAGCAACCTAATAAGAATAAAAGTGGGATGAGATGATTCAATAAGGGCTACAGCAATTCCAAGGAACTAAATAATAATCTGTAACCTTAAAACAAACCCACTTCAATTCCCGAGGTTCGAGGCAAAGTAAAAATAGAATAAACCCTCTAAAATTCATAGGAAAATAATCTCTAGGGTTTAGAACCTTCAATTTGGCCTTAGGAACCCATTTTGACCTACATTGAGAACCATGCCCAAATTAACAACTTAATTTGGGTTTTTGCGTAAATTGATCGGTCAAGCAAGGCTTAATCTGGAAATAAAATTCACCATCATAATCCTTAGGTCCCAATTAGTCATGTATAAAAACTTGAGCCTAAGAGGAAACCTTCTTGACCAACTTTACACTTTGGTCCTCATTTATTTACTTTTTAGCCCTCAACTTTTGAACCCTCACATTTCTGCCCCTAACTCTCCTTCGTTCTTTGCATCCAGGTCCCTCCTGCCAAAACCTGACCAGCACCATGCTCCGGCGACCTTGCGCGGAGCATGGCGCCGCGCAGGGTAAGGGGGAGGGTCTGGCGAGACAATCGGGGGTGCCCTATGTCGTCAGCCGTCGCAGGAACACCCCCCTTGTCGCTGCAACCCACCATACCGGCCATGCGAACGCACAGAAGGTATGGGTCTCCATCTCCGGCGTCCTCCGGCGAGGGAGACACGTCGTCTCCCTCCGCCCTCCTCTCTGATTCCACCCCTATAAATACCCCCGTCGCTCCGCCGTTCTCAGCAGCTCGGTCCTGATGGAGAAAGACCCCCACTTCCTCTCTTCCCACTCCGACAGGAAGCCCTCCAGCTCCGGCGGCCTCCCCTCTTCCTCCTCGTCGCTCTGCCGCACTACCAGCTGCAGGGTTGCTCTCCCTCGCTCTTACCCCGCGCCACGCCGCACCCAGCTAGCGCCTCTCCGCCCTCTCCTCGCCGCCGCCCCTTCCCCCTGGGCAACTTCTTCTCCGGCGACAGTCGATACGACTGTCGCCTGTTCCGGCCCCTCCTCGTCCTGCTAAGTAGGTAGAACTCCTCCTCTTCCTCCCCTCTTCCTTTTCCTCACTTTACATCTTTACTGTTGCCCCAATCCGACCAATCGCCCTCACCTTCTCCACCTCCGCCACAACTCCGGCGACCCGCTCCCCATCACTCCAGCACCCCACACGGCTCGCCGACCTGCACATAATCTCCGCCTCCTCACCCTGATCCATTTCCGCCCTTCCAATTCCCGCCACCCGACCTCTGCAAATCCACCGAACACACCCACTTCCTGACCCACAGTCTGACCTAGGGCAGCCCTTAGGCTCCGCCCCGCCGCCTGCACACCCCCCGACCACCTTCGCCGTGCCACGACGAAGGTCCTCCGTGTTTCTGATTGGGACGAGAGGCCGTTTCTCTGTGGGCAGGTACCTGCGCTCGCCGCCGCCATTGTTGAAGCGAAGCAGCTTCTTCACCTGCTGCCCCAGGTGCGCCACGCCCAGGTCACGCTCCCAGGCAGTGCGAGGCATCTTCGCGAAGTGCCAGGCTGCAGTTGAGGCGAAGCTCTCGCGCGAAGCCCCCACGCTTCTCCTCGACTACCGCTGCTTCCTCCGCGCAGGCATCCAAATTGGGGTGGGACATTTAGTCCCACCTCGGAAAGCCACTGAGGCGAACGGGTGCTTAAAGGCAAAAAGTGCCTTAAGCTGCTCGCCTCAGTTCACGGGGTGAGGTCCCCTTCACCCGCCCGACTACCCAGCCTCGTCCGCACGCACGCCTCGCGGACCTGGCCCGACCCGACTAAGCCCGACCTGCACTCCTCACCCACCACCGCACGCCGGTGGGCCTGGACCCGGGCGCGACCCGCGTACCCGATTACCCGGTTGCTCTGGGAGAGCTTTCCTAAGAGCGTCTTCTGTGAGAGAGGAACGCGGGTGGGGGAGGGTAGAGTAGGTTTTGCCATCTCTGATTGGAACTTTGAGTGTGCAGGCACAGGTGCAGGGACTGCGGAAGGGCTGAAGAGAAGAAGAAGAAGACTGAAGGAAGGAGCACCGCGCGGCACTGTAGCAGCGGCAACTTAAGTCGTCTGAGTGGAAAATCAGACGACGCTCTGAAGGCAGAAAAGAAAGAAGAAGAATATCACCACTGCTGCAGATAAAGAAGACAGAAAGAAAAAGAAGAAAGAAGGAGAGACGATGTCCTGACAGCAAAAGCAGAGCACGAGAAGAAGATCAGAAGAAAGAAGTAAAAAGAAGATCTGAAGAACAGAAGGCAGAAGAAGAAACCAAAAGCCAAAGAGAAGAGAAAACAAAGAGGAAGAAAGAAGAGAAGAAGAAGATTTTCATCTCTCTCCCTCTCTCTCTCTTTATCTTTCGTAATAAGAATTTGTACCCCTAGAATACAACTTGCTCCCTGAGTTCGACTTCGGGAACTCTTTATTTTCCGAGTAAAAAATTATATATTAGCAAATGATGGCAATAACTGGCTATATTACAACACTATAACAAAACCTAGTTATCGCCACGTCATTTCTTGGCGCCGTTGCCGGGGAGCAACGGCTATTCTAGAGGTAAACATTCCTGTTTCTTTTTAGTTTCTGATAATCTCCTCTCTTTTGTGCAGCTACAGGAAATCAAGAAGACAAGCAACCACACAACAACCACTCCGAGGACAGGTAATTTTTTTTTTTCCTCTCGCTATTAACCCCTAAACTCTAAAGAGGAAGAAAAGAAAAGAACAAGCAATATAGGGCTAACCTGTCTTCCATACTTAGTAACCATAAAAAGTTGCATGTTTTCAACCCATTATTCCTGCACACTATTAAGGGTATTTAAGGGCTAACACATTCCTGCTTGAGCCCTAATTACCCAACAAAGAGCTAACTGGACCAAGTAGAGCCAACTTAGGATCCAACACTAGGGATTTAGAGACACACTCTTTAAGCAAGAATTGAGAAAACCAAATGAAATGTGCCCAAGCCTTGTCTGAAAACACTTATTCAGAGAAACCCTAAACAATTGGCTCTCTAAACACTTGAACCCAAAAAGAAAGGACCCAAAAGCTCTCAAAGGAACATGAGGTAAAGTTGACCCCTTGGGTCAACCAACCTTAAAATTAGGTCACTTTCTCACTCAAAATACCTAAGAGTTCAAGTGTAACTTTAAGCACCCCAATCTTAACCTAAAATTGGTAGACTTAAGAGGTCAAGATCCCCATTCTGGTCTACCTGGAACCGCAGTGACAAGAGAGGTCGGGTGGGGGAAACCCTGTAACCCGTGGGGACGCTCTACCGTGTAGGGGTCTTTGCGGGACTCTCCCTCTCTGGCTGCCCAGGTAATTCTCAGGTGGACGATCTTTCTGATCAAGGGGTCCATCTGCCCCGAACCTCTATAGTCACCCAACATTTTTTGGGTGTCTTGATTGGGTCCAGCACCTGCTTATCTCATCCAGTCCTTCAGAATTTTGCAGGAGGTCCTTGAAACCTCCTATAGAAATTCACTCTCCCCGAGGCTAAGCCTCGGCTCCCTTGTTTTTGTAGAAATCATTCGCATAGCCCCTCTTTCCTCTGATTCTGAACAAAGTCCCCTTCTTCCATTAATTCAAACTTCTGATTCTATATCTTGATTCCACCACCTGATTCGAAGATGCAGCCTAATTACCTAGCAAGACTACCATGTAAAAAACCTGAATATCTGAGATCCATGAAAGATAAGATGATTGGGGATGCCCTTGAATTCTATGAAATCAAATATAAACCCTCAACACCAATAGAAAACATTCAGGTTGATGTCCCAACAACCACAGCTTTCATCATAAACTGTGCCCAAATTCTTTTGACAGAAGTTACAAAAGGATCAACCCGAGATATGCTCATGACAGGATACATTGAGATAGAAAAATTACACCAATCTGAATACCTTCAATGCTTGACAAATCCTGTACTTTGGGAACAACACCAAGATGCCCTTACAAAATGGGTAGAAATGATGAAATCAGTAGAACAAATTATCAACCAAAAATACCCGTATATACCAGAAACAGAGGATGAACCATCTTGGAACAATAGTGAGGAACAATCCAGTTTCCCAGATCTCGGGACTGAGGCACAAAGTGGTTGTGGAATCCCAACCCAGATAGAAGACAATGTTGAATTAGGTTGGAATATTGCAGGAGAACATAATGATGAGCCAAACGTAGACCATGAATTGCCAAGCCTAGAATTCCAAAAGTCCTGCAATAATGAGATCAGAACTAAACCTTTTGAGGGTATAAATTCCACCCCTTATTTTGATAAGGTGGCCCTCGAAGGTTATTCAGACTTAGGTTCTAGTAACTCTACCCACATCCTAAGCCTAGAACCTAGATCTGAAACTTATTGGAAAGATTATGAGGCCCCTTATGAGAAAGATCAAATTTTTACAGAGTATGATTCCGGGCCTCTATTTGATGAATATCCCTCTCCAACATCCTCAGGAAATCTGATTGATTTTTCAGAAAACATGCCAATTTATGATACAGAAACTGAGGAGTTGGATGAGCAAGGTTTTAATGGGGTCTATCCTACCAGCTTCGAGCTTGAACAGAACACCTTTTTGAGCCCAGAATTGCCATATAGGCTAGAACCCAGTCAGGCTGCTGATTCCACATCTGATGATTTCTGCTGTGGTGGAATTCATGATCATGAATCTCATTTTCGCCAACTCTCCGACAATTTCAGATTTGACTATAATTGCGGAGAGACTTTCCTTCCTGAACACGCCAGGCCCATCTACGACCTCAGTTCACATGACTCTGACTCCGACTCTGAGGTCCTGATTCCCGAGATCACTGATAACACAGAATCATTCCTTTTCGATCCTCAGGAACCAAAAATAGAAAATGCCAAGAGTGATTGCAACCCAGAATTCAAATCTTTTCTCAATTCAGATTTCTTTCATCCTACAGACACTCTTCAGGCATTTGATAGTTACCCAGAGGACTCTTTACAGAAAATCACCTGTCATTCCTTTCTAGAAGAGCCCTTACACACAGTTGCCACCTCGCCTGCACACGCAGAACTAATCAAAACCTCTTCCCAACCCCGACCCGCAACCGGACTCAATTTCTATCCAGATTCACCTCTCACCGAGCCGATTGCATTTCCACATCGGGTTTGGAACACTGATCAGACTACATATCATGCTCCATCATTCTCTGATCACCCCTGTAGGGTTTCCGCGTCATTCATTGATTATTCTACGGGTCCCTACTCTGACCAGGCTGATTCGACTCAGCCAAACCCTGCGTTTTCACTTCCACATCCATCTGAGCTTCATAGTATATGGTGGGTTCCACACCTTTTTATCCACATCTATCAACCCACCAGATTGATTGGGTTTGGGCTACATCATCAGCCTATCGATCTGAACAAGCACCTGGTTGGACCAACCAGGCTCTTAATCAAGGTGCTTGTCTTACAAAACTCTGCTGATTTGATCATCCCCTCTCCATCGCATTTCCTGCTTGGTTGAAGGTGTAAAACTCAGCGCTTAACGGGAGGCAACCCGTCATTTTCCTAAAAATCCAAAACCTTTTTCTGACACCTTTTTGCACTTAAGGTTCACCCTTGTAGACAGCCGACCCCACCTCAGATACTTGCATCTGGGATTAGAAATCGTCCGCAAAATTCAACCCGACCCATTCACTCATCCAAATTTCTGTCTTAAGGAATGAACTAAGTTAAATAAAAACCCCCTAGGTTACAATGAGGACATTGCAAATTTTAGGCATGGGGGGGTATGAAAGTGCAAAACTTGTAAGAAAAGGTTTCAAACAAAAAATTCACATATGCCAAAAACACCATAAAAATTAAAAATTTTCAAAAAAAATAAGAGGAAAAAAGGAGAAGGAAATTTTGTGAAGGAGAAGGAGAAAAGAAATAAAATGAAAAAGGAGCACAAAATTATGAGAAAAGGTGATAGTCATTAGTAAGGAACTAAGGAATTAACCTAAGTTCTAGACCTCATTCAAGAAAATAACTGAAAAGTGCATAATGAGATTAGTAAGAACGTAAACCTTAGGCATTCTTGAATAGACTCTTAGTACCCATTAAGATCTGGACACTCCTCAAGAGGTTGAGGAAAATGAAAAGCTGAAGTATTAGGTCTAAGGCTTAGGGAGTATTTGGCCTCATTAACTAATTTTTGGTTTACGGGACTCAGTAACCTAAGCACCCTAACCTCACACACAGCCTGGTTCAGTAAGCGTAAAAATCAAAATCACGTAGAAGCATCGCAAAATTATGAAAAGAACACCTAGAGTAGGAGCGGCCGATCAACACAAGTTGATTTGGACGAGTTCCCAGCGCAGAGAGGCGGGAAATCCCCTCGAAGATGCGTAACAAAATATCATCTCCTCGGTGCTTGTCTCTTAGGATATTCACATATCCTACTGGGGACATGTAAGCACTTTGCTGGTTCAGATTCCATGGATGGCATTATCTCGAAGTGTCAATTGCCAGGGTCTGGATTCGGCCACGGAACACCATGGATGGGATTATCTCGAAATCTCAATAGCCAGGGTTCCGGGGGTTGCCATGGGCGGTGCTATCTCGAAGCATCGATCGCCAGGAACCCTTGAGGATTGATGATGGGAGCAATGAATCTGATACAGATCGTATTGAAAAGCCAATCCTAAGCTAGAATTAAAAAGAAAAAGAGAGAGAACTCTCCAAACAGATAAATTTTCTCTCTCTCTCTTACAAAACGCACTGCGAACTGAGCCAGGGCTAAAATCATTTCAAGCACGGGTGCTTTAACCACAAAGTCCAATAAACCTTAGGATAGTTCTTGTGGGCCTTAAAAAATTTTGCTAAGGACTAAGGCTGAGGCTAGACAGATTTGGATCTTGATTGGTACTAGAGTACCTTTTAGGCCTATGGTCAGCATTCTAACCTAATCTAAGCTCAAATGAAAAAGCACTTATCTGAAGCTATTAAGAACTTCATGGTCTAGAATAAGGGTTGAAACCTTAAGTTTTTGCTAAGGGACTAGCAAAAGCTAGGCATGGGGGTATGATGAGAACCTCATCATGAGCCATAACTAGCTCATTTTGACCTAATACAAAGGATAAAAGCTCCTACATAACTCAAGGAAAGGCTTAACTCAGAGAGATTCTGAGTTCGCAAAGAAAATAGAAACTAAGGGGTAAAAATGCAATTTCACCAATCCAATCTAAAAATAGGGTAACTCAGGGTCCAAACATAGGTCAAAGCAACCTAATAAGAATAAAAGTGGGATGAGATGATTCAATAAGGGCTACAGCAATTCCAAGGAACTAAATAATAATCTGTAACCTTAAAACAAACCCACTTCAATTCGCGAGGTTCGAGGCAAAGTAAAAATAGAATAAACCCTCTAAAATTCATAGAAAAATAATCTCTAGGGTTTAGAACCTTCAATATGGCCTTAGGAACCCATTTTGACCTACATTGAGAATCATGCCCAAATTAACAACTTAATTTGGGTTTTTACGTAAATTGACCAGTCAAGAAAGGTTTAATCTGGAAATAAAATTCTCCATCATAATCCTTAGGTCCCAATTAGTCATGTATAAAAACTTGAGCCTAAGAGGAAACCTTCTTGACCAACTTTACACTTTGGTCCTCATTTATTTACTTTTTGGCCCTCAACTTTTGAACCCTCACATTTATACCCCTAACTCTCCTTCGTTCTTTGCATCCAGGTCCCTCCTGCCAAAACCTGACCAGCACCATGCTCCGGCGACCTTGCGCGGAGCATGGCGCCGTGCAGGGTAAGGGGGAGGGTCTGGCGAGACAACCGGGGGTGCGCTGCGTCGTCAGCCGTCGCAGGAACACCCCCCTTGTCGCTGCAACCCACCATATCGGCCGTGCGAACGCACAGACGGTATGGGTCTCCATCTCCGGCGTCCTCCGGTGAGGGAGACACGTCGTCTCCCTCCGCCCTCCTCTCTGATTCCGCCCCTATGAATACCCCCGTCGCTCCGCCGTTCTCAGCAGCTCGGTCCTGACGGAGAAAGACCCCCACTTCCTCTCTTCCCACTCCGACAGGAAGCCCTCCAGCTCCAGCGGCCTCCCGTCTTCCTCCTCGTCACTCTGCCGCACTACCAGCTGCAGGGTTGCTCTCCCTCGCTCTTCCCGCACCACGCTGCACCCAGCTGGCGCCTCTCCGGCCCTCTCCTCGCCGCCGCCCCTTCCCCTGGGCAGCTTCTTCTCCGGCGACAGTCGATACGACTGTCGCCTGTTCCGGCCCCTCCTCGTCCTGCTAAGTAGGTAGAACTCCTCCTCTTCCTCCCCTCTTCCTTTTCCTCACTTTACATCTTTACTGTTGCCCCAATCCGACCAATCGCCCTCACCTTCTCCACCTCCGGCCACACTCCGGCGACCCACTCCCATCACTCCAGCACCCCACACGGCTCGCCGACCTGCACATAATCTCCGCCTCCTCACCCTGATCCATTTCCGCCCTTCCAATTCCCGCCACCCGACCTCTGCAAATCCACCGAACACACCCACTTCCCGACCCACAGTCCGACCTAGGGCAGCCCTTAGGCTCCGCCCCGCCGCCTGCACACCCCCCGACCACCTTCGCCGTGCCACGGCGAAGGTCCTCCGCGTTTCTGATTGGGCCGAGAGGCCGTTTCTCTGTGGGCAGGTACCTGCGCTCGCCGCCGCCATTGTTGAAGCGAAGCAGCTTCTTCACCTGCTGCCCCAGGTGCGCCACGCCCAGGTCACGCTCCCAGGCAGTGCGAGGCGTCTTCGCGAAGTGCCAGGCTGCAGTTGAGGCGAAGCTCTCGCGTGAAGCCCCCGCGCTTCGCCTCGACTGCCGCTGCTTCCTCCGCGCAGGCATCCAAATTGGGGTGGGACATTTAGTCCCACCTCGGAAAGCCACTGAGGCGAACGGGCGCTTAAAGGAAAAAAGTACCTTAAGCTGTTCGCCTCAGTTCACGGGGTGAGGTCCCCTTCACCCGCCCGACTACCCGGCCTCGTCCGCACGCACGCCTCGCGGACATGGCCCGACCTGACTAAGCCCAACCTGCACTCCTCGCCCACCACCGCACGCCGGTGGGCCTGGACTCGGGCGCGACCCGCGTACCCGATTACCCGGTTGCTCTGGGAGAGCTTTCCCAAGAGCGTCTTCTGTGAGAGAGGAACTCGGGTGGGGGAGGGTAGAGTAGGTTTTGCCATCTTTGATTGGAACTTTGAGTGTGCAGGCACAGGTGCAGGGACTTCGGAAGGGCTGAAGAGAAGAAGAAGAAGACTGAAGGAAGGAGCACCACGCGGCACTGTAGCAGCGGCGACTTAGGTCGTCTGAGTGGAAAATCAGACGACGCTCTGAAGGCAGAAAAGAAAGAAGAAGAACATCACCACTGCTGCAAATAAAGAAGACAGAAAGAAAAAGAAGAAAGAAGGAGAGACGACGTCCTGACAGCAAAAGCAGAGCACGAGAAGAAGATCAGAAGAAAGAAGTAAAAAGAAGATCTGAAGAACAGAAGGCAGAAGAAGAAGACCACAAGGAGATAAACAAAGAAGAAGAAACCAAAAGCCAAAGAGAAGAGAAAACAAAGAGGAAGAAAGAAGAGAAGAAGAAGATTTTCATCTCTCTCCCTCTCTCTCTCTCTTTATCTTTCGTAATAAGAATTTGTACCCCTAGAATACAACTTGCTCCCTGAGTTCGACCTCGGGAACTCTTTATTTTCCGAGTAAAAAATTATATATTAGCAAATGATGGCAATAACTGGCTATACTACAACGCTATAACAAAACCTAGTTTTCGCCACGTCACGGGGTTATAGAGGAAATATGTGATATCAGAGCCGTGGTTGATGAATTGCATATAGAGGATAACCTGATTATCCCTGATCAACCACTAGAGAATCAAAACCCGCTAACAGAGGAGTGCGAACATGATCTAGACACACCTATGACTCCTACCCTTGTCCCTGATACAAACCCCGAACCGCCCGCTGCTGTTGACAATCCTGTCATGGAACTCAAGCCCCTTCCCGAACATCTGAAGTACGTGTTTTTGGATTCAAATCAGACGTTTCCTGTGATTATCAACTCTCGACTCACACCTGACCAGGAACTTCGTTTGATTTCTGTTCTCCAGCAACATCGTAGAGCCATTGGATGGACTCTCAATGATTTGACTGGCATAATCCCTTCATACTGCACACATCGAATCTACACAGAAGAAGGTGCACGATCTTCAAGAGAAATGCAAAGACGCCTAAACCCTAACCTACAGGAGGTCGTGAAAAAGGAGATCATAAAGTGGTTAGATGCAAGGATCATCTACCTGATCTCCGACAGTCGTTGGGTGAGTCCAATACAGGTGGTGCCTAAAAAGGCAAGACTTACCATTATCACGACTGAAGCCGGAGAAGTCATTCCTACCTGGATAGCTAACTCGTGGAGAGTCTGCATTGATTGCAGAAGACTAAATTCCTCCACGAAGAAGGATCATTTCCCACTACCGTTTATTGATCAGATCCTCGAGAAACTAGCGGGAAATAGGTTCTTCTGCTTTCTTGACGGGTACTCCGATTACAACCAGGTGGCAATCCATCCAGAGGACCAAGAAAAGACCACATTCACCTGCCCCTTCGGGACGTACGCGTTTCGAAGGATGCCATTCGGTCTCTGCAATGCACCTGCAACTTTTCAGCGGTGCATGCTTGCCATATTCTCAGATATAGTAGGTGATTATCTGGAAGTCTTCATGGATGACTTTTCAGTTTTTGGAGAATCATTTGACGATTGCCTCCAACACTTGGTCCAAATACTCAGGCGGTGCATTGAGGTGAATTTGGTTCTTTCCTGGGAAAAGAGCCATTTCATGGTGCCTGAGGGAATTGTCCTGGGACATTTAATCTCGGAGAAAGGCATCCAAGTGGATCGAGCTAAGGTTAACCTGATTTCCAAGCTCCCTATGCCTAGCTCGATTAAGGACATCCGATCTTTTTTGGGGCACGTTGGTTTCTACCGTCGATTTATCCCTAATTTCTCCAAAATCGTGCGCCCCCTGACCAATCTTCTCTCCAAGGATGTGCCTTTCGAAATTTCCAAGGAATGCACTCAAGCATTTGAGGTCCTACCTGACCGAGTCACCCAAGCCCCAATCCTACAGTCCCCTGATTGGTCTCAACCCTTTGAGATCATGTGCGATGCATCTGACTTCATTGTAGGAGCGGTTTTGGGGCAGAAAATTGACGGGAAACCTGTGGTCATTTACTACGCCAGCAAAACACTAGATGAGGCTCAGCGTAACTATACGGTTACTGAGAAAGAGCTGCTGGCCGTAGTATTTGCCCCAGAAAATTCAGATCATACCTTCTGGGTTCCCGTGTTATCATATACTTGGATCACATAGCTGTGAGGCATCTCCTTGCAAAGAAGGACGCGAAACCTCGATTAATCCGATGGATCTTGCTGTTGCAAGAATTTGACCTTGAGATTCGCGACAAGGCAGGAAAGCAAAATGTGATAGCTGATCACTTGTCCCGCCTTCCTTCTGAAATAATTGACCCTTCCGGACCTATCACAGAACATTTTCTTGATGAGCACCTCCTGACTATCAGTACAAGTCTTCCATGGTTCGCTGATATAGTTAATTACCTGGCATCACATCAGATTCCGTCCGATTGGCCGAAGGCCAAAAAGGACAAATTGCATTCCGATGCCAAGTATTACCTATGGGAAGACCCGTATCTATTTTGCATTGGTGCTGATCAGATAATTCGACGGTGCGTCGCAGAAGTGGTAATCAAAAACATACTCTCATTCTGCCATGACCAGGCATGCGGTGGACATTTCTCAGGACATAAAACCGTATCAAAAGTCCTCCAATGTGGCTTTTACTGGCCCACAATTTTCAAGGATGCATACGATCACTGTAAGGCATGTCCCCATTGCCAGACTC
This sequence comes from Thalassia testudinum, assembly GCA_037157565.1. NCBI lineage: Eukaryota > Viridiplantae > Streptophyta > Magnoliopsida > Alismatales > Hydrocharitaceae > Thalassia > Thalassia testudinum. The sequence continues at coordinate 111,061,543 of JAZHRO010000036.1, read as the reverse complement.
TGGGCAACATGAGCCATCGAGACATGATGCCTCTACAGCCGATCTTGGTATGCAAAATTTTTGATATTTGGGGGATTGATTTCATGAGACCCTTCCCGATCTCGGATGGCTTCGAATACATCTTACTCGCAGTTGACTATGTGTCCAAGTGGATAGAAGCTATTCCGACCCAAACCAACAATCATAAAGTTGTTATAAAATTCATTCATCAAAATATTTTCTCAAGGTTCGAGATTCCGCGTGCTATAATTTTCGACAGGGGGACCCATTTTACAAACGCTCAGTTCAGGTCACTGATGACCAAATACGGGGTGTCACACCGAATCTCTACTCCTTACCACCTCCAAACTAATGGTCTAGCTGAGTTATCTAACCGAGAGATCAAGAAGATCCTTCAGGTTACTGTTCGACCTGATAGAAAAGATTGGTCTTCTTGGCTTCCGGAAGCATTGTGGGCCTATAGGACCGCCCACAAGACCCAATTAGGAATGTCTCCCTTCAGACTAGTGTACGGGAAGGCATGTCACCTCCGCGTCGAGTTGGAGCATAAAGCCTATTAGGCAGTACGGACTTGTAATCTAGATCTTTCTAAGGTTGGAACCCACAGAAGACTTCAAATGAGCGAGATCGATGAATTACGCCACAATGCATATGAGAACTTGCGAATTTACAAAGAACGGGTTAAAGCTTTTCACGACAAACACATTTCTAGAAAGGTCTTTCATCCTGGTCAAAAGGTTTTACTCTTTGATGCCCGACTCAAATTATTCCCAGGAAAGCTAAGATCTAAGTGGGTTGGACCCTACCTAGTCCAACAAATCTTCGGAAATGGAGCCATTGAAATCAGCCCACTCAGCCACGATTCTAAACCCTTTGTCATGAACGGTCAGAGACTCAAGCCGTTCATTGACATGACCGATATAGATTTGGCTGAGTCATCCTTTACCCTCCATTCCTCTTAAGCTCATTGCGCCCAGCCGATGGCGTAAAACTCAGCGCTTAACGGGAGGCAACCCGTCATTCTTTGTAAAACCCGAAACCTTTTCTGACATCTCTATGTGGAATTCATATTGCACTTTAGGGTTCATCCATTAGAACAGCCGACTTCACCTCAGGTATCCCTACCCGAGATTAGAAATTGTTCACAACAAGTCACTTCGACCCATTCACTCACCACACACCTGTCCTAATGGATGAACTAAGCTAAAATCGAACCCACCTAATTTACAATGGGGACATTGCAAATCTTAGGCATGGGGGGGTATGAAAGTGCAAAATGTCAGGAAAATTCATATCAAGAAAGGGTTTCAATAAAAAGAAAATGACTTGATGGAGGGCAGGAACAATTTAGGGTCATACAAATGAGAAGAGGAAAAGAGTAAAATGACAAAAAGGAGCACAAAATGAAAATGAAAAGAAATAGTCATTAGTAAAAGATTAAGGGGTTAACTGAAGTTCTAGACTAAATCAAGAAAAAGAAAAAAAGTGCTAAGGAGACATAACAAGAGATTAGCGAGAACGCTGGTCGAAGGCCTCTTGGGTTAGATTTGTTAGCTTAAAAATTCACGTATCCGTTAAAATCTGGATAATCCTCAAGAGGTTGAGGAAAATGCGAAGCTTGAGTATTAGGTCTAAGGCTTAGGAAGTATTCGGCCTCGTTAACTAACCTCCGATTTGCGGGATTCGGTAACCTAAGCACCCCAAATGCACACACAGTCTGGTTCAGTGAGCATAAATATTCAAATCACGCAAAAGCGTTTAATGTTCTGAAAAGGTCACCTAGATTAGGAGCGGCCAATCAACACAAGTTGATTTGGATGAGTTCCTAGCGCGGAGAGGAGGGAAATTCCCCTCGAAGATGCGTAACAACATATCGTCTCCTTGGTGCTTGTCTCTTAGGATATTTAAATATCCTACTGGGGCATGTAAGCACTCTGCTGGTTTAGATACCATGGGCGGCATTATCACGAAATGTCGATCGCCAGGGTCTGAATTCGGCCATGGAACGCCATGGGCGGGATTATCTCAAAATCTCGAAAGCTAGGGTTCTGGGGGTTGCCATGGGCGGGATTATCTTGAAATCTCGAAAGCTAGGGACCCTTGAGGATTGATGATGGAGATGAGGAATCCGATATAGACCGTGTTGAGAAGCTAATCCGAAGCTAGAAATAAAAAGAAAAGAGAGAGAAAAGCTCTCCAAAAAAATAAATCTTCTATCTCTCTCTTACAAAAACGCACTGCAAACTGAACTTAGGCTAAGAATGTCTCAAGCACAGGTGCTTTAACCGTGGAGTCCAACAAACCCTAGGTTAGTTTCTGTGGGCCTTAGAAACCTTTGCGAAGGACTGAGGCTAAAGGGGGTCAGGTCCGGATTTTGGTTGGTACTTGAGTACCTCTAGGCCTATTGTCGGCATTCCTACCTAATCACAAAAGAAAAGGAGAAGCACTTATCATGATTGTTGACAGACACTCTGGGTCTAGAACAGAAGTTAAAACCTTGAAATTTTGCTAAGGGACTAGCAAAAGCTAGGCATGGGGGTATGATGAGAGCCTCATCATGAGCCATAACTAGCTCATTCTTACCCAATAAAGAAGATAAAAGCTCCTACATAACCTAGAAGAAGGCCTAAATGAAGGAATAAGTGCTCTGAGAAGAAAACATGAATTAAAGGTTAAAACTGCAATTTTACCATTGCAGTGCATAAACGGGATTTCTCAGAGGCAAAACATAGGTCAAATGGTCTAAATAAGATAAAAAGTGGGTTGAGTCAAATAGAAATGGGTTTATGTGCAATTTAGGAATGACATTTGGTAACCCTAAAACAGACCTGCTTAAATCAACAAGGTTTCGGTCAGGATAAAAATCAAGTAAACCCTCTAAAAATCATGGAAAAATATCCTCTAGGGTTTAGAACACTTAATTTAGCCTTTCGAACCTAGTTTGACCTAGAATAGGGTCCTAGCTCATTAATTGACCTAATTTGGGTTTTCACGCAAAATGTCCAGTCAAACGAGGTCAAACCTAAAATCCAACTTCACCTTTGGATTCCTTAGGTCCAAATTAGGTTTGTACCAAAATTCGGACCTAAGGGGAGGTCATCTTGACCTACTTTGCAATTTAGTACACCTACATCATAATTTGGTCCCTATCTTTTGAAAATCATTGCAGAGAGCCCCCTAATTTCCTCGCCACCTTTGCAAGCAAGTCCTGCCGCCATTGTTGGGGCAGAATCGACCTCTGGCAAGTTTAGAGAGGGAATACTCTCTGATTCCTCAGAGATCCCCTCCCAGAAATGGAAGGGAGATTCTCTGAGGAATTCCCTTCCATCTAAGGCCAATCACGATCTCTTGTGTGAACCCAATCTCTCGTACGAACGCACGAGGGATTTGGGTATCCACCCTCTTTCCTTCTCCAACAAGCTGTCGGAGATAATTGCGCAGCCCTCCGCACATTAGAAAGTTCGGCCAGCACCTATAAAAGGATCCCCAAACCCGGCCGCTGATCTTCAGACTTGTCTTGGCGAAGATTCCCCCAAATTTTCCTCTCTTCCATCTCTGAACCTGCAAGCTCCGGCGACCTCCTCCCCTCCTTCTTGTCGCTCTGCTGCCATACCAGCAGCAGAGTCCACTTCGCCTCTTCCTCCCGCGTCGCGTCGTACCAAGAGCGCGTTCCCCTGACCTCGTCCTCGTCGCCGCTCTCTCCCTCAAGGTTCTTCTTCTCTGACGATGGCAGCTACGAGCCGTCCACTCCGCTGCCTCCCTCCCTTCCAGAACACTCCAGATACATTCTCCATTTTCCCCTCTCTCTTTTCCCCCTTACATTTCATTTAATTGCCCCTCGACACTACCTGACCACCCTCATCTTCCACGTCACCGACCGACCTCCGGCGAGTCGCCCCCATCATTCCGCCCCTCCACACACCTCGCCAACCGTCTCATAAGCTCCGCCTCACCACAAGGAACAACCTCCGCCCATCCACCATCCCTCTACGCCTCCACCACAACCCCCCGAACACCCCCACACTTCCGGTCACAGGACGACCTAGGCACGCATGCCTAGGTTGTCCCACGACCTGCGGCACCGTGCACCACCTTCGCTGTGCCACGGCGAAGGTCCCCAGCTGGTCTGATTAAGCTGAGAGGCTTGTTTTGTGTTTGGCAGTATTCCAGCCCCTGCCGCCATTGACGGTTGAAGCAGCTTCGGAGCAGCTTCAGGCTTCAGGACCTCCAGCCTTTAGGTCCAGCAAACTCGGGCGAGAAGTGCGAAGACATCGGGTCCAGCAAGGAGCGCAGCGACATCTGCAGCCTTGGCAATCGAAGAAGAATCTTCTGTGGGTGCGCACGAGAGCGAGGTTGGACTAATAGTCCCACATCGGCGAAATGCGAAGCGCAGGTATTATTTAAATTGCTTTTGTGTTACTGTCTATTCGCCTCCGAACGCACAGGGGTAAGGTCCCTCACATAGCGCTCGCCTCATCCGCGGTTTCACCTCGCGGATCTGGTGGGCTCCGACCTGACCCAATCTGAGCACACCTCGTGCATCACCCACTCGCCGGTGCGCCTGGTCCCGAGTGCTAAATCCGACCTGATTACCCATGACTCTGGGAGAGCGTCCTTTGAGCGAATTACAGAGAGAGAGACGTGCGGGTAGAGGGACAGGGTAGGTTTTGCTTCCCCATTGTGCAGGCAGGTCCGGCGTTGAAGAGAAGAAACTTAGCCAAAGAAGAAAAAGAAGCAGCAGCAAAAGAAGAGGTAGAGCGAAGAAGAGAAGAGAAAGAAGAAGAAGACAGAAGAGAAAAGAAGCAAAGGCAGGAAGAAGATCAAAGGAAGAAGAAGACCTGTAAGATCAAAAGAAAAGAAGAGCCTACGCAGAAGAAGAAGGCAGAAGAGAGAAGTAAGGAGGAAGACTGTAGAGAAGGCCAAAATAAAATCAAAATAGGAAGAAGAATAGCTACATTTAAGACATCTGATATAGAAATCAGACGTCCAATCCTGTTCTTTTTTAGCAACTTTTTATAAATCTCTCTTTGAACAATTGTCTTTCATTTAAAAGTTGTATTCTCTAGTTTTTAAAAGTACTGGGATTGCTCCCTGTGTTCGACCTCGGATACTCCGATTTTCGAGTAATAAAATTCTCTATTTGTTTGAACGCTTTGTCGGCTATATTATAACGTGTTACCTTTTAAAACCTGATCGAGCGCGATAAACAGCTATCTATGGGAGATCTTTAGAAGAAGAGGCTTCCCTGCACTCTGGGTTCAATGGATGAAGAGATGTATTGTGACTTCTTCCTTTTCACCTCTAGTTAATGGAAGGTCGTGTGGGGTGTGGATACAACCACAATGTGGTGTGAGACAAGGGTGCCCACTGGCCCCTTTAATTTTTAATTTAGCGGTGGATACGTTGGCTCAATTTTCATGTAGGTTGGCCAGTGCAGGCTTGGTGAAGGGTTACTCCTTGTCAAATTTCAGGGTGTTGGTGCCTATCCTACAATACGTTAACACGGTTAGGACCTTAGATTAAATGGTCAACATTTTTGGGGAGATCTCGGGCCTTATATTAAATGGTGTGAAGTCTTCAATGGTCTGTTTTGGCATGGCTATACAGGATAGGGAAGCAATTAGTTCCATCTTACACACACCTGAGACCACCTTGCCTATAAGATATTTTGGTCTTCCCCGTAAGAAATGGGAAGTTGAAAAAAAGTGATTGGGCCGCTTTATTCGAGAAAATTTCAGCCAAGTTAGAAAATTGGAGCAGCAAATTTCTGTCTAAGGGGGCAAGATTGATTCTTCTCAATTCGGTCATCACCTCTATCCCTGTATTCTTTTTTTCTATGTTTAGATCGTTGAAGGCAGTGTGGAAAAGGCTGGACACAATGAGGAAGCGATTCTTTTGGAAAGGCACGAAGGCTGATGGAAGATTCTTGCCCCCAGTTAAGTGGCAAAAACTATGTAAACCTTGATCAAAGGGTGGCTTGGGGGTGCATTCTCTCAAAGAATTCAACGACGCACTCCTACTAAAATGGGCAGTGAAACTGTCCTCTGATGATGGGAAGGTATGGCAGTAACTGATCAAGGATGCTCATGGATCCTCGATTGTGCAGCTTTGGTCCACTCCACCCCAACGTCCCTCTCCATTCTGGCATTCAGTCTGGAAAGCGATACACGACAATCGGACTGAATTCGATCCAGTTGTGGGAGACAGCAGGAACTTCAAGTTCTGGAAAGATTGTTGGTCAAACCGGGGAAGGTTGTGTGAGGCCTTCCCGAGGGCATGCTCAACAACAGCAAACAGCAAGATCACCATCAGTGATTGCTAGGATGGTAACTACGGTAGATGGAACATTGCAGGTGCTGGATCGTGCTATGGAGGGTGTACACAGGCTAAACAGGAGCACCTGCTGTCTGAAATTGAGGCTTTCCAGCCGGTGGGAGGGACATACTGCTTCAGGTGGAAACATGGCCTTTTCACCTGAGCCAAGGCATACAAAAATTTGATAGCTAGCTCTAACATTGATCAGTCGAGGGAAGACAGGGAGTGCACCAAAATTTGGTCTGAAGATTCCGCTGAAGATCAAAATCTTCTTGTGGCTATGTAGGTGCGATGGACTGGTGACAGGAGATCTGAGAACAAGAAGGTTGGGCAATCCCTCTCAAAATTTCCCTTTGTGTAACCTCCCTTCAGATAGTAGGATACATTTATTCTCCTCTTGTCTCTTGACGAATCAAGTTTGGAGGAAAGTGTGCGGGGAAGCTCTCCCCACATGGGAAGAATTATGGAGAATAATTCTGACGAAAGGGGAGTGGCAAGTGAATATGGTTGGAGTAATGTGGTGTGTGTGGCATGCTCGAAATGAGCATTTGTTTAAAAGGAGCTCTATTAATTTCGGAACGTGTGCTGGGGGTGTTGGAATTTTGTAAAGGAGTGGAGTGATTCATTGTAATTTTAAAAAAAAAAGAAATTTTGAATAAAATGTTCCCGGTGTGCTATCGTCATTGATAGCATTCCTCACTTTTTCAAAAAGAAAAAGATTTAGCTAGAGGAAATACAATGAAAATGGTCTTGTGACTGGGCTCTGGACAACCAGTCGATAAGCTGTTACCACCGACAACTTACCAGCCATACCACCCTAGATAGTTCATTAGCTACCCAATTTCCAAAAAAATCGTCGAAAAGTGAGTCAGTGCAAAAATAAGTGTGTAGATGTTTAGGCTTAAAGTTCCCCCAAATTAGAGGGTAAGTTGATAAGTCATGTACTTATCATCCCAATTCATTTACTAGATTAAAGATGAATTTGAATTGGTGAGGACTCGAGACTAAGTCCACATTCGAGTGGACACTCAGGCTAATTAAGGCTGAAGACCTGAAGAGTCTAAGTGTTTAGGTCCTCTCGTATCATTTCCTAAACTTAATAACTTCCAAATTCCTAAGTTCTCCTAATTCTTCTTTTTTTTATCATTTTTCAAATTTTCAAAATTTTTTTATAGGAAACTAAAAGAAATTCTACAGAGTTAACAAAATGATCTCAGGAATTGATTATCCACCCCCCATGCCTAAATAATGTAATATCCTCATTGTAGAAACAAAGACATATAAAGGGCGAAGTAAACAGAATATCACCTGAACATCATGAGAAATCCGATCAGCTCCACAGAGAATGTGAAATATAAACACGTACAAAATTTAATGCCTTCAGCAAGGCCTAACATACATACAAGGAAGAAATTGAGAATTCACAAGTGCGGGTCAGAATCAAAATCAAAATATTGATTCTCAGACCCACCAATAGAAGATGTCCACAAACGTGGACCAGATTATGGTGCAGACCCATGCATCAGGGTCGAGTGGTTCTAAGGTTCTGGATGAAAATCACCCAGAATCAAAGGTTATTGTGTTTGCGCGGTCGAGCCTGTGGTTTTGTGGTGTGCAACCCAAGACCAAAGTGTCAAACAACAGGTTCATCTGATTCATTAAAATTGGGTGTCCACTTATAGTTCAGCTCTGGAAGATAGTCAATTATTCCAGGCTTGGGTCGCACATCAAAGATATCATAAGGGTCATGATAGAAGGTAGGTAGTTCCAAGACAACAGGAACCCTTAAATCCAAACTCAAAGTTCCCCAGAATTAGCCTCCCAAATTTTTATTTCAACAATTCTATCCGCCAACATCAAGAGCTCAGGCTCTAGGACCTCTAGCATATCATTCACCCCATATGATTCTCCCAGGTCCAGAAATCATGGCTGAATCAAGATTGACTTGGGCACAATGATCTCAGAAGTCAGCTCTTTAGGGTACGGATGTGGAATGGGACTATTCATTAAATCTTCTAGTAAATAAGGATTCGAATCCTCCAAGTTAGCCCCAACCGAATCCAAATCTTCAATAATTGAGCTATCAATTGGTTCGTTAGATTCCTCAAACCCATTTGTCTCACTAAAATTCCCTTCCTTAAGTTCAAGTGAGACTTCACCAAAAGATTCTTTACCCTTAGAGTCAAAGAATTCATGTTCCTCATGTATATATGTCTCAACATTGATTGTCATTTCCTGGTTCAAAGTGACATATTTTTCCTCGCTCCCTGGCTTAGGGATCTCAGGTGAATCAATCAGTTCATCCTCAATGGGTTGCTCTAGCCCAACCTGGTCATCTCCAATCTCAGAATATATATCTCCAACCTAAGCAAGTTCTGACATTGGCTCTCCTGAGGGGGGTTCATCTTGAGAATCATCCCAAGATTTCAGTAGGGCAACCACAATTTCATCCTTAACCTCGATAATTTCCCAAAAAGAAACTCACCCAGGTCCCTACACCTAACATTTTGGAGCAAATCCAAAAGAGAACTATTAAGTTCATCAATCATTTTGATCATAGGCTCCAATGCTTTTGTGCATGGTGTTGGTTAAGCTTCTAAAGATTGTATAGTGTTCCTCAAATTAGCCAACACCCTATCCTGGATCTGGTTCAATTGAACTGACTGGTTCGATTCAAGTTTGGGTGGGTTTGGGTTAAATCTAGGGGAGTCAAGATATCAAGGTTCTCGAGTCCCTCCCTGATATTAGGTCGTTCTAGGTTGTTCAAAGGATGGTGACAACCTATATTCAGTGGAATACTGGGGAGGGTAGGTGTTATAATCATTATATCCTTCCTGATTGTAGATTGGGTTGGTTTGGTGATCAAGGATGAAGATCTGTAATCATTGTAGCTCTGGGAAGGACAGTAATCATAGTCTTGTTGTCTAGGGTTAGGCCCTGGACACTGAGGTCCGTATTCATATCCCTAATCAAAGTCATCTTGGGTAGTGGATGGGTAATTACAAGTCAAGTCAGAATAGTAATCATCTTGGGGATAAGTGGTGGTAGGAGCATTGGAAATGTGTAAAAGATGTGGAAGGATACATTGTGGAGTAGGAGGGAAAATGGAAGAGAGAAAGGTGCCCTGCAGGACAATCAATTGAACCTGTCCTTATGTGGGTAGCCTAAAGACCTACAGACTCCTAGGACCCATCTTGAGATTATAAATGATTTAGTCTACTTTTATCCGGTCAATCCAACTAGTTAGAAGGAGGGACTGGGGAGAAGGTTCTTCCATTGGCTTGCACCTCTTGTTCCTAGTGTACCCCCCAGCCATGGTCATTTGACGCTACTCAACTAGCTAGACATTAGATGGACTAATAGAAGAAGATTAATCGAAAAAAATCTCAGTCTGAGCCTCGAAGAGCGAATCAATCCTTAAGGCTAATGTCTACTCAGTTTTAGTTAGGCTTGGGATGATCGTGCTCTTGGAATGTGATGGACCCTTTAGATGGGTTGTGCCCTTAATGATTAATTCAAATGTGTGTGCGTGCACAACCAGGGTTTTCAAACAAGGTTATTTGATGATGTGTCTTTTAGGGTTCAACCTTGTTTAGTAGCTTTTAGGGTTTAATCGTTAGGTATATTCAATCAAGGTTTAGTAGAACACTCCAAGTTTTGAAAGCATGGGTGATGATATATTCTTTTAGAAATCAGAAGAAAATGTGGAGGGCTTGGTTCAGCCCTAAAAATCAACCCAAATTGGCGAGCTACTTATGGATCAATTTTAGATTGAGTGGTGCGGCCCAAACAGTTCAAGCAATTTCCTATTGCAGCACTTGATTAAGGCACAACAAATGTCTTAACCTAATCAGATTTCTACTCACTTATGTGTGTGTTGAGTTAAGGTGTACCGAATCCACAGGTCAGATATCAGTTAAGTGGTAGAATCAAACTGGAGTGATGCGCCTTAAGTGGAGAGTTGTGGGTGTTAATGTGTGTATTTTTTAGAAAATCCCACAAGAGAAGAGTTTTTTTTTTTGTTTTTTTATATATGCGGGGTGAGATGAGTGGAGGTGGCAAACAAACAGCCAAATCTATCCTAGGGTTTATAAAAGGTACTTAAGTTGATTTGGGTTTGAGTTATTAGTGTGGTGAAATGAACTAGTGAGTGGGGAAGTGGGGGGAAACATACAGAACCTTCATCCTCACTTTTCTCTGATCTAACCGCTTTGGCCCACCTCATAAGAGTACCTGAAATCACAATAAGATCAGAGAAAAACAGAGATAAAAGTTAGGTAAGGCAGAAAAAATACGAGAAAAACCAAAGAGCGTTGCCTCCCCGGCAACGACGCCAAAATGATGGGGGCACATTTCGCGAATTAAAATCGGGGTTTGGAGTAACCTGCCGTCGTAGCTCGCAGAAAGCATCTATCAGATAAAATTTATAACCGTAACTCAAAAAGTGAGTCTCGGGTCAAACATGGGGAAAAAAATGCTTGGTTTTGAAAATCAATGTTTTTCTTTTATTTGTTTTTGGTCTTTTTTGTCTTTTCTAATTTTTTTGGTATTTATAATAGGGCAAGAGATCAGGTCGATGGAATCTAGCTAATCTACTTGCAAAATAAAAAGGAAAGAGAGAGAGAGAGGAACAATCACATATATTTCTGAATCCAATGTTTTCTACAACTAAGAAAGCGGGAAAAACTACACTAGAAAGCAGTAAAGATAGATGGAGATGAGAAAATCCCCCTCGACCGTCACTTGGAGGACGACTCGCTCTGACGTCACCTGGAGGAAGGTGGTGAGGAGCGGGACGAAGGAGGACGTAGCCAGAGGATGGAGGATGTGGTAGGACGGCGTCATGGCGAGGATCTTCTTCCCGAAGGGCGGTAAGAGGACGGCCATGAGATGCTCCACGAATGGGGATGAGAGGTGGGAAAAATATTTGGTTTTCTACTCTAGAGGAGCATCCCGATTTTGGGACAAGCTCTCTAGAGCCTTGGAGGTGGTGAGAGGAAGAAAGGAAGAGATGAAGAAAAATGGGAGGGGTAAGGGTCCTTTTATAGTAGAAGAAAGAATCAAATTCGTATACAGGACATTTAGTGACGGTCATAAACATCGCTGAAGATCTGCCGCAAATGTCACTGAACATAGCCCACACGCCACGCTACTGCTACATTGGCACGCACTCCACACTCTACGAGCCTACGTGCACTGCCGCTGCACGCACGCGCGTGCCCATGCTTCTATGTGCGTGCGGTGCTTCGTGCGTGCATATGGTGGCCTAAGTTGCGCCACGTGGCATGATCTGGGTTGTCCATCTTCGTTTCATTGTAGGGGCTACTACAGAGGTCGGATTGAGTCGATTTTCACGCTGTTGGGCTACGATCGTTGACGCGAATCCATCCCCGCAGTTGGATTTTTCATTTGAAGCTCCGAATTATGTCACCTAGTCCCTGGGCCGTTGATCTTCCTCGGACTGCATATGGTGCTACAGGACTATGATCGAGGCAATTTCGGAGGCGTTTGACTCTGATTGTTGTCTTGATCAGATTCGTATGGTCGGATCGTCAATCCGAGGCTCCAAAATAAATATCCTTCTCTCCTAACCACAAAAAGGATGTAATTAACCAAAATTATATACAACTACTTTAAATGTAGAAAGATGCATGCCATGCAATATTTATAACATGAAATAAAAATCTAAGCCGAGGAACATGCATGAATAGGTATTTTACCCTCAATAATTGTGTCTACATCAGCAAACCTCATGTGTTGCATTATGCCAGCAAGACCCTTATGGATCCTCAGCAAAACTACACAGTCATTGAAAAGGAACTTCTTACTATAGTATTTGCTTTGGAAAAGTTTAGATCTTATCTTTTGGGATCCAAGGTTGTAGTGTTCACTGATCATTCTGCCTTAAAACATCTTCTTCCTAAAAAGGATACCATACCTCTTGTAATTCATTGGATACTGCTACTCCAGGAGTTTGACCTAGAAATTAAAGATAAGAAAGGAGTTGAGAATGTAGTAGCTGATCATCTGTCTAGGATCCCTATTGAGGTATCAGCCCCTACTGACGATATCAAAGACACTTTTCTCAATGAGTCTCTGATGGCCGTGGAGGCCAAAACTCCTTGGTTCACTGACATAGTGAACTATTTGGTCATGGGCATTACCCCCAATACTTGGGATGAGTAGAAGCGAGACAGGTTTCTTGCTGATGCTAAATTTTATCACTGGGAGGAGCCCAAGCTTTTTAGAATAGGCCCTGACCAGCTTTTCCGCCGTTGTGTCCCTAACGAAGAACAAAGAAGTGTTTTGAGTTTCTGCCATGACCTCCACTGTGGAGGACATTTTAGTGGAAAAAAGACTGCCCATAAGGTTTTTCAGTCTGGCTTTTGGTGGCCCACATTATTCCAAGATGCACATACATATGTGGGTGCATGTCTACGTTGCTAGCAGATGGGAACCATCAGAAAAAGTGATGAGATGCTTCAGCAACCTATTCTCCCAGTTGAGACCTTTGATATTTGGGGCATCAACTTCATAGGTCCCTTTGCCGTGTCCTTCGAATATGAGTACATCCTTGTGGCTGTGGAATATGTATCAAAATGGATAGAAGCCATACCCAAGCGAACCAATGACCATTCCATGGTCTTGGATTTTGTTAAGGCTAATATCATTTCCCGGTACGGGTCCCCAAGGACGATCATAAGTGATGGAGGACCTCACTTCAAGAACGTGCACTTCACAAAACTACTCCAAAATTTGGGAGTCAACCACATGATAGCCACACCTTACCATCCCCAAACAAGTGGACAAGTTGAAGTGTTGAATAGGGAGATTAAATGAATTTTAGAAAAAACTGTCAGGCCCGATCGTAAGGATTGGTCTAAAAAACTAAATGTTGCCTTTTGGGCCTACAGAACCGCGTATAAGACTCCCTTGGGCATTTCTCCTTTCCATCTTGTCTATGGAAAGGCATGCCATCTTCTCATTGAAATCCAACACAAAGCCTTTTGGGCTTTTAAAAACATTAACTTAAATCTGGATAAAGCGGGAAAGGCACGTATGCTGGAGTTAAGTGAGCTTAAGGAGCTTCTTAATGAAGCCTATGATGCTTCTCAAGCTTAGAAGCAATGTACAAAGGTCTTCCATGATAAGCACATCATTAGAAAGACCTTTGAGCCTAACTAGTGGGTCTGGCTTTTCAATTCCAGACTTAAATTATTTCCAGGAAAGCTCAAGTCCCGCTGGGATGGGCCATACGTTGTTATCAATGCCTTCCCTCATGGAGCTGTTGAGATTTAGAACCCTACTTCTGGCACGAGCTTTAAGGTAAATGGCCAACGACTTAAACCTTATGTTACTCTTTTAGGTGGCCAAGTTTTTGACGCACTTCAGCTTGAGGAGCCTTAGCTCCTCCCACTCTCCTCCTCAAGTGATATTCTTCTACATCTTTATTTTTTTTTTCAATGAGGACATTGTCAGTCTTAGGCATGGGGGGGTATAACCTGAGGATGTTTATAGCATTTATAAATATTTGCATGCATTTAGGATAGTGAATTAGCCAAAAAAAAAATCTCTTGAGCTGAATTGGTTAGTCCCAAGCAAAAGTTCTTATCAATGAGGTTTTATTAAAGATTTTCTTCTTAAATTGTTTCTTAAATTTAGAATCCAGTATAGTTACTTCACTTGTACGTAGACTGGATAATGGATTTTTGTAGAAAATCAATAAGCATTTTTAATCTATTGAACCCTTGAGCAGTTAATAGGGAGTCAGGCATACTATCTTCTAATAGATCCACATAATATTTGTGAGAGGAAAGTAGAGAGATACTGGCGTGCTAAGTCAAGTGCAAGGACTCTTAAGTTCTGGATAATTAGATGATGATACCTCAGAGTTAGGCATAATTTTTGCTCTCTACTTTTGTGTGTACATTGTGTGAATTCCTGAGAGTCACCAAATAAGGCAGATACACAGAGATAGAGTCCTAATAAAACTATGACTATGGTGGATGGTTACGACTATCCTTCATAGAGTTCTCAACTGAAGGAGGCTAATAATGTTAAAGGTTAGAAATACACTTGCCCTATCCATTTCTTCCCGGTGACGAGAGTAGGCACTTCTACCAAATAAGCCACATAATATCCTCTTGACCATCATCCTAATAATGGCTCATAAATAAAAGTATGCGTCATTTTGTGTTGGTAGTTGAGAAAAAAAAAGGAATAAAAAGAAAAAAAAGAAGAGGAAATATTTATATTTAGAAAAGTATAAAAAAAAGAAGGAAAAAAGAGTCCAAGTTTGAAGTTTTATCTTCATGCCATTTTTTTTTGTGTCAATGTTTTTGAGGCAGCAACGAAAACACCCATTGCAATCCACCAAATATGACCCATACCTACTTTTCAATATTTCTGGTTGCCTGAATACTGGCTGAGGACTTCTAACTTAGTTGTAGGGTTATTAGGACTTTTTTTGATGTGTGAATGCCATGTGAGGCCACCAAATAATGAGTACATTTACAAAAATCTGGTAAGATATGTGATCTCATAATAGAAAGAAGGAAGAAAGAGAAAAAGAAAAGAGAGAGTGAGTGAGCACAAGGGAACTCAAAGACAACACAGTGTTTAGCTTTTCTCTGAATTGACTTGTTTGATAGTCTAGAGATCTAAAGTCTGCAGTACTAGACTACATGTAGCACCAGATGAGTGTGAGCCACCAAATATAAATCCATTCAACATAGTATTTCCTACCTAAGCCAAAATGCCGGGGTCAAATTATAGGTCATTTTCTGCTTTATCCCCGAGGGAAGTAGTTGCCTATCCAGTTAGAATTTTATCAAGGGATAAGTTTGAACTTTAAATGTAAGATGGCTTTTCACTTGGATCCGTTACCTAAGCTACTATCATTTCACATTGGTCCGGATCTCTAAATTTTTGGAATAAGGAAAGAAGAAATCTTCTAGTTACTTCTATTGTTTTTAATTTTTACTCAGGACTAGCAAAACTTAGGTATGGAGGCATTTGATGAGTCCATTTCAATGGACTATTGTTACTCCTAAGTTAGCTTTATTCTTGCATTTTATGTCGTTAATAACTACATTAGACCATAAAATAATTACATATATTATTATTTAAATTTGCATATGTTCTATTGCATTTTATAACTTATTATATATATATAAATAACTATTTTATGCTTTGTTATTTCAGGAACAAATCATCCGCCTGCACCATCCACCCTCTCCTCATCGCACTCCTGTCACCTCTATCAAAACCACCCACCTTCTTTCATGTAATGCCAACCCAACTTCCACATTGTGTCATGGCTAATTTTCGTAATGGGATTTGTTAGAAGCGCTGAGGAAGATGAGGATAGAAAGCCACCCTCGACCTTCCCCTGGGGGCTTCCATCTTCTTCCTCTCGCCTGCACCGTGGATCAATGTGTACCCTCGTCGCCAGCAACCATGCACGTGCCTCAGCCACCTCTCCATCAGCCTTGCACGCATGCACTAGGCCTCACGCAACCACAAGCTCTTGCGTGCATGCCCTTGCACACTCATCTCCAACCCCAACAGCCTCCTCTTCTTCCACTTCTTCCTCTTCTTCAACGGCAAAGAGAGAAAGAACCCACTAGTCACCGCACGGCCACAACGCACGCACAGCAGCCATCGCCCCATAGCCTTGCAGCCCTGCGTGCCCTCGTCCATGCGCAGCAGCCCCTCACGCACATGCAGTAGCTCTTACGCAGCGCACAGTCCAGTAGGCTCTTCCTCTCTTTCTTCTTCTCTGTCAACTGACAGAAGGAGAGGAACCCAACAAACCACCGTCATCCCCTACACGCAGCACACACGTCCGGCTCTCATTCACCACGTCGTCGACTCCTACGGGCTAACCGCACCCTCACGAACTCGACCATGCCCACAGACGTGGCAATCGCAGCCCACGCATGCCGGTGGGCCGTCGTCATCGCTGGCGGGTTCGTCGTCTCCGACGACCATCCCTAGTCACCGTTCATCAATCCGCAACCATCATCGCGCTCCCCTCATCGTAGCTGACTTTCCTCGAGCTTCCTACCATCCACCGCAGCTCCACGAGCGTGCACAACAAGAGGAAACTAATCCTCTATTTTGGGTTTAAATTCTTATTACATTGAATGCCATTGAAGAATATAGTATTTTGTGGATTTTGATTATTATATTGCTACATATTTTGCGAAGAAGACCTCCCTTATTTACTTAAATGCTTTATCAACACTTGTGAATGCTATAAGTCTCATTTGAAAGAGGTTTTGGTGTCGATTTTTCATGATTTTAATTGTGAACCTTTGTGGAAGAGTCTAACAACTTCTAATAGGATCCTTGCCTCCTTATGGAAATGACCCGCTCTTCTGTGAGTGATTTTTATCTTAATTGTTGACGATTGATTTTCCACCGCTCAATTTTTACTTCGAAAACTTGTTTTCTTAAGTGAAAATTGATCGTTCACATTGTTAAGAAAAAAAAAGAAAAGTATTTTGCATTGCTGAGCTTAACTGGCTGGGCCCTGCATTCTTAGGCAGACCAAAACTTTAGGTTAGGCTAAGTTGACTCTAGGGTTTGACTCAGAAGCTAAGTTGAGCTACTAGCTTTAGACCTTTAGGGTCCTTTGTGAACTTAAAAAAAAATCAAGTAGGAGTTAAGTTGTGGACCATTCCTCAAGAGGTTGAGGAAGGAAAGCTAGATATTGAGTTAAAGGATGGGTAGTACTTGATGTCTTTTTCTACCTTTTGGTTTACGGTTCCTCGTAACCTAAGCATCCACATTTCACACACACTTGGTCTTGTGTAAATAATGATAACCTTAATTCCTTTCCTGGAGAAAAATTTGGTTCTTTTAGTTCTGACTTAGAAGCTTGGAAACACAAGTTGATTGGAAGAGTTCCTACCACAGGAGAGGACCTTGAGGATGCGATGATAACATGTCACCTCCTTGATGCTTGTCTCTTAGGATGTCCATCCTAGTAGGGGCATGTAAGCGTATTGTGCGGTTTAGGTACCATGGGCAGCCCTATCTCGAAGTGCCGATTGCCACAGGCCTGAATTCGCTTTAGAAATCCATGGGCGATACTATCTCGAAGTGTTGATTTCCAGGAGTTCTTGGGGTCGCTATGGGTGGTGCTATCTCAAAGCATCGAAAGCCAAGACCCTTCGAGGTTCGGTGATGTGGATAATGAATTTGACATAGACCGTGTTGATAGCTGATCTAAGGTTAGACTTAGAGGAATCAAACAAAAAATATATATGATCGAAAAAAAAAATCCTCTTTTTAGGTTAGCAATCAAATCAACCTCAAATAAATTAGACCATTACACATGCATAGATGCTTTAATCTCTGGGACCAATAAATCTTAGGGTAGAGTTAGAAATCAGGGAGACCTATGCTTACAACTCATCCTTATCTGACATAGTTTGTAACTTAGCAACTACTTGGGAACCTTAGGTCTAAAGTCTGAACTTAACATGTTTCTAAAAGAAGACCGACTAGGTTGGCTAGTCCACTTGAAGAGTTGGGTTATTGCTTGAATTTTCTAGGGACTAGAAAAGACTAGGCATGGGGGCATTTGATGAGTCCATATTTGTGGGCTAATTATGTATTTTATGCCTAGACATTAAGTTAACATGTACATTTATATATCATACATTAATATGTAAATAGGATAACATAAAATTACGTATTTCATGTATTTCATGCATTGATAATATCATTTAGAATTTATTTAGAATATCATTTATTGAAATAGGTTACATTACATATAGTGTTTTGGATTTAACATAGAAGTTAAGGTCTTACATATAAATAACCCAATAATCATTTTATTTTTATTTTCTTCTTCTCTGCAGCAACGGCCTCCCAATACTGAATGCACACCTTAATGGCTGAGGAGAGTGGATCCTGCACGTCATCGTCGCTTCCTCTTCTCCACGTAGCTCCCTCTTCTCCATGTTCCTGCAACCATAAAAGAAGACTCCAGCCGCACCATCACCGGTAGGCCATCACCTCTAATCCACTACTTCGCAGAGATCAAATTCTCCACCATTCCACCACCACTAGCCTCCTACCGTGTGCACAACTCCACACCACCGCAGGCAAGTAGGGTGACAGACTGTTGCACCACCATTGGATTGTGCAGATTTCCATGAGCACCTCAACGTGAGTTGCCACCATCACCAACATCAGCAACTACTGCAACTCCACACCCTGCACCTTCATCTCCCTCGCCAGTTTCGGGAAACTCCTTCATCTCCCCCGCCAGTTAAGACATCTGGGAAGTTTCCTGAACGTCTGACGCCCCCTTGCTATGCCTCCTCACAGCACCTCCGCAGCCTTCACCCGCAATGCATGTCCATCTCCTCCACGCTTCAGCTGCGCTGAACGCTACATCCCTAGCCACTGTCCTCACGTGATTGTCGGCTAGATCTCATGCGCCTCTTGGTCCAAGCGACCAATGCACGCCACCCCTTCCACGTGCACACAGCAGCAGCACGCACGCCCCACCGCTCGCCTTCGCATCCTACGTGTGTGCAGCGAGCCCCTCGCTCGCGTTGATCGATGTGCACGACCATTCTCTAGTGCATGCATGCAGCTGCCACATGCTATCCTCCACCAACAGCTTCTTCTTCTTCTTCATCTCCACGCACCTTCCCTGCCACAAACAAAAGAACCCAAAGCAGTAGCAACCAATCTGCGCTGCTGCCCATCTCCGGCTGCCTAATCTCTCTGCCAATACCACCAAGGATCTCCATGCAACTCGCCAGCCTCTTCCTCGCTGACTGTCACCACGCGTGCACCCACCACCGTCGGTGACTTCCTCCTTGCCGGCGACAACTACAACTGTCGTCGGCCACCATTTGCCACGCCGCGACCGTTATTGAGAAGCCCTCGACCGACTTATCCTCCACCGCAAACCTCGTGACCAGCGAGGCTTCCTTGCATGAGCACAAGCCTCTCCACAAAATCCCCTATTTTTGTTTCAAATAAAATTTACGATGGAGTGCCATTGCCAAACTTCATTTTTAATTAAATTAATATTATATTATGGCTGCATTGCTTGAATACCCCTCCACTTTCACACAAATGCAATTTCAGCATATCTTCTCATTGTTACCTTGATTTAAAGTGGATTTTGGACTCATTAGTTGGGGAGAATCTTAGTGAACATCATTTTGCGAGTTTTTAATAGGTCATTACTTCCCTGTGGATACAACCCGCTCTCCTGTGAGTGGTTAATTTCAATTCAATACCTTGATTAGTAGATTTTTCCACCACATAGAAATACAACGACAAATCATTTTTTTTATCATTTTCGAAAGCGAAAATTGACTCATCACCCTTCACCATGCATAGCCATGCCACCCTCCTCGTCACCTCTAGCAGACCATGCAGCCACCTCTAGCAGCTCCCCTCAACACACCGCTCTCCCCACGCCTTCCCTCACTCCACGCCCAGTAGCAACCGTGCGCCACCTGTGTGCAGCAGTCGTGCATCGCCTCGCTGTGCGTGCATCTCCCCACCCACACTTGCATGTGCCACCTCCCTGCTCACCTCGCCCTCCTAGCCATGTGGTAGATGTAGCAAGTAGCAGCACCCACCACCGTCCTTGCCTTACCCTTGCCCTCTCCGACCACTGTCGGCTACATCGTCACCGCCATCGCGTGTGCCTTACTCTAGAGCACCTTCCTCGAGCTCCTCACCTCCAGCCATCCCTTCCTCCACGCGTAAGGTCAAGGGAAACAACTTCCCCTGTTTCATACTCAATTTGTTTTTACATTGACGTGCCATTGTGGATTTCATGGATTTAGGTTATTATTATTATAATGCTAGACATTTTATAAAGAGAGCACTCCTTGCTTTAATTACTTTATAGCATATGTGAGCCATATAAGCCTCATTTGAGAGTGGGTTTGATAACGATTTTCTGTGATTTAATTGTGAACTTTTGTGGAATACTTTAGCGAGTTTTGATAGGTCTGTATCTCCCTGTGGATATGACCCGCTCTTATCTCGAGTGGTTTAATTTTAATTCAATACTTTGATTAGTCGATTTTCCACCACTTAGAAATACAACGACAAATTATTTTAATTATCATCTTGTTAAGTGAAAGTCGCCTTTTCAAATGACGCTATTGCCAGGGAGGCAACAGGCCTGTTAAAATCGCATCTAATCATTTGTTCACTTTTGATTTTATTTGAGGTACAATTAACTCTGATTTTCTTTTTTGGTGCGAGGTACACATATCTGGTTGACGAGTTGTCACATCAGTCTCAACTACACCTTGGTGGACCTTGTTTCCACCGTTAAAAGGACATGGGGAGCTCGACGCATGATTAAGGTGGACCTTGATTCCACCGCTAGAGGAGGACACCCAGAATGATTATCATCTCCATTGAACTGAGTAGTGTAGGATTTAGACTTTAGATTTGATTTTATTTTTCTTGCGTATTCATTTGGTTTGAGACCCTTATTCTGGGGTACATTTTGAGTGTTCCCTGCCATTATTTTAGGCCCTTGCACAGGTAATTTTTTGAGAGTTTGTTCCCATTTCTTTAGCTTTAGGTTTTTGGTTTTCTTTTGTGGAGTGTATCCTTTCTTCTTTGTGCATAATTAGGTAAAAAAGAAAATGCGCAAATTGCCTGTTAGAAGCTGCCTGCCCCTAGGTCAAACCATTTAGGATTGAATAAGCGGCATCTAGATCTAATTTCCTATCTTCTACATTGCATGAAGAATGCTGGAATCTGGTATGCATTTCTACCTATCATGCAAATGCATTTGGATTAATTTCAAGGCCACATAATCTGTCTTGAACCAATCTAATAAAGTGGTCATATTTTCTGAAAAAGGACTAATTAAAGGAGGAACATTTAAAAACCAAGGACTTGATTTTCAAACTAGGTGTGCGATTCAAAATTCAAAATCCTTTTGCGGTGTATGCACACTTGTATGCTATTGCACCATGGCACATATTTAGACACTCCTTAGGTTTGGAACCATTAGGACTAGAGCCTCCTATTACTGGGGTCTAAAGTGACCTAAACTTTAGCTCAAAGGTGAAGTTGCCTCCAAACCTTGCGGATTGAGGGTAGTTAAGAAGCACCATGAAGGAAATGCTTCAAAGGAAGGGCTTGACCCTACTTGCATCCCTCTTTGCCGTGTTTGATGGTGACTAAACTTTTTGGGCTTTAAGGAAGATCACCTAAGTCACAGTTAGGTCTTCTTAGGCGTATCGTAGGTCAACAAGTAGGAGTGTAACTATTTGGATAACTTGATTTGTCACCAACAACTGGACTTAAATCTCAAAAGCCTTAACTGATTAATGACCTAAAAAGTCCTTTGATTTGACTGTGGTGTGAGTTAGAATGGACCACTTGAC
This sequence comes from Thalassia testudinum, assembly GCA_037157565.1. NCBI lineage: Eukaryota > Viridiplantae > Streptophyta > Magnoliopsida > Alismatales > Hydrocharitaceae > Thalassia > Thalassia testudinum. The sequence continues at coordinate 111,039,827 of JAZHRO010000036.1, read as the reverse complement.
TTTTATCCTTTCACATCTTGCCCACACCCTTAACCCCACTCTGCGATCTTTGATCCCATACGTCGAGATGGTCCATCGTTTGATGGACATAATGACAGTCATTGGGATCCTTTTTACTCCTACTATACTAGTATTGGCTTGGTTAAGCCCTAAATCAATGAGTAGAACCTAGGAGCACGATTTGCCTTGCCCAATATCCCACAAACCATAGAAATATCCAACCCACCCTCCCTGAATGATTATAATGGTTGGGCAGAAACTCCTACATATTATACTATTGAGCCTGACTTCTCTCCTAAAAATAGACAAGACGTCTCCACCTTGAAGATGGAAATACAGAAAATGCAAGACGAAATAATGAAGTTATTAGGAGAATATTCGAGAGCAAGCCAACAAGAAAAAGAAGACATTAGCCACCCAACCTTACCCCATTGAGGATGATGTGCACCCCTCTACACTAGATGCATCTCCCATGGGAGAGCCACACCTTAAGTTGGAGGGGATTTTGGGGATTATGTAAGGGGGAATAGCTACTTTTTGAGAATTGATTTTGAACCCTCCCTGCTAGATGACACTTCCTTGAGAGGTCCATGCCTTAAGTGGGAGGAGGATATGTATGAAAGTAGCTATGCATTGGATGAAGAAAGGTGGTAACTCGAGGAAGATGATGATCAAATTGAGGATCCACCTGAATTATATTGGAGTCAAAAGAAGGGAATGGTGGTATCATTGGAAGACCTCGACCCAGATGATACTATTTTCGTGGCATTTGATGAAGTGGGTTGAAGACAAGTTGTTATTCCCACCCTCCCTTCTGATCATGAGATGGAACTCAAACCCACCCTTAGGGAACCTATCCCTAAAATTCACTTATCTGAGGAGTCTGATGATACAATTAGGAACATTTTACCCTAGATAGAGTGCCCTAAGGGATCTACAGAAATGTTAGATGAATTTAAACCTTGGGTGAATGATGAATTGATTGTTGAGGAGGATGAATTACTTGAGGAACTTGCACTTAGGATTTGGAGTGACACTAAGGGTAAATATGTCATCTTTGAGGAATTAGGACCTGAGGATGTCATAAATTTGATCAAAGTAGGTTTCATCAGCATGCCCATTGATGATATTCTTCCTCATGATGATGAAATAATGGAAAATGTGGAAGCAACTTTTGAGATTTATGTGGATTCACATATAAACTCAAAGGAGGATTGAGTAAAGAATAAGAACCCAGGGAAGAGATTGATAAGGTAATCCCTAAATCTATTGCTTCCAACCTACCTTCATTTGATTCGGAGTCACCTTCTGGTTTGCCTATGTCTGAAGGCGAAATTTTGACTCCATGGCTTGGAATGGTCACTAATGAACTGCAGGACGATATACATGACATCAGTAGGGATGCTAAGGATGAGGAATTAGAAAGATTGTTAGGGATGGACACTGAGTCGAATAAACCCAACCTAGATCTTATGGCCATCTCGCAACCTCGAAACTTGGACACCCTAGACAATCCTTGGCTTAAAGACATGCTCATTACTATTTTGACTGGGGGCCTTAACAGACCAATATTTCCTATATTGGGGTATCGGGTATGGATTGATGCTTTCTATGGTTAGTCCATCACCTGGGGGCATATCTTTGCACTATTCCTTCCCCATTATTTTTGGAGGATCCTTGTCATCCTATCTCTACCCTTTTGGTGGTCGTTATTCCCACCTATCAAGTAGAACGTCCTCTGGTGACTTGGGACAATTTCATTCCCATCCTCATTGGCCGAGCATTTTCCTTTGGTATCCATCATCAACTCGCCAACATCCTAGGCTACCTGTTTTCTAGGCCAATGTTACTTTTCTCATTTTTAGGGCCTATTTCTTTAGTTTTGGAACCAGACTTGCAAGTTCTTTAGCTACTTAGCTGCCAACAAAATAACTGTAGCTCAACTCTGACCAAGGAAATACCTTTTATGCAATGGGCACATTGCAGATTTTAGGCATGGTGGGGTGTACCTAGGGGATATACATAGCATTTATACATAGTGCATTCATGCATTTAGTTAAACCATTATGCATTGCATACATTTGCATTTATTAAAAAAAAATGCATTTAGGCTCACGATAGAATTTAGCATAATTGGTTGGGCCTTGTATTCTTAGGCATAAGACCAGAACTTTAGGTTAGATTAAGTTGACTCTACATATCTGATCGTGGAAGCTAAGTTGAGCTACTAGCTTTAGACCCATAGGTCCTTTGTGGACTTAAAAACTTAAGTAGGAGTTAAGTTGCGGACCATTCCTCAAGAAGTTGAGGAAGAAAAGCTAGGGATTGAGTTAAAGGCTGGGTAGTACCTGGTGTCTTTTTCACCCTTTTGGTTTACGGGTCCTCATAACCTAAGCATCCACATCACACACACTTGGTCTTGTGTAAATACTGATCACCTTAATTCATTTCTTGAAGAAAAATTGGTTCTCTTAGTTTTGACTTAGGAGAATCTTGAAAACACAACTTGATTGGACAAGTTCCAACCGCACGAGAGGTGGAGTATATACTCACCTTGATGACACAATGATAACACGTCACCTCCTCGATGTTTGTCTCTTAGGATATCCATCCTACTGGGGGCATGTAAGCACATTGTGCGGTTCAGGTATCATGGGTAGCTGATTGCACATCAATCACATGACCAAAATCACCTAAATTAAGCTAGATTATATCACAACTTAGGAACAATGCTTTCATAAGCATCGTAATTTGCACAATAGCTAGTTTGTTAGTCATATAGATAATACTGTCATTTTATGTACTAAAAGAGAGATGAAATTTGTGCTCAGATTCGTGCCCGCATCGCTTCTCTCTCCTCCCGCGCCTGCCACGCCTGCCTCATGTGCGCAAATTCCAAATTTGCGTGCATTCAATCTTGACCATCTGATCTCACCATCAGATGATTGAGAACACACACTATAGCCTTTAGAAACTTGCGTGCAATGACGCATTTTTGGTGGGCGTTAGAGAGCACGTGATCTTCACTGCCTCATCCAATGTGCGTTCGTGTGCCACGCGGTCGCATCTATGTCACTGGTGATGATCCAACAGCTAAATCGCACTCGCGTGCGCTCGTTGTTAGTAGCTCGAGATCGATGTTTTAAATCGTTGCGTTGCAGTATAGTCGAAATCTCGCTAAAAATAGATAAAATTTATATCCAAAAAGTCCGAGGCATTCGCTAAGAGCAAGTAGGAATTTGATTCTCAAGATTACAATTTAAACAATAGAGATAAGAAATTATAATCAAGAATTGACTTAGAATATTGTAGCAATAATATCAAGTGTCAAACTGCAAAAAGAATGGAGTAAAATGGTGATTTGAATCACCAATTACTCCCTACAATAATAGCAAGTGGAACTCAATAGCTATGTATGAAATAAGCTCAAATAAGATGTTTGATTGAATAGTGATTCTATGGATGTTTCTTCTTCTCTTCTTTCTCCGATTTCTTTTTCTTCTCTTCTTCTCTTGCTTTCCTTCTTCTTCACAGACTCTTCTACTATTGCGGCTCTTCTTCTCTTCCTCTTCTTTTCTTCTTCTTAGACTCTTCCTCTTTTCTTCTTCTTTCTCTGCTCTTTTCCTTCTTCTTCTCCTATGCTTCTCTTCTTCACTTAGAGGGGGAAGGGGTCTCAAATTTGGCTAAGTGTCAGCCAACTCTTCAGAGAGCAAAACCCTCCCCTGCCCCACACAAACTCTCCTCTCTTTCTCTCCTTAGGTCATTCTCTCCCAGAGCCTTCAACAGTACTGGGTATATGGGTAACCGGACCTAGAGGGCACCCAGGTCCAAGGTCATCGGTAGTGGGTGGTGGGCGAGGAGTGTATAGCATAGGCGGGTAATCAGACCAGGCCAGATCCGTGGGGGTAGTGTCGTAGACGAGGCCAAGTGAGGGGTGTGAGGGACCTCACCCCTTGTGTTTAAGGCAACAAGGCCTAAACACAAATGCAATTTATGTGACTGCAACCGCTTGTAAACTTCTGATGTGGGACTATCCGTCCCCCTTTCCTCGCACGTGCTGTCCCTAATTCCTTCGTCCAATTCATGTGCAAGGAGCGGTCAATGCCTCCAATTGATCGAGCGAGCATGTTCCTAGACCAAATCCACTTCGTATGTCTGGAGCTGCAGATCTGGAGAGAGCTTCAAGCAAGCTCGAAGCTTGCAACGTCAATGGCAAAGGGGGCTAGTACCTAAAATCAACAATAAGGCCTTTTGGCCGCATTAGAAAGCTCAACAAGTATCATCGGAGCACAGCGAGTGCAACGGTGGTGGTTGCGTGGCATGGCATGGTTTGTGTGTGTGGGGCGAAGGCGGACTATGCATGTGAAGGTGGTGGTGTTCGGGGGCATGCAAGATTAATCAATAGCCCTAACTATGTTAGGGCTTTTGATCTATGGTGAACGGTAAAGGTGTGGAGTGCAGGAGTGGTGGCGTAGGTGGTCTGTGGTGGTCACTAGCGCTTGCTGGAGGTCTACCGGCGAGATGGAAGATGAAGACGCGGAGGGTGTTGGTGGGGTCGAATCGGAGTGTTGAAGTTGCTATTGTGATGAGGGGAAGTTGAGGAGTCATTTAAGAGAGGTAGCGGACGATGGGGAGCGGAGATGGCGCCGGTTGCGGTATGGCCGGCACCGGAGAAGGAAGGAGCTCTAGTAGGTAGGAACGGCGAGGATGAAGAGGATAGGGGCACTGGCTGGTACGACTCAACACGGAAGAAGGCAGGAGAGAAGGATCTACAGTTGGTATCACGGTCAGATGTCGAGGAGTGGCAGGGGGAGTCATCGGACGTCGAGGAGCACTTTAGCCAGAAAGGAAGAGAAGAATTGGAGGTGTTTCTGCCTGAATTCAAGCATAGGAAGAACATTCTACCTTGGGGAGCTTATATAGGCTGTTAGAGGATGATTAGAGCTTGGGAAGCAAGCTTCCCAAGCTTAGAAGGTTGCCAAAGTTGGAAACCCAATTTTCAATTGATTCGCATTAGGGTTTGGGAAAGACTTGGAGCCCAAGATGTGGCTCAAATGGAAGGCAACTTCATCAAGAATCTGAGTATCTATTTTAGGATTGATTGATTGAGAGTTGAGTGAGAAATCCTCACTTGATCTCAACGGTGAAGCTCAAAGTTGCCTTTAATGGTGCTAGAGACCTATTTTTGAAGACGGCGACAAAGTTAGGGGCCGTTTCGTAAGGATTTTGAAAGTTAAGTGCATATGTGTGATCAGACAGGACCAAGTTGCAAACTAGGTCAAGACAATCTCATATTGGGTCTAAATTTTGGTATAAACTTAATTTGGACCTAAGGAATCCAACGGTGAAGTTGGATTTTGGTTTTAACCACGTTTGAATGGCTAATTTATGCAAAAACTCAAATTAGAGCAAATGTCAATCTAAGACTTTATTTTAGGTCAAGATGGGTTCGATGGTCAAATTGAAGATAACAACCCTCAAGAATATTTCTTTATGAATTTTAGAGGGTTTAGGTGAATTTTATCTTGACCAGAACCTCAATTAATTAAGTTGGTCTATTTTTGGGATTTCAGAAGTCATTTAATTCTCAAAATACGTGAAAACTCCTTTCTATCTGTTCTAACCAACTTGTTAGCCTTTTAGGACCATTTGACCCTTAATTAACCCTTAAGAAAACTCATGGTTATATTGCATTCATGATATGATGGTAAAATTGCAGTTTTAACTTTGGTTTCTTATTTTTCTCTCAGAATGATTATGTAATGAATTACAGTCTCTGGCAATTATATAGGAGCATTTTAAAGACTTAATCAGATAAAATAGAGCTAGTTATGGCTCATGATGGTGTTCCCATCATACCCGCATGCCTAGCTTTTTCTAGTCCAAGCAATTTAACTCAAATTCTAGACCACATGCCTTTGCATGCTTAGAACTTTGATGTGTGCTTTATTTTGTAAATTAGGTCAGAATGCTGATAGTTGGCCCAGAGGTACTCAAGTACCAACCAAGATCTGGACTTGACCAGCTCTAGCCTTACTCTGCCGTGAAGGTTTCTAAGGCCCATAGGAACTAACCTAAGGTTCGTTGAACTCCGTGGTTAAAGCACCCATGCTTGTAACATGTTTTAGCCCAGGTTTAGTTTGTAGTGTGTTTTTGTGAGAGATAGAAGAATTTTTTCTTTATTTTTGGAGAGTTTTGTCTCTCTTTTATTTTTATTTCTATCTTCGGATTGGCTTTACAACATGGTCTGTATCAAATTCCTAGTTCCTACCATCAATCCTCGCAAGGTCTCTGGCAATCGATGCTTCGAGATAACACCACCCATGGCAACCCCCAGAACCCTGGCTTTCAAGATTTCGAGATAATCTCACCCATGGCGTTCTGTAGCTAAATCCAGACCCTGGCATTCGACATTTCATGATAATGCCGCCCATGGCATCTAAACTAGTACAAGGTGCTTACATGCCCCTGGTAGGATATTTAGATATCCTAGGAGACAAGCACCGAGGAGATAGTATGTTATTATGCATCTTAAAGGGGAATTTCCCACCTTTCCGCATCAGGAACTCTTCCAAATAAACTTGTGTTGATCAACCGCTCCTAATCTTGGTAACTTTTTCTCAGAATAGATTTAACGCATTTGCATGGTTTTCATAATTAAGCACACTGAAGCAGACTGTGTGTGGATTGGGGTGCTTAGGTTACCAAATCCCGCAAACCAGAGGTCAATTTACGAGGCTAAATACTCCCTAAGCCTTAGACCTAATACTTAAGCTTCGAATTTTCCACAACCTCTTAAGGACTATCTAGATCTTAATGAGTACTTGAATGTTTAAGCCTAAACTCACAGCCCAAGAGGCCTAAGATCAGCGTTCATACTAATCTCTTTTTATCTCTTAGCACTTTTTGTCTTTCATTTTCTTTCTTTTTGATTTGGTCTAGAACTAAGTCAATTCCTTAATATTTTACTAATGACTATCTCTTTTTTTTTCTTTTTCAAATTGTGCTCCTTTTTGACATTTAGATCACCTCCCATTTTTCTCCTCAAAAATAATATGCAATTAATTCACTCAAAATTTCTTCCATTTTCCACTTTTTGTTTTGTTTTAGTTTTTTTTTTTACTTTTTTGGTTTTTGGAATATGTAATTTTTTTGATGAAACCCTTTCTTGTGAAGTGTTTCTCACAATGTTTTGCACTTTAATAGCCCCCATGCCTACGATTTGTAATGTCCTCATTGTAAATTAGGTGGGTTTGAATTCAGCTTAGAACATACATTGGAATAGGTTTTGGGTGGGTGGACAGGTCGAGGTGACTATTGCGGATGATTTCAAGCTTGGGTACGGGTAGCAGAGGTGGAGTCGGCTGTTCTAATGGATGAACCCTAAAATGTAATATGAGTTCAGCATAAGATGTGTCAAGAAGGGTTTCGAGCTTTTCAAAAAGATGGCAGGTTGCCTCCCGTTAGGCGCTGAGTTTGACGCCATCAACAGGGCATAATGAGCTCAGGGAGAATGGAGATCAAAAGATACCTCAGCCAAGTTTGCATCGGTGAGTTCAATGAACGACTTAAGTCACTGGCCATTCATGATAAAGGGTTTGGAATCAAGGCTCGGTTGCCTGATTTCGATGGCTCCATTTCCAAAAATTCGTCTGGTAAGATATGGTCCAATCCATTTTGATCTAAGTTTTCCTGGGAACATTTTGAGTTTGGCATCAAAGAGTAGGACTTTCTGACCAGGGTGAAAGATCTTTTTGGATATGTGCTTCTCGTTAAAGACCTTAACCTGCTCTTTGTAAATTCTTGAGTTCTCATACACGTCATTGCATAGTTCATTGATCTCGCTGATTTGAAGCTTTCTATGGGTTCTTGCCTTAGAAAGATCTAGATTACACTTCCGTACAGCCTAATAGGCTTTGTGCTCCAACTCGACGAGGAGGTGACATGCCTTCCCGTACACCAATCTGAAGGGCGACATTCCCAATTGGGTCTTGTGGGCGGTCCTATAAGCCCACAAGGCTTCCGGAAATTGGGACAACCAATCTTTCCTATCAGGTTAGACAGTGACCTGAAGGATTTTCTTGATCTTCCAATTCGATAGCTCAGCTAGACAGTTAGTTTGGGGGTGATAAGGAGTAGAGATTCGGTGTGACATCCCGTACTTGGTCATCAGTGATCTGAACTGAGAATTCGTGAAATGGGTCCCTCCATCGAGATAATGGCACGTGGAATCCCGAACTAAGAAAAGATGTTCAGATGAATGAATTTGATTACCACTTCATGATCGTTGGTTCGGGTAGGAATGGCTTCGATCCATTTGGACACGTAGTCAACAGTGAGAAAAATGTATTCGAAGCCGTTCGAAATAGGGAAGGGTCCCATGAAATCAATCCCCAGATGTTGAAGGTTTCGCATATGAGAATCGACTGTAAAGGCATCATATCGCGGTGGCTCATATTGTCCAAGGTCTGGCATCGAGTGCATGCCTTACAGTGATCGTATGTGTCTTTAAAAATCGTAGGCTAATAAAAGCACACTGGAGGACTTTTGCTGCGGTTTTATGTCTGGAAACGTGTT